>PPKJ02000001.1:0-1200000 GCA_003706095.2 Ogataea trehaloabstinens | reverse complement strand
TGTTTGGCGCGAGGAGTAGTCTATTTTTTATTTTTGCGTGGGGTGCAGGGCTCACAACGGGCAAAATGAAAAATCGTTGAAAAAGTCTTGAGCTGAAGAGCAGAGTCGATATTGAACGAAACCAGGAATTTGTTAAGAAGTAAAAGGGATATAAACACCTATTGTGCTTGATCTCAGACAACAACACAACTGAACAGAAATGCCAATTGATCCAGAAAAGTTAGCCAAGCTTCAAAAAGCCACAGCCAAAAAGGTTGGAGGTCAGAGAGTAAAGGCAAAGAAGATCAATAAGTCTGCTGAAGCTGATGACTCCCAGTTGCAAGGCACCTTGAAAAAGCTTAATGCCCAGGTATTGAGTGGAATTGAGGAGGCAAACTTCTTCAAGGATGATGGGAAGGTGTTGCATTTCAACAAGGTTGGTGTTCAAGCTGCTCCTGCTTACAACACCTACACTTTTAGTGGATTTTCTCAAGAAAAGGATGTGACAGAATTGCTTCCTAACATTCTTCCCCAGTTGGGAGCAGAAAATTTGAATGTGCTACAGCAGATTGCTGAGTCTTTACAGAACAACCAAGCATCTCTTGACGCTCTAAAGGGCGCCGCAAGTGGAGCCCCAGCAGAGGGAGACGACGAGATTCCTGATCTAGTCGAGGGCGAGACTTTTGAGGACGAGGTAGAGTAGAAAAAGGCAGAAGTTGGGGCAGTTCAGATATATATATGTGTACCAATGTTTGTCTACTTAATCTAATGAACCTGTTACAAGACTTACTTTTCATGATTTGATGCATTCATGCTTGCATTGGATCGTTTACCTTGAGAATGGTATTAATAGTATTACGTAATTAGCGATGTTGTACGCCAACAGTTATGTGCTAAGTGTTGCAATCGTATTCAAGAATCTTCTTGCGAAGAATAAAGCATGGTTCCACAATGTCTTGCGCCTGGATAGCATATTCCTTAGACATTTGCTGAAATGAAGGATCCATGTCAAGTTCGGGGTCGTAATCATTTTCAAACAACCCCCCGCTCGTCAGAGTACTTTCAAAAATCAAGCTTGTAAAAGGATTGGTGCTTGTTGCATCATCTTCATCTGAATACAAAATTGCAGTCACTTTCTCAGGACTTACTCCCTCCCTTACAACCATTATTGGATCACTGAAAAGTGGAGACTCAGAAGTAGACGTATCTTGAGCTAAAATATCGTCTTCAGTAGGAGGCTCACGGTGCGGATAGTTTTCTGGCCCAATAGTTGAACGTTCAAAGGATACCAGTTGATTTTCCTTTGCCATTTCCAATTTCTTTGAGTGTTTGATAAAATCCTCAACAAGTTTATGACCTGCTTCTTCTTCGAATCGTGAAGTGTCAAAGTTCACAAACGGATTGATGAAGAGCAAGTATCTAAAGAGTAACTGCCGTCTCTTGCTGAAATAGCTGAACACTCTTATTAGGTACTTAGCAAATGGAGAATGTTCATGACTTAGTTTTGAAGCAATTTTCGCAAGCAATTCAGTATCTCCATAGTTCTGGAACAGCAATCTCATATTTCCCAGAAAATCAACTAATGAGACAAAGCTCACCTCCGGCATTACAGCCCAAAGAGATTCTCCTATTGCAACATAAAACAGATTCAAAATTAGTTCTTCGTCAGGAACATATTCCAGATTGCATAAATTGGATGGAATAATACTGTAATATCTATTCACTAGCCTCACAGTGAACTCCACCGGAAATTTGAGACTACCCGATAGTGGCTCCATAGTGTCAAAGTCATGAATGCAATCTATCAAAAAACTCTTCAAGGAATAATATTTCCTTCGTAAACTGTTGGATTCAGTGGCCCTGAATATGTCGTTAAAATGGTTCAACTTCTGTAGGATCTCCTGAAGGAAAGCAGGATTATAGTCATTGAAATAGAGAGTTTTGAAACTGTTGAGCAGTGCTGAGGTCAAATATGTAAACGCAGAAGCACCATGAAGATGGTCACGAGACACCCCACTTATCGCAAGAGCATATATACCCCCAGAAAAGGCTTTCGGTAGATTAAAATCGTATGCATCATAAATAGGGCTCCAGCTCAAAACCACAGTTGACCCAATCAAAGCCTCAAATTGACAGTAAGAAAGAAGCTGATGATTTCCAACTATCTCTCTCGACTCTCGTAACGCTTTAACAAAAAGACTAGGAGATACATTTTCCAGAAATCTCAACACTCTATCAAGATCGTTTACCTCAATCTCAGATTGCCTTGGTAAGATAGCCTTGTAGTAGTTTGTGGCGAATAGCAGGAATGAGTCTCTAGCTAGGGGTGACACAAAACACATACAAAGTATCTTGATAAAGTATTGTTTCGTGTAATATCCAGCAATTCTGTAGTTGAACTGCTCTCTAGCCAGTGCTCTCTTCGAAGACATCGCTTCTCGTGTTAACTGGATGCTGTGAGATAAACCCTTCATATAAATTAACTCGATATTGGTAATAGGAATAGAAAGCATTGATTGTCTGGAGTGAGCATTTAAAGGCTTCGATGCAGAAGGCCTTATCATAGGCACTGCAGGGTCTGCCATGGAGAACAGATTACGGGGATTCAAAATCCTCGAGGAATCAACATTTTTAGTGTGATCATCAAGCGAAAGCTCTCTGTATTGGTGAGATATGAGCTGAAGAGAGTTCATTTGCGGTGGGACTGGAGAGTTGATAGAAGCGGTAGTGGAACTTTCTGAGAGTGCTGGAGCGACAGAGCCGGAAGATGAACTGCTCAAAGAAGGTCTCGCAAATAAATCACTCGTAGCGGGAGCGTCCTGCATACGGTGTGAAAGTCTGATTTCTTTAAGCTCTGCTTCTGAGAGAGTGGTGTAAGAGCATACAACTCTCATTTTTTCGCAGTTATAGCAGCCGGGAACAAGCCTTTCATCGCACTTGATCTTGCGCTTCTTGCATGTCAAACATCCTGTGTGGGAGTTTTTGTGTCTTCTTCTGGTCTTTTTAATCGGCTGCGCGGTTTGCCCGACCTGTATTGCCTGGAGGCTCCTAGGCAGAGACATGGTGTTTTGCTATGCTCCAAGTGTGGATCAGGACTTATCAAAAACTGCACTCATCGAGCGAGACGCCAGAATCCAATATAACTACCTTTATGTGACGTTTGAGTATCAGAGAAGATAGTAGACACTAAAAGCTCAATATCCCTTTCTGCTACACTTATATAGGGGGTTTTGCTACACGGGTGAAAAACCTCGGCCTACTATATAACATGAGGGAAAAAAGAAGCCGAAACCTGTACACCAGATTATTAGCTTGGACGCTTGGACCGATTACTCTACGAAGAGTCTCGCTCGTTCTTTTGGAGCTGCTTGAACCCTTGATGACCAGAGCATTGCCGGTCATTGGCCCGCTATAGTGTTTGATAGAGGTTTTTGTACTCCCTACAACACTCAGTGCGGCCTGCGCCTAGTGGCAGGTACAGCATTGGCTGCATATGAAATTGATTAGTTTAGGCGAAAGAAGAAAAGTTCATTTTGCTCTATTGTTGAAATAATAACGACCAATATTGATGCAGCCTAAGTTATAACACGCTCAGCAGGAAGAGTAACAAAACTAAAGCAAGGGTCGTGCACCAAGTTGATATGTCCTTGCTATGGTGGCCATCAGGGACCAGGGACAGAACGAGGTGAACAAACAGGCTTTTGCGAACCGAATATTTGCACCAACCCGGTTACCACCTGGTGCAGCTAGGAATTTAGCCTCGCTTAGGTAACTTTGCTACTAGCCTTTCGCACTAATTAATCTATCCGAGGATCGCTTTTGAAGCGAGAGGGATCAGCACTCTTGCCACACGGGAGTCATCAAGGGAGTTCTGCAAGAGCTTTTGGCGGTCTACTTCCGAGTCTACTGCAGTTTCCTTAGAAGTATCCGTTAAAGCGAAATCCATTATATCGGTGGTGCAAAAGTGCTCTAGGAGGTCATCGTCGCAAGCGTAGTCTGCATCGGAGTCCAGAACATTTTCGTGCTGGTATTCCACATTTTGCATCATGGCAAGACGGTGGAAGCTCTGTGAAAAAGTAGGAGCCGCTGTAGAGTTTAGCCTTTTGAAAATAGGAGACTTGATTTCGTAGCGATGGGGATCTGTTAGCTGAATGTGCTTGAATTTTTTTGTGGGGTTGGATCCTGGGATAGCAGCGGGAGCTGTGTCAGACAATACCTGGTTCAGCACAACTATGTCACGTCTATGCCTTTCCAAAATAAGTAAACACAGCAGACGGTCCTGCAGGCGAGCAGTGGTCGTGTGCTGCATACTGTATCCTCCGTTTGGCAGAGGAGTCAGACCGTTGAAGACTAGCGAACGATAATCCTCTGGAAGTGATTGTAGCAGTTCTGCACGAAACTGTGCCATCTCTAATTCATGCTTTAATCGTGCATCACGAATACCTTTCATTAAGAATATGTTGAAGTCCAATGGATATTCGGGGACTCGTGATAAATTCTGCAGCGACTCATCTCTGAGACTTTGAAGAGAAACAGGACAGTCAAGAAACGTCTTCTGTTGTGCCACATTTTCGTCTGTGGTGTCTTGTGGCATGTTAATAACAAGTATCAATGACTTGTAATTCTTTTTGGTATATTCTTCTAGTTCTCTGTAGAGGGTCACCGAATAATAGATGTCGTCTTTGTCAAGCCCTTACAAAGCCAGAACTGATTGATGCTGCTACTACGTATCGAAATTTTAACTCCACAAAAATAGTTCCTCTTTACACCGACAAAAATGTCGGATCAAAAGAATTATCTATCAACGGAGTTTGCCTTGGCCGAATGCGAGTATACGGAACAGCAAATAGCATTTCCTGTTCTCAGTTTACTCAGTTTTCATTTATTGTGTATATTTGCTAACAAAGTATACTCTACTCAGCTCGTTATTTTCTAGACTTTCGCTCAGACAAGAATTATGGTTTTTATAACAGAGCTCTGGGAATCGGTGTTCCAGCCGGGAACTACGCCTGCTCTCGTGAAAGCAACGCACGCGTCTTTTGTTTGCCTCATTTTATCCCTTCTGGTGATGGTGTTCATTAGTGGATCTATTCATTTTGTCAATCTACTTGTGATCGCTCTGCTACTGTGGGGATCTGTGACCTGGTTTGTTGCAGAGCTGGCCAAGGAGAAGGCCAAACTGAAGAGCAACGAGCAGCTGGCTACAGAGACAAACGTCGATAAGGAACAAAAAAAAGAGCGTTGACATGCATTGAGAGGCAAAATTAGCGGGGACATTTCAGTGCCATTACTGTCAGTGTTAACCTGAAAACTAGAGATTGTAATAAATACTACTCTGCATCTGAAAAAAAATTAATGCTGATAAATCACCCTATCGTAATCGCTCTGCTCAAGTAGCGTAGGATTTAGCTAGTGCGTTGTTTGACGTTTTACAAAGCACTGATGGACTAGGAGCTACTCTGTGAAAGTCTCAAACAACTAATAGTCCACAGCTAAAGTTTTTTTCTGATTGCGTACAACAAAAGATGAGTAAGAAGTTCTTGCCCAAGACCCCTGTTACTCTGGCACCACCGAGAGACGACCCCATTTCTGTGAAAGAACTCGCCAAATGCGATGGTAAGTCTAGCACTCTGGTTCAAAGAAACGTTGGACACAGTCACTAACAACTACTATTTAGGAGAGCAATCAGAGCAGATGTACATAGCAATAAAAGGAGTGGTGTTCGATGTAAGCCACAACGCAAGTGCCTACGGAGTGGGTAAGGGATACCATGTTTTAGTGGGTAGAGATGCCTCAAGGGCGCTAGGAAAATCGTCGTTGAAGCCTGAGGACACAGACATCAGTGTGAGTTGGGACTATTCGCCGTTGAGTGAACGGCAGCTCCAGGTTCTTGAAGACTGGTACACCTTTTTCAGCAACAGATACAATATAGTCGGCAAGGTCAGTGACCTTCCTGCTCTGCCACCGTTGCAGGCTCACTCACACAGCTGATATTCTGGTAAGCACAGCGTTCCATTGCCTCAATTTTCTTTCTGAATGCCTTCGGGGCCTTTTACATGGAATAAGCGATCTGCGACGCGTCACCGGCCTCTACAATATGCAGGTCAGAGCAACACACGCGTTTCCATGTGACTGTATCACGCAGCTCTACACCGAAAGGAACGGCAGGACTATGTCAGAAAACTGAAGTGGCATGAATACCGTGTGTTCCGGAACTACCTAGACATTCATATACGCTATGTATCGCATGGCTGTTTTCTCCTATTGCCTGGCAGCTGGTAGTTAAATATAACACGAATCACTGAGATTGTTAAACATTGACACTCTACTGAATGCTCTTCCGGATTGTAAACCGACCGATCATGATACGCAGCGGTAATGTGTCCCCTTTCCAATAGTTCTCGACCCTGGACTAAGCGCCGATCTGCAGTTTCGCCTTATAATGAATGCTGTTAGACAGGAGAATGCACCTCCACTTTCGTAGAGTTTTTAGTGGTGCGAGGTGTACATGCTCCCGGCCTTATTATTTTTTCTTTTCCCAGTTCAAATTTACCATTTTGTAGATTTTTGTTTAGCTCTTCTTGCTTGTTGTGATCACTGAAGTATTGATCTAGCTGACGGGGAGGTAGTTTTACTGTCCTTGAAAAGAAAAAAACGCAAAGACGCAAACGATTTGCTATAGAGCCCAAACTCGGGAGCGAACTCCAACAATAACCCACACACTCGCTTGAAGACCTGTCTAGATCACTGCTCTGGGAGTTTCTACCACGATGCAGAATGGTATTGCCGCACTCAACCAGCCCAGACACAGCGTTGTTGATGGAATTACACAATCAAATCTCAGTAAGCGGCTAGATGAGAGCGCTTATGTTGATATAGCTCATGAAACGCCCGTCCAGAACCTCCATCAGGGACCCTCTCGGAACCGTCAACAATATCCAACTCAGCCTTATCCAGGACTGCAATACCAGAGTGCGCAATATCAGGGCCCCCCATACCCGGGACAACAACAGGGTTCTCCGCACTTTTATCCGAATGGTTCACAAGTGTACTCTCAGATGTCTCCTATGGGCTCACAGCCTCAGCTGGATTACTACTCACAGCCGGTGATTCAACAAAGGTACTCTTCTGGACAAAATTCTCATTACAGCTCAAGACATAACTCCCTAATGTCAACATCGTCGTCTATGAATAAGTTTTTTAAGAAGGGTATGAAGTTTGTTCGTACAGGTGATGCGGATGGAGATGGGGATGGAGACGACGATTTTGAAACCAATGTCCCTATTTCCTCAACTGATCCTAATGTTTCTTTTGACGATCTTCAACACATACGAGGAGGCGGTCGTTATGGATCTTCTGCAGTTGATACTCAACCATACATCCCGACTCTCTCTACAAAGCCTAAGGGCCCCAAAGGTCAACTCTCCAATTCTCAGTACAGAAAGCAGTTGACGGCCCATAGAAAGATCATGGCTTATCAAAACGTTCCACAAAATAGAAGCAGAGGAGCTCCGCCTGCTATTTCAGGAGCATTTGGTCCTCCGAGAGCTATGAGTCTTCAAGGTGGAATGCCTGGGAACCCAAGAGCCATGTCAATTCAGTCCGGTGTTCAGTCGCAGCCTCCGGGATTCCAGAGAGACCCAAGAGCTATGTCTTTACAGTCAAGACCACAACACTCAATTGCATATCCGAACCAACAGCCTGCTTATCCTTCTCCGGCTTATGGTCCTTATGGGCCCGGAAATCCTCCTAGAGCGATGTCCCTTCAGACACAACAATACGGTAATGGGACGGGTGCACCTTACATGATGAACCCTCGTCCCATGCACAGACCTAGTACGGCTGGAGTTTCTCAATCTCCTAATTTTGCCATGACTTATGGTCCACGAAATCTACCGGGATCACAAAATTCACGTTTACAATCGCCAATTCCTCAAAACAACGATTTAATGGTTGATCCACTGGAGAACGATAAACCTGTTGTTCAAAGAAAGTCTGAAGTATCTTTGCATGAGGAGCAATTTATTGCTCATTCCAGTAATCTCGAAATATATCCGCAGCCATCTGACCAGATAGATCCTACAGACACAAATCAAGTTGAGTCGTCGTTAGAGGCAAGACCATTCCAACCATTGAAGCCAGGGAAAGGAAAGGTTAATCGGTATGTTTTTGCAGACAGCGAAGATGAGGATGAAGATGAGGATGAAGTGCCTGTTCGTGATCAGACTGTTTTAGAAGATAAGTTTGGTGCAAATGCATCTATATCTGACGAGTCAAAAGAGCCTTCGGTTAAAAGCCCACAAACGGCCTCGTTCACCATGACATCGCCAAGTGATACACCAACTGCTACGCCTTCGAGGAATATACATGATGTTGCTGAGGTGAACTCAAAAGCGTCTTCCTATTCTATGTCTTCTCCAGATCATGACAAGTTTTTTACGCCTACCAAAGTCGATTCTACTTACAGACAGTCTATTACTGAAACGCAGAGAGGTACAAGCATGAAATCATATCGTAAATCAAAAGATCGCTTTTCACGTCAAAGCTCTTTACCACCTTCGGAGTCAGTGGCATCTGCTTATTCCATGGTATCGTCATTTAATGCTACCCATGAAGGAACGAATAATGATGAGAACGTGTATCAACTCGCACATTCTTCTGTTACTGAACGTGACGTTTTTGTGACTGCTATGGAATTACCACTGAACAGAGCAATAGATGAAGACAATTCAAACGAGACAAAAAGATCAAATACTGATCAAACCTCTCAAAACTCTACTGACGAAGCAATTAATGATATGAAGGAAAAACGTGATGTGATTGGATACTCCCATGACACGTCTGTCACTGATGTATCTTCAAATTATGAGCCCACTTTTGAAGTTCCTCGTGTTGCTAGTGAGGTTCTCGACACTTCAGTGGATTCAATATCCAGAACTCCTGAGAAGGTTATGAATAAGTCGACAAAGGATTATTCCTATGACACAGAAACTGAGGATAATGATAAGAACGTGGCAAATCGAGAGGCTGTCCCACGTATCCCGTATAAGTCAATGCTAATAGATAGTGAAGTTGGAAAACAAAATTCAACAGCAGGTTTGTCCAGAGAATCTCCAACCTATAATCAATTAGCAGGCAACCAATCAGTTAACTCAAGAGTCTCATCAGAATGCAATTCACTTTCTGCAAATTCAAGATTACAAAGAAGACCTCCTCCTTATGCATCAGCTTTCAGTTCTCCAGTTTTGGACAAACCCGAGGACACATTTTCCGCTCCTTCTACAGTGGAGAATGTTGATGTCAAGAAATCACCTTTTGCAGGCTTCAGGGCTGCATTTTCAAAACCAGTTTCCACAAGCTCGTCACCTAAAATGCCTAATGCCAAAAGTTTTTTGAAAAAGATATCGTTCAAGAATCGGAAGGACAGCCATGGAGACTTTGAACTTTCCGGTAAAGGTGAACCATCTATGAAAGTATTTGGTGTAACAAAAGGGAATCAGCCTGTGGGTACTTCTACAACAAATGAACGGCAGTTGACAATCAACATACCTCAAGAAAATCAAAAACAACTATTCGAAAGTAAGAAACTACCACAGACTCCTTTGACACCTTCCGATTCGTTAATGAATTATCGCTTGACTTTGAATCTCGCTGGAGATGACAGCGATATGCGTCTCAGTCGGATAATTGATATGGATGTAGATGTGTCAGATAACGGAAGGCAGGAATACTATGAAGGCGAATCATTGCATAGAGCACCTGAGCCAGAATTTTTACATGATTCAGATTCAAGTCCAAACGACCTAACTGATGAGACTGAGCAGCAGCATAGCGTAGAAAGCCCAAAAATTACAGGAGAGGAGCGGAAGTATTATCATTTGATGACACCTCCACCTGCCCAGAGACGGACAGCAGAAGACGAGTTTGATTTTATCTCCCCTGAATCTAGAAGATCTGGTCAATCTCCACAGCAAGGGCAAAAAGGACTTTTAAACATCAATGATATACACGTCGAAGACTCCCTTTCTAGTGGAAACATTACGTCTCCTCCGATCAGCGCAACCGAATCTCCTTTATCAGGTGAGAGAGGTTCTATGGAATCAAAAAAACACGCTGAACAGTCTCCAACTGCTCCTACAAGTGACGCGACAACCATGGAGAGCAGACAAGTCCGTTTCTCTAATGATTCAAACACTCAAATCACCTCGAAATCTTTGACTGATCCCAAGTCGACGAATGTCGATAAAAGGGTCTCTCAGGATCAAATAGTGAAGCCATTGCCTCCAATGCCCCTGGAATCTGGAAGCCCTCAGATTTCAGAGCCTGCAAACGCCTCCTCGGCTGGATCATTCTCAGATCTAGACCATCGTGCATTTTCTTCTAAATCGTTGATGACAGACGTGGACCTCTCTAATAAAAATGACTCAGGGGGCCTTATGTTGAGACATGAAGGGCACTCACCTGGGTATGTTAACCCATCCAATCTTCAACGTCAACCATCCTCCCCTGAGCAGAAGCTGGGACTACTGGAAAGCAACCAGGAGTTACTGAATGAACTTCAGGTTGTTTCCAATGAGCTTGCGGAATCGATTACGAGGGAGATCAGGCTAGAGAATAAGTTGAAATCCAACAACTTGGGCGACGAGACGACTGAAATCTTGCAATCGTCGAAGGTAGAAGATCTAACCAAACAGCTGATGGAAGAGAAGAGAAAGAGGCTCGCTGTTGAGGAGCTGTTACTAAAGCAATGCAATGCTACTGATTCAGCTACACTGAGAGATTTGGCTTATAAGAACTCTGAGTTGAACAACAAAATATTTGGATTGAACGAGAGTTTACAGCTACAAGCATCTAAACTTGAGATTTGTGAAACAGAAAATTTAGAGCTGAACTCCAGACTAGAGTCAGTTATGGGATCAAACAAAGAGCTCATTAACAGGACAGTTCCAAACCTGCAAAATCAAGTAGAGGTTCTGGAGACATCTCTCTCACGATTCAAGTCTGAGTATTCTCTTGGAGAGCTAGACAGATTGAGAGCGGAGAACGAGTCTTTGCATACTCGGTTAAGCTATCGCGATGAGTATTCTGATTTGGTGAACCAGCGTGATTCACTGAGGGAAGCCCTGATGAATGTCAAAGCAGAAAAGGAAAAGGATTCGAGGCTTTTTAATGGCCAGTTAGCGCAACTACGTAACCAGCTTCATCAGCTGACCTCTGTCAATGATGACTTATCTGATAAGATAGTGTCACTAGGAGGTGAGGTCCGCAGCTACAGGGACCAGAGCCCTCCTGTAAGAAACAGTGTTCCAAATGAATCTTATGACTGTTAATTACCGTCGTGACCTCCATTTTATACTTTATAAGCATCCTGATTTACTTTATGTACGTACATTTCTTATACGATTATGATAAACTATCAAACTGAAATTTTCAGTTGGTTATGCAATTACTGGATTGAAATTTTTTGTTTGATCAACAACTTTCCATACTGATTCTTTCTTTGCTACTTGTGTCTTCTTGCAAGCCAATCGGTGTTTAGAGACGTTTAGGGTGTACTCTATATCGAATATTCAATATCTATTTTAGCTCTGCATCATGGAAGAGGAACTCCACAATAAAAGAAAGAGAACTACTTCTGATGACGAGGGCTACGAGCCTTCCATTGATGAACAAACAAGCCACAAAGAACCAAGGTCATCTGGTTACCAGAGGGACGGCAAACATGTAACCCAGTTGGAAGAGCCATTTCAAGTTCCTAAAAGACCTAAGCGTTCACCCCTAGCTCGTGAAGTCGAACTTGCCAAGACTTTAAGTTTTGAGATATGCAGGATTGGTGATAACCACCTTTCTCTTTCAAAAGACATTGAATTGATATCTACCTCACTTACAAAAGACTTTGATGATCTCAATGACTCAGTAGAGTCTATACTGGAGCTTATATATGCAATAATCATTGAACAGCCGCAAAAAGTGTTCGTGATGTCTGCTTTGATACAACAGGCAAACCGTAAAAGCTCAAAGGTCAGCAAACACATCATAGATTTCCTTCACTTTAAATTTCAAAGCTTACTATCCTCTTTGAAGGGAATTGATCAAGACCCAGAAACACAGTCGGATTCAAGCGAATGCGGCACTTTCACTCGAATCAAGTTGCTGCTCCGATTCTTTGCTTCGCTTTCGCCAATTCTTGAAAACAGTGATATCATACTAGACACATTTCGTCGTCTGTTAGAGGCCAGTGTTGATCTTCAAAGGTCTCAAGGTTCAAGATCTGATGTTGCAGAGCTTCTTTACTACTCAGTGACGATCTCGCTGCCTTACCTTCTAGCTCCAGACAGAGACAGTGCGGAACTAAAAGCAAATCTGGCTGAGTTACTTGAGATATCCAAAAAATTTGAAATCCGATCCAACACTCATTTTGTGAAGACTAATATCCAGCACTTTTATGCTTTCGATAGATCACTTTTGCCGTACTCACCTAAAACTATCATCGAGCTTCTTGTACCTGCTCTTGAGAGCCTTGATGAAAAGTTGCCGTTTTTCATTGATGTCAAGGAACTACTTGGACCTGCTACCGATGAAGAGAACTCAATTCCTAAGCATCAGCTTCAGCCATTTGATATCCCCACGTTAGAAGATTTCAAGCGGCTTCCTCCTTTGAAAAGATTCACTAGCGGTCATATCGATGGATTATGGAGCTCCCCACGCTACGTCCTTGAATGCTTTTTATCATCAGTAGCAGGGTTCGATACTGTACCCCCTGCCGAATCATACATTTCTTTGATATTAAGAGATGTTACTCAGGATTTGGTTCAAAATATGGAATTCAATAGAATTAATGTATCGAGACAGATTTTGTTTCTACAAACGTTTTTTAATGAGAAGCTGTTCGCCAAGCCAAATTCCTCCATTGACAAGCTGACAATAGTTAATAACCTTGCGTCAGGGGTTGATTTGATTGCTGATCTCGAAGGTAATGAAGGGTTGGACCCTAAAGTCAAGGAATCAATGATACATTCTGCGACTATTGTACAAAGAGAGTTCGAGGCTGGGTATACCTCCACTTGGAAGATGGAACAAGTTGTTACTGAGGCCATTTTAAACCTAGCTTTTGCCTTACCAGAGTCTCCTAGCCCTGCAATATATTATGAAACACTACTTGCTGATACTTGTGGCCGTGATTGGAGTACCGTCAGACGCCAAGGTCCATTGGAAGACAAAGTTACCTTTGCGAAAGTTTTAGGTACTTCCCTTCGATTTTTCTATGATAACTTCAAGCTTCTGGACTTGGAGCTGCGAGAGAGATACATTGATTGGATGGTCACTCAAATAAGTAATTTCGGATTCGATTGGAAATGGAGTGAATGGGTTGATGATTTGCAAAGACTACAGGATTCAATGTATCACCCTACAATGTATTTTTTCAGAGGGGTGATTTCGAAGGAGATTAGAGTCTCTAGCCCACAAACTATCAAGGCAACGCTTCCGCCAGAGTTTCACAGATTTTTGAGACTATCACTAATGAGTCTTGATGAGATTAAACATTTTGATAGCCAGCTTTTTGGCATAAAGCTGGCTGAATCTGTTTGTGAAGTCAATTATCAGTTGGAGGAGGATATTGACAATGTTGATGTAAAATCGGGGAATGCTGAGGTTTACCACCTTGTCGATCAATATTTGTTTAACAATCAAGAACATCCATTTCATGAGCTGTGTCACTCGATCTATACCAATATACAGGAGGGAGAAAGTATGCAAGACTTCAATGATCTGATCGCAAAGTTGAAGGAATCAATTATCACAGTTGAGAAGGATACAGGAGAGACCATTGTATCAAATGTCGACTGCTACATTGTAACATTAGTGATTCAATCGACGTGTATTATTGGATCACGTTCCCTATCTGTTATTGAAGGAGGAGCATTGGAACTGTGCGCTTCGAAACTGAGAAAGGTTGTTGGATTAAAGGAACCTGAACAGAGTGAGGAGGAGACACTGGAGAACGATCAATTTGGGGAAGTAAGTCAAGAGGCAGTTACAGAAAGGCAAAAGTGGCTGATAAGAGGAGTACTCAGATTGTGGAACAACGAGCCTAGAATTGGATACTTGATTCTTGAAAAGATCAGGGATAAAGGTTTCATTGATTCTCAGCAGCTTTTGGAGTCACTGTTTGGGAACAACGAGAACCTGCTTATACTCACACAAGTGTATGCAAGCGAGTTATTTGACCGTCTGATGCAAGATGAAGAAGAACAAGATTTACTTTTTACTGTGTTTATACAGAAGATAGTCGAAAGCGTCAACATATTTACCGAGAAGCTTGGAGTGGACGCCGACAACATCCTACAGGAGACAGAAGAAACTGTGACTCAAGAGTCGGAATTGAAGTCAGGAATAAGAATGTGTTTTGATATGCTCAAATACAAAATACGCAAGTTTGCTACAGTTTTGCCGGAGGATGACATTAAACATATTTTGGACAACAAACTTGAGGCTGAAAATGTCAAACAACTCTTCTGTGATGCCCTTTTCTCGTAAGTAGTTTGTGTACTCCAATTACAGATAGAATCATTCTTATCCCTTGTGTAGTCACCAAGCCGTTGGCCCTGCCTGGATTTCACCTTTATGCTCGACTGCGGCTAAAAAAAAGTTTTGCTGTGTGTTCGAGGCCCAAACGCGTCCTGGAACAATAAGGAAAAAACCAAAACAATCAAAAATCACAAAACCAACAGAAAAATGTTTTCCCACACAGCCCTATCGGCATTTTACCGTAGCGACCGGCACGCTTTCACAGCACTATTTTTAGAACACCCGGGTAGCGTCCACCAGACGCGCTCTGCGGGCCGCCAAAACTGATGAATTTCTATTTTTGCAAGGACGCCTGCCACCAGATCCGCTTTCAGTGTTCTGAGCAGATCAACCATACCTGCGTATTCTCTGACATCTTTTGATGAGTTTTTTTGCAGGCAAATCCTTTTTTGTTTTCCTATTGCTTCATTCCCTTCTTTTCTCTTCTTACCAATAACCCTTAGTAAGGACCGTCTATCTGGGAATCACTTTCCGGTAGTGTTGCTCTCTTTCGTTTTCTGGCACACTCTGCATACAGATGTCCTACAACGATCCTTCTAGGGCACAAAATCCTCAAGGGGGTGCTTACTATCAGGAGGGCTACAACCCTTCGGATGATGGCTACGCACAACCCCAGCAGGATTACTATGATCAGAACGATCCTTACTATCAACAAGGATACAACCAGCAGGACGGTTATTACAACCAGGGATATGATCACCAATATTCTTCTGATCCGAACCTCAATCAACAGGGGTATTATGATCAGCCGGGAGTTCCTGATCAAGAAGCCTATTCCGATTTCAGCTATGGTCCTGGAGGAGCTCCGGGAACTCCATATGATGGCTATGGAACTCAGTACACACCATCTCAGATGAGCTATGGTGGTCCAAGATCATCAGGTGCTTCGACGCCTGTTTATGGTGCCGGTCCCTATGACCAACCGGGAATGGTTGCACTTCCTACTGATCCGTATCCCGCATGGACAGCCGACAATCAAGCTCCGGTGACAGTAGAACAGATTGAGGATGTTTTCATTGATCTTACCAATAAGTTTGGTTTTCAAAGAGATTCCATGAGAAACGTTTTTGACTACTTCATGGTTATGTTGGACTCCAGAGCCTCAAGAATGTCTCCTGCCCAGGCCTTACTCGCTCTTCATGCTGATTATATTGGTGGTGATACCGCAAACTATAAAAAATGGTACTTTGCTGCTCAACTGGACTTGGACGATGAAATTGGTTTCAAAAACCTTGCTCTTGGAAAACTTAGCAGAAAAGCCCGTAAAGCAAAGAAGAAGTCCAAGAAGGCTAGAAAGGCTGTAGAAGAAAACGGTGAAGATGCCGAAAGAACACTCTCCGAACTCGAGGGAGATAACTCTCTTGAGGCTGCAGACTACAGATGGAAAGCAAAAATGAATGCTTTAACTCCTATCGAAAGAGTAAGACAGATTTCTCTTTGGTTGTTGTTATGGGGTGAGGCCAACCAGGTCAGATTCACCTCTGAGTGTCTATGTTTCATTTTCAAGTGTGCCGAAGATTATTTACATTCTGAAGCTTGCAGACAAAGAGCCGACCCAGTTCCCGAAGGTGACTACTTGAATAGAATCATCACACCGATATATCGTTTCATCAGAGCGCAGGTCTATGAAGTTCTTGATGGCCGCTATGTTAAACGTGAAAAGGATCATAATAAGATTATTGGTTACGATGATGTCAACCAATTGTTTTGGTATCCTGAAGGAATCTCAAGAATCATTATGGATGACGGAACCAGACTGGTTGATTTCCCTCCTGAAGAGAGATACTTCAAGTTAGGCGAAGTCGATTGGGATCATGTATTCTTTAAGACGTACAAAGAGGTCAGAACATGGTTACACATTATTACAAATTTCAACCGGATTTGGGTTATTCACATTTCCCTCTTTTGGATGTATGCTGCATACAATTCCCCTAGTTTATACACTCATAACTATGTCCAGGTGTTGAACAATCAACCTCTTCGTTCTTCGAGATGGGCTGCATCTGCCCTCGGTGGTACTGTTGCCTCTCTGATTAACATTTTTGCCACCTTGTTTGAATGGTTATTTGTTCCAAGGGCATGGGCTGGTGCCCAGCACTTGAGTAGAAGACTTCTTTTTTTGTTGTTGATTCTAGGTATCAATCTAGCCCCCGTCGTCTTTGTATTTGCGTGGGCTGGTCTCGAAACCAAATCGAAGGCTGCTGAGGTTGTGTCGATTGTGTCATTCTTTATTGGTGTTGCCACAGTTGTCTTTTTCACTGCTATGCCTCTAGGAGGACTTTTTACTTCTTATATGAAGAGATCCACTAGAAAGTACGTTGCCTCGCAAACATTTACTGCATCTTTTGCTCACTTACAGGGGTTGGACTTATATCTATCTTGGTTCGTTTGGTTCTTGGTATTTTTGGCTAAATGCTTGGAGTCATATTTCTTCCTGATTTTGTCATTGAGAGATCCTATCAGAAACTTAAGTGTCATGACTATGAGATGTACAGGTGAGAAATGGTACGGAAATGTCGTATGCAAACAGCAAGCGAGAATTACACTTGGTTTGATGTATGCAACTGATTTGGTTCTGTTCTTCTTGGATACCTACTTATGGTACATTTTGGTTAATTGTGTTTTCTCCGTTGGTAGATCTTTCTACCTCGGGATCTCGATTTTAACCCCTTGGAGAAATATCTTCACGAGATTGCCAAAGCGTATCTACTCAAAGGTATTAGCTACTACTGATATGGAGATCAAGTACAAACCTAAGGTTTTGATTTCACAAGTTTGGAATGCTATTGTAATTTCCATGTACAGAGAACATCTTTTAGCCATTGACCATGTTCAGAAGCTTCTATATCATCAAGTACCATCTGAAGTTGAAGGAAAGAGGACATTAAGAGCACCAACTTTCTTTGTTTCTCAAGATGACAACAACTTTGAGACTGAGTTCTTCCCTAAAGATTCCGAAGCTGAGAGACGTATCTCTTTCTTTGCACAGTCTTTAGCAACCCCAATGCCAGAGCCTTTACCGGTTGATAATATGCCTACCTTCACTGTTTTCACTCCTCACTACTCCGAGAAGATTCTACTCTCTTTAAGAGAGATCATTAGAGAGGATGACCAGTTTTCTCGTGTTACACTATTGGAGTATCTTAAACAACTGCATCCTGTTGAGTGGGACTGTTTTGTCAAAGACACAAAGATATTGGCAGAGGAGACTGCTGCTTTTGAGAATGGCGAAGAAAAAGAGGAGGACAACATGAAGAGTGAGATTGATGATCTTCCATTTTACTGTATTGGTTTCAAATCTGCTGCTCCTGAATACACGTTGAGAACCAGAATTTGGGCTTCTCTTAGATCACAGACACTTTATAGAACTGTTTCTGGTTTCATGAACTACTCCAGAGCAATCAAACTGCTTTACCGTGTTGAAAACCCAGAAATTGTTCAAATGTTTGGTGGTAATGCCGATGGTTTGGAAAGAGAACTAGAGAGAATGGCTAGAAGAAAGTTCAAGTTCCTTGTTTCCATGCAAAGATTAACCAAATTCAAACCGGAGGAATTGGAGAATGCAGAATTTTTATTGCGTGCCTATCCTGATCTACAAATTGCTTACCTTGATGAGGAGCCTCCATTAAATGAAGGTGATGAACCAAGAATCTTCTCTGCTTTGATTGATGGTCATTGTGAAATTATGGAGAATGGCAGAAGAAGACCAAAGTTCAGAGTTCAACTTTCAGGAAATCCAATTTTGGGAGATGGTAAATCTGATAACCAAAACCATGCTATCATTTTCTCTAGAGGTGAGTATTTGCAGTTGATTGATGCCAATCAGGATAACTATCTGGAAGAGTGCTTGAAGATTAGATCTGTGCTTTCCGAGTTTGAGGAGTTGAGTATAGAACACGTCAACCCATATGCTCCTGTTTTGAAGTCCGACCCAAGTAAGGTTACTCACCCTGTCGCCATTGTTGGTGCAAGAGAGTATATTTTCTCTGAAAACTCTGGTATTCTTGGTGATGTGGCTGCTGGAAAAGAACAGACTTTCGGTACATTATTTGCTAGAACATTGGCTCAAATTGGTGCGAAGTTGCATTATGGTCACCCTGATTTCCTTAATGCTATCTACATGACCACCAGAGGTGGTGTCTCAAAAGCACAGAAAGGTTTACATTTGAACGAAGATATTTATGCTGGTATGGTTGCTGTATGCAGAGGTGGAAGAATCAAGCACTGTGAATATTACCAATGTGGTAAAGGTAGAGATCTTGGTTTCGGTTCGATTTTGAATTTCACTACCAAAATTGGAGCTGGTATGGGTGAACAGATGTTATCAAGAGAATACTACTATCTCGGTACTCAGCTTCCACTTGATAGATTCTTGTCATTCTACTACGCTCACTTGGGATTCCATATCAATAACTTGTTCATTCAATTATCATTGCAAGTCTTTATGCTGACTGTTGTGAACTTGAATGCTCTTGCACATGAGTCCATCATTTGTATTTACGACAGAAACAAGCCTATTACAGACGTACTTTATCCATTAGGGTGCTACAACTTGATGCCTGCCGTTGACTGGATTAGACGTTATACTCTATCTATTTTCATTGTGTTCTTCATTTCTTTCGTCCCATTGCTAGTCCAAGAGCTTATTGAAAGAGGAATTTGGAAATGTGTATACAGATTCTGTCGCCACATTCTTTCGTTGTCCCCTCTCTTTGAAGTCTTCGTTGCTCAGATTTATTCTTCATCTTTGCTAAATGATGTCTGTGTTGGTGGAGCAAGATATATAGCCACCGGAAGAGGGTTCGCCACTGCCAGAATTCCGTTCTCCGTGCTGTACGCTAGATTTGCTGATTCTACAATCTATATTGGAGCTAGATGTCTGGTTATGTTACTGTTTGGAACAGTTGCCCACTGGCAACCTGCTTTACTTTGGTTCTGGGTCTCTATCGTTGCATTGATGTTTTCACCATTTATCTTCAACCCACATCAATTTGCATGGGAAGATTATTTCATTGATTACAGGGACTTTATTAGATGGCTTTCGAGAGGTAATACTAAGTGGCACAGAAACTCATGGATTGGTTATGTCAGATTATCTAGATCGAGAGTCACCGGTTTCAAGAGAAAGACCATTGGCGATGAATCCGAAAATGCTGCTGGTGATGCAGCAAGAGCTCACAGATCGAACGTTTTCTTCTCAGATACCTTCCCATGTGTTGTTTATACTGCGGGATGTTTCGTTTCGTACACATTTATGAATGCTCAGACTGGTGTAATAAATGCTAGTGTGGTGAATTCATGTCTTAGATTGATCATTTGTGCTTTAGCCCCAATTGTGGTTGATATTGGTGTGCTATTCGTCTGTTTGGGAATGTCTTGTTGTGCTGGTCCACTTTTAGGAATGTGCTGCAAGAAGACTGGTACAGTTATGGCTGGATTCGCCCATGGAGTAGCTGTTGTGATTCACATTATTTTGTTTATCGTGATGTGGGCTCTTGAAGGTTTCCATTTTGGTAGAATGTTGATTGGATTGACAACGATGATCTACGTCCAGAGATTAATATTCAAGGTCATGACTTTGTTGTTCCTTACCAGGGAGTTCAAGAATGACCACTCTAATGTTGCTTTCTGGACCGGTAAATGGTATGGTTCTGGCCTTGGATACGCTGCATGGACTCAACCAACAAGAGAATTTGTTGCCAAGATTATAGAGATGTCGTACTTTGCAGGAGACTTTGTTCTTGGTCATTTGCTTCTATTCTTACAGTTCCCACTTTTGTTGATTCCTCTTATTGACAGATGGCATTCTTTGATGTTATTCTGGTTGAAGCCTAGCAGACAAATCAGACCTCCTATTTACTCTTTGAAGCAGGCCAGATTAAGAAAGAGAATGGTCAGAAAGTATGCCAGTTTATACTTTTTGATCTTTATTATATTTGTGGCTTTGATTGCTGCTCCCGCCGTTGTTGGTTCATTGCCAAACGTTGATATTGAGAAGTCCATTCCAAGTCTTCCTGAGTTCGCTACTGGTCTCTTCCAGCCAAGGCACCAGGACAACAATGATACTGGATATGGTACAAGTGGTATAACTCACCACTGGACCACGACCACATCCTTGGCCACTTGGTCTACTAAGGCTTGAATGGATCGTTATGATTCATGCTCGTCTCATCTATGCATGTCTGCGCCCTGTATCGCCTTTTGCAGGGCTTTCTCTTTCACCATTGGAAGTATATACACGTTTTTATTTGGTTGTCTTATTTTGTTTCTTCTATCTGATTAAGAATTTGAAAATATGTGATTTATGTAAGGAGATGAAGCTACTCAGCAAGGTAAAACGAAAGATATAAAGATAAAAACGGACTTGTCGTTCTCAATGATGGAACAGCCGGATTGGGTTCTCGACATAAACCATGTCGTGGGAGTCTGCGGCATCAAACACAGCCCTGTCCATCACAGAGCCTGCAGGCGCAGCGACGTACTTGACACCAGATCTGGCAGCTCTGTGGACATTGTCAGGGAATGGGAAGAAGGCATCTGAAGACAGAGATACATCTGTAAGCTTGTTGAGCCATTGCGATCTTTCCTGAGGGGTCAGAGGTTCTGGCACTTGTGCAAACTTTGAGAGATAATCAGACAACTCTGGCTCGGAGGTTGGAATTTGACCTGTGACATAAAGGTCTATAGCGTTGGACTTTTCTGGTCTCTTCACACCTTTTGCCCAACTAAAAGCCAATACTTTTGGATGTTGTCTAAGCCACCAGTTATCAGCCTTGTCTCCTGCTAGCCTGGTACAATGGATACGTGACTGCTGTCCAGCACCAAGACCAATAACCATTCCGTTCTTTGCATAGCATACAGAGTTAGATTGCGTGTACTTTAGAGCAATTGTAGCCACAGTGAGGTCGACAGCTGCCTGCTCTGAAAGGCTGGTGTTTTTGGAAACAAACTCTTTGAAGGTGGAAGAGTTGACAATGGCATCGTTACGTTTCTGTTGAAGCGTTATGCCGTAAACCTGACGTTCCTCCAAAGGACCCGGAGTATAGTTTGGATCGATTTGTAGCACACAATATTTTCCTCCCTTTTTGCGGCGTAGGATCTCAAGAGCCTCAGGCTCATAGCCTGGGGCAATCACACCATCAGATACTTCTTTAGAGATGATAGTGGCTGTTGAAACATCAACAATATTGGAAAGGGCAATGAAGTCACCAAATGAAGACATTCTATCTGCTCCACGCGCCCGTGCGTAAGCGTTAGCTAGTGGAGAGAGATTCTCGATATCGCTTACAAAGTAAACCTTCTTCTCGATATCGCTAAGAGGCAGCCCCACGGCGGCTCCCGCAGGTGAGACGTGCTTGAACGAAGCTGCGGCTGGTAGATTAAGAGAGGCAGATAGTTCCTTCACCAAAGGCCACGAGTTGAGAGCGTCCAATAGGTTGATGTATCCTGGTGAACCGCTCAACACCTTGAAAGGTAACTGACCCTGGGTGACAAACGCCTGTGCAGGTTTCTGATGAGGATTAGCACCATATCTGAGCGGTAGTTGTGAGACGCCTTCAGAGTACTTCTTACGGAAAAAGTCCGAAATAGCGGCATCATAGTCAGCAGTGTGCTCAAATGCTTTTAAGGCAAACCCACATCTAGTGGCTTCAGAAACTTCTCCAGTTTTGGCCAATTCCTCTAGGAACTGCGAGTAGTCAGCAGGATCGGAAAGAATTGTAACACGAGAGTGGTTTTTAGCAGCAGCTCTTAACAGGGTGACTCCTCCAATATCAATCTCTTCGACGGCTTCTTCGACAGTAACGTTGATCTTAGCAACTGTCTCTTTGAATGGGTAGAGATTGCAAACAACATAGTCTACTTTCTCGATGTTCTGCTGAGCTAAGTCTTTCTCATCGGATTCAATATCTCTGGCAAGAATTCCACCGTGAACAGCAGGATGCAAAGTCTTAACACGGCCTCCTAGCATTTCAGGAGCGTGGGTAATTGTAGATACATCATTCACGGGAAATCCGGACTCTCGTAGTAGTCTTGCAGTACCTCCAGAGGCCAGAAGACGCACATTGGCGGCAACAAGCCCCTTTGCTAGATCCAAGAGCCCTGTTTTATCGTAAACTGATAAAATAGCGTTCTTAGTGTGTCCCATCTTTGAATAATGATTGCTTTACCCAGATTATCTGATCAGCTCAAAAATTAGCACAGCTGTCTGAGATCCAGAGTATTGAACAGTACGTGTAAGCCAGTAAGTAACGGCCAAGTAGTGGCTATGGTATGTTCTTCTTTATCATCAATTTAAACAGTTGCTGGCTTGCAGTACTTATTCATTATTGAAAAATTAGACGAAAAATTACAGTGCAAGTCAAGTCAATCATGATATACACTTTTGTGTGATACACGTCCCGTATCTCAGTGACAATCAACCATCCGTTAGAAGTCAGCTATTGATTAATCTACTAACACTATTAAGCCAGATCTTGTCAATTATAACCCTTACATACGGAACATCACCGGTAGTAAGTTTGCTAAGTAATCTACAAAACCTATTTTCTGTATCTCCACAAAGAAAGAGTGTTGTGCTGTTTCCAGGTGTGTCTTCTTCCCTTCTTGGTCTTGTTGTAGAGATGACCCTTGTTGATACCTCTGGACTTCTTTCCAATGGCAGTCAATCCTCTGGCCTCTCTGTGCTTGTGGACAGGGTTGGCAATCCAGTTGTATCTTGCATCTCTTCTGATAGCCTTGTGGTTTGGGTCGACACAAATAACTTCGAAGTACTTGTAAGTGGAGTCCTCATTAATCCAGTAAGAGTTAAGAACTCTCAAGTTAGCAGCTCTTCTACCAACTCTCTCTTCGGCAGTGGATCTCAAAGACTTTTGGTATTTGAGTTGGTTTACACCCTGGTTGGTTGGCTTACCGTAAGTAGCACCCTTTGGAACAGGTCTCTTTCTACCACCTCTTCTGACTCTGATTCTGAAAATGGAGAATCCTTGTTTAGCCTTGTAACCTAGTCTTCTAGCCTTGTCTGGTCTAGAAGGTCTAGTGGCTCTGTGGATGACATTCTTCTGTCTGTATTCCCAGCATCTGACTCTGAGAAGGAATCTCATAACATCAGACTGCTTCTTTCTTTGTAATTCTTCCAAATACTTGTATGCACCCATTTTGTGTTTATGCTTTGTATATTAATAGTCTCAACTGATATCTACCAATACGAGTGTTGATCACAAGTATGCTTTACTATATGGTTGGAACCATCAAACACTTCAAATGATTTTTTTTCTTCACTGCGACACTGAACAAAAATTTTCAGCAACAGCACACGACACCCGGGCTAAAAACCCCCAAGCAGAGCACGTGACAAACAATAGGTCTCTGGAATCCACAAAATTAAAGACGCGTCTCCTACTAATTTGTTTACCCGGCCTTAATGCCATGATTTCTTGCCGACACTATGCCTCTTCGCCGCACGCGTTTCTGTCGCAATAATCAGGTCACTTGGCTTTAAACCCCCACAGCACTTCTTATCGCACGCGACCTGCAGGCTTCTCTGCTTTTTTTACTGAGAGTCACCAGGCCCTCTGCCGCAGAGCCCCCGGAGCATTCCCCGCCAAATATCTCCTCTGATGCGGGAAATTAGTGGCTCCACCGGGCCGGGGTGTCAGGGTTCGTGAGGGTAACAGAGGGGGTGAGTGGGGCACAAATGCAGGATAAGAGGCAGAAAGTAGGAAAATGCGGCAGCCTGATAAACGGCTACAAGTAGCAATTCAATACTCAACTACTTACTAAACTGAATATATAGTATAGCAAATATCGAAGAGCCTCACTCACAACAAGTAACTAAGATGTAAGTGTTTCAATAACAACGTGAAAGCTACGCGTTATTGCATATATTGAATAGCAATACTAACCTGGGGTACTTGCGACACCATCTTGTTAGGTCTACAGAACAAACTTCAACACCTGCTAAAACCACTTTGGAAGAGTCCAGATCCAAGGTCATTGACACTGAAGAGAAACTAGCAAAAGACGTAGATTCCTTGGCCTCTAAAACCAAAAGCAAGTTACATGACTTTTCGTCAGGGATCTCCAAAAAGGTGGACCAGATAAAGGATGACTTGCCTCGTAAAGAGGAAAAGGTTGTGGGATGGTTAAAAGGTCTGTATGCTAAAGTTACAGGATTTGGCTCTAGTCTATACGCTACTACCTCTGATTCCGTCAAGAAGAACCCTGTGATATCCTCTCAGCTTCTTCTTGCCCTGCTTGGTACCGCCGGTGCACTTATCGCGCTCTCTGTTGACTCGAAGGCTTTTGATAAACTGCTTGAGAAGAGAAACGCTAAATATATCATTTCCTCTGCTGCTGCAACTTTAGCTGCCTTAGATGCTCTTACTATTACTTATATCAATAAGAAGAAGGCCTAGAAGCACTTGACCGACTCTTTGCCTTCATCTTAAGCTTTTAGCCTCCTGGTTTATACTCTATTTTTCTTAATATTTGGTGTCTTTATTTTCCGATGCCCGGCTTTTATTTTCAAGTTCTATGTATCCTGGAGCTGTTTCATTCTCTGGTTTATAATCTCTTCGATGTCATGCTCGTCATTTCCATCTTCTGCTATACGAAATATCCTTCCAATACGCCCAACGTTCTCCCCTGCATCGCCTCGATGACGAACTGTTTTCGAAGCAATAGCATCTTCACGATGGAAATGATCAGCAGCAGTAATCTCTACAGTTGGTTCGGAACCTGGTGGAAGCTCGTTAGGATTCATCATAGTAGCTTTTCGCTTTCTTGTTTGTTCAGAAGGATGAATAGATCCTTTTTTCAAAAAAGACTTCAAATGTCCCACGTTTCTCTTTAACGATGTCTGGTTCTCAATATCCTGCTCCACTAGTAGTGATTCGTGCATCCATGTGGAACTGTTCCGTAGTTCTTCAAAAGAGTTCAGTTCTAGTTTTCTTCGTAAGTCACTGTCCTTTTCAAACGTCTGGAAAGAATCAGTATCCGTCGCCCAAAATGTCATCTTGAACACATAAAAGATCATATCTATGGACAAACCAATAACAATAAGAGCAAGAATACTGGCCCAAAACGTCACATCTTTACCAAAGTGTTCAAACAAACCATGAGAAACATAAAATATAGTGCTGTTCTTAGTCTTGTATAGCCCAACAAGAAGAACGCACCACAGAAGCCACCCAAAAACAGAGACACACCATGCAATAATGCAAACCTTTGATATCGTGTGCATCTCCACAATGTTGCACTTGGTATTGATGATCACAATCAATACCGTAAATAAAATCACTCCCAACGGGTAAGTAGTGTTATCCAAAGTAGCGGGAAATCCATAAATGTTCCATAAAGTGAACGCCAGCGCGACACTTTGAGAGGTCGCCAACAACACCCACAAAGCAAAAAGCGACAAGTTGAAAGACTCGCCTCTGCGACCCTTAGAGTACAACTCAGGAATCGCCAAAAGTGTAGAAGGGCGCAAATCCTTATCAAACATGCCAACACACAAAACCGGAAGCGAAGTGAACAGAGTGTTGAACATAGATAACGACCAAGACTCATATAATGATGAACCGGTAAAAAGTGTATATCTTTGGTAAAGAAGTTGTGTCATGTAAAACAACAATTCCTTGTAAAACGTACAGAGAACAAATTTAGATGTCCTCACATAATTGTAACGTCCATGAACTAGAAGCAGCTTCAAAAGAAATCTGAATTGAGCAATTGAATAGTCAGATGTTCTGGCCGCCTGCAGCCCTTCTTTTCCTGTAATTCCAATCCCGACATCTGCACTTTGAATCATAGCTATATCATTTGCCCCATCCCCAATTGCTAAAGTGACTTTGGACTTATCCAAGTTTCTCACACTACTCACCATCGTTGCCTTCTGTGAGGGAGAGGCTCGGCAACAAATAACTGTGTCCGTCTGCATACACAGGGACAAGAATATTGTCATCAGAGTTGAATCCTGCTCAATACATGCAAGCGTTGAACCATCAACAACCACAACACAATGTGCAACATTACCTTCTTCAATTTCAAGTTCAGCAGCGTTGATTACTGAACTCAAATTCTCCGACCCACCTTCCTCCGAAAGCAAAACAACTTTAGAGTAGTCCTTGATAAGCTTACAGGAATATCCTATATTTATTGCAGTCTCTCGTTTGTCTCCAGTGAGCATCCACATCTTTATTCCCGCTCTTCTCAGCTTTTCTATTGCCTCTGGTACTCCTTTTTGTAACTTATCTTCAATAGCCGTGGCTCCTAGTAGTTCAAGACCAGTTTCCAGCAAGGAACCAGTCTTCTCAATTAGTTCACTTCTATTATTCAGCGCAGTTTTTGCTTTGGAATAAGAGGTAGCCCAGGTTTGATATGTGATTTCATCAATAGTACGGTAAGAGTAAACAAGAGTTCTCAAGCCTTCAGTTGAGAATTCTTCAACATGTTCTATTGTCTTTTCCAAGACGTACTCCTCATTTAGGATGAGTTTGTCCGAAGGAATATACGACGTCTCGTTCGACAGATGATATCGTTCTTCCTGTTTTAATTGCATAGATCTTCTTGACCTCAGCAAGATCTCATCTAATTCTCCATTTTGATCATTTTCCATAAGCATAGAGTCTATGGTCGAATTATTCTGGGCACCGGAAGCGTTGGCGGATCTTGTTAAATGAAGACTAGACCTTGAAAGTGAAGATAAGGATGGCCTGCTGTGGTTCAGTAGGTCTTGACCACTATTGCTGTCTATGGATTTTCTATGAAGAATGAACTCAGCTTCGACCTTCTTTCTCTCACTAATAGATCTTACAAGCTCTTTTTTCTTGTCTTCAGCAAGATTTGCGTTTCTCAACCTTTCAAAAATAACATTGTCTGCACCCTTGCAAATCAGAGCGATCTTACCATCAGGTAGCCGTACAACTACCGACATTCTTTTCCGACTTGATGAAAACTCAACAACATCTAGTATCTGATAATTTTCTAGTACAGGAGGCTGGTCGAAACCTTTGGGAAACCGCTTTAGAGTTAAGTTCTGTTGTTTGCGATCAAATAGCATGAATCCGAGATCACTGGCGGCTCGAATAAGAGCCAGCTCATCGGGTGATGATGCTTGATAATCAATTTCATCTTCCTTTTCTCCACTCTCATTCAGCACGGAAGCCTCTTCTTCTTCAAATTCGTTCGGTTCCAATAAGGAATCAGATGAACCAGATGATCTCGGTAACTTTGACTGGCCTTTTTTTACTTTCTTCGGCAAGCAAGTATGACATAGCGCAATAGATAACAGAAAGAGCACGGCTCGTTTCGCATATAACGAGTCCGGTTGGGTTTGGAGCAACTTTATAAGTTCCACTGATGATCTGATTCTATATTTAGAGTTCTCAGCCTGGTAAATAGCAGCTGATCTTGCAGTGGCCAAACTAGGAGTGACAGAAATAGCACTTGGTCTCCCTGTTACAGATGCGGAGCCAGCCACTAAAGGTAAGTCATTCGGAGATTTTCCTAGCATCAAAGGAGAGTTTTTATCAGTTGAAGGGTCTTCCTCATTATCCGAACTGATCAAATTTGTATCATGCACCCAAGGAACACCTGCCACAGAAAACTTTCTAAACACCATTATATTATCAGTCAGTGTACCAGTTTTATCAGAGAAAATATAGCTCACCTGGCCAAGCTCCTCGAGAATAGTAGCTGTTCTTGCTTCAGCGGGTGTATTTGATCCCAAATCGTACATGTCAATGTCCCATTGCAAAAGAAGCATCTGCATAACTTTGATAATCTCCATTGTCACATAAAGGGAAAGAGGGATCATAGTATTAAACATGATAATGAAACCCATTACTGTAGCAGCCACTCCAACGTCCTCTCCATTAACATACCAATTCTTCTCCTTATATTCATTGTAAAACAACCTTTCAGCCATTAAACTGAAAAGAGAAAGTGAAAGAACCAAAAATACCATAAATGCGACGATCATGTTAATAGACCTTTGAAGTTTTGGAGCTTTAATTCTAGGATTCTTAATTGAGTTCATTCTAATCTTAGTTTCTTCTCCAGTGAAAACAACTACACATAGGCAGCAAGATGTATTTCTAATAATGGAGCCCCTGTAAATAATATTGTCCGGTCCCAATGGATATCTCTTTGTCTCCCCAGTCTCTGGATTTGGCAAATCTAAAGAGCCTTCGTAGTTGTATAAGTCTAAATTAGGGTCTTCACTTAAAATCGATCCTTCACTATGATAGAGCCCTTCAGCTGTGTTGACTACATTATGGATCTCCTGATTAGGAACTTTGGATTTGAGATTTGTCTCCCCATCTAAAGCCATTGTTTCAACAAAAGCCTCTCCCATGACATTGCTGGAAGTCAGTAATACCACATCAGCAGGAACCCAGTCATCAGATTCCAGACGAATGATATCACCAACCTTGACATTCTTCCAGCGGGTTTTAATATGTACAATTCCACTCTTTTTTAGTAGACCTCTGTCGGAGAAGGAATTCTCTTTTTGGTTGAGGCTTTCTCTTTCATCTTCATCGAAATCGTCGAAGTCAAACGATGACTGTGTGCTAGCCCGTAGTCTAGATATAGAAGTTGTACTTTTGTTGAAAAGCATCGAACTTGCATATGAATGACCTTTGGCCAACTTTAACACTTCTGTTGTTCTATTGTTCTCAGCTTGATCGAGTTTATGTCTTCGGTAATCATCAAATCCCTCCCTCAAAATAGATATCGATATAAAGATAGAAAGGGGGATAATTGTAGTCGTTGTTCCAGTTGTGGACCAAGACGGTATTAATTGAAGAATAGCGACAACCATAAAGTAACAGTTAGCAAGCTTTGAAAATTGTGCAATCAGCTGTCTAGGGATAAAACTGAATACCGTGTATTTTGATGAAGTAATGAGATTGTTGATGTAGGGGCGACCACGCCTTTTATCAACTAGTAATATTTGATTCGTTTTTTTGTTCATGGTTTTTGCTTCTGGGCAATTGCCAAGATCCAAAGAAATAGGGAGCTGTCTTCCACCTTGTGACGGTAATGGATTTGATATCCCAAGTAAGGTATTTTTGAGAGCTTTCAGAAAATGTAATCGTCCGTGAGTTTTCTCAGGGTAAGAGCGATACCCATTTAGTGGTTCATTATCAAGATCTATAATAGAGCGATTGAGAGAAAATGAGCGTCCTCTTTGGAGCTGATTATCTTGCGATGAATCCGAAGCATATCGAAACGCATTCAGATCACTAGGAGTATATGAGTTGTCCACCTGTTGTAACTCAATCACCGACTGGTTAGAATTGTCACCATTTCCAAGATAATCTTCAGCATCTTTTGAAATGTTCCTGCTGAACAGCTGTGTCCGCAAACTGAATCCTCTTTTTCTGGTTTTTACTGGTTTTGAAGGCAGATCTTGAATTCCTGGATGATCACCCTGTTCTCCATTTGCCACGGGTACAAAAGGATCATCTCCAGGAAAAGTTTCACCGCTTGCCATGGTATAGTATATTGAGTAAAAGAAAAGTTCTTGTACTACCACGTGAATATCCCACAATGACAGCAGATCTCCGCACTAACCTGGACTCTTCTAGTTGCCTATAGCTAGTTTTGGTCTGTAGACTACCTGAAAAATAATCAAATCTTTCCCCGTTAGTCTGACCAGAACTACCACAGAGTCCGTTTACAAAGTCTGCTTGTCTGTGCTGCTTTGAAATTGAATATGATCCAGTAGATTTCGTCAGGCCAGATATCCTCGACCCTGAGACTCTCGACTGCACTATTCTTTTCAGCTGAGTATATGAGCCCCTTCTGCCATTTTAATACTGGGCACGGGTAAAAGAAGCACAGCCATAACAAATATGTTTGTGTTGTGTTCACCTCTAGGTTAATCTGCTTGTTGAAAATAATAACAGGACCGAAATTACCTGTGGAGAAGGTCTCTCCGAATAGCACTATTCGTAGGGTACATTTCCACGAAACGTTTGTTGATCACATAAAAAGAGATTACTGGAGACATGTTGAAGCCTTCAGGCCCAATTTTGCGAAGGAAAATGGCATTGGTTCCCCACTCTATGTTGAATCTCTTTCTGTATATTTTGGCTCTAAGGCTTATCAATTCGCTTACAATAGTCACATTTTTTCAGCCGGATGAGTATTGGCAGGCTTTAGAACCTGCTCATCGCTTAGTATATGGATATGGATATTTGACATGGGAATGGAGGACGTCACTACGTTCATTCATACATCCATCACTATACTATGTTGTATATAAGATCTGCTTTCTTTTGAATCTTGATTACAAGTACATTCTGCGACTTCCGAAGGTGGTAAATGCGGTTATATGTTCAGTTGGAGAGACATATACCTACTTACTTGCCTTGAAGATAACACATGACCATACAATTGCCGCTTTAACTTTACTTTTGAGTCTCTGCTCTAGCTTTAACTGGTTTTGTTATTGTCGATCATTCTCTAATTCACTGGAACTCACATTGACCACAATCGCACTTTATTATTTTCCAACTACTGGGGATACTTTTGGAATTTACAATTATATCAAAGCTCTCTTTTTTGCGGGGATAAGCTGCCTAATAAGACCTAGTAATGCTATCATTTGGGTATATTTAGGCATCAGGCTACTTTACTCCCGTAGAGATCGTGTTTTTTCTATATCCTTTTCAACTATTACTTCCATAGTTGTGATTTTAGGTATTGATGCATTGATTAACTATCTGTTTTATGGAAAAATCACTTTTCCGATAATCAATTTCATTGAATTCAACGTCACAAAGCAGTTGTCCGCATTTTATGGTGTCTCTAGACTCGACTTTTATTTCATTCAGGCTATACCGATACTATTGCTTACATACCTCCCATTTTTCTTATATGGACTACTTTGTACTAAGTCCAAGCTGATAGAATGGAAGATAGTGTCTGTCGTATATCTGGTTTTTCTCTCGCTCATACAGCATAAAGAATTTCGATTCATTTATGTTCTTATGCCTGTATTGCTTATTTTCACGTCATATGGCATTGTACATGCTTTCCAAAATTGGACAAAACTTACCAGAGCATTAATAGCAACAGCAATACTGACTGTTAATGTTGTAATTGCATTATATTTCACAGTTTATCATGAGAGTGGTGTTATTGCTATCACCCAGGTTCTTAGAGATCAAGTTTTGGATCAGAACATCAAAACCCCTTTCTCTATAGGATTTCTTACGCCGTGTCATTCAACTCCATTCCAAAGCCACTTTCATTTACCTCCTTCGAAAGCAAATATTTGGTTCTTGACCTGTGAACCTCCTTCATCCGCAGAAGAACTTCCAAATTATATGGATGAATCTGACGAGTTTTATGATAATCCTGTACGATTTTTAAGCGACAACTTTCCATCATTAGATTATTCAAACTCCAAAAAACAAACACATGGAAAATACCCACATGAATGGCCCGATTACCTTGTTATTTTCCAGCAGATGGAGCCAGTCATGAAGAAATATCTCCAAGGATCCAGCTACATTGAAGAAATCAGATTGTTCAATAGCCGCTTCCACTGGGATTGGAGAAGAAGAGGCGACTTGATAGTTTATCGTTATAAATGAACCTAGATTTCCCATCTTGAGTTCTTAGAACGATTTTCCGTAGCGGAAATGTTTGCAAAATCACCTTGACTATTCATCAACTCTATAGATTTTCCTCTTAATGCATCAATGTCCAATTGGGTGTTGTTATCGTTGATAAACCTTTTAAGCTTTTGGTATGTAGATCGAGCTAGCTCCCAACTCTCATCACTAATATAGCAATCAAACAGTCCAACTATGCAGTTGGGATCCCCAAGCTCTGACCCGATCTTGAACCATTCTTTGGATTTATATGTATTTTTAAAATAATTCAACTCCAGATATCCCAAGTTGGCAAACGACTCTTTGAAACCTTGTGACGCAGCCATCTCCAAATGGTATCGTGAACGCGGAGCATCAATTTCATAGATCTGTGCAAGAAGAAAGTGAGACTGTGCCACTTTGGAAAGAGGTGCCAAGTTTATAGACTTTTCCAGGAAGAACTTACTTTGCAGTAGATCTTGCTGCTGGAAGAAAATCATTCCAAGAGTCTTGTATACGTCAGCAGCAAGAAAAGAGTTATTATCCAGTCTCAAAAACTTATAGAACTGTTCAACCGCTTTAGAAATATTTCCAAGGTTGTATTCAAAGTCTCCATCCATCTTAAACACTAAGGGATGATTCAGTTTCATAAGCTCATTCTTAAATTTCAAGGCCTGCTTTTTATCATCATCACTAAACTCACCCTCTTTATCCTCTAGTGCTTTGAACAACATGATTGTCAGAGCATCTCTATTTCCCAGCTCAGCAGACTTCTCTATTAATTCCTCCTCTAGAATCAGGAGATGTCTGTTTGAAGAATGCGTCTGTGAGCGGATTTCTTGTAATATTTTTTGAAAGAGCAGCAGATCGGCTCCATTCATACGTCTAGGAACTTTGAGATCATATTCTGTATTAGCACTGTCGTAAATTTGCTGCAGTACCGGCATATATGTTGCCAAATTCAATTTTGCACTGAAATCAAATAGTAGTCTTTTCAGCATCTTCCTTGGAGGCAGGATGTCCAGCAACAGCGGCCTAGGCTTGGAAACCTTTGTGGAGTAACATCTGATGATTTGAAGCATCACTCATAAGCGGTAGTCATGGAAGCTGAAAGTAAATGCTGGCTATGACTGCGATGGTCGTAGTTGGGTAAAAGTGTATATTTTAACTTGATCAAACACTATGAAAAATAGTAAAAAAATTGAAGATATAGAATCAAATACTTGATTGATTACTGATCACCCGCTGAAGCATGAACCCCATCAGTGTCATTGATAAGAGAATTTGGTACACAGACAAGCAACTATGTCGGGATATCCATTCCGTAGATATGGGTCTTCATCTACTCCCAGTGGCTCAACGAGCAATCTACTGAAATCTCCAGCATCGGCTGTGCATCCTATGGAATTGGTGGTGCAATCCTTAATTGAATCACCGCTAGAGGTTCTCAATCTGAACCTAACATCGCTATATGAATCCCAGATCATTTTAGCAGACATTCTTAGTCGGCTGGAACTGAAACTGGAAACCACCCTTGGCCATTTAGATACAAATAACCCTGATACAGTGCAGGATGATCATAATAATGAAAATCGAAACGAGAGCATAGGTGACAACTTGGAGGGGTATGTAGAGAGGATAGCAAGGGTCAAAGACGTTTTGAAAAACTTGAATCTGAAGTTACAGGTGGTTGAGGGCCGAGTGAGTAAGATGATTGATCTTTTAGAGGATGACTGAATAACTGTATGCCATCGACAAAAACTAAACAAAGGGGTCATATCTTTATATATATTACAAATGGAGAAGCCAGTATGGATATCCCAGGTTCTTGCTGTGAAAACAAGAAATCAGGAAGCTGTACAGAACCAACACAGCTATTGAAAGTCCCACGCTTCCTATCATTCTCAAGCTCTTGTTTTTGATACTGTCAACTTTTCCTATTAAAAGAATCATTGATATTAATAGAAGACCATAGACCACTGAGATAATCTGAGTCTCGACCCCCAATTGGGCCTGATGACCTCCAATGAAATACTCCTTCAAGCCGTTTTTACCTTCTCTTATGTATGGTGTGTTTCGAATCATATTGAACATGTATCCTGATGTGAAGAGAATAATTGATATTATGGAGAGACCTTGCCAACCTTTTTTGTTGGTAGCAATGACCTGGAACTTGGAAATATTCAATACAATCAATGATAAAGCAGCGAATGTTACTGCTATAGTCATAGATAGCTCAAAATAGTTCACCTTCTCTACCAAAACAAACAAGTCTCTGTTAGTATGACTATTTTCCAATATCCAAGTTATGAGTAGAGCAGCATTAGGGCTGTTAACAAATTGAAACTCAGCAGTGGGCTGGTTATCATTGCTAGTTCCTTCCTTAAAGTAGAATAGTTTGGGAACATTGCTCAGCGATAACTCCTGGAACATCTTTCGTGAATCTATAAAGTCAGCCACTCCAAGGACCAAGTTGCTCTCCGATTCTTTCGAACCCAGTCTCTTGAGGTTTTCTTCATATGAGACAGCCACCTTGTTGAATATTGGCAAGAACTCTTTACACAGAACACAATTTATTTGTGGATTTGATGCTGTTAGATATATGATAAGGTCGAAGTCCTTATTGTTCAACACATCATTATAGTTTTGGTCGTTGATCTTGATTACAGGGCTTCCTTTATTCTTGGAAACTAGTGTGGAGTAATCGATTCCATGAACCACATTGGAAACCAATGTCACAAGCGCAATCAAAGTCAACAGAAATCTCATAGTGAGGGTACTGACTCAGATTCCATATGTCAATTGCTTGATATCGGCATTTACGTGTTCAAATTCGAGAATTGACAAATGTTTTAAATTTCAAGCTTAAAAAATACCGTACTTTGAGTCAGTTCTCATAACCCTCAAGATCTGAGTGTTAAAAACTGAACCACGCGATAAACACTTTAAATGCTCGGCCACTCTTTTGCGTCGATCGACCCATACCCATAAAACATTCTGACAGACGCATCGAACTTTGAAATTTGTCGATGATCAAAACTGGAAATGGAAAACTGGTTTAAAAGAGTGTTGTTCCCAATAAGATCAAGTAAGCCGCTATTTACGGACAAATCTGCAGTGTATTCAGATAGATCTGGATATACAGCTGAGGCTGTTCTCATAGAAGATTTCTCATACTCACAATGCCTGTAAAGTCACTAGAACCTTACTTGTTTGATCTCAAGACTGTCACCAATTGCCCACTTGATGTTCTTAAAAACGCTACTATTGGGATTGATGTTGAGCATTACTTGTCAAGACTGCTTACTCCCCGCAAGGAGCCTAATCTAGAAGCAATTGGAGGATTTCCTATGACCTTGAAGATGTTATTGGAATCAGATTTCAAATTTTTTGAAGAGCTCAACATAACTCCTATATTTGTTTTCCCCGGACTCAAGACAGTGGTGCAATATAGTTACTTAGAACAGCCCGAGTTTCTGCAATATGAGAGAAACTTTCGTAAGATATGGGATGAGAAAACGACTAAAGAGTACTACAACGAAAGTTTTAGAGACTCTAACACTCCTCTGGCTCTTAGACCAATCGTGAATCAATTCATGGAGCTTTTGGAATCGAAAAACGTTGATTATATTGTCAGCCCTTATTCTTCGTGGATACAACTACATTATCTGTTAAAGGAAGATGTTATCAGCTGTATTTTTGGATCCACTGACGGACTATTGATAGACCGCATTGACAAGTTTATTTTAAGCATCGAATTTGAAAGCAAACAGTTCAAGTATTTAGACAGAGCCAATGTATTGAGAAAGCTGAATTTGACCTCCAAGCAATTCAAAGATATTGCCATGTGTATTGGAAACGGATTTCAGCCATTTAATCTCAACATATTTCCTCATATCGCATCCCAACCAACATTCCCTTCACTTCATGAATTTGTACTATCGGGAGGCTCAATATACAATACCTTACTGAACCTAAACGGCTCAGAGACTATGGACATTTTTCAAAAAGGATGCGCATCATTAGAGTATATGCCAGTCATGAAATTAAACGGAAGAGTAGAATTAATACAATTGGATACAGATAGTTCGTATTTGGTTCCAGTCGTTCAAAGCCCACCTGTTACTGCTAACGCTACAACGTCACTCTCAACTAATGGCAAAGATCTCTCCAAAAAGGTTCCTAATGATTTACATGAATTCATTGGACAAAGACTGCCAGACGAGTTGCTATTTTATCAGTCAATAGGTGTCACTACTTTTGAGGCTTGTGAAACACTGATCCATGGAAATCACGTTGAAAGACTTCCTCTAGATATGACCGTCACTCCTCTGTATGAAAGGCTGGTGACGGATGATAAGTCCTTGGAGCTAAAATCTAAAGCTCTGCATCTTTTATCCAATTCACTCAACCGCTATTACCAATTCAAAAAGCTGAAACTAACAACTTACTTTAACGGCCCTAAGGAATATGAACTCTCTCAAAGAATCGCCCCTCCACTTTATTTGAAGCTTAAAAAGCTTACTATTCACCACTCTACCGCCAGATCTTTCAATCTTACCACCTTACTCTCCAGCATAAGCAATGAGATGCTGGCTGAGAATATATCAGAGACAGCGAAACCCCATAATGACGAGAAACATAAGATTTCGAGTAACTATGAGATTATTGCTACTTCTTTCATAAGAACTCTGATGATTTATGATTTTGTTTCCGATGATGACTACAAGCTAACAAAATGGGGAGAAGTACTGGTTCATGTCTCAAAATCTACAAATGTCGATCTAATTTTGCTGCTTTTAATCTTTTTCAAAAGATTCCCCGAAATATCCAGCAAAACTTTGACTAACTCCACTGACCTTAAGACTGCGAATGTTGAGTACAAAGACGCCGCAGTATTCATCTCCAAGATGATATCGCTCCTAGAAATACAGAATATGAACTCCATCAATTACACGTACAAGATTTCGAGGCCGTTACTACAGTTCCGCTCTTTGCTTTCAAGAGTAAGTAACACAACATGCGAATTAACCAGCAGCAACTTAATATCACTGGAACTACTTAATCAGGATGACACAGATAAGTTCATCAGAAACAACGATGAGTGGAGAAAGTTGGCTACTGAAATACCGTTCAAGAAGCCACTACCTAATGTATTATTAGGGATCATATCACAACAGTTTTTTGAGACATACCTGGTGGAAATGAATACAAATAATGCTATATCAGTTATTGATGAATCATTCAGATTTGTTCATGAAAAGCCTTCCGGTCAGTTCATAAGGGGCCTCAAGTTCGTGAAGCAAGCCATCTCACTGATCAGGAGACTGGCTGAAGATGGATTGATCACACGAGCTGAAGAGTTCTCTGAGCTATTGAAAGTATCTGATAAAGTGATTGACGAAATATTCGAGAGTGCATAAGTGATGAGGACGGCACGTGAAATCAGTTTATGCCATCTTTGCCTACTTGAACCAGCCCATAGATGTTCATAACGAAGATCAATAGCCATAGAATCCAACCGACACCAGTGACGATGATGTTGTTGCTCATATCCTTGTCTTCAGAATCAGTCTTCTTGACCTTCATGTACTTTTTTGTAGATGTGAAGTAAATCAAGGGTGCTATTATGAATGGCAGAAGAATTGACAATATAACCTGAGAAATATTCAAGGCCTGAGCCAAACCAGTTCTACCGATGGAGAGGGAAATAGCTAAAGTTGGTATGACAGTAATCATTCTAGTTGCCAGTCTTCTTATCCAAGGCTTGGTTTTCCAATTGATATGACCTTCGGACACCATTTGACCAGCCATTGTTACTACAATGACAGAGGAGGTCGCACTCAGTAATAATGAAACCATCAAAATTGTACCTGCTGCAGGAGATATTGTTTTGGATAGCAGATGATACATAGTGTACAAATCTGCGCCGACAGCTTCAGGGGTGTTGTAGATAGAAGAACCTGCAACGATCAAGATGGCAGAGTTGATGAATAATGCAAAAGTGAATAATGAGACAGCTATTTCTACCAGCGAGTAGGTGTAACTGTATTTGATAGCACTGTATGTTGGAGTGTAACTGTAATAGCTCTCGTCATTTTTTACTTCGTCTTCAGATAAAGTGACGTAGCCTTTTTTAATATCGAAATCACGAAGACGACTTTGGACAAGACCGGAGCCTAAGATGATAGAATGAGGCATTACAGTAGCACCGAGAATCCCAATAGCATCAAACATGGATTGTCCGTGGAACAGCTGTTTGGACGGAAGATATCCTCTGAGGACCTCTCTAGCAGACGTCGAACCCGGAATCATACTGAGTTGTATAATAAAGCAAACGGCCACAGCAAGAACTATAGCAGCTACAAACATTTCAAAAATTCGAACAAATGTAAGAGACGAACCGGGCTTGTAAGCTATCATCACAACAAAGACATCGGCCATAGTAATGACAATAGCAACACTGATCGATATCGAGTTATTGGACAAGATATTGATAGCAATCGCACCTCCAATAACTTCCGCTAGGTCAGTAGCAATAATGGCCACTTCAGAAAACACGTACAACACACAATTGAGCCATCTTGGTAAATGCGTTCTGCAATATCTTGGATAGTCCATTCCACTGACAGTTCCTAGCTTGATCGATAAGCTCTGTAAGAAAATAGCAGCAATATTCGATAGTAAAACAACACATAATAGCGCATATTTACTGGAGGCACCTGCGCTCAAGTTTGTGGAGTAATTACCAGGATCCATATAAGCAACAGAGATCTGTAGTCCTGGACCAGCAAACTTTCCATATTTGATCAAAGCTGAAAGCACTTTCTTCGGAAATGACTGGTGATGCTGACACTCATCTCTTATTGGCTCTTGATGCTGCAATTGAGAATGCCCTACAGAAGCCTCTTGCGGATCATTGTGATCACTCAATTCATAATCTGTCACCTTGGTTGACCCTGTTTTCTTTAGTCTAAACATTGTGAGCTGCAGAGGTGTTCTATAGACTCAAACCGCATTCCCTACAACCAGATCTCTCAGAATCTGCTGAAGCTTCTATTATATAGGACAAAAATAAATTAATGCCCTGCGTAACGTTTTTTGAAGTACCAGGACGTGTCTGTCTAATTTTCCCCTTTTCAATTTGCTTGAAATAAATGACAACATTGCTCCATTAGACTAGAGATCAGATCAAGTTCATGTTGCGCAGCTACCCAATCTTGGCTATCAATGGCATCTCTTACCCCCGGAAAGGTGCCTGACTTGAACTCCATTCGTTCCCCGTTCTGACTGTAAACCTCAGGAGCTTGTAGTTGGTTTCCAAAAAGGACATTTCTCTGCCATGGCCTTCCAAAAATAGACTTCGAAGACTGCATGATTTTCTCCAGGAGCATCAAATTGCCGTTCCAGTCCCATCTGTTCACCGCGAGCAAGTTAGGTTCGGACCCAGAATCTTCGTTAACGATACTGGTCCACGCCTCAATGAATGACTGTTGATCTCTGGCGATCCTCTTGAATTTAACAAGCGACGTCTCAAAAGCTGTAAAGTCTAGTTTTGCATCTCCGTCATGGCCATTCATCTTCACACCTGCGTAAGATCTCAGATCCTTTGCATTCTTGTTGATGGCAGAAACTAATGAATAAATGTCGTAAGGAATAATAGGCTTATCTGACAGTTGTAGTATTATTTTGGCAATCAGGTTTGTTAAGGCCTTGTGATACTTCATACCTTCATCAACTTCAAATCGCTTGAAATTGTCAAATGTGTCAAGACATGATCGCTTAGGATATTTGCCAGCCCCATTGTTTTGGAACTTTACTTCAACCGATGGCAAACCTGTGTGAACCATAAACGGCCAGTAATTCTTCGTTCCATCATGCAAATCATGAAATAAATGGTTCCAACTATCGGACAATGAGTGGTTTGTGATTGGATCATCAACCTGACCTATACTTTCTTCTATCAATGAATGAAGAATAGGATCAGCGGAAACTTCTAATTCACTTCCTGAAATCGCGTTGCTCAAATCGATATATGCAAAACCCTGTCTTCTCAAAATCTCGTTTCTTGCAAGTGCATGATACGTAGAACCGGCTTGATTATAGTCAGTACCCGAAAAAGATACAAAGTAAATACTTCTTAGTGGCTTCCATTTCAAGGAATGAACCATCTCTGAAAAAACTGATATCAACTCCAAAAGAATAGCAGTGCCCGTATTTTCAACAGCACCAAAACATGTAGTATCCCTAGAAGCTCCAATTACAACAGCCAAAGTATCTTGTTCTCCTCCAGGGATCTTCCCAACAACATTCCACATTTCTTTATTTAGTCTTTCAATGAGTCCATTATTCAACTCAACAATGAAATCTTTGGATCCCGTCCAAATCTCTAATGTCTCACCTTCAAGTTCTAAATCCCACTCCTCCATTCGATGCCCACTTGATTTTACGGTCACCATCATATCCTTGAAATCCTGCCAAGATAGCGGTATACTAGGAATCTTCGCAGTGGAATTAGCGGCATTCCACATAATCTCGATATTGAAGTAGTCGGGAATATTGTCTACTGATCCATCTCCAGGATCTATCAAGTTCCCCGAGCCATAGTCAGATGATCCAACAGGCTCTCTTTGTATAGATTTCATTGTATAACGGAAACCAGAACTAGGGTCACTAATAAAAAGTACACCAGTTGCTCCGTGTTCATAAGCATAACGAATCTTCGTAGACTCTGATAAAAAGCCTCCATATTTCATCACCATTATTGCCCCTTTTAATTCAACATTCAAACTTTCCAATGTGACGTAATCTGTAAGCGTACCATAGTTTGCGTAAACAAAATGTCCCTTGGCCTCTCCTTTTTTAGAGCCAGGATTAAATGCAAGCTGATTAATTTCCTGAAACATAGAGTCCTCATTACTGCGCTTGCTAACAACATCCAAATCTTCTTTTAATGTGCATTCATGAAGAACTGTTCCCTCAGTATTCGTAAGTTTAACTTCAACTGATTCTGGATAATTAACATATGCATTCATCTTTGAATCTCGCTCTTGATGCAATGCAGAATTATGCATAATTTCTTGTACATATCTTGCCAATGCTAAATCACCAGCTGTTCCCGACATGTGTGGAACTGATGACAAGTATTCTAAGTTCTCTTCCAGTCTGCTTATGCCGATATTCTCCTCTATGAACATATGGAGTTTGCGGGTATCATAAAAATCTCCATAAAACGTGCCTACAGCATTCGGATACATTCCTGAGGCTGACACAAGATAAACTATCCCAGCCATGAGAACAACATATAAAAGCCTCTTGATTATTAAAGGATTACCAATTTTGGCTATATACGACTCTATCTTGTTATTCAGAAACCGATAAAGCTCGTATATTGGATCTAATGCATTATTTATGGGACGAAATACTCTTGCATTGAAGTTTTTTGCAAAATCCCCAGCCTTGGTGAAGAATTCCCGTGGATAAAGCCGAATTCGATTGGTTAGATTGTTCCCTTCTAACAAAGGCTGTTCATCTATTTCAAACTGTTCGAAAGTAGGTTCTGTGACTTCAGGCCCCGCGGATACTGATCCAAGCGAATCATAGGCAGGTGGATCTTCCCCAGAAACCTCTATCTGGTTGATATGCTCACTATCTGGCGACATATTCGGTTGTACTTGGAACTTGTCCAAGTTGGTCTCTCTCTCAGCCCTTTGTACTTGCAAAATATACATATCTGTAAATGTGTCGTATTATATTATGGCTTTTCCAACCCGTAATCTTTAGTGGCAGTCTCGGTAATTGAAATTTGAAAGCACTATAAAAAGGCTCCTAGTTATAACGTGCAGATTAACAAAGAATAACTGCTACCAAACTAAAGGGCTTCCATGTGATACATTGAACCTTGTAACGACTATTCACAATATGAGGAAGTATAATATTGCGTAAGTTCGAAGTACCTACCCCATACAACTCATAATAAAGCTGCTTATAACTAACACCGAATGTAGAATGATCTCAGATTTCTTCTATCCACAACCAGGAGGCGTTGAGCTTCATATTTATCACTTATCGCAAAAGTTACTAGATAGAGGCCATTCTGTGATAGTAGTAACTCACGCATATGGAGATCGTACCGGAGTGAGGACACTGACCAACGGTTTGAAAGTCTACTATGTGCCATTTTTGGTTCTTTATAGAGAGTCTACTTTTCCAACGGTGTTTTCATTATTTCCAATATTACGACAGATCTTTATTAGAGAATCCATTGATCTTGTACACGGTCATGGTACATTCAGCTCTATGTGCCATGAGGCGATCTTTCACGCAAATACTATGGGCCTGAAAACCATCTTCACGGATCATTCTCTTTTTGGTTTCGCAGACGTCAATTCGATCATAGGAAATAAACTTCTCAAGTTCACACTAACAGATATCGGCCATGTCATTTGTGTTAGTCATACATGTAAGGAAAATACTGTCTTACGAGCTTCGCTTGATCCTTCTGCTGTTTCTGTTATCCCCAACGCTGTTGTATCAGATGATTTCAAGCCTGCAAAACTCAAACCATCCCTGGAACGTATTACCGTAGTCGTGATCTCCAGATTGTTTCAAAACAAAGGTGCTGATTTGTTAACAGCTATAATACCTCGAATTTGTTTGACTAGACCAGATATAAGGTTTCTGATAGCAGGAGATGGACCTAAATTTATAGACTTGGAACAAATGAGAGAAAAATATCAATTGCAGGATCGAGTCGAGCTCATTGGTAGCATACGTCACGAGCAAGTCCGTGATGTAATGATCCAAGGCCATATTTATTTGCATCCCTCTTTAACCGAGGCTTTTGGAACTGTTTTGGTGGAAGCTGCATCGTGTGGTCTTCTTGTGGTCACCACCAAAGTTGGAGGAATTCCTGAAGTATTACCAAGCAAGATGACCGTTTTTGCAGACCCCGATGAGGATTCTTTGGTAGATGCTGTTAATACTGCTGTTAAGAAACTGAAAGAGGGTAAAATCGATACAACATGTTTTCATGATGAAATAAAGAAAATGTACGATTGGAATGATATAGCCAGAAGGACAGAAAGAGTGTACAATCTGGTATATACAGCAAAACACCCAGATTTGATGGAAAAAGTGTTCAAGTTCTACAATTGTGGCCCATGGGCAGGTCCATTGTTTGTGTTATGTATTGTGACAGACGTGTTCCTTTTGCAATTCCTGAACTGGTGGTGGCCAGAGCGGGGCATAGATCGTGCTAGAAAATGGCCGAGGAACGTTCAAACATGAACTGTGTACCTTTAATATTGCGCATCATTTTGTGTTTCCCAAAGAGTATACTCGAGATTGACTATCAAGGAGATCGAAATAATACTCTTCGATATGATCATGATAAGATGAGATAGGAAGAACATCAAAGTTGCAGTTCATCTGTAGCAAATGATCTACCTGCCGTTGTACACGACGATCTGATTTCTTTATTTTGAATTTGTCAAAACTTGGTGTCAAATTCTTGCTTAGCCAACTATAATCTTCCACGTTTGGTTCGGCAGACTCTCTAAAAACGCCTGTCTTCATTATTCGTGATAACATATTCCTCAACATGCCTATTTGATTGATGAGGGTAGTGTGATCCATGCTTGCCAACTCAGTAAACAAATTTCCTTTTCCATCTCCACCTAGCATTTTCAATCTCCCTTCAGCCTCCACCAGTTTATTCTCCACTTCTTTCTGCAACATATTGGCTTGGTCGAGAGAGCTAGATAGAAGCATATTCTTTTCCTTTTCTGCCAAGACTTCCTCAGTTAAGGAAGCAAGTCTAGTTTCATTGATTTCATAATTATCAAGCTTGGATTGAAGGACGGAGATCGTCATATTAAGCTCATTCGTAATGTTTTCAGTTTCCTGGTGTTTCTCTTGTGGAACTTTACTTATGTTATCATCAGCAGGCTGAAATATGTCTTTGATCTTCAGCTCGCATGTCTCGAAAGTCATTCCATTGACATCTTTCATTAATTCATCAGATGGCAGAGAAATATTGGTATTTAATTGTAGATCCTCATCGGCTGTCTCCATCTTGAATATTAGATTTCCGATAATAGAATGGATTTTGTCTATCTCGCTGAAGTCAATGGTCAATAACTGGGTGACCCCAAGATTCTTTTCTCGCAAACTCCTCAGAAACTGAGCTTTTTCATTGATCGTAGTGGATAGCAAACTTAAATAGTCAATTAGATGGGAATACCGTCTGGGGAATCCAAACAATCTACAGCCCGACTCCACCAGAGATATCATTATCTGGCAGTGGTCCAGTAAGTTGGATACAAGCATCAAAATTCTTACCGATACTTCACGATTCAGCAAGTGACTGTCAACTTTCATTTCAGCATCCAGATCCAGTGAAAGGTCACTAGTTGCGATTCTATCTTCAAATGTATTGATGTAGTTGTCTATGCGATCCACAATTAATTGGGGAGGGTTGTAGGAGTAGTTCATGAGCTCCAAATAATACGTGGCCCATGCAGCAACTTGCCCTAAGGCATATGCACTCTTCTGACGTCTGGATATGATATTGTAGTTGTCTTTGGATAGCCGTTGTTTTCCAACAGTATATTTTAGATGACGACTAAAATGAACTGCTAGCGTTCGAAGCTTTATCAGTTGGAAAGATGCAACGACATTCATGTGAAGCGTGTTTGTTTTCAATAGCATTCCATTGTATGCAGTAATCGAATCATCTTCCGCCTCTCTAAATACCTTCTGTATGGCGAATTCCTCCTTGAACAATAAAAGACGAGAGTTTTCATGCTTCAAATGAAGAATGGTGGAGCGAATGTCTTCATCCTCGGTATAGATATGGTCAGATTTGGTCAAGCTTTCACGATTACTTTCAGCTTCATATTCATATTGTTTGATTATGTTTTCCAAAGCCGCTTTTCGATTTCGAAGCTCCATGACCTCTTCTCTGCTTCGACTTAACTGAGACTGTAACTGATAAATATCATCCTTCATCTCATTCTCAATTTCTTGGTGATTCTGTTCAAGATCTGCGTCAAGCTCGTGCAACTGCTCCAGTTCTTTGATAGAAGCCTCCAAATCAGTGATCTTGGATGAAAGCTCTGTGTTCTCTATTGTTAGTTTTTCAATTATCGCATCTGTTTCTGTAATGCTTTCTAGTTGTTCTCGAAGACGGCTGTTTGTTTTCTCCAAGCTCTGTATTTTAGCTACGCAGTCAGCATAATTCATCCCAATATCATCCAATTTTCGATTACTCAAACCACCATCATTGTAATGGCCCAAATAGTCATCTCCGAGATGCTTCTGTAAAGATTGATAGTTCTTCTGGAGAGTCTCAAAATCGGCAATAAACTGTTGGTGCTGGTCTTCTAGGATACCTCTTTCAACTGTCTCGTGTTCTAGATTGACCTCAAGAGATGCGATTGTGTCACAAAGTGTCGTGTTTTCCTTTCGGAGGCTGCCTATGCGGTACTCCAGATCTTCAACCTGACCGCGCAGTCTTTTCAGCTTATACTCCAACAACTTTATGATACTTTTATGCTTTTCCGACTCCGTTTCACCCTCTAGCAAAGCAAACATAGATTCTCTGACAAAGACACCATATAGCCCATCATTCTTAGAACATTCAAAGTATCTTATACCAGCAATGGACCCATTGTTCTTACCAACAGGATGATCTAGCTCAATACCAAACCAAATTCCTGGTTGGAATTCGGTTTTCCCTACAAACTTGACAATTCCCCCGTTTCCATCTTTCAACACCACTCTATCTCCAATATTGGTTGGCTGATCAGGACTTGAGGTAGTTTCCATCCCATGAGCAATTGTTTTAACTTTGATCAATAATCATGGTAAAGCTTCCTGTTCAAGACAAAACAATTTACTTATAAAAAAATAACGCGTGAAACAAATAACTTTACACGTGAAGAGGTTTGGCTTTGCTATATGCTTGATATTCGAGAGGAGCAGAGCTTGTGTTGGCTTTATTGTACCATATAAGGCTTACGGTATGAACTCCAGCTCAACTATAACGAAAAACGGAAGACAGGTTAAAATGGAGCTCTTGAATGAACAGAAACAAGAGATCAAAGAAGCAGTAAGTAACGCTATATTTATGTCAATTTCAACAATAATACTGACGATGAGCGTGTACATTTGAAAAGTTCAGCTTATTTGATATGAACAATGATGGATATCTGGACTATCACGAGCTTAAAGTCGCTCTTCGTGCTCTTGGGTTTGACATGTCAAAACGTGAAGTTCTCAATATAATTGAAGAGTATGACAGTGATAACAGAAAGATAATAAGCTATGACGACTTCTACAGATATGTGGGCGCACGGATTGTTGAAAGAGACCCTATAGAAGAGATTCGTAGGGCTTTCAAGCTGTTTGATGATGACGGAACTGGAAAGATTAGTCTGAGAAACTTGAGAAGAGTAGCTAAAGAGTTAGGAGAAAATTTGACTGATGACGAATTAAGAGCTATGATCGACGAGTTCGACCTCGATGAAGATGGAGAGATCGATGAACAGGAGTTCATCAATATATGCACCGAAAACTAGCGTTACTAATGTTTACTGATTTATGCTAGAAAATACTTGTCAAAAAATGTAGGCGCTATAAACCCCTTGTTTTATTTCTCCTTTTACAATTTTGTTTACTCTTTGTACAGCATACTTCCACCAACCCCTTTGAATTGTGTTACCATCTTCAGAATGCTTCAACAAGAGTTAAAACCAGCTCCCGATCTTGAACTACAGGTCAGCAGTCGAGTCTCTAGTAAAACCAGACACCACCAAACTCAATGTTTGGCAGCAGCGTCTATAATGGCCATTCCAATTATACTTCTCCTATATCTCAACTGGTTAGACAAGAAGTACATTGTTGGTGGTTTAAATAGACTTGAGATTTTAAACCGAGTTACTTCATACCAAACAGAACCTCCTTCAAAAGTGTTTATCAGCTTCATTATCTCTCTTTTTGGAGTAGATTCCATGATACCTCAAAACCCCCATATTGATCACTACTCTTTTATTGCATTGGCTTACCTGATATTTGTGTGGGGACAAGCGTCTTTGCTAATAGTGCAAATAATCGGAGCTGTAGCACAGTTTCATGTCTCAGATGATTACTTTTGGAGTATCATCGTTCTGTCAGCAGTGCTCACTACAGTGTTGATAGCCTCGATATGGTGCCTTTTTAAAGCTTCAAAACAAGACACATTGGACAATGAAGGCGACACAAATTCCGACTATCAAAATGGTCTACTCATGCTCAACTGCTGCCACGGGTGGCTCACTGCATTTGGATGCCTTTTTGAGTTGTATCAGTACTCCACGGTGACTCTGAATAATATGCTCATCTATTATGCTCAACCGGGTATTTTGCAGGTGGCAGGGTCATCATATGCATCTACAGTATTTTGTGTGACTCTCCATGTCTCATGTATGGCTTTTTCGGGCTCCGTTATACTGACACATTTTGTCTACACCCTAATTGTGGCCCCTTATCCAAAGCCATGGTTGTCACTACAAAGCGCAGCTTTTCTCAAGAACATGGCTGCGCCGTTTGTAATTGTTTCTTTACTACACATCGTCCAATCAGAATGGTTGGCGTTAGTAGGAGCTAAAGTACGGCTCTTCATGTACTGAGATAAGGATACATGAGCAAGATCAGGGATCAAAATTCGAAGGCCCACAAAATATTTTTGCCGAAACCGACTCTAATCGACGCTAGATGGCGACGATTAATACATCTCTGCACTGTGGTCGATGGATTATAATGTTCCGTAAGGTGGTGAGAGCGTCGTGAATTTGTGCAGTATCAAGATTTGAAGAGAGGAGAACTAGATTAAAAGATATCATATACTGCAGAACTCATTGTTATAGAGAGCTTGTGGCTTTGAAATCTAGTAATTGTGTCTCTGAAGTACGGCTGAGGAGAGCAGATAGGCAATTCGCTTGAAATAAAGAGATTCTGTTAACAGAAATGTCGAGAATTGCTAAAACAGCAAAGGCCGCCTGCTCCATGGCAGCCATGCAAAGAGCCAGACTTGCCTCCTCAAGTGCAGGTACTGCAACGATGACGGTCAGAGACGCTCTTAACAGTGCAATGCAAGAGGAATTGGATAGAGATCCCGATGTATTTTTGTTAGGAGAAGAAGTTGCCCAGTATAACGGAGCTTACAAGATTTCAAGAGGTTTACTAGATAAATTTGGTCCAAAGAGAATCATTGATAGTCCTATCACAGAAATGGGTTTTACTGGTCTCTGTGTTGGTGCGGCATTATCGGGATTGAAACCTATCTGTGAATTCATGACTTTCAACTTTGCCATGCAATCTATTGATCAAATTATAAACTCTGCTGCAAAGACTTACTATATGTCTGGAGGAAAACAGCCATGTAACATCACCTTCAGAGGCCCTAACGGTGCTGCTGCTGGTGTTGCTGCTCAGCACTCACAGGATTACTCGGCTTGGTATGGTTCTATTCCGGGGCTTAAGGTTATTTCTCCTTACTCATCTGAGGATGCAAAGGGGCTTCTCAAGGCCGCGATCAGAGACCCAAACCCTGTTGTGTTTTTGGAAAACGAGCTTTTATATGGTGAATCATTCCCAATTTCAGAAGAGGCATTGTCTCCAGATTTTGTTCTACCAATTGGAAAGGCAAAAACAGAGCTTGAGGGAACAGATGTTTCCATTTTCTCTCATTCTAGAAACCTCGATTTCTGCTTGGAAGCTGCAAAAGTGGTTAAGGAAAAGCACGGAGTATCTTGTGAAGTTATAAATCTAAGATCCATCAAACCCTTAGACGTCCCTGCCATAATCGAATCGATCAAAAAAACAAACCACGCTATCACAGTTGAAGCCGGATACCCAGGATTTGGAGTCGGATCGGAGATTTGTGCTCAAGTGATGGAGTCTGAAGCATTTGATTATTTGGATGCTCCTATTGAAAGAGTCACCGGATGTGAGGTTCCTACCCCATATGCTAAGGAATTAGAAGATTTCGCTTTCCCAGATACGCCAACTGTCGTTAGAGGAATTGAAAAGGTCTTGTCCCTTGGAGAATGGGCCTGAATGGTTTTTGATGAATTTGAAAAAGTTAAGAGATCCGTTTAGATGTAAGTAGCAGAAGTAGCTTGTGTCTTTCAGGAGCTGTTGGTGCGAGTTTTTCAATATAGATTGATTGCATCAGATTTGTAGATGGTAAACATAAATCATCTGTTTAGTCGGATTCGGGCATCAGCATTATTTAGATTTCTTCTTGTGCTTGCTTTTCCGTTCATTCATCTTGGCATAGCGTTCCCTCACTCTTTCAAGACTCATTTTGACATCTCCCTTTTGGAAGTGGTCCAGGTTGTAGTAGAGAGGAGCCAATTCGATCAGCCATTCAGGGCGAATTGCCGTCACGGTTCTTATATAGTTCTTGGAAGTGAGAACAAACTCATTGTAAATCACCCATTCATCCTTTTGAGAAAGTACTGTTGAAGGGTGCAATAAGACGTCCTGGTTATCTTTGACGGTGGTGTAGCCTTTACCAGTACTCTTTTTCTTAGCCACTTGCATAAAGAACCCAGATACCAAAGCCTTTCGGATATTATCATAATACGAAGGAGAGTCGAAATCTGTAGAGTTCAACTCAATGTCATATCTCTGCATCATTCTGGACAACTGGTTTCGCACATTATCTGCAGACTTCAGTGATCTCTGTGAGAGGTAATGATCTCTACACCACTTGGTCAGTCCATATTCTGCTGCTTCGTCTGATTTGAATGCATGATAGACATTTAATAAAGATAAATGATCACCATCCTGATGTGCAAACAGAGCTTTCGCTTCATCCGCAGCCCTCTTTGCAGAGTTACCAGATGGGCGTAGAAACACACTAGGAACCGACAACATGGCCACAATGCTTAACATTTCCTCAGAACAATTGAATTCAGGAGATCCTATCAGTAGAACAGCAAGCATAGGATCAAGAGGGAATTGTGAAGCCAGTCTTCCCAGAGCTGTGAGTCCCCCTGAGTCATCTAAGCAAGCCAGGTAGTTGAGTTCTTCAAGAGCTCTCATCATGGTTTCAGGAGCAGGAGGGTCAATAAAATCGAAATGAACCAAATCATCTATTCCTAGCTTTTTAAGTTCCAAGACTGTTGAGGCCAAATTGCTCCGTAGAATCTCGGGATAACTCTGATCGACCAGTTCCTTCTTGAAAGCTTCCTCTGTGTAAAGTCTGAAACACTTACCAGGCCTCGTTCTTCCTGCTCTACCTGCTCTCTGTTGAGCAGATGCCTTTGATATTGGAGAAACCAATAATGATTCCACCCTGATTCTAGGATTGTATACTTTCTGTTTTGAGAAGCCGGGATCCACAACATATACGATACCATCGATTGTCAACGAGGTTTCTGCAATGTTTGTGGATACAATGATTTTTCTTCCAGGTTTTCCATTTGGTTTAATGGGCTTTGGAGCAGGTTCAAATATCTTTTGTTGCTGATGGGGTGGAAGAGATCCATATAATGGATAAACTGTCAATGGGCCACAGCCTTCTTCTCTAATCAAATGATCTCCCTCCAGGGATATTTTTCTACAAGCGTCTTCGATTTCCTCCTCACCAGTAAGAAACAGCAAGACATCACCTTCATCCTGTGTTGCATGTATTTGCAAAACAGTTCTAATGGCGGCATCCAGGTAGTCTCGCTGGAACTCGGGAGTATAATAGATCTCCACAGGGAAAGTTCTTCCAGGCACAGCTAAAAGCGGTGCACCGGTAAAGTAAGACTGAAACTTTTCAGCGTCTAGAGTAGCAGACATGATAATGAGTTTCAAATCAGGTCTGCGAGAAGTGACTTGTTTCAAAAGACCCATCAAGATATCTGTTGCCAATGTACGCTCGTGAGCTTCATCTAAAATTATACAAGAGTAGCGACTAAGGTCATGATCATCCATAGCTTCTCTCAGAAGCATTCCATCGGTCATATATTTCAGAATAGTCTTATTAGAAGTCTTGTTTTCAAAACGAATACTGTATCCGACCTCCTCACCCAGCTCAACATCCATCTCATCTGCAACACGAGCTGCAACAGACATAGCAGCCACTCTTCTAGGCTGAGTACAGGCAACCTGAGTTCCACTCAAATGAGGCATATCATCATATAGCACAAATTGAGGGATCTGTGTGGTCTTACCAGAACCTGTTTCTCCTACAAACACCATCACTTGTGTCTTCTGGAAGATCTTTAGAAATTCTGCTCTCTGTGCATGAACAGGAAGTTCTCGTCTTCCTTTTAGAATATCACAGTACTTCTTTGTAAACTTTCTTCCAGTAAATGGGTTATTCTCTGAATCTTCTAGTTTCCGAGCATACTCTACTGTTGTTTTATTGCGGTCAGACAGTTTGAATTCACCATCATCATGGATCTGAAGCTGTTCCTTGGCTTCAGGGTGTGGGTGTCTTCTAAGTTCTTCTTCAGCTTTTTCAGCAGCTCTTTCGGGAGCAGAAGTCTCCACAATCTTTGATCTCTTTAACGGCGGCTCGGATTCACTCATCTTGTTCAAGGAATGTATACTATCAAGCCAGGTGCTAATCTTTTACTATACTGAGCATTCGTATAAAAAATGCTGTGTTAAAATTTTTTTACTAAGCTAATCAATCAATCGTACAGCTTAAATATAAATTATCAGCTTTCACCTGTACCCAAACGTATTTAACAGCAGCTCGAGCGGCAATTGAGTGAGATGGCATCTAAGTTTGTCTATCAGACGTATATTCTGGCGAGTGGGGCTAGCGCTGTCTTAAAGGAAGGTGTTAAAGCCAGCACTGTTGGATTATCATGTTTGTCATCAGGTGTTTCAAAAAACAGCATCTATCAAATAGCTAAAGAGAAATCCGAACAACAGTCGAAGAAAAGCCCGAAACATCGAAATAGCGACAAAGAAGTTGGCTCGGACGATTTATTCCAATTGGCTAGGGAAAAATCAAGCAGTGTGAAACACTCCTCGAAGAGTGATAATGATGTTCTAACGTCTAGTAAACGTCCTTCGCCTGCCAAGACAGACATCTCTAACAAGAGAGAGTTTTCTACAACCAGGTCCATATTAACTGAGAAAGACAACTCCAACAAGCCTCCTGTATTAGGTGAAGCTGAGAAGCCAGAGTTCGAAATGTCGCAGTCAGCAGTTCCTAGCTCAAGAATAAGTCGGCTGTTTCACTATGGATCGTTGGCCGCAGGAGTCGGGCTCAATGTGTTGAAGGAAGGAGCCAAGCACTATGCAGAAAACAGAACTGCACCCTCACTGAACTCTCTGATTATGTCGCCACGCAACATTGAGAGAATGGCTAAAAAGTTCAGCAGAATGAGAGGAGCAGCTCTGAAAATTGGACAGATGCTCTCGTTTCAAGATGCTTCTGTCCTTCCTCCTGAAATACAGCAAATTCTTCTGCGTGTGCAAAATAATGCTCATTACATGCCTCTTGGGCAACTTGAAAAGGTGATGTCCTTTGAACTAGGTGATGGCTGGAGGGGAAGGCTGTTTGCTTCGTTTGATGATGTTCCTATAGCTGCTGCTTCAATAGGACAAGTGCATCGAGCAGTCTCCAGAAATGAACTTGATCAGGTTGTAGTCAAAGTCCAATATCCAGGGGTCGCTGATTCGATTGATTCAGACTTGGATAATATCTTGACTCTTCTCACTGCATCACGGTTACTCCCACCAGGGTTGTTTTTAGAGAAAAGTGTTGCAAATGCTCGCGTTGAGCTCAAGTGGGAATGCGATTATCTCAGAGAAGCACAGAACATTGTGAGGTTTCATGAGCTGCTGAAAGATGATAACGCCTTCGTTGTTCCGAAGGTTTACCACAACCTGAGCGATGAGCATATTTTAACAATGCAACTTATGAGAGGAACAGAAATTGTCAAGGGAAATTGGGATCAAGAGACCAAAGACTGGATAGCTTCAAATGTTATGCGTTTATGTCTGATGGAGATTGCGAAATTCAGATTCATGCAGACGGATCCAAATTGGGCCAACTTCTTATACAATCCAGAAATCAAGAAGATTGAACTACTGGACTTTGGTGCATGCCGCGATTTTGATTCACATTTCATCACGCAATACCTGAACTGTCTAAGAGCTTCAGTTAAAAAGGATAGACGTCTTTGTGAGAAGTACTCGGAAGACATGGGCTTTTTGACCGGATTGGAGACGGACAGAATGAAAGAGGCTCATATCGACTCGATACTGGCATTAGGAGAGCCATTTAGCCCCGTGAATAACCAGGGAAAACCGTTTGATTTCAGAAATCAGACTGTCACCGATAGAGTCAGAGGAAACATCGCGTTGATGCTCAATGAAAGATTAACTCCTCCACCTGAAGAAACTTACAGTCTACACCGTAAGCTCAGTGGTGCATTTTTACTATGTGCTAGATTGAATGCTACAGTACCATGTCAGCAAATATTCGAGGAGGTTATTGGACTGGAATATGACAACTGATATTTTGTTATTATGATAACATTCTGTATATAGAATTATTGACCCTATCGAACAGAAATTGTTGATAAAGATAAATCCACCGAACAAAAAAATTATAATTCTCTTTATCTTTCAGACAAGGGCTTATTCTTAAGTAGTGAAACAAAGCAGGCCAGCCACACAGAGGGAGTTCATTGGTCTTTGCTATCAAACTAGATAGCCGCAATGAGCTTCTCTGGATTTGATAATCAAGAAGTGCTACCGTTTTTGCCCACAGAAGGAGCGGACAATGAGAGAAAACCAATTCGCAATTTATTGAGGCAAAACTCATCTAATTCGAAAACTGGAATTCATCGTAAGAGCTCAGTTATAATAGCAAACACTGGCCAGAAAATACAGCGCACGTACTCATTCTGGGATCAAACACAAGATGAAATTGAATTAGAAGAACAGATAGGCTCGAGAAGAAGAATGACTCTTGAAACAGATGTTGGCATCATTGATCAGTTTATGAGGTACATGAAGTCAGGTGATGTGCGACGAATCCTGAAAGCATCGCTTGCATATTTTGTTGCCTCTTTAGCAGTTTATTCTGTTATGATCTCTAATTTACTGGGAAATAGTGACTCCAAACATTTGGTGTGTACCATAGTTGTCTACTTCCATCCTTCTCGTACCAAAGGATCTATGATACAATCATTAATTTTTGTTATTCTATCGCTTTCATTTGCATTCATTGTTTCTGTCTCACTTATGGCGACATCAGCGAAATTCTTTAATAATGACAGTCCAGAAATTGGATACGGAATAGATCTTGTGCTCTGTTGCACATCTCTAGGGTTCATCTCATTCATTAAACAGAGAGTAAGCAGAGAAACATTCAATACCGCTTGTTCGCTTAGCGCAATTGTTATAATTTCATGTGTTGTTAAAGAAGGGAGTCGTGATGGCAGTATTGTTCCATGGTCAAAGATAGCATCGATCTTTTTTATTGTTTTCACTGGATGTGTTGTCTCGGCTTTAACATGCTATTTATTATGGCCAATTTCTGCGGAGACCGCTTTGAAATCTTTATTGAACAGTAATGCAGACTTATTATCTCAGATGCTTAAAACTGTCTCTTCCAGCTTCTTAAGCAACAATCTTGTATCCGATTCCAAGTTCAATATTGCAGGAGAGGATCTGAAAACAAATCTTAAGAATCTTAGAAAGTCATTGGAGGAAACAAGTTTTGAATTACGGTTTAAAGGACGAGAAAAGGAGTATGGTCTTTTAGAAAAACTGGTCGATTCATGTGGAAAGCTCTCAATGACAATGGCTGGTTTGAGACGATCCCTAGAGTTCAAAGTCGAATTGCTCAATGGAAACGAAGATTCCAGTAATGCTGGCGGCTATGACGCTCGTTCATTAGTCAGTTATAGATCTGATTCCCTTCTTCAGGAGTTTACAGAAGATTCGTCAAACGGAGATCTTTTAAATGAGAGTGATGATGATGAGGTGGTTGCATATGACTCGAAAGAGTTGTTTGACTTGTTCATCTATCGTTTGGGTCCTTCAATAAAGTCTTTTTCCTATACTGTTAGGCAAATTCTTAATGGAATACCATTTGAATCAGATTTGGAGATTTCTTCTACTGCAAAAAGGTTCTCGTCAAGTTTGAAGCTTGCGAGTGAATTATTCAGTGATAATCACACCAAGGCGATTGAGCGACTTTATAGTCAGGATTTGTTCAAAGAGGATGCTGATTTCCAAAGCAAGGTTGACCAAGAGGAGGTTGCAGCATCTTGTGGTAATTTCTCCTTTTTGCTGCTGGAGTTTGCAGAGGAATTGGAAAATTATTTACAGGTATTAGCTGATCTACAGTCGCTGACAGAGAATGGGTCCGATGTTGAGAGAAGTTACAACTTCCTGAAATTCTGGAAAAGAGACAATCCAGCTCGTACAGCTCCGTTGGAGAGAAGAAGCACATTTAATGATATTTTAACATCGATGAATACCAGAACCAGTACTGATAGAGCTGTTCAGCCCACTTTAAATTACCAAACTTGGAAAATGCTAAAAGCTTTCCGGAGAGTTGATGTTCAATTTGGAGTCAGAGTGGGGATAGGAGCTATCTTCATTGCAATTTTTGCATATATCGATAAAACCAAAGCAGTTTTTGATGATTGGAGAGGAGAATGGGCCTTAGTGACTTACTGTATTATCATGAATAAGTCTGTGGGTGGAACAAGTATGACTGTGAAATGGAGATTTTTAGGAACGTTTCTGGGGGCTTTTGTGGCAACATTCATTTGGACTGCTTTTTACTCCAATATGATATTGATGGCGCTAGCAGGCTTTATATTTTCGATACCATGCTTTTACATCATTTTGTTCTGGAAGAATAACAATGCATTTGGAAGATTCATTCTTCTAACGTACAATTTGACCGTGCTATATTCCTACACCATGTCCAAGAAGAACATTATTGATTTACCCGATTATGATGATGAAGGAGGTGATCACCCAATCATTTATGAGATTGCTTTCCATAGATTCATGGGAGTATCGTTTGGAGTGATATGGGCTTTAATAATCACCATGACTTTGTTTCCTAATTCTGCAAGAAGCAGAATCAGACGTGGGTTATCTATTCTCTGGCTTCGTATGGGAATTATATGGCACAGCGGACCGTTGGCATTTGAGCGTGATTTTAACAACGATTACATACTTGTGGGCATAAGAGATAGAAACACCATCCATATTCTTATGTCAGAGTTGGAAACTCTTTTAAAACAAGCGCCAATGGAGATTCGGCTCAAAGGTCCGTTCCCTGTAGAGATATATGAAAAACTACTCAAGTCTACTTGGAAGATCATCGATGCCTTTGAAAACCTTAATTCAATTATTGAAATGGACAAAACACTAAGTCCAAGTGAGGTGTCCGTTTTACAAGACTTGCATGATGAAATGTCCGAGCTCGAAAATAGAGTGTTCCTTATATTCTATATGCTTGCTTCTTCAATGAAGTTGGGCTTTCCTCTGGCTAACAAACCGGCGTCGACAGAACATTCTAAAGAAAGAATGCTCTTGAAAATGAGTGATATTAGAAACAGAAGCAACACTATGAAACAGAAACTTTCTAATGAGGATTTTGTTCTCCTGTATACCTATACCCTTGTCACCAACTCTATCACAACAGAGCTGGATATACTACTTTCTCTCATGGCTGATCTTTATGGTAAGGTCTCTGAAGACACTCTAGAGATATGATATCCCAGTGAGACTGTCACGTGCTAATTGTTTCAGGGCGGTGTCCGTCTGCCATAATACATTCATGTTCATTAATTGTGATAAAGACTCTTAAAACTCCTTTTGTATAGTGTACAATTTTTTTCCTCTTTGAACTGGTTGTTATCTTGTTTACTGCTTTTTACAGAAGATCGAAGCCGTTTGTTAGGGGCTAATTGTCTTAATAAAACACTTACAAGGAGCTCAAGTCTTCGCTTGAAATAAGGTTCTCACCTGCGATGACGCGTTCATCCTCTAATAAGTCAGCTAGTTCCTCGAAGAAGTCTAATTCAAAGGTTTCTAGATCGACTGCAAAGACTCCCACCCCCTCAATTGCCATAGAACTTATAGACGACTCTTACAATGAGGAAGAAGATCCAGATTTCACGTTAAATGGTGCAGGAGAAGACTTCGATGACTCTGCTAGCGACGAATCTGTGAATGATGATTATACTGAGCTTGAATCGGAACTGAGTGGTTTAAATGACCCAGAGTCCTCGGTTTCTTCGGATAACGAGCCTCCAGAAAACAAAAGCAGCCTTCTGAATATTGCTGTAAATCACGTTTCACAAAGCACAAGCACTGCAGATCTTCTTTTAGACACTCATAGACGTTTCAAAAATCTGATACATCGATATGAGATTCCAAGAAAGCTCTTCCATGTTTCTATTGGGTTCATCACCTTGAGTCTATATGTGAATAACGTACAAACTGACGCTATTGTAAAGCCGTTGGTATATGGCTTAGTGAGTGTGCTCTCTTTAGATCTTATGAGGTTCCAGGTGCCCGAATTTAATACGCTCTATTGTAAAGCTGTTGGGTTTCTCATGAGAGAGAAAGAAGTGAATTCTTTTAATGGAGTGATATGGTACCTTCTTGGCCTCTCACTTGTCTTTTTAACACAGAAAAAGGATATTTCTGTTATGGCTGTTCTTTTGTTGAGTTGGTCAGATACCGCAGCATCAACATTTGGCAGATGTTATGGCCACTTGACTCCTAGAATATCCAAGAATAAATCCCTGGCTGGGTCTCTCGCTGCATTTATTACTGGAGTACTCACTTCATATCTGTTTTATGGCTATTTTGTTGTGGAGTATCCTCAAGTTAATGTTAACTCTGAATTCGCATGGGTTCCTTCCAAGAGTACATTAAACCTGCATTTTCTCTCTCTGCTTTGTGGATTTGTTGCCTCGGTTAGTGAAGCCCTTGAAATGTTCAATCTCGACGATAATCTAACTATCCCTGTGCTTTCAAGTTGGTTCCTCTGGGGGGTATTGAAAATTGCAGAGGTTTGAATGCTTACTTTGTTTACATTACTCCAGACATTTCGCTTATAGAGTCAGGATTGGTCGGTTGCATGTTTTTGCGAGTTTTACGGGATGGAGCGGGGCTGGTCCGAGAAAGAGGAGTGTATTTCTATTTGTCGAATGCTGGTTGTGGTAAAAACAGTAAAGAGATTAATGGCTCTACAAATAGGCTTAACAAAATAGGCCGCAATGACCAAACGTGTGTAATCATAACACACAGGCAACCACCCAGTTTGGAAATTAAAAGTCCTTGGAGGTCTGCTTCAAATCTTGTTCGAGAATCTTGTCCAAGATTCCAGCCGAAGCCGCAACCAATCCAAGGAAAGGACGCGATGGGTCTAACACCTTGGAAATGTATTCTGGGTGGTACTGAGTTGCCACAAAGAAAGGATGGTCATCTAACTCGAAAACCTCCATTCTCTCGGACTTCTCATCCTTGCCGATGAATTTGAGTCCATTTTCTTCTATAACAGGCACCAGTTTGGGGTTTATTTCATACCGATGTCTATGTCTTTCTAGAACAGCTTCTTGGCCTCCATAAAGCTTTCTCATAATAGAGTTCTCTGTGTTAGACTGAAAGCATGTGGGTCTCAAGCCCAATCTCATAGTACCACCCATATTCTCCTTGTCAATCTCAGGCATATATATAACTGCTGCCTTATCTTCATCCAAATCCCGGAAGAACTCCATGGAATTTGCACCTTTAACTCCAAGTACAGTTCTAGAAAATTCAATAACGGCCACCTGCAATCCTAGACAGACACCAAGATAAGGAATGTTGTTTTCTCTGGCCCATTTGGCAGCTGCAATCATTCCTTCTATTCCTCGAGAACCAAATCCACCAGGAACAAGAATTCCGTCGGCTTTGCATACGAGTTGCCAGGCACTGTGGAAATTTGCCTTATTAATTAGTTCCATGTCAGATTCAAGATCTGTCGATTCAACCCATTCGATCTCCAATCTTCTGGAGCATCTCATAGCACTGTGTTCAAGGGCTTTAATAACCGACAGATACGAATCATGTAGGTTTGTATATTTACCAACAATAGCAATAGTCACTTTCTCATACGAGCGATCATGTTGAGTGGTTAGCTCGACCCACTTGTGGTATAACTCCTCACCTTTTATAAGCATGTGTGAAGGAATATTCAAAGAATCAAGTTGTAATCTTTTAGTCAGATAATGTATCATCTTTTGTTCTTTCAAAAGTAATGGTACATGGTATGTAGAGTTCACATCATGTATAGCCAAAACCTGTTCGGATCCAACGTGACAAAACATCGCAATTTTATCAGTTGTGGGTTTCTCTAGCTTCGTTGCACATCTACATCCGATCATATCTGGGGATAATCCTAGAGATCTCAAATCCTTGATTGCAGCTTGAGTTGGTTTGGTTTTTTGCTCACCATGAATGACCGGAACTAATGATACATGGATCAGAGCAAAGTTCTCATGACCAACGCGGAATTGAAATTGTCTGAGAGCCTCAACAAACGGAGCAGATTCAATATCTCCTACGGTACCTCCTAATTCAATGATACAAATATCAGGTTCGAATCCAGAGTCGTCAACAGGAATTTTTGCGACCCTTTCAATCCAGTCTTGAATGGCATTTGTTATATGTGGAACAACCTGAACGGTCTTTCCTAAGTAATCCCCCTTTCTTTCCTTCTGAATCACAGTAGAGTATATTTTACCTGTAGTGATGTTGTGGTCTCTAGTTAAAGAGATTCCCAAGTATCTTTCGTAGTTTCCCAGGTCAAGATCAACTTCTCCCCCGTCATCCAGTACAAAACATTCACCATGTTCTAATGGGGACATAGTTCCAGCATCAATGTTCAGGTAAGGATCGATTTTGATGGAGGTAACGCGTAAACCCAATGTTTTCAGAAGCATTCCAGTTGAGGAAGCTAAGACACCCTTTCCAATACCGGAAATCACACCTCCAGATACAACGACGTATTTCATTTTTATTGTAACTCAAACGACCTCTTCGACACTATCTCAGCAGCTACTATGCCCTTGCCTAGCCGATCCAGAAAGGGTAGAGGCAGCCTTTGTCACAGTAAATGTTCAATAGTTGAAATAATCCCAAGATAAAAATTTATAGGGAAAAAAATAAAAAATTATCCGTGTGGTACACGAAGCAGTAAAATAGCGACGCATCTATCGACGCTACATCAAACATGTAACTGCCTTAGTCCGCTAACCACTGAACTTGACACCAGCAATAGAGCCATCATCATCCCTGAGTATTTGTGCCCTATTGTTCCTCACCAGCACTCCTATTACTTTGATGAGAATACTTGGATTCATGTTGTAGAATTCCTGATTAATGGCGAGATCGCTTTTCCGCAGTTCATACAGAGTAAGAACAGTATTTCCTTGGCCTGTATTATCAATCTGCCACGATTCCAATCGTAATTGGAGATTAGTTAGTTGATTGTTCATTTGTATTCATGAAAAATATCGTTAGTACTTACCCATTCGAACAGAATATCCGCCCATTCTTCCAGACTATGGTAGTAAATCATCAACCCTTGCTTGTGGTTTTTAGCGTTAACCCAGCTTGCTTTCTCGTTCGCTACCATATGCTTGTATATCTCTAGTATAAAGTCACTTTTGAGTGATCGGTTAATCTTGGGGTTGGTGAACAGTGAATCTTTATTCAGCTCCACATAATCCTCATCAGGGTCTTCCTCTCCAACAACAGGCATGTCACTGTCCGTTTCATCTTCAGAGCCTGTCATTGCCTGTCCACTTAGTGAGATGATCCATATTCGGTTGAAGTGGCAATAATCAAGTATTATGTTGACCCATAATTCAAGTTGTCTCTCATACGTCTGCAAGTTTGGTTGTTTAGTGAAAAAAGGAGGGAACTCGTATATCGAAGGAAACTTGAACTGTTTGTTCTCCGGTCGTGACTGTTCACTCATAACCTGAGTTCAGTTGTACTCTAGTCAGAATGTCAGCTCGGCGTGCTGAAAGTGAAGTAGAACTATAAGTAATGAATCCTTTTGTTAGTAATTCAGCACTGCTTATTTAGTTTCTGCGTACTAAAAAAATATAACAGCCGCACATTGGAATTATGTCACTCTTTACGTGTCTTAAGAGGTTAGAGTGCTCAACAAGTCCTGACAGTGCAGAGATAACCAGTGATGACATCATAATGGACACAATAGCAAGAGAAGATATAGAACTGGGCCCACGCGAAGAACCTGCTTCGTTGGAAAAGGAACACGCGATAGTTTATCGAGAGTTAGTATCTGTTATAGATGAATTATTAACGAAGACACAAGAATCAAAGCTTGTCAATGAACCCTTACAGCAGGTGAAGTCTAGCTACGATGATCTGCTCAAATCCATTGAAGACCTTCCACTTGTACTACTGCATAACGAAATAAATGAAGATGACATAAACACAAACGAACTGTTAGCGCGTTTTTTCCAGCAAATGATCAATCTACGATTGAAAGTAATTGAGCAGCATCTCATAACGTATCCGACTCTTAAAACGGTTCATGGAGATGGTGATGGGATTAATGAGAAGAGGCTACTGGAAGAGATTAATGTTAGAGATCAGAAAAGTATTAGGCTCATGAAAGAACTGCAAGCTGGAGATTCTCTGAGATCAGAGACCACAAAGTATCGAAAGCTTGTATATGAAGATATTAACGAAGTAAGGGACCTTGTTGAAACATATCTGAAGGTCATTGATGATAACAAGGCTCTGAAGTTCCAGAATACCCTGAAAGAAGACGACGAAACTGCCGAGACAGGGTTACTGAGATCAAAGCAATTGAGTCTGATAAGAAAAAACCTGGCTCTTAGCAATTTCAATATTAGTTTGATGGCAGCCCTTTCAAAAGTGGATATATATAAGGATGAGTATCTCAGAGAGATGTTGCTGTTTTGTGGAGATTATCAGGATTACGAGTTGGATGAAGATGTTTAATATTTTACGACTAATCAAAGCGCTTTGGTTCAAATCTCAGTTTTTCTATGTACAAATTGTGGCATCATCTAGACTCAAGACTCGTAATTCACGAAAACACGCTTGTTGATTACATCCCAATCAATGCAGCTCCAGAAATTCTCTAGATAATCGGCTTTGCCACTGACTCCGTAGTCATCTAAATAGGCATACTCCCAAACGTTACAAACCAGTAAAGGAAGAGAGTAGTCTTTCACACCATTATTAAGTTTCTCTTTATCAGCTATCAAAGTTTCATAGTCAGACAAGTCGATTGCACCATTGAGATCGAGTGATTGGTTCCGACTGTAGAGGTATGGGGTTCCGTCATTGTGACAAGTAACAATCTTCAAAGTCTTATCTTCTGTCTCTATTAAAAAGACCCATCCATTGCCAGACAGAGAATCAGCCTTGAAAAGAAAATCATTCTTGAAATTCTCCACATTACCGTAAGTCTTTTCGATCAAGCTGAGTAAGTGTGGTCTTATTTCTTTGGACAGGTCTTGGTCTCGACTGATGGGTGTCGAATCCCTCAACTGCTGAAAGAAAAGATGATTGTTATGAGCCTGAGATGCGTAATGAAAAATGGATGAGCGATGCGATTTTCTGGCCGTGCTCAGGAGTATCGATAAGGGAGTTCTGGTCTCATACTCCGTTCCTGCAGTTCTCAGAGACAGGTTTGTAGTGAGAAACTTTTGATAATCCGTCCAACTGGTTTTAAACTGCTTCGGTGACATGAGCCCTTGGATACCCTCAGAAGACCACTGCTTGCCTTTAACAAGCCGTGGCATAGTGTGAATTCCGCGCTTGAGCATCATTGGGCAACGATCCATTATTCAGAGAAGCTGTACACAGCCTTTGGTGCCCGTGTATCCCTCAAGAGTATGTCTTTTGTCAGGTTCCTCTCATCATCAACTCTCAAGGTGGAAAATTTTCAAGGCTCGACAGGGAGCCAAATTTCTTCCCTTCTCATCTCGACACCACTCTTCAGCCTGCAAGGTTCCTATTTAGAATTTGAGAGGGCAACTACCAGCTTTGTGCTTCTACGTTAGAAGGGCTTGGTCACTTTGCACGTTGTATCAGAACTCTGTTATCAGCAAGCTTGTTGGCCTGAGCTGGACAAGTGCTGATGTTGGGTGTTCGCCGGTTTGCCGTCAAATCTCTGGGTACGATTAATAGAGTCAACCACCGTCATGCTTTGAATGGCTTTTCCTTGAGTGCTTTCACCAGACAGTATTCTCCCTTGAACTACAACACTCCGGGCCACCGAAGCTCTGCCAGAAGAGTGAGACATGTTCAGGAGAGTCCGTATGAGCAGGAGTCCCGGTCGTCACACGCTCAGACGATCTACAGCTCCGGTTCTGAGGGAATCATACAGCACTCTGATCCTTTGGCCACATTACTGTCACAGCCTACACTAGTGATTCAGAGACAGATAGAGTTCATGAATCTCTTTCTTGGTTTTGAACAGGCCAATCGGTACATTCTGATGGACAGTGATGGAAACCAGATTGGGTACATCATGGAAAGAGATTTTGGTATCATCAAGGCAGTGATGAGACAGGTTTATCGTTTACACAGACCATTTGTTGTTGATGTGTTTGACAATTCAGGAAATGTTCTCATGACTATTAGAAGACCTTTTAGCTTGATCAATTCCCATATAAAGACGTTTTTGCCAAATGTTCAAGGAGGAACAGAAGATGGACTACTTATTGGAGAATCAATTCAAAGTTGGCATTTGTGGAGAAGAAGATACAATCTTTTCGAAGCTAGAGATAATGACCAGCTCGACCAGTACGGTAAGATTGATTCTGGGTTTCTGGCCTGGGAATTCCCTGTTACCCGTGAGGACGGAACAATCGCTGGAGCTGTTTCTAGAAACTTTGTTGGGTTTGTCAGAGAGTTTCTGACAGATACAGGAGTTTATATTGTGCGCATGGACCCAAGAAGTTTCCACGGACTTGAAGATTACTACTACCCTGTATCGGAGCAGCCAATGACTCTTGATCAGAAAGCTGTTTTACTAGCCAACGCAGTATCTATTGACTTCGACTACTTCAGTAGGCACAGCAATAACGGGTCTGCATTTCTACCATTTGGGTTTGGAGGTGATGAATAAACTGCAACTGTCCTGTAAATAGGAAGCACATCAATTGAGTGTAACAATGAATAAAGATAAATAACCATTCAGCTATACCATACCATAATCACAAGGTAGCGTAACTTAAGCAGAAAAGCCAATGACACCACAGGCAGGTCTACCTCCGGCATTACCGGTTTTCAAAGAGTCTGGGTGACCTCCCTTTCCAAGGTCATCAGTTCCTCCATGAACAACAACAGTTCTGCCCAAAATGGAGTTCTCACCAAAGAGCTTGATCAACAAATCCTGCTTGGCGCCCTTAGCAACTCCGTTGGCATCGGTGGTAATGTTGCCCATATCACCAACGTGTCTGGTCTCATCCTCTGGAGAACCGTGAGTCTTACCGAAAGGATTGAAGTGAGGACCAGCAGAAGTACATCCGTTGGTGTTGTCACCAAATTGATGAATGTGGAATCCTCTCAATGCATTAGGATCGTTACCGGAAATCTCCCAAGAGATAGTGGTTGGGTCGGACTCTGACGCCTGCTCAAAAGTCACCACTCCCTGAACTTTAGAGTCTCCTCTGACAACTGCAACTGCTTTGACCATGTTTTAAAGCTCAATTGATACTTGTAACTGTACCGACTGCTGTTGATTACAACTAATAAAACGGCGTCGCCTTCCTTTTTCCGCTTTTGGGAGTTCTCTGACTTTTATACCTAGAACTCATTCCCCTGAAGCAATCCCTTTCTCGCCGCTAGAAAATTCTCCACCTGTGGGGAGTGCCACAAACAGGAACAAGATTACGCGGGGGTCTAGATCACCGTCCCGGGGAATTCTTCTTGAGCGATTACTAATTCCCCGCGAAACGCCCACCCATGCTAGGGGTCATCATTAGCCACAACAAATTTGGGCAGTCTTACCCGGCCTTTCAGGTGCACAGCCGAGCCTTTCCCTCACAATTCCAACCAGTATTGGTCTCACGTACCAGATCCCCTCGTTCCAATCATCTTTGCAGGTAATCTCATCAACAACCCCACAAGTTACACCTGTACTGAAGCTTTTCTTCTTGGGACACCATCCCCTTTTATATATACATCTACACGTCAACCGTTCCGGCTGTGCTAATTTGCTCACATCTCCCAGATGATTACTCTGCACCGAAGCGTGGCGGCAATTGGCTCTTGAGATTATTTGCTCGCCAGCTTGACTCAAATCTCTGCACCACAACATAGACTGGTATTTACGTCCGGTTTAGAAAAATTGTACGTTTCCGTAAATGATGTGGCGGTGCAAATAATTGTATATAATTTGTGGCTAGTGACCGTGGGATTTGAATCTAAGATCAGCAAGTATTGGATCCAATCGTGGTAAGAAATGACGCCTCACTCACTTAGTAATGAAGCAGCCTATTGAAGGAATTGAGCCTATATTGGTAAGTGTCTACGAACATTTGACTTTTCAGCGCAAAGGATTTAACCTCCTTTGAAAGCAATGGACTTTAAGTGAAAACTATTGCGGCTATTTGATTGACAATTGAGCATACAAATCAAGTCAGCTACGCATGTTTGTTTTATCACTTCCAAACCTCCAGATGAGTGGCAAGTAGCAAAATGCTCGATAGAGTATCTCACATTCTTTGTCACAGATAATCAAATAAAAAGATGTAATTTGCTAAAGGCATCTCCCGAGCAAAATGTTTAAGAAATGAATCATCAATCGAGACAATTCGGTAGATCCTGGTTGGTTTAAGAACTGCACTAAAGTAGTCTAATCATGAACAAGAACTAAATTGTCGACAATTTATAGATTCATCTCTCTATTTTACCTTTCCCTACCGCCTCTTCAATTATTCCGCTCACGAGAATGACAGTTTCCATCGCGAAGCTCACTTGTTTCCGGAAACGTTCGGTTTGTCTGAACCGGACCGTACTTGAAAGATCCTTGGCGTTACGTTATCGCAGTTCTGTTAAGGCCTTTGATCAGCTAGACTCTCTTATCTCCGAAATGGCCCTTAAAATTTTTCATATCCGTCTCCGTAGTCTGCTTTTATCTACAGCATCGAGCCAGCATGCAATAAACATTGGGTCTTTTGATCTGCCTTGACAGAGACCAGCTCAGAGGGGTGTCAAACAAGCTCCGTGATGAGAGGAAGTATATGTAGCCTGCTGCTGCTGCTGAACTGCTTTGTGCAAGCGCGTATCACAGAAGTACAAGACTACAACTTTGAAGATTTAGTGTTCGGTCAACCAGGCAAGTACTCATTTGTATACTTTTATTCGCCCACATGTAAGCACTGTCAAAACTTAAATCCTCACTTTGAGCCCTTAGGTGAGCTCTATGAAGACACAAACCTTCAAATCTTCAAGATGAATGGCATGGAAAATAAAAGAATAAGGAACAAGTACAAGTTTGTGGCTTTTCCGGTTCTGAAACTATTCTCTTCTGCGGGTGATGAAATTGGGGCGTATAAAGGACCAAGAACCACAGAAAAGCTGATTGAGTATTTAGTTGATGCAACAGGAGTTCAGCCTGACTATCCACCGAAATCAGTAGTTGACGTTACTCCACAGAATATTCAGCAAGTTGTCTACGATCGACGTGATAAGGATATTATCCTGGTTTTCTATGCCCCATGGATGGACAAATGGGACAATTCCCATAACTCGTTTTACCAAAGACTCGCAAAATACTATGAGGACACTCAACCGGAAACATCACCAGTATTTGCTGCAGTCGACATCACAAATCCTTCAAACAATGAACTAGTCAAAGACTTCCGGGTCAGCAATTTCCCGACGTTGTTTCTTTTCCCCCAATTTAGAGACGATAACGAGAAAGAGGTGTACGTACTAGAACGCAACGTTGGGCCGGAGGAAGTCGTTGCGGTTCTTATGGAGACTGATGTGGGTCAAAAAGAAATCAACCTCAAAGATTGGCGGCAGACCGGTCAGCAGCCACCGGAATCTCAGCATGACGACATACTAGACGAAGACAGTCCCGACTACAGAAGATACAGGGACCTCTAGCATACATAGCCAGCTATTTATTAAGAGTTGATAAATTAATATACCACTTATATATGTGTTAAAGTCGTGTACGAATTTTTGGTGTTCTGAAAAGTAATTGTAGTACAAGTGTCATAATAGACATCATCGTTTATTTACATCAACACTGAACTTGCGGCGTCCATACTGACCTCAGCATAGATTCTACTGGAATAGAGGACTCACGCCATGAATCTCTTTCGTATGGCAGGAGATATCTCCCATTTGGTGTCGATCATCATCCTGTTACATTCCATTCAAACTAATAGGTCAGTCAAAGGTATATCGCTAAAAACACAAATCCTGTTTGCAATTGTCAGTGTAACCAGATACTTGGACTTATTTTTCAGTTATGTGTCACTCTACAACAGTATGATGAAGGTGTTCTTCATCTGCTCCTCCGTTTATACAATTGTGTTGATGAAGAAGTACTCGAAAGCAATAACTGAAAACGTGGACGATTTTAGAATAGAGTATCTTTTGGTTCCATCGTTCGTTTTGGGATGTATCTTCAACTACAAGTTTACTGTTGTCGAAATCCTGTGGAGCTTCAGTCTTTGGTTGGAGACTGTAGCTATTCTTCCTCAATTGTTCATGTTGCAGAGAAGTGGAGAGTCTCAACTTCTTACTGTCCACTATATTTTTGCAATGGGATTATACAGGGCCTTTTATATTCCTAACTGGTTCTATAGATACTTCGCTGAAGGTTACTTTGATAAGCTTGCGGTTTTTACTGGAATCATACAGACCCTCGTGTATTCCGATTTCTTCTACGTTTATTACCAAAAGGTGATCAAAAGTATGAACTTTAACTTACCACAATAAACACAGTTTACTATTTAAGCGGCTAGTTCAATCACTCTGTCCGAGTATGAATTATTACCAGGTACTCCTATTTAAGCTAAAATGACAATAGTCTTGTCTAATCTCTCTTAAGAGGGTAGTATTCTTTGCGAATTCCCTCTTTGGTGACAATCAAAATCTCTAAACCATCACCCACTTGTATATGTCTTTCTGTAGAAGATGTGAAAGCATCTCTTACCAACTGTATCACTTCCTCCAAAGACAAAAATCTTAGCTCCTTCTTTTTGGTGCCGTTACTTGTTGGGTCCATTTGATTTTTAAAGTTCACTTGATTATCCAAGAATGGCATAATAAGAGATGCTGCAGCCCCACCGGCTCGGCATTGTTCTCTCTCATAAGATCCAACAGGGTCATATGAATAAATGGCTCCTTTTCCTTCCTCATCTAGCCCAGCAAGCATTGTGTGCACGTAGTAGGGGAAAAATCTCTTACCATAAAGAAGATGTTGGATGAATCTGGCAGCACTATCACAACTCATTGCCTTATTATGATCAAAATGATACCACTTCAGCTGGTTTTGAAACACTCTTATGAGTCTCTCTCCATCTGCAGCAAACCCATTAGCTGACAGCAAAAGATTGTCTCCTACTTCAAACACTTTTGGCTCGTAACGAGAATTGATGTTATATCCTGATGAGTGTCGAGTATCTCCCGCAAGAACAGAAAAGTCTTTTCCAGCAATACCTAAAATAGTTCCACCATTATCTACATATCACATTCGCGTGCAATGTTAGTATGCCACCTCACGTCGTTCCACGCCAACTCATAAACCAACTTACCTGTATAAGGGTTGAATCGATGCTCTATAGGCTGGTGTTGTATTTCCGAAGCATACTCAGAGCCCAAAGTTGTAGTAGCAGCCTGGCTCATCGTGAATATGTCACAATTATTCTATTACTCGAACTTGATACCGCAATCGCGATGGCTCTAGTGTGTCGCCTTTGTATACCCTCCGAATCTATTCATGACAATACTTTGGCTAAACTATTCGCCTTCAAACAGACTTCGTTTTTTTGTACGCGGTACACTACCTTTGTGGTTACTGATATGCGACATGGCTCGCAGCTTCAATCTTGAAGTTTGAGTGATACAAAGTCCGCAACTGAATCTACGCTAAATAGAACATGGTCCTGTTTCTGTTCTCCTTATTTGGAGCTACCACAGACACCGGTAATGTAGTGGTAGTAAAAAGAGATCACTTGAAGATGTGAATCCATGTGCACAAATTCGTTTGGTCCATGAATTCCTGCCTCCAATCCGGTGAATCCAGGTTGAACTCTGAATATATGGTCTGTTAGTCCCCAGTAATGTTTAGTGTCAGTGTTACCTGTCATCATGCCCGGTGTAACGATGAAAATGTCGTCTTCCTTTGAAAACTTTTCAGGGTAAACGACATCCTCATAAAAGTATCGTAGGTGGCCTACTAATCTTCTCCAAATTTCATCATTCACTGGTGTAATAGGGGCAACATCGAGATGGGTACGTGATCTGATATTAATTGTTCCTGCTGGCTTTGGCTCAAAGATAGTCTGCCCATCGATGGTGAGTCCGAGATTGAAGCCTTCGGCAACCTTCCTGGCATGCTTCTCTGTCTTTTTCCAAATAGTATTAAAATCATTTCCAACTGTGATTCGGTGGTTGATCAATGCTGTCACATTGACTGGCAATGAGTTCGCCTTGTCACCTCCTGCAATTATGTCAATTGCTTGAGAAGTCTGAACTGTATACTTTGCAAGTTTGTTCATAGACAAGGCTCTTAACACTCGCTTGTTAGCCTCAGCATCTAAATGCGCTTTCAAAATGTCACTCTTGAAAGACTTGTCAACGTTTGCATATTTCGCTATGCAGTGGAGGGTTCCGAGTATTGGGCTTACATTTGGAAGTACCGACTCAAACTGGTCATCTTCGTAATCTGAAAGGAACTTTGAAATTAGTCCAATTGATGTGTGCTCTGGTGGAATAGAGGAGTGTCCACCAGGAGTCAGAACTTCAACAATGACATCCATTGCCCCTTTTTCTCCTGTCGCTACTAAAGCAAAGTATCTGCCTGCCATTCCCATAAAGGCAGAAGGTCCTTCATCGATGATATGGTCAATTGAGTTTTCTCCATATCTATCAACCAGGAACTTGGCTATTTGCTTCGCGCCATGAGTTCCGGAGCTCTCTTCATCAAATCCAAATGCTAAAAGAAAAGTTCTTTCGGGTGAGAATCCCTCGTCGGTTAGCACCTCAGCAGCTTCCAGCAATCCGATAAGAAGACTCTTGCAGTCCAGAGCTCCTCTGCCATATATCTTCTCCCCATCGTAATCACCGCTCAAAGGGTCTCTTTCCCAATCTTCCAGGCTTCCAAAAGGAACGGTGTCCTGGTGAGCAGTGAGCATCAGCGGCTTCAAGTCAGGATTTGAACCCTTAAATTCTAGAACCAATCCATGTTCGTTGACTTCAATGACATTGGCAGCCTGGAATACACTCTTGAATTCATTCTCCAAATACTCTCTAAACTGCACGAACTTTTCAAAATCGTTGTGTCTATCATCAATCCATGTAGGAATTTGTATAGCTTTGCTGAGTCTTGTAGCTGAACCATTGCGGAACTTCTTGTCAGACAAAATAGTAGCAGATGTCTCCAGATTCTGGAACTGTATTTTTTCAAAGAGAGGACACATGGAGTCATCAGGGACATCAGGGACATCAGAACTCGATGCTTTTAGACCTAACAAAAGCCTCGGGTCGCTGAAACCCCCTACAACACCAAGTATAAGTGCGCCAATGGCAACAGCAATGACTGTTGTTGCTGTCCTGTTATACTGCTTATGTGCAGAGACGGTGGTCTTTAGACTGCTACCCTTTTTTGAATCACTCATTGTCTAGCTCAACGACAAGTTTGATGCAGACTGTATCCACACTGTTTCCTTCTGGAGAAAGGTATGTTGTTCTTCGGTAAGGCTGCAAGATTGGCCAAGCAACTCACTATGTTTGCGAGCATCAGCAGATTGCAAATTGCATCATCTGCGGCTATGCGGTAATATTGATATTCTAACCCAAAATCTTGGGGCGAAGATTAATGATCTAAGTCGATTTATTTAAGGGTCCTCGGTCATCCACTTCACGGGCGCTACTATATTTTCTACAAATCACCGAAGAGACCCACTGTGCCAATTCATATCATCTCATGTCCCCAGATAGTCAATGCCTATAGAAGCATCTTGCGCATGAACACAGGCTGAACCCGTCTTGTTCTGCCCGTTTATATTCACTCCAACCGAGCTTGCTGTAGATCACTACATTCTCACGCATTAGCACGTTGGCGTAGAGACGCAGTTCTTTGATGCCATTTTGTCTGGTATACCTCTCTGCATAGTCTGGTAGCTTCCTGCCCTGCCCAGACCCCAACCTTGGTACATACGTTGAAAGCTTCTGACGTCAAGCATAAAACCAGTCATCGGGCCGCTTTCTGCCCTGAAACATTTCCAGCACTTCATCGTGCTCATATACAGCCCGAATCATACAATCAAGAAAAACGGAACGCGCTAGGATCGGTAGGTGATGCTTTTGAAGTATCAATAAACTTTACTACCTACATATGCGGCTCTGCGGCAAGTTTCTAGAGAGACTTAGTGCCGGAATCTATTTTATTGTCAAGTCTTTCAAGAGGCGCTGAAAACTCGTTCACTGCGGCACCAGCAGTCGTCAACCTCATTCTCCATTTGAACATAAGCCTTCTGTATTTTTTTGGACGAGCTGAAAATCTTGTTAATCCTAGTTCTAATCGGCAAAGAACTCTCTGTCTTGTAGTATTGAACATGTACATAGCCAATCAATTTGGATTCCCTGTTATCAACTGGCCAAAATCGGGGACATGTATAAGACTTGACTCCAGGAATGTTCAATACTTCCGTCAAAAGTTCTTTGAGCTTCTTCTCGGAACTGTCTGGAAGAGAGAGTAGTAAACTGGAGGAAGAAGAGCTCAGTAAAGGCTTTGCAGATATCAAAATAAGTAATGCAATCAAAGCTGAAGTCAAAGGATCTATAATAGGAATTCCAGTTATTTTGATGATAATTGTCGATATTATGACACCAACAGAGCCCAGGGTATCCGCGAGAATATGTAAAAAGATTCCGTGCATGTTATCATTAACCTCATGAGAGTCTTTGTCTTCGCTCTCAGAATCGTCAGACTTTTGCAACTTTTCAGACGTCGCATCATGAGTATGTGAGTGTGAGTGTGAGTGTGAATGTGAATGAGCGTGTGAGTTCGAGTGATCATGTCCATGGTTAAAGGCAAATATTCCAACAAGGTTGACGATTAGCCCTAAGATGCTTACCACCAAGAGCTCGTTAGTTTTCTCCAGATCAACCGGATGGTAAATTCTTTGGAAGGATTCATTCAAGATACCACAGACAATTCCCAATAACAGGGCCCCGTTTGTAAAACCAGCCAAAGTTTCAATTCTAGCCAAACCAAAAGGAAATCCCTCGGATGGCTTGTTCCTATTATTCCTTGCCACGCAAGATGCCAGTAACCCCAAAAATAGAGACATACAATCAAGTAACATATGAAGTGAATCACTAAGAAGACTTAATGATTTTGACCTGAAAGAATAAAGTAACTGAATAAACATAAACGACATGTTGAGTAGCAAAAAGTTCAGTATAGGCCGAGCATCTTTAGAGCAGAATAGTTGCGTTATGATCGCCGTAGGTCCATTTTTATACTCCCCGCGATCTATACATTTGCTGCTATCTTTCTCAATTTCATCAGACGACACATCTCTGTGAGCAGGCCTTAGAACATATATTAGAAACATGTTGGACAAGAACTCGACAGCGTTGAGTTTCACTAGTTTCCATGCAAAAGCACCAAATCCTTCGTGACTGACGTCTATTTCACGGGTCGTGCAAATAAAGAAGATAACGGTAGTGATAGCATTGAGCAAAATCAGATTCACCCTGCAATCTTTCATAAACAGTGACTTGCTAAAAAACATGTTAGCAGAGGATCTGGAAAGATTGATCTGACTTAAAATTAGTATGATTAAAGAACCGATTGATACGAACATCATTCTCAAATTGATATCTTCAAAATCCGTAACCAGCAGCGTTAGCATTGTCAGGAATGTGAAAGAAGCAGCGATATTCCAGTCTGGATGTGTAGTTTGATAAGATATTTCTGCCGTTCTTTGACTCAGAAACACATAGGCTGGAAACAACAAAATCAAGTAACCCACAATAAGCGTCAAGACAGATTCACCTCTTAGTACATTTCTTCCAACATCAAATATGAGAGAGAGTAAGTAAAGTATCTCTATCTGGTATCCTTTGAATAGCACAGATAGTCTGTTTTCTCCTGGTAAGTAGTTTTCGGCCATTTTTGCAGATATATGGTCGCTCTTTATTCGGTGCACTATGATGCCTATTATGATGAGGTTGACTAATCTTAAAGGGGAGAGCAAGTGATCAGCAAGAAATATCATCGTGATTGCAAGCAACCCCACAAGGGAGTTCATGAGCTTTGAATGTTTGCTATTGTTCTTCTTGTTGACATTCTCACTCTCAACACTAGTAGTCCTCAACTGATCATGTATTCCAATATACCTCACAATTGCAAATAGCAGTAAAACCAAAGATGCAATAAAAAGTGATTGTAGAAAAGCAGTGGAGAAAAGATGAACCAGACCGTCATGTAAGCTGTCACCACCATGAAAGCTAAGCAAATTGTTGGTCAGAGTAAGAGATACAACAAGTGTAGGTAATGACAAAAATAGAGGTGATAGTTCCACTATACTGCTAAGTCCCATCTTAATATATTGGTTCTTAGAGTTCCTCTCCGTCGTTACCACTTTCAATACAATTCAGAGTAACCTCATGAGAGTCATATACTTCAAATTAGGCACAGTCTGCCACACTTTCGACCTGAAATAGTATCTACACTGAAAGAACAAGTCAGTTGACGTGTTGTGTATCATTTTTTGATATTTACAGATATAGATTATTTTCAACTAGAAAAATGTCATGTAAGCAATACCGCTCTAAGCATGTTGAACAGACTGCCCATTAGACTCACTAGTCTGACCCCAGTGAGTCTAAAAAGGATCTGAGTAGCACGTAGCAGTATGTGTCTTTCAGGAATTCCTGAGATCCGTCAACAATATGGGGCTTCAGTATGAAATGAACCAAGTTTTTTGCAACGTGATCCAGCATATGTTTGCTTTTTTCTTTATTGTTTATCAGGTTCTCTAGCTTCAGAATATGAAGTAGAATCAACTTCAGAGTGTTCTTATTACATTTTTCAGTATTGTTGTCGTTGGAATCCACTTCATAGTATGACTTCAGCACGTTTAGATCCAGGTCAAATGACTCTTTAAAAGCGTCATTCAGAATACTAATAGTTGAACTGGGTATCAGTGAATCAGGAAGCTCCAATAAATATCTCCTCAAAAGTAGGCCCAGCTTGTCATCGCTGCACTTCTCCAAAACCCCCTCTAATGCTTTCAGAAAATCATCGGCCTTCTCCAGTTTGCTGAGACTGTTGATGTGTTGGCGAATGTGAAATATCTCTTCCAAGTCATTGACCGACTGAAATGACCTGCACCAGTTCTCGATTTGTTTGTCCTTTGGTAGTATACTGATTGCTTTCAATACCTCTGATACTATTATGGAAGACTCGCTGTTGTATGTTCTAGTGACGTCAATGAGTCTCACCCCAAAAATTGTCCTGAAAGCTGATTCGTTCTTGTAGTGCTCAAACACCAAAACTCTGGGAATGTATTTAACAGTCTTGGAAGCATGACACATGAGTCTCTTCAGATCATCGCTCGTGTTGTCCTTGTTACTCATTGTTTGTTTATCGACCTTTCCCTGACCTAGGAGAAACAAAAACTGCTGTGTCAGACCCTTGATACAAATCTGCACATTCGTAAATATATCTTCCAAAGTGTTCAAAAACTTGAATGCTTCCAGCTCAAACTGTTGTAATTTGATGTCATGTTCACGTAGAATGCCATCATACTCTCTGATAGAAGTGTCAAGACCCTGCTGAAGCTTTTGAAGTTTGTCCAACTCAGTATTTGATTCTTTCTCATTTTGAGAGAATAACGGAAACTTTGCAGCGAAGCCAGTAACCTTTCCCTGGGTAGGTAATAGTCTTCCTGTCAGTATCTGTGCAGATTCTGTCCATTCATATGTCAAAACTAAACTGTTTTGAAAACTGGATACGTTTCTAGATTTAATTAGCTCTAGGTCAACTAGATCATTGCAAAAATTGATAGGATTGGCGATTGACTCATATTCAGCTTTAATGAACTCAAATAAGTCCCCACCTCTAAACTCTAAAACTCGTTTCTTTCCTAAAAATGTGTTCTCGACCCTAGCTATACTGTTGACCTCAGAAACCATGCGATTCAGTATTGCTATGAGTTGGGTTTTGTCTAACTTCACGCCATCTACAAGAACCTGGTCCTTAGCAGGATCTCCGAGAAGCTTCTTGAACTCAGTTTCCCTCCGAAGCTTCAAAAGATCTCTTAATTCTTTCAGTTTGTCACTATTGTCTTTCTCAAACTGTCCTAGAATCTCGGAGTTGTTCATGTAATTGGCCTTGCAAATACGAACTTGTTCAGCGATCAGGTCAAGCTCCTGTGAATAATCCAACACCTCCTTCTTTCTAACATTCAACAGATTCTGAATATCAAACAAATATCTTCTAGTAGGAATCAAGACAGTATCGGCTATATTATTAGCCTTTTTAACACCATTACTCCCCTGAAGATTGTTAACCTCCGTTAAAGATCGGAAAGTTTGTGTAACAGTAGCATGTTCTCGGCTTGGCTTCGCGTTCAATGATGTACTGAAGAGAAGGTTATTCAATGCCCCTTCTGACTTGAAAATATTAGATGTCGCAACACTATAATCTCCAATCTTCTCAATGTAAAAGTCAATCAGAGCAATGGTTTGCTGTAATTTCCGAATGGAAGATGGAATAACTAGCTCACCTAACACTATCTCAAGACTTTCATTGAACTTTAGGCTTAGGAAGTTGTCTCTAAAATGATTTGATAAGGCTAAATTGCTCATTTATCAGGATCTAACATACAATTCCAGAATATTGCATGTTACGTATTGATTTGTACCTCGATCTTTTCTTCAATCTACTAGTTTACCACTGCTGTAGGTTAATTGTTATTAATGTGACATCACAGAAACTCCTTTCGTAACTTTTTTATAGGCGGTGCGAAAAGATCAGGTACATACCGACTTACGTATTCCCGAATGAAACAGTAGCATATCAAGACCACTCGAGAACACAACTAGCAGTCAAACTTCTTTACATATTTGACCCCATATTTTAATTCCCTGATGAATCTTTTCTTCCGAAAGATGGCTGATAGAAAGTCTTATACCGCCCTCTCCCCAGTTTAAGTTATCTCCAGTGACCTCGAAGTTATCTCCAGATGCTAAGATGACGCCTTTTTCTCTACATTTGGCTGTTATTTTGGGAGAATCGTATCCGCGTGGAAGAGTAACCCAACAGAAGTAGCCTCCTCGTAACGGAGAAAATTCAGTACCTTCTGGCATATATTCTTTCAAAGCTTGTGTTAAAGCATTGGCACGAGACGAGTAAATCGAATTTAGATTGGAGACAATCTCATTTATCACTCCCGTGCGTATAAGTTCTCCAACAATGACCGTGTTCAATTGAGCAGGAGATCCGCCAGATTTGTGTGCCCCTCCAATGGACAAATAATGTGCTAATTTCGGAGTGGCTGTTTCTTGGTATCCAACTCTCAACCCAGGACCCAAGATCTTGGAAAATGTCGAGTTTGATACAACATTTCCAAACTCCTCACCCCTGGGAAGCGTCTCTCTATCTAAAGTGACCATTTTCTTGAGTTGAATAGACTTATCGCTCCGATAATCTAATAGATCGTAAACATCATCGCAAATAATCAACATTTGGTACTTTCTCGCTAGCTGTATTAGTTTCATCCTTGTTTCCATAGACAAAGACCCGCCTTTTGGATTGGAAAAAGACGGCACAACATACATCACATAGCGATAGATCTTTTTGAGTGGTCTGTTTGGATCGTATATCGATGGGATATCATCTTTGGTGATGTTCTCTTTAATAGGAGAAAGAGAGTCATAATATAAAAGTTTCTTCTCTAAACCTGATAAATCAATGTGGCCATCTGAGCGCTCTTCGACAGCAGACATCTTGCCTCCAAACCCAGCATCTATCAGAGCAGCATTGATCAGAAAGTACGTTGGGCTTATCACAAAAGCCCTTCTAGTTGTATTGTTGTGAGGATACGTGGTTTGAGAAAGAATATTCATTATACCATAAGATGCACCAGAGGTCAGATTTATACAGTTGGGATCGGTCGGACTGGTTGCAGGCTTAGTCCTGTCATTCCATGAGGCAATTAACTGTCTCACTTCCAGATTTCCCGAGTCTGGACCGTAATTCAGAGGGTGCGTATCGTTGAGTCCATCATAGTTGTCTAGAGTTCCATCAAACCTGTGGAGAATCTTGGAGGAGGCCTCCAGAATCTGCTTAGTAGGGAGCAACTCCGTTGAAGGATGACCCTTAAAGAAGTTGAAGGCTGCCACTGTGTGATGTGACATTATGTTGGTAATCAGCTGTTGCAAGTAATGTGACTGACTTACAATGAGTGGACTCCAACGTATTCTAATGGCTCTATTTATTTTTCTAGTTGGAGATTTAGCTGTAAATTTTAAAAGATCAACTACTAATAAGCATTCAATCTAGCGACGTTGTATTATTAATGTCCATATCAACTCAATTATTCGAGATACCTGCCAAAGCGCAGGACAAATGAACGCGTTTGCTAAGCGTGTAAAAAAGCGAAACTCCTCAAAAGCCAATAAAACTCAAAATAGCCAAAACTATCAACTAAAGTGCCGTGATCACGACGTACCATCGTCGAATATCCCATACTCAAACCATCTATGTCCCAAAGCTTCCACAGCAGTCATCCGTTTATCCGGGTCGTGAATTAAAAGTCTCCTAATAAGGTCAACAAACCAATACCAAAACTCGTAGTCGTCCACTTGTCTTTTTGGAATCCTGTACTTATGAATACTTTCCTTTAAAGTCAAACGCATATCCAGCGGTAGTCCGATCTTCTGGCTCACCAAGCAATCCAGTGCCTGTACCGCCTCTACTTCATCAATCAACTTCAACGGAGTCTTGGAAGTTGGAAAAAGCAGTTTTCCAGTAGTTTTAGAAAAGCAACTGGCGACATTGTCTCCATTGCTTCCTGCAGAACAGGTTGAACTACGCCTGCGTGATCCCTGGGAGCCAGAGTATGCCTGGTTAAAGCATTTCCTCACAAGCTTCAGATCAACTGGCTCGCGTACAACTTTTTCCATCATTGCAAGATGCTGTGCGTTCTCATGTGTTTTGAAAAGAGCATCCCCTGTAACAAGCTCCACCAATATACATCCAACCGACCACATGTCACAAGGAAAGGACCATCCAACTCCAAGAATGATCTCTGGTGCTCTATAATGCCTCGTGGATACAACTGATGAGTGATACTCGTCCTCAAATATCGCAGAACCAAAGTCAATGGTGTATATTTGTGGATCATTTAAAATCCTGCGAAATACTTGAGAGCTCCGGCCTTTCTTTTGTGGATTGAAGAAAGGCTTTTCAACATACGAATCATCCTTCAGCAGTATATTCTCGGGCTTTAAATCGGTATGAATAAGACCCAAGTCATGAAGAAATGCAACAGAGCGGATCAACTGTCGTGCAATTGCCTGAATGTGAGAGCCTGGGAAAGGAAGAAACTGATTCTGCTCTAGAAAGTCGAACAAAGACATGCGAAGTATATCAGTTGCAATGCAAATATGACCGCGGTAGTCAAAACATTCACGCAAATGAATACATTGGTTCTCATTATTTGGATCATGCTTTTTTAACATAGTCAAAACTCGAAGCTCGATTCTGGAGGCCTCACGATATTTAGGTATCGCTTTAATGATTTTTATTGCAACCATGCATCCATTATATCTATCGTATGCCTTCACCACTTTTCCAAAAGTTCCCTGACCTAGCAGCGACCTTATTTCGTACCTTTCATTAGCAAAGAGTCGGCCCGGTATAGCAATATAATGTCCATCTTTATCATCGCAAGGTGTTTCCTCAAAAGACGTAGCTGTTGATGTGTTGTATGCCTCATCAGAATCCACAGACCAGTCACTGCTAGCCATTCTTTCTTTTTTAATACCTCCAGAATGGGGTGTGGTTTCTTCCTCATTGAACGAAACTTTACGTTGAGTTTGGCCTTCCAAGCCATAAGTGTAATTTGTCAATTGGTTGTAATGAACCTGTGCTGTTTTGACATGACCAATCTTTTCCAACACTGACTCCCTTGTGAATCTAGGTGTATAAAGCAACTTAGAGTATGAGAGTTGGGGTAAAGACTTAGTTCTCTTTTTAGAATGACGTGCCGAAAGAGATTGTCCATTTGAAGGTGTCACACGAAGACTAGATACGGCAGAATATAATGACACTGTGGGGCGTGGGCTTACTGGGTCTAGTAGCTGGACATAATCGTCATAGTCAGTCTCCCCTATATTCGCATGACCAAGATCAGTGTGGCCAAATCCACTATGGCTAAGCTCTCTGGGTCCCCCCAGGTCTGACTCAAAGCCACTTGGTGGGTCAGAAGGGCGAAAGACATAATCTTCAGCATCAGAATCAAGGTTAATCACCTCTTGCGGGGCTGAAGAATGTGTCAAAAAGCTTGGATAGCCCGGAATCCGATGGTGTTTCCTTGGAAGGGCACCAGGACCCAGTCTTGGCCGTTTCCTATTGTATTGATGTGTTGATAGCATGACACACTAGTAGCGTTGCAAGTCTATATGCAAACTTCAACAAACAGCAAGCCAAAAGATGGTTCTTCCGGCAAGAGCAGAGCTCTTGAGCTATATATCAAGGGTCACTATGTCGCAAAAACGGCTGTGTGGACACTTCACGCAGCAGCAACGTTCTGAAACACCGCACTAAAAGAAAAGACACCGGTCGGGGTCTCAGGAACGGTCAAGGACAATCCCTGAAACAAACACGGAGGGGGGTGGGATCAGCAGGGGTTACGTTGCAGGGGTAAAGGGACAAAAAGCAAGAATCCTGGAGAATAAGGGGTGGTTATATGGAAGGGCAATTGGTGTGCGATCAGGGGATAATTATCTGCGGAGATTTAGTGAAAGAAGCGATTTAATTAATTAATTTAGGAGGCAGCAATCGCGGGGGACGGCCCATCTGTTACAAACAATATCCTCCCTTTATTTTAAATTTTCCCCCGCAGGGTTTACCGGCCCACGAGGCTGTCTCCTGATAAGCAATCGTACGCCACATTTACTGCGCCTTTGATTTATTACTCATTAGTCAAGAGGCCTGCAGCAATGGGCAACTCCTCTACGGCGGTGGTGGCTCCTGCCGATATTTAATTAACGGCTTAGTTCTACCAGCTTATAGCGAAGTAACTGCGAGTGTCACCTGGTGCAGATGTCTAATCCCATGCTGAGGCACAAGCCTCAGCATGGTCCGTCAGAATTCCATTCTCAAATACAAAAGAGCCCCTTCCAAACTGCCCACCTTCGGTGGTTCTTCACCCGCGCCACATTCCGCTCAACTTTAAAACTCTGCCACCCGCGCCACCTGATTGGCCATCAGCCCCGCATGAATTTTGTACCTCAGCCTTAAAAAGGCTCATTTGCCACATCTTGTTCTACTTTTGTTTACTTCAACAATTATATCCCACCACAAGCCCCATCCCAACTGGAAAAGTGTTGACCGTACTTGAGACGCTCTAAACGACTACAGTGTCCGTATCACGTGTTGTACAGTTCACCATCTTGTTGGATACTTTTTCAGAGACCCCTGTGCCATGTCCCAGTCGCTCACAATGCTTTCTAATATCGACTCCTCTTTGATGAATCAACAGCCATCGTCAGGCCTGCACGATTCAGGCAAGATCGCTTCTAACGGTGCTTCATCTCTTTCTCATAACGATAGTTCTGATGATGATGATGATAAGTCTGTTCTTACTGAGGACAAGAAGTACCAATGTGAACAGTGTCACCACTCATTCACTAGAAAACACAATCTCAAGTCACACATGTTAATTCACACTGATGAAAAGCCATATCAGTGCACGCAGTGCTCAAGTAAGTTCAGAAGACAACATGACCTAAAACGTCATGAAAAGCTGCATACAGGAGAGAAACCTTTCCGCTGCGAGAAATGTGAAAAACGCTTTGCAAGAGCTGATGCTCTTCTGAGACACACAAATTCTTCCTCTGGGTGTGCAGGTGGTGCCTCTGCTCTTGATCAATCTGTGTCTCCTGTTTCTGCCTCCTCTCTCGTACCTGGTGTTTCTGGAGATCCTTCTTCACCGTCTAATAAAAGAAAAGCATACGACCAAGGCGCTGTCAGATCTTCTAAAAAGGGTAAGGATGCTTCTTCTGCTGATGCAGCGGCCACAGCAGCAGCCGTAGCTTCGGCTGTATCTAACTATTACGTTCAGCAGGCTGCCATGCAGACTCAACAGAGACAGTCAAGATCCAGATCTACTCAACAACACAGCCAACAAGCTCAAGGTGTGCCCGACTCCAACTATCTCAATTCCCCTGGATACCAAAGTCACGGTTTACCTGGCTACAGTGCTGGGGCTTCACAAGCTCTAACAGGGTCCACGAGTGAGGCCACTCTCGCAGAGCTTTACGGTACAATAGCCATCTTAGAGGCTAAGGTGAACTCTCTTGAGAATCGCGTGCTTGATTTGGAAGCGAAAGTAACATCAAATTGAAGCCTCGCCGCGTGCATCTCTCTCTGTTTCCGTTTGTTTGGCACATTGAGTTTCCTGTCTTTTAGGGTTACTCTTGCCTCTGTTTTATTGTGGCTCTAGCCTGTTTCTTGTGAATGTATACTATTACTAATTTTTCAGATTCATAAAGATATCATCATTACTGTAGTTATTTTTTGGAGTCATCAGGGCGATCTGCCGGCAGCCCCAGCTCTTTCCACTCAACTCTATCCATCAAATCATGTTGCATTCGGCACTCTAGATAGTCTTTGGCAAGCATTCGGCAGTTGTGAGCATTTTCGTTACGTACCAACTTCAGACACTTCAGATAACCCTTCATTTGATCTGTGCAGTCACCGAAATGATCAAGCGGAAACGCGCCACGCTCTGGTGGCGTTGGATTCCATGCAGTTAACTTGTTTCCTGGGTTCGCAGACATCTCCTTGAAGCGATCTTTATCAACAGAACGCCTTGCTGTGACTTTGCTTCTTCCCTGTCTCAATGAGTTGATAGTTCAACTAACATCAAATTTGATTTCCAGTCGCCATACATCCGTACACCTCTTGCGAAAGTGAGAACTTGCGACATGGTATATGTTGTGGTGTTTTGGCAATGCGAAACAACTAGTCAAAGACTCCGTCGTTTTCATCCATAGATCATCGCAGCTGTTAGTGGTCTCCCTATGATACTCCTGTACGATCAGAGGGCTGAGTCAGCTTGTTTGCTTCTCAGGAATCAACGTTACAGTTTAATTAACCTCATAATTTGATATTGGTGAGACGTAGAACATTTAGAATATAACCAGATGTCAGTTTATATTAAAAACGACGGGTCGGGTTCCGTAGGTTGGTTTAAGCCTTTGCCAAGTTGACAATGACACAGTGTCTATTTAAATAGCCAAATACGATGTCGTACTTATGATTTTATCTTCAGTGATCGCAGACTCCCTGGAGACTAAAGATGTTCAAAGTTCGGAACACTCAATTAAAGTAGGTATTTGACATGTAGTTGGCAACGTTCATTCCCGTGAGTGTGAACACTAGCCATAATAATGCAAATATTGGCACAGGAACCAATAAGTACTCGGTCTTTTGTAGAAATGGAAGAGAATTGTAACCGTAGAACGTGATGATGCAATAGTATGACAGTGACACAAAATAGAGGGTGTTTCCTACTAGTGCAGAGAACCAATTATTAAGCCTTAGCAACGGAAGAAGGAAAAATTGTACTAGATAGAGTCCAACCCAGATCACCAGATAAGAGTTGCAATGAACGTCAAAACAGTACGCCCATTCTAGAATCGACTCACTTGGTAAAATCCATCCCAGGATCTTGTTAGAGCTTGAGCCTCCGACACTTCCACTTCCAGGCTGTAAAAACAACTTATTGGCAAGAACCCACCCCAAACTTGCAACTATTAATCCAACTACAATAAAGTCAATGACAACCATGTAAAGGATCAGCCTGAATATAGTTCCAACGTTTGTAGAATATGTCAATCCCCAGCATATAGCGCTCACTGTAAGAAGAAAAGCTAAGACTATCACAAAACTAGGATCATCTCTGGACCATTTGTTCTTTGTCTGTTTTTGATAATAGAGCGACTTGTAGACTCTTTTAGGTTGAACGATTAAATTGAGCATCTCCCATACTGCAGTCTCAAAGTCGAGTGATCGCACGTTTAAAATCCGCTTGAAATAGCGTGGAATAGAGAGCTGCGAGTTCATATTTCTCTTCATGCTCCTCACATGAAGTCTATGCTGTTGTCTTTTGGCAAAGGATGAAAGTGTTGTCGATGAGGAGTGAAGTGAATTCACGACACTTGCCAAGTCGTCCGGCTGGCCAAAGCCGCTGGGCCCTCCAACATCGCTTTCTGTTAGTGGAAGAATCGGACCGGGCCTCAAAGGGATTCCTAGCCCATCCAATTGTCGTTTTGACATGTCCTTTGTTCAGGTAAATTTGGCTAGAAAACTATAAATGGCTGCGCTTCAATGGAATTTTATCAACACATAAACCTGAATAACACGTGTCAGAAACACTATGCCTTTTTGGAGATCGATTCTCGTATATGTAAGACTAGCTTTGTCCACCTATCGCCTCTAAGTCACTGCTATACACCGAGACTGCTCTGAAGTAAACTATCGTTGTTGTCTATTTGTATTTTAAAAAAACACTCCAGAATAAATCAGGGTAGTGCACCTATCTAAAGAGAGCTCGACCTTAAGTATGTACTGGTCTTATACACCCCTACTCATTCCAAATAGCGGTCCAAAGGCTCATTCATCACCTCCTCAACAACCTTGACAAGTCCTGTACGAACCTCCATCTCCACCTGTTCGTCATCGTCGCCCAAGAGCTCGGCTATGATAGGAACAAGCTGTGGTAGCAAGCTCATCCACGAATCACCAACTCTCTTGTAAACGGTCTTGAGTGTCCGCACGGCCCAGAACTTCTCGCTTGAAGCACATTGGGACTTCATATGTGCCAGTAGTAGTTCATTTATGTACTTGTTGTGTTCATCTGAGGCAGAAGTATCATGTACAAGTGAAGCTATAGCCTTTGCAAGGAATTTTCCAATACTATCTTCAATAATTGTCAACTGATCACAAAGAGCCGCAGAAATCAACTGGTATCTACTATCAGACTGCCAGTACTCATCGTTATCGTACTTGAAAGACAACATCAGTGAAATGAGCACCAATCTTTTCAAGCTAGTGTCAACAAGATCACCCTTAGCAAACCGTGTCAGTAATTGCTCCGTAGAGTCGAGCAAATATGAATAGTATGATGTAACAATAGACTTCAAGCCTTCTTGTAACTTGTTAAAGAACTTGAAAAAACACTGCAATCTTTCGGACTCACTCATGGATCCAGACGAAGCTCCCTCAGCATCAAAAGCCCATCTAACCATCGAAGCAAACAATGGCCGGAAGGCTTTATCGTTGAGTTTCATAACGTATTCAATCCCGCATTGGATCACAGACGACTCTATTCTGTTGACGGTATTAATATCAAACAAGCCCGTTGATCTGAACTCCAAAGCATTTAATAAAAATCTCACAAAGACGTTGGAAAGTGAGAGAGCCGATTTCTTATCAATTTGATTAATGGATAGTTCTATTGTCGACAGGAATAAACCAATAGATGAAACGTCCAATTTTGATGTAAATGTCCACAGAGAGCATAATGTTTCCAGTATGAGTTTGTCATCAACAGCTTCAACTATGGCATTCAAAGCTGAAGTTCTCACTTCTGTTGGTACTGCAGTAGCCTTCATAACTAGCTGCACAATATCAGAAAGGTTTGGAGTTAAAAATGTTGGAATCCGTCTCAAAAGAGTCAGAAATAGAACAATAATACTGATTTGAACAGCTTTCGAAGAACTAGAACCATCATCACTGTATTGTTCAAAAATTTTGAATAACGGAGGAACGATCTTGGGGAAATGTCCTATGATACGAACACCCAGAATACTAACAATGCTAGTGATGCAGTTGATGGAAGAAACAGCAATTTCTGCTGATTCCTTATTAGTCAAACAGCTTTTGCCAGTGACAAACTCCAGCGTTTCTAACAGTTGAGAAGAGTCAAGATTTTCTGTAAATCTTTGAAACACACCAGTGAGAGTATCAAGAGAAACCTGCAGAAGCTCGGTATCATTCTGTGATTTCATGCCATCTAATAGATTTGTGATTATACTGCTCGCAGCTTTTTGTGATTTTCTGTCAGTGGTTGATTCTAGATTAAACTTTGCAGTTATCAAGCCGGTTAAATGTCTTTTCGTTCTAATAGAAGGAGAAGAAGATGCCAAAATCGTAGATATAGACTCCACAAACTCTTCTGCTGGTAGAAGAGTGATAACATCGCCCAGTAATTTGTAAAAGCTGTTAAGAATTGATTCAACATCAGGTATTTCGTTTATGGAATCGATATCCTCTAATATGGTTTGTATCACTGATGCAAATGTACTTAAAAACTCTTTAGATCCTCTTCCTGAAGAAATTAAGGAACTGATCTTAAGTCTCAACCGAGATACACCGTTTGTACTCTCGGAATCTGACAATGAATGTCTCAAAAACTCAATCTGTCCTTTCCTTAAACTTGATAATTCAGATTTGGTCATTGAAACAATAGAAGGTCCAAAAATCACTCTTGAGTTCAATTTTTGGAATTCAGCGGAGTCCTTCTGTAGTTCATCTCCTGGAAGGTCATTCCATAAAGTCAGAAAACGACTGACACACTGAAGCTGCTCATCAGCACCAAAGAAAGATAGGAAGGAGCTAGCAAAATCGACAAGAAGAGTGCACTCACCCATTCTGTGCTTGTTATACGCAGCTGAGTACTGCTGACCGCACAAAAACAAAACCAAGTGCATTGCATTCTGACTTCCCAAAGTTTCAACAAGAATCGTAAATAATCTAACCCTTCTATGTCTCGGAATGTGTTGGAAAGCACTGACAAAGGATGTGAGCAAAAACTCGGCCTCGTCTGCTATTCCTGTTTGAGAGGCATCAGCCAACGCTGGAACAACCTGTAATATGGTTTGATCAACAACATGACTTGAGAATGCATCATCCTGTCTTATTGTTCGTGCACCCATAAATGTGAATATAGGCATTACTGAATGTAGTACTAGTTCGGGCGATAAAGATGCTAAAGCAGCAACAACTAGTAGCAGCTTATTTTGTACTTGGGGAGAAGCCGCAGATCTGATTGCTGAGACAACAACATCAGCACGCAAACCTTCTGTCTTGACCACCTTTGAGCCTTTCAATAGTTCAATAATGTTGAGCATGCAAGAGGCTAACGTTTCTTGGGAATAAAGAGTAGAGAGATTTCCATCTTTTTCTAATGTTTCCAAATCATCCAACATATTGAATAGTAGTTTTAGCAGCTCAAAAGATCCTGTGAATCCATGTTCGGAGCTGGTCTTATCTAAAACCTCCAGCAAAGCTGTGATCTGTTTGAGATATGTTAGTGCTAACGAAGATACCTTTTGCTCCTTCATAGCTTGCCTAGTTGATGCTGACGATCTTCTTCTTCTCTTTGGCACATTTTCTTCAGGTTTTGATTCTAGGAGTGAAGTGTTTAAAGATATTTCCTGCAAAATATGAGTGAATATCCCACTTGACAAATGAAGTGACTCCAATAGTTCCACAGGATCATACTGGGTTACTGCCAGTTCGTTGTCTGCAAGTCCAGTGTCTATTATGTATTTCACTATGTGAGTTTGGAAGCCCACGTTTAATGTGGGGAAAACATCCAGAATACGCAAGGACGCAACCCCAGCCAATGACTTGAATGGCGATCCTAGACAGTTTTCCATGAAGTTGATGGCAAGATCGTTTCTTTCCGTAGGAGAAACGATATCGAGCAAAGTTGATTCGATGTCACTAATCTCATATCCTGTTGCTTTACATATCTCCTGCCATTGATTTCTGTCCTGAATGTAACCACCAATCAGAGCCTCAAAAAAAAGGAATGGTGTCAATCCTTTGTTATCCTCTGAACACTTTATTATTAGCTTTATCAATGGCATTTTGATAGTTGGCAACGTAGATGCATTTGCGTGTGAGGTAAGAAAAGCCAAAATAATCCTTCCCAGCTTTTTGTCTTTTATTATACCATCTATTACCGTGTAAAGAGCATCTTCATTCAACTTCAAGTCCGAGCTGATTTCGCCAAGTTTAGTTACGAAGGACAAACCATCCTTCGGAGATATCATAGACACCCTATTAGATGTATTGAAATATGGACCATCAGCAAACAGAATTTTTGTAGTCCCGCATAACGGTCTTGATTTAATTGTTTCCAGTAACAGACAGGCCAGCTTTCTTATTTTAAAGTCATCACTAACAAGAAGAGAGATGACAATAGGTAAGACACCATAAGTATGAACATCTTCATCCAGTTTTTCAAGTTTGCTGTTGACCTGCTTTATAGCCAAGCTTCTCGCTTTGAATGGTACGTTATATGAAGTAGCAATCCGTAGTAAAAAGGAGAAAATTGCTTCATCGTTAGCAAAGCACGTGTCTAAAAATTCATCCAATGATCCACTCAGCATTGACTTATAGTAAAGGGGAAGTAAGGTCTGAAGAGCGTTTTCAATGTTCGACTCAAAATTCAGAAAAGAGGTTAAGGCAGATTTTGATTCCAAGTACACTTTCTTCAAATCAGCAACTACGTCTTCATCAATTTGCTTAGTCAATTTCGTGTTGTCTGTGGAAGAATGTAGATCAGCGTCATTTGAATTAATGCGATCTTCTTTTGTGAACCAACCTGACACAGATGTTTGGAGTTTTAGTTCTAACTCATCCATCGAGACCCCCAACTTTGACATCACATCTATAAATAAAGTAGAGTCCTTGTCTATCAATGACTTGATAATTACCTCATCATCATCACCAACAGAGAAGTTATTGTTTTTAATCTTCATCAATGCTTCTGAATTGAGAGTCTGCAGTTCCAAACGATTGAAACCTGCAGCATCTTGTAAAACTTCAAGTGATTCCCTTGGAATATGCGTTCCTGTGGAGATTACCGTTCTTAAGTAACTGCACAGGAAATTGCTATTAGGTTTCACTGATCGTATGATTTCAAGATACTCTGATTCTTCAGAGACCAAGTCATTAGGTAGCTGGTTGAATATGTTTTGTGGAATGCATTCGAGGTTTGCAGATTGCAAACTCTGATAGAGTTTTAAAATACAGCTGAATCCTGCAGGGCCCAATTTTGATCCTGAATTGACTAATATTGTGTCAATAGATGCTAAAACAACATCCCTTGATAATGGAACTGCAGACGAAAGAACAACCAATATAGTATAAGCTGTGATCTTGCACTCAGAGTCCTTAAAAGCACACAACTGAGCAACTGTCGAAAGAACAACAGGAGCATAATCAGTCAGATCGTCAATGTTCGATGTCGCTTTAAAAGCGAGAGCAGAGATTGTAATGGATGAGTAAAACACAAACAGTTTTTGATAATGTATTTTATGTTTTAATTCTTCGAGGAAAAATGAAGAGTAAAATGTGAAGAAGGTGGAGTCTGAAAACATCTTGATCAAGCTCATCTTTGAGGGAAGCACGTTTTTCTCCTTCTTATAAGGCTCAAGCCATTGAAAGACATCAGGAAGTTTTTGAATGACGTAAAGAACTCTCTCAAAAATTGGCTGGTTATAATAGGGTAAAGTAGTCAAAAGTAGAAACTCAGCCTCATAATGGTTCATCTGAAATCTCCTAAGAACCCATTCTGCAGCTTTCACAGAGGCTGCAATATTCCAGTAAGGAGATATAAGAGACAGAAATGCACGTATTGTGTTACCAAGATCAACGTTTTGGTCTTTTGAAAATTGTTGTCTATCCACACTTACTGAGGTCTCGCTAAACAGACTGGAACGAAACTTCACAAATCTTTTGTCCAACTGCTCAAGTCTGCCTAACGACTCAACAGCAGCAGCATAAATCGTCTCATAATCCTGCGAAGCTGCTTCTTTAGACTCATAGAGAAATGAGATAGAATGAAGCTTGGATCTTCGTTTACGATCCAAAGCCAAAGTTTGGGTAGCCCCAGCAATTCCTGCTAACTGCCGCTCCAGAACAGACATAGTATGTTGAAGTACAAGACAACTGTCAACAATGACTTCCTGAACGGTTTATGAGCCTATCAAAGATCAACTGTGTTTTGTTAACTATGATCCCTGTTCTACAAGTACATCTTTTTTTTCAAAAAATTTTTTTGTTATAAGTAGCAGCTCTATATCTGAGCCGCAAGTCTAGCTGCTTGACACGATCTGAGATGGGCTAGAAACCAGCTTTGTTACCCTCATAGAGAAATGATCACCAAATAGTGGAGGTACTGATTACTCTAGCTGATCAATTTGAATGCTGAATGGATCAATATGAGGTGGCAGCGCCTCTGAAGATATAAATTGAGCTTACAGATTTATTACATAAGCCGAGAAGTTGTTCAGGAGTTGAAAATTTGAAAATACCAAGAGTGAAAAAGTGGTCAAAACTTTTAGTTGGTGAAGCAAAGTAAGATATAGTGTTGTTATTGCGAGGTCCCCTTATGATAAGAGATCAACACAATCTCGAGTCTAAGAATGAATACCAGTAAGGGAGCACACGATGTCTTGAAGCGGACTTCGGACTACCTGAATTCTGGATTGGTTACCTCTTTACCTTCGTGGTTCAAAGTCGTTGCTTACCATCCTCCAAGATCTGATTTTCCTAAAGAGGTGAGACGGGAGATTTTGCACGATATTAAGCAGAAAGAGATTGATAACTCTATTAATAAGAAGAAAGAAGTAGGCGGTTACTTCAAGACTCGACAAAAGCCTTCACAATTTAAGGGAAATCTTTTAAAGCCACAGAAATTGACTTTTATTGAAGATGAGATAAGAAACCTATTTTATAAACAGCATCCCTGGGAGCTTGCAGATCCCAAATCTCTGATTGAAAATGATCATGTGATAGACACTTCTAAATACGACTGGTCAACTATGAAACAGTTGACTAAGAAGTTGGATGGAGAAAGTGTTGTTCAGAGAGCTTTATATCTTTCTGGAAACGGAAAAAAAGAGCTCATAGAAGCTTATGAGCAGGCAAAATACGAATACTATAGACTTAAAATTGAAGAAGAAGCCGAAATGAACATCAGCAGAGAGGAGAGCGAGATGTTTGGTGCTGTCTACGGAAAAACCACCGTTGAGTATGGGTTCGATAAAGAGATGGAGGTATTGAGTAAATGGAAGCAAGATGCCATCAGACAAACAGAGTTAGCCCAGGCTAAGATGAGTCGCCATTCTGTTGCTTCTGGAGATGTGGAAGAGGAATCCGATGAGCTTTTGGATCCTGTATTTGACGAAGAAAGTCACTTGAACGATGAAGCAAAAGAAGTAGACTAGTTATCTACTATACAGTCCTTGTTTATAGCCTAAGAACTTATCTTTCAGTTTAGATCCATTTTATATACAAAGAGTAGAGTGGGAAAACCTATATAAATCAATCCGCTAATACCAGGTCTTCTTTTCTTGCTGTCTTCTCTCGAGTCTTCTGCGGTATTTTGTTCCTCTCGCATCAATCAGAACTTGATCAGCAGCAGCCAAGGCATCTTGTATCTTTTGTTTTCTTTCATTATAGCTTCTCTCCCATTTGTGTCCCTTGGGTCTCAAAACTCCAGCCAATACAGGTTTTGAAGTTTGCTTTTCAGCAAAGAACGTCTTTCCGTTTTGAAGAGTTGGCATAAGATCAGATATCCCAAATTTAAAGGCTAGTTTGTACAGGTCTGATTGTCTTCTCAGAGAATACACAGGATCTTGAGCTCTTCCGGTCACAGGATGTATATTCGGAATGAACGGATTGGCATTAGCTGCGTTTGTTAAAGTCTGTTTGTCTGCATATTCTCTAAATGGTGGAGGTGGATACCTAGTGAAGAAGCCTTGAAGCTTTTTTGGCAGCTTTGAGAATGCTTCTTGAGCCGTCAAGTTAAACAGTTTAGTAGGTGCAGACATGTCGCAGATAGCTCAGCTTGTCCGGTACTTCCCACAGCCTGTCTAAGAAGCTTCTTTGGATGAACCACTTGCTGTTAGATTCATCATCTTTTTTTCTTTGGGTTTTTTCATCGATATGTTGAGATCATATGATATATGTCACGTGAAGAGAAGAAGCTCTCTCTTTAGAGAAGGAGCCGTAGTATTTGCGTAGATCACCATCTATAGTTAAACATCGTACTTGTAAGGGTTATTTGGGTACATTGGAGATGTATTTGCTATTCGCTGGGCCTCGGATTTTACTCCATACTAAGGAAGCGTCATTCTCCATATCTGGCTACCATTTTTTGAGTCACTGAAAATTTTAGCATGTATAAGTAGACGGATAGCTGCCAATAAAAGGTATTACAATCTAAGAAGCGGTGTATGTAGCAGCAGGGATTTAGACTATGAGTTCTATAGTACACAGATGCAAAAGTGGGATGTCCCGTGGGATTCTTATTTCCACATCAAAGAGACAATTTTCCGCAGCGCAATGTCTCAGTAATGGATCAAAAGCAGCCTCATATATCCATGAGAGAGATCCTTATGTGGTGACGACGTACTCCAGACCAAACATCGTTTTTGAGAAAGGAAAAGGGTGTTTGCTATGGGATATTGATGGTAAAGAGTATATTGACTTTTCTGCTGGGATTGCCGTAACGGCTCTTGGTCATGCCAATGCTGAGATAGCAAAGATTCTGTTTGAGCAGGCAAGCACTTTGGTTCAAAGCTCTAATCTTTTTCACAATTTGTGGACCACCGAGTTGAGTCGTGCCCTTATACTGAAGACCCTTGAGTCAGGTGGTATGCATAATGCTGCGCGGTGCTTTCTGGGCAATTCTGGTACGGAAGCCAATGAAGCAGCTCTCAAATTTGCAAGAAAATATGGTAAGACCATTTCTGACGATAAGATAGAGTTTGTCACTTTCGAGTCTTCTTTCCACGGACGTACTATGGGATCTCTTTCCGTGACGCCGAATCCCAAATACCAGCAGCCATTCACTCCGTTGATCCCTGGCGTGAAGGTTGCAAAGCCCAACGATATCCAGTCTGTTGAGAATGTGATATCTGAAAAGACTTGTGGAGTAATAATTGAACCAATTCAAGGAGAAGGTGGGGTAAGACCTATGAATGAAGATTTCTTGGTGAAACTAAAGGCTCTCTGTGAAAAGAACAATGCTCTTCTCATCTACGACGAGATTCAGTGTGGTCTTGGAAGAACAGGTAAGCTTTGGGCTCATTCTAAGCTGCCTAAGCAGGCACACCCTGATATTCTCACCACAGCCAAAGCATTGGGTAACGGATTCCCAATTTCTGCAACCATCATCACAGAAGATGTTGAAGCTAAGCTTAAGGTCGGTGACCATGGAACAACCTTTGGAGGTAATCCATTGGGTGCAAGAGTTGGACTTTATGTACTGGATCAGATTTCCAGACCAGAGTTTCTCCAAAACGTGGAGGAGAAATCAGAGCTGTTCAGGGTGAAGCTGAATGAGCTGAAGGAGAAGTTTCCTGATCATATCAAGGACGTTAGAGGTGAGGGTTTGATACTTGGTGTTGAGTTCAAAGAGGATCCGACTCCCATTGCCAACGCGGCCAGAGATATGGGAGTTATAGTTATAACTGCTGGCGGAAACGTGTTGAGATTTGTGCCAGCCCTAAATATCGAGGACGATGTGATAATAAAAGGCCTTAAGACTCTTGAGACTGCTGTTAAAGAAGTTTTGGGAAAGAGGGCTTAACGAGTAACCTAGATAGATGTATTTCTTTACACTTATTATAAAAGTCTGATATTAAGAGTTATTCAGTCAAAGACCCAATGAGTCGATCGCTATTGAAAAGTAAAACCCAGAGATCACCGATATGTACAACAAGATCAATATCGAGCCCTTGAAGTAGTTTGATTTTCCCTCGGCATAAATGTAAGTGAACATGTACACTGAGACAAGGCATGCAATGAAGTCCCAGCGCGGAAATATTAAGGTGAACATTGTGTTCACGTCAGCGGATGTATAATCTGACGCCCTGTACATGGAATAGACAGTAACTATTGGAATTTGAAGGAGGCAAACTTGCAACGCATACGCAGATCCAATCTCCATAGATAGTGCGACATTGCCGTGAGTCGCAAACGATATAGCGTTGACAAACTCGGTCGTATTTGGAACCAATGCAAACACCGTCAAACCTAAAAATTTGGGATTGATTGGATATACACTTAGTACATCGTCCACAACATCAACCAGGATTTCTGCAATGATGGCATACAGTAACGTGGCTGCAAGTAAAATGGTGGTCGACTTCGATCTTGACCAATTTGGAGCATCATGACCTCCATTTCCTTCCTGCTGATTGGCTTGCTGATGAGGTGGTTGTGATTGCAGATTCTGGAATGACTGCACTGTTGGAGTTTTTACTCCCGTGCGACCTGTGTTCCTCTTTGATAGAACGCCAGTATCTAAACTAATCGATTTGACACTTGTCGTCTCAGTTACGTCAGAACTAGGAATGGTTCCCGCCTTTCTCTCTCGATCAGCCACCACAGGAGTAGACCAAATCAAAGCAGCATGTGTTTTCAGAGTGAACAACAGTCCTATGCAATATGCTAGAAACAATCCAATAGCACAAATAACTGTGAAAGGTTGCAGATAGTTGAGGTACAATTCGTCTATAGCCAAGGTCGGTTGGAAGAAATGGCACCTTTTGCAATCCCCACCAACCTCCCCACTGTCAAGATCCTGCTGACAGTCAACACATTGCACTTCATATTGTCCATAAATCTCATACAAAATTGTTGGCGATAACATGACCACTACTGCATATAACAGCATTGTTGAGGAAACACCGGCAGACGCAGGATTATACCTTTGAGTTTTTCTTTTGAATGCACCACCACACATAGAGGTCCCAGGTAACAGTAGTACCGCTCCTAAAATGGATCCCATCATCGATCCTTCGACAAGCTTTCCCTTGGATTGATCTAAAGCGATACAGTATAAAAAGATTTCGACAATTGTGGAGAAAAAAGCGTTTATGACAGCACCAACCCCCATGGAAGTTTGTGCCGATATAGATGCCACAGCCTGACCAATAAAATAAGCCAAGGGTATGATAGAAACCAGACAAAGAATGAAAATAAAAGATGAATCAACAACGAAAGAGTTCAGTTGAAAATACTCCTTCATGACAAAGAAGTCAAATATTGTAAACACCACCAGGAATACAAGGTTGATAAAAAAAATGTTAGTACCATCAACAGTGTACTTGTAATAGTGGAATCCAAGAGACCTGTAAGTACAGATCAAAACAGATTCGTTACTTATGCTAGAATTCATTCTTTTCTGATAATAGTCCTTTTCAACTTGGAAGGATAATGCCAGGGGATGACGTTTGATGTGATTGCATAAAGTGAACAAGACCTTTGCAATAGGTATTGTGAAGACCATTAGCCACATTACCGATCCTATTAAAAGCATGGTCGGTTGTATGAGCAAATAAAACAAAATGAAAAAGACAACTCGTCCAGAGTTCCACTCACCTCTCCCAAAAAGTCGTTGCTTATAAAACGTACCGTTGTCATCATCATCATCAACATCAGTAGTTTTGTACCCCGTTTCCTGTGATGCGGCTAGTGTGTCATCAGTTTGCAAACTCCGTGACAATGAGTTCTGTTGAAGAGGAGTGGACTCATTAGGAACTCGTTTCATAGAATTGGGAGCAGCATAGAAGAGCCTTCCTTCTTCTTGGTTTCTCCACCTTCTGAATTCTGCCAGAGAGCTACCCACGTTAGCATCTTCAGTGATGTAATTCTTTTCAGTTCTCAAAAGAATAATTCTTCCAAATGGAACTAGTAAGTAAACACCTAAATGAACGAATAGTTTGGCGTAGGCAATGGATTTACTTGTTCTCGGATTACTAAACACCGCAATAATAGCTGTGAATGCACCCATTAACAAGCATACCAGAAACAGGAAAATCCCAAAAGTACAAGTCCACACAGCATTGAAAAATGCAACGCCCCCATTAATCTTTCTAGCCACTTGAGGCGTTGAATGTATATCGTTTTCAGCTTCAATTTCAACCGATCTATTCTTCTTGTAGATAGCAGGCTTCCAGATACGGATACCAAAAGGATGTGTTTCATTGATGGCATCTTGTCTACCACGCAGAGTATAACTTTCAGCAGAAGATATAGATTCGTTGTCGGATGAGTCTTGTCTGCTTTCAGTAACATCATTGAGTTGTGAATGTAGTGAAGGTAAATTTTGAGTAGCAGGAACTGGTAGCGTTCCTGTTTGGTTTATCGAAGCTTCATCGTCCAAAGTATCTTGTTCATTGGATTCATCTATTTCATTTTGAGAGTCCTCAGTGGACAATCTGGAATGTGTTTGATGAATAACATCACCTTCGCGTTCCCTTAGTTTATTAATGTCCCGAGCAGATGCCAAGAGGTTTTGGGCTATCTCCATTTCCAGTTCAGGTACCTTTTTCTGATCTGAAACCGAAACTATTGAATTTCTAAACCTATGTCTCAAAGCATCTGAGTACCCTTCTAGATATTCCCTATTGAGATCTTCTTCCACTTCATCTTCATCATCATCCACGCTGAATATGTATTTTGAAGAGGCAGTTTTCCGCAAAAAAGGCCCTGGCTTACCTGGAGCAGGTAAAGCAGGGCTCACAGAAGATGCCACAGCAGTCTGAGGAGATTGAGACCCTGGAGCTATAGGATTGTTATTAGAACTATTGAGGAGTTGCTTATCTCTCAAAAGCACATACTGTCTAGGGTGATGAGACGAAGGTGCCGCATGGCGTGTATGGCCAGTAGACAAAGCAAAGTTGGGTGGTAGAGGAGTGGATCTAACTTGTCTCAACTGTTTGGAAGTTTTTGTATTAACCGGAGTGGCTGCCGTTTGTACAGAAAGAGCAGGAGAAGTTGGGGTTTGAGTTCCACTGGGCTGTGCCGCGCGACTAGGTTCACTAGAGCCTAACTCACCGGCCTTCTTCGGCGGCTCCGAATCAGACATGCTCTAATGAGAATCCAGAAACGAAATTCTGTGCTGTTTACGGCTGACCCTTCCCCTCTAAGAAACAATTTGTTTTAGACTACAACAAAAGGAGTCACGGTTAGTAATTTGAATTACATTTTTATTGTGGTAAATAATTTATTTCACGTGTTGAAGAAGAACAAGCTATTTTCATTTTGGTTGTTGGCCACCGGCTGGGGGAATGGACATATGTAGTAGAGACTAGAAAATGAAGGGAATCATGGCCTTTCTCGAGGAAGGATACTTGTCTCCAAACATTTTCTTGTATCTGGCATGCTTTTGTTTAGCCCATGTCATCATGGTAACCGTTCCCACAACAAAAAATAGATAAGATGACCAATTGTTATTCATTACAGCGAATACCAGCCAGCCAAGACTTTCAAAGAAGTAGTTTGGGAACGAAACAAACTTGAAAGCAAAGCCTTCTGGAATCTTGTGGTCTCTTGATCCATCAGATCTCAAACGTTTCAAGATCACGTGACAGTAGAAGTTTGCCGCTTCACAGATGGTCCATAGAGCTCCAAAAACAAGGAGTTCATTTAAGGAGCGATCCTCCACGTGAAAGATGTACTTTTGCAGACCGGTGTAGTATCTGTCTTGTGGGGCATATACACAGTACGCGATGAACAGCCCATTGAAAATCCAGTAGTGGCCAGAGTTTCGGAAGAGAAATTTGAGAGGCATAGTATCCGAAGAAAAAGAGTGAATGAATGTTGTTTCAAACTCCCTCTTCAAATAGTGCAGCAGACAAAGAATGTATGTAGCCCTCTGTGTGAACAGGTTATTATCTGGATCGTAGAATCCGAAATAGATCAACGATTGTATAATGATTGGCCCAAGATATTCGGTCAGATAGACAGTTTTCCAGTCGATCTGGGGACCGATATCTTTGGCGTACACAGTAAGCGTGTCGGATTTCGAAAAATCTAGGCCATTAGCCTCCAACGTTTGGCCATTTTCAAGTTGCCGTCTTTTCCCCTTCTTTTTCTCGTCTTCTTCGTCGTCAATGTAGGAAAAACGTACTCTTTCAGCCTTGGCGTTATTTACTTTCGAGTACTCTTTAATGATGGCTTGTACTTTCGTGCGAGGGTCTGTTTCGCAACGGATTTTTCTCAAATTTTTGGACCGGGGTACAATTATGAGGTCAACCATTATTTCTTGACTCTTTGGTGATATTACGACTTCCAATTCAAGACTAGTTGATGGCCAATCCGGTTCTTTCAAAGAAGAATAAAGAGAGCAAGAAAGTCTCAGAATTTTTTGTGTGCACTTTTCTTTGAAATATCTGTAGTGAAAAAATTGGGAGAGAAAATATAAAAGCTGTTTAAGAAAAGTCTTCATGTTGTACTTTGCAATTATTCAGGAAACCCTCAACAAGTACCACAAATAGACCGTCATGAAACTTGTTCGGTTCCTCATGAGGCTCACTAACGAGAAGGTCCAAGTGGAACTTAAAAATGGGACTGTTATTTCTGGAGAAATCATGTCTGTTTCACCATCTATGAATATTAATCTACGAAATGTCAAGATGACAGTGAAGTATAGAAATCCCGTATCGCTCGAATACGTCAACATCCGTGGAAATCAAGTGCGATTGGTTGTTCTGCCTGATGATTTAAATCTGGATAATGTGCTGACAGATTCAATGTTGAAACCACGCAAAAAGTCTACGGTGGTTCCTGTACGTGAAACCAAAGGTCCAGTTCGAGGAGGACTCAAAAGAGGCCGTGGCCGTGCTCGTGCTTTTTAGAATATGTGATTCTATAAAATAGTGTATTATATGTTGATTTCACTTTGACCCGCTTGCGTCGCTCTCGCTATCCTCGTAGTCACTTAGGGTCGCCTCAAATTCTGCTTGAAGTAAGCTCTGTCTAGGATTCAACAAATCCTGTTCCTCCAATTGATACCTAGGAGTCAACCGGGGCAATATCATGTTGCAAAACTTGTCCTCCACTAAAAGATTGTCGATAACCTCGTCCATGTAGGTGATTTGAGGTGATGGACTCTGTGGACCCTGCAGTAGAAGCTCGCGTGGATCTTCTATCAATGGGTCCAATGTCTTGTATACTTCAACAGATGAAAATGTCAGTCTAATGTAAAGTGCTGCAAGTGCTCTGAGATAAACAAAGTCCGATTGGTTCACAAGATATAGTATAATTTCCTTGGATGGCTGCAGCTGAAGAAGTCTCAGAAGAAGACATATAAAAGAAGTGGGACGCGTATGCCCAGTATTGGAATATGTTCCTATTAGATCTATTTCCACTGATTGATCAAGAAGTACCAATAAGTTGTGGTGTTCACATCGTTGTTTCCAGTAAAGGCTATCAAAGATTCTCTCTCGTAAGATTTTCTCTATAAGTAGAACTGGATTAACTCCTCGTATTCTATACGCTCCTAGTGCTAAACCTCTGTCTACTGTAATCGAGCCAGGACCTTTACTGCTTGTTGCTGACATAATACAATGGTCTTGTAAATTCTGCTATGCGAAGTTCAACTATCTGTTGAGCACCAGATCGATTCTATAATCAACAAGACTGAATCCAAATTAGTTTTTGCACACCTTAAAAATCGATATGTTTCCCTTTCCTAGCATGTCGCCATTCAAGTGAGAATTGAACAAGTCTACAAGATCACTGCTGAGCCTTAGTCAATAGTATTGTTGTCACTTTAAACTTCTTGGCCCTTATCCTTTGTACTAATGATATGTAAATGATTTAGAATCTTAGGCCGGGTAAGTTCTGGCGCAAAAATTTCGTCGAAGAAATCATATAAAAAGTTGTAGACAAAAAAGATGAAGACAAGAAAGAAACGGAGCGTCCGTACGTCAGTCATCTTCAGCATTACAAAAGACAGGTAAAAAACAGGGTAGGTGTCATCCATAAAGCTAATTATTGATTCACCAGTTTTTTCGAACGGAAAACCAGAGAAATAGCCTGAAGTACGTCATTTTAAGGTACAAAAGAAACTAACTGGTTACATCAATTAAGACATGTCTGAAGAGTTAAACCAAGCAGCCAAGGACTTGTCCTTGGATGAGAAAAAAGATGTGACGATTTTAGATTCTCGGGAAGAATTTAACGTCAAGCATCCGCTGAATTCAAAATGGACCCTGTGGTATACAAAACCTGCGGTAGACCCTAGCGAGAGTTGGTCCGACCTTCTCAAGCCGGTTGTTGCGTTTGACACAGTCGAAGAGTTTTGGGGGATTTTCAACTCCATTCCAAAAGCCGATGAGCTCCCACTCAAGTCAGACTACCATCTATTCAGAGAGACGATCAAGCCGGAGTGGGAAGACTCTGCAAACTCTACGGGGGGTAGATTTTCTTTCCAGTTTAAAGGTAAAAGGCTTGACCATAGCATTAACGAAATTTGGACCAGGGCGCTTTTGAGTGTGATTGGAGAAACCATTGAAGATGATCAAAATGAGGTAAATGGTGTTGTTTTGAATGTAAGAAAGGCCGGTTATAGGGTGTGTTTGTGGACAAAATCTTGCAACAAGGCGGCGCTTCTTCCTATTGGTGAAAGATTAAAGAAGATTCTCATGCTAAGAGAAGGAGAAGGTGTAGAATTCATCAGTCACAAAGATTCTAATGAGCGTGGAGCCAAGCCAGCATTTTACGTTTAAAGACGCACAGATACAGCCCCGAACACCGCCTCAGAAGTAATTTAAGGTAATACTGAACGATAGCTTATAGGCTTGGTTGGTCCGCGTGAAGTTACAGTTGGCACCTCGTGTTTAGGCTCTCTGTCCTTATTACGCGTTGCTTTGTTCTTTCTGGTTAATTTTGATTCTTTCAGATGAATGTCGTTTTTGTTCAAGGCTGTTGTCTATGCCGAAGCTATATAAAGAAAGCTAATGAGATTATCGATGAAAAATAACCGGAATATACACGTTGAACTAGCCAGCCCAACGAGATGTAGGAGTACAACTAGCCACAAAACCCGTCCCTCGGGACACTAGTATACAAAATGGGGTACTTTTTTAGTTCCTCCACCTATCTACGATGAGGAGGTGGTCAAAATGGTGACAGTTTTGTATGCTCTTTCGGTTCCCACAGTTCCGCTAATGCTTCCCAGACCAATAGTGCCGGAGTCTGGTGTTGCAATTGTCTCATACATCGAGACAAACTTCTGTGTGTATAATGACGGCACTGTGATCACCGAGCCTGCTTTTGTAGTTGTATACCACACTGTTGTAGCTGAAATAGTGGAGAGAGTCGAAGCACCTGAGCTAGAAGCGGTAACACCATTAGAAGAAGCTAGTGCGGACGCAGATGCTTCTTCTGCAGAAAATCGTGAAGCAGCAGAAGCAGCTGCAACAGCGATAGCAGCACTGTCAGAAGTAGCGGGTGCAGCAGTGGTAGCGACGGCAGTGGTGACAGCAACCCCTGTAGTAGTTCCAGTCTTGGTTCCAGTGCCAGTAGTGGCTGTTGCAGCGGTTCCAGTAGTCGCAGTAGTGGCTGTTGCAGCGGTTGCAGTAGTCGCGGTGGTGGCAGCATTCGCAGCGGTGACTGAGCTGGAAGTAGCCGTAGTGGCAGCATTCGCAGCGACGGCAGCAGCGGGAGTCGAGGTAGACGTCGAGAGAGTAGCAGTCGTAGCTGCTACTCCAACAGCAGTGGTAGTAGGAGTAGTGGTTTCGGCCGCAGCAGCTGCTGCGGCAGGGGTTGTTGGAGTAGTAGCAGCGGTGTCAGTAGTGACAGCATCCGCAGCATAAACCGTCGTTATGAAAAGCAGTATAAAGCACGTCAGCCTCATTTCTTCAAAGCGAATGATTAGCAAAACACACAACAAGCTAGATAGATATCTCAGAGCAACTCTTCAAGTGTTAATCAGGTGCCGGAGCTCAATGTGAGAGAATGTAAGACACCTGTGAAGCGAGCGAGATTTCGTGAAAGCAAACTTTATCTCTATTTGAAGGGTGGGTGTACAACCTTGGCAAAAACGCCTCTTTATTCCAAAGGAGCAAACAACAGTGATGGTATCTGCCGTTTATCACGCTTCCAGAACTCGTTCCTCTTGGCTTGGCCTGTTGTCGTTTGAAGAGTAAAGTGTAAAAACATCTAAAAATTGCAATCCGCAGCAAATTGTTCTGCTGACGTTAGGCAAGATTCACCCATACACCTGAAAATCTTTGTAGCGTTCCTCTTTTGTGCTGTTCTTTTTTTCTTAACTGAGCCGTTTTTTCAGCCGCATGCCTTTAAGACGTGCTACCTCAAACCGCGTTCCGGCTGAAAAGTGTTCTTTTTTTGGAAGCACGCCACTCACGTGATCATGATCACGGTCAGCAACCAGCTTATCCGGGATTTGCTCTTCTGGACATGTCGATTTCGGCATTCAAAAAAACCCACTAATCAGATGAAAACAAGATTTCCCTCCTTGGATAGTTGCAAAAAAGCTGTATTGGTTTGTTGTCTTCCGTCTTTAAAAACCCCAGCAGCGATTGCAAGTGTCTCCGGTGTTCCTTGAGGTAAACAGCGCAGACATTACCAATCATGTACTCAGATGATCTTGACAGTCAGATGCTCAAGTTGCCCGTTAGAGGTCTTTACGGCTCTTCGTTCCACAAATGCCTCATAGCCGGGTGTCTTGCAATCATGAGCTTTTCTGCTGTAGTGTGGTATACCCCTACATTTGTTCAGCTTACAGGTTTTACAGCAAAGCTTCCCACTTCTACTCCGGTGACCGTTCTGAATGCACACCAGTACCTTCGGCCAATCGATATCGTCAATGCGTCCGCCATATTTTCTGAAGTTAATAATGCTGTGAAACAGAAGAATGCAGACTTGAATCCAATTGGAGTGAGTTTTTTTCCCGCTTACGTTCCCGAAGGAACGCTACTTTATCACGCTACTGGTCGCTCTGAGATTCCTTCAGGCTACGAATGGATTGCTCTAGACTACGAATTCAGCTATGACTTTGGCCAGAGAGGGGGAGGCGCTAACCATGAAGGATCTTCTAACTTGTTCACTTTTCAAGTGATGAAGCCCCTTGACAAACTGATATATTTGGGTGGAGCATCTGCCGCTAAAACCGAAACAGGAGAGATGGATACACAGTTTATTTTGTCGGGTCTTACCAACTATTCTGACTTTGATGAGAGAATAGGTGCAGAGCTTATTTGTGCCTGGGGAAGGGATAATGGAGGCTTAGATGGAATAATAAGGCTCGAGGTTGGTTTTGAGATAATTATCTGTGATTTCTCCGAAAAACTACAGCTTGTGTCGAACGTGTCAATGACAAGTATGGAGAAAGTCTTGTACCCAGACGCTGGCCTTGATAAGCCAGTCCAACCCGAAGCCACTGCTATTATTGAGTCTATGGCAGGAATGGAGCATTATGAAGCCGGATCACGGGTATACGATGGGGACAATCGTGTTCTCTTGGACTTTTCCAAGTTCGTGACAGCCGTGAATAGAACCCACCTCTCACCTGATAGTTACGTAAGAAGAATCGACTCTCTTGACGAGGATATCAAAGAGGGATTGATTCGAGATGTGAAAAGTATGCTTCAAACTCCAAATGACCCATTCAAATCCACCAACTGGCAAATAATATCCGACAACATTGTGACTAAGTTTGCTCCAATGCTGAAGAATCTGAATTCATCGTATGAGCTTTTCGATCAACATGGAAATTATACACTGCTTGGAACTAGCCTTTCGAAATATAGCTTCAACTTTATACGGAGGTATCTTGACTGCAGCGAAACCAGTTTGACAGATGAAATGTCAGATTTTGCGGTATGGGATTATGCCCATCCTCTCCAGGCATTGAATTCTGAAGCTGATATCATTATTTGGAGCTCGATTACAAAAGTGCAGAGAGAAATTCTAGATATTGTTAACCTGTGTTTCGAACTTGGCAGACAGCTTCTAGGTGGGGACATTCCTGATTCGATCGACAATGACATACAAGCCATTCACTCCCAGCTTTCCAGCCTTCTTGATCTTTTGAACTGGTCATACTTCTATCGCTGCACTGAAGTATGTGGATACGATGAGATTTGCTTCATTCCAACCTGGGGTCCATCACCACTGGGATGGGGAAACAGTATGTTTGGCTTCGAGACAGACAAAAATGGAATGAAGAGGATAAGTAAAGATTGTATGTGCGTTAGCAACAAGATTCTCTTGGACACTCCTAAGAGAGGTCCAGGTGGTCCAGGTGGTCCAGGCGGTCCAGGCGGTCCAGGTGGTCCAGGTGGTCCAGGCGGTCCAGGTGGTCCAGGCGGTCATCATGGTCCTGGTGGTCACCGTGGTCCTGGCGCACCACCGAAGAAGATTTAATACCACAAACGTTTATGTCGCGTATAGTTACCCGGTTTTTATGAAAGTGAACACCTTTTTTCGCATCATGTTTTTATACGTATGTTGTAATGGGTAACAGCTGGAATGGCTCTGCAAGTTGACAGAGACCCTGATTACTTCTATAAGGGCTGTCCCTATCTGTCACAGTGGACTTATAACTCTCACAATGGATAGAGCTACCGAATACCGGCAACTGGCGTGGGGTTACTTGAATAGGCTTCAAACAACGTATAGAAAATACTTGGATATTGTCACGCCTCATACCATTTACCGATGGGCTACTACTTATGTTCTCATCTTCATTTTTGCACTCAGGATACTGTTGAGCGAGGGATGGTACATTGTGTGCTATACGTGGGCTATTTATCTCTTAAATATGTTATTGCAGTTTCTTACACCAAAATTTGATCCGTCGCTAGAGCAAGAATATGAAAATGAATCAATTGAAGAAGGCACATCAAAAATGACCGAAGATGATGACGAGTTTAAACCCTTTATTAGAAGACTTCCCGAGTTTAAGTTTTGGTTTAAAGCAACAAGCGCCACGTTGATTGCAATTGTCTGTTCCCTGTTCTCGATATTTGATATTCCTGTCTTCTGGCCTATTTTGCTAATGTATTTCATTATTCTTTTCATACTCACCATGAGAAGGCAAATACAACACATGGTCAAATATCGATATGTGCCTTTTGATTTTGGTAAGGCAAAATATGCGCCAAAATAGGCAAAGCTTATCGCATTCTCCTATAGAACATATCTGTACATCAAAAAGATCAATGCCAACATAGCAGCACCAGCTGCTCTTCCTTTGCCTGTAAGAGTAAGATAAAGTGCGAGCCCGAAAGTTCTGTCTGCCATAACTCCCGCACTTCTGTAAAAATCCCATATCTTCAGTGGCTTCAAATAAATTTGATTGTTTGAAAGACGAGTCGTCCTGTCAACGAGATATCCTTTTGAGTTGATAACAGATAATGGCGGGTTAATTGGGACTCTGGCTTTCAAATACACCGGTATATGATCGGAAATTTGTATGTGAGGAGAGCAATTGTACCCAATTACTTCAATATCTCCTTCTTGATCATTACCAAGTTCATCAAGTTCGTCTTTGTATGATAGATATAATATTCTGTCGCACCACGAAGGTCGTCTTTTGTAGTTGTACTTATTGGATCCCACCTCAAACTTATAGGTCGGACTGAAAGAAATATCATACTCTTCGAATCCCCAGAGGATCTCACCCTTCTTTCTGAGAATTGTAAGTTCGTCATTCTTTAAATCATTTAGATTTCTTTCCCCAGAAATCTCATGTCCAAAATGGTATCCCCCGGTTGCGCGATAGTTGAAATCTCCTAACAAGAAGCAGTGCGTATTCGGCTTGAGTAGTCCAAAGTCATCGTCAAACTTCATTCCTTGGAAGACGTTCATTAAGTCATTATTCCTACGGAGAAGCTGCTTCAATCCCTCGCTAGCAGCAAGATGAAACACTGCAAAAGAAATCTCCATAGTCTTCCCGGATTCAGCCTCGTACACCAATCGAATTCCAACTGCACCTTTAGTGCTGGTAAAATAATCACCAACAGGCACACCTGTAGACTTTAAAATTCTCTTGAATTTGGAACGGTGCTGGGAGATCACCAGCAAACCGATACCACCAAAATGATTCATTGATATAATTTCAAAATTGATACCGAGACGCTCACAAAGAGTATCCACTAGCATATTAGCTAAAGATACCAGCTCCACATTGATTATGTTAGCATCTGTTGCATCAATAAGAGAGGACAGCTCTTGAAACCCAAAAACCAGAAGCTCTGGTAGATCCTGGCCTTGATCATATTCGCCAGCTAGGCGAGCTGCTTCTTCGGCAAAGCTGATGGACTCTGGGGACTTTTTACCACAATTAAACGTCACAACTAAGACTGGAACCTTAGTGTCACTCATTTCTGCGTCTTGCTTCCTTGCTGAATAGCTATTCCTGTAGCAAAGAGAGAGAGGCCTTTGGCGTTGCTTAAATCCGAGTTTAAAAAAATCGGTGGGGTAGTGGTGAGATGGTTCTATCTGAGTGGCTGGTGAAATAAGTGGCTAGTGCAAAACTGATTGACTTCATCGTGCACAGTAAAGCAGGTAAGAAACAAGCACTATAGGCATCCTTACTGCCAAGCATACAACTGATGATTGTGCAAGAGTTTTGAAATCATGTGCCTCGCCTGTTGGCTCGTAAGGCCTTTCACGATTGCTACGTGGGCGACAGCCACTTACTCTACATGGAAACTTGATGCAAATTGAACCAAGACTTACGATCAGCGAACAGGACCATCTGAGCAGAATTACAGGTCTATCTCCAAAAATGTTAATCAGAACAGTAACATAAAGGTACATAATTACGACATAAAAGTCATCAAGGTTCCTTATATAGAGTTCAAGAGCTGTTATGGCGAGAATTGATAGTAGAATTCAATTCCTTAGCATCTTCAAACGAGCCCGACTGGTTCTCATTTTCCGTAGAAAGAATCTTCGAGATCCTACTCTTGGAAATAGCATCCGGACGGTAGAACCTTAGATCAACTCTTCCGATGGTATAGAACAGATTAACGACGGTCTCCAAAGCTCCCCAAAGGACGTACATTACAACAGGCTTGAAAATCCACCCTTGAGTAGCATATGTCTTATCCAAGAATGTCGTGACGCTTCGGAATACGGCCCCGATAAAAACAAATACAGACGTGATGGCAATCAAGAGAATCGAGTAGTTGTGTTTCAAAGAGAACTTGTTAGCACCTGAGAGCTCGAAGTCATCCAATTCATCAGCTTCAGTTTCTCCAGAGTAACCATGATTTCCTCGGACAATTGTTCTCTTTGAATCAAGAGCTTTGTCTTTGTACCTCTTGACAAACAGTCTTTCAGCCTCATCCTTGGCACCAGCAGGAACCTTATAAAGCGGTGAAAAGGACTTGATCCAAAATGGTTGATAAATCAATGCATTATTGTCTCTCTCTGAAGGAGGAACAACATAGGCAAAAAAGACCAGAGCAATTGCAATAAGGGAATACAAGCAAATAAGTACTGATGTAACCTTGACAACATTTTTGCACATGTCGTAATGGGATTGGCTCAAGAAGTAAAGGTAAGGAACAACACCAGCAACAATGGTCATCACAACAACTGCTGTTACCACAGAATATAAAGCCAGCATAATATACCAGAACAGCTTAGTGTTTCCTTTCACAGGGTGCTTCCAAGTAAATATCCGCTGAGCTAGCACCAAGTTGAAAGATGCTAGAAACACAATCGGCAAAACTAGCAGAACCTCAGACGCTACACCAACATGAATCCTAAGGATCTTCTTAGCCCATGCTGTTCTCAGAGAAAAGCCGAGTAAACGAAGCACTGAATAAAAGCAGAATCCAAGAGATAGAGGAAACTTATGCCCTCTAGACCAGTTGAAAACAAAAATGAAGAGATGGACAACGGCAAAGACAGCAAAAATGGCTGCAAATAAAGCGCTTGGAGCAACGTCTTTGTGGTCTGGATATGACCCAAATAATGCCTGCTGCTGGTTCTGCACAAAATCTATAAGATATGAGGGGATTTCGTCATCTGAACTCAGATGGAGTACATTTTTGGTTATTCCAATCAACTTTGCTATTCCTGTACCATCTGCAGCATTGTTAGTGTAAGATTTGAGTAGGCCTGTAATTGCTGAAGACATAGTCGAAGTTCTCAAGTGTCTAAGGCCGCTTTTCAACAGTATGTTTCAAATTAACTTGACATAAAATCCTAGACTACAGAGAGAACCCCTCTCCTCTTTATATACTTATGCTAGAACGACTAATGGTAGCTACGCTGCAGAAACTTCATTCTGGTCACGTGACCAGAAACGTTCGTGCATGCACGTCAAACGTGTAGTTTATGTAAGTCCTATTTTGACGGTTATTGGGTGTAGAATGTTACTGAGAAAGAGAGAAGCTGCGAGTCGACCTCATACTGCTAAAGATTCACAAGACAGTGCTGAGTATCAAAGGATTACCCATTAACAACGCTCTCTTTTGTGCTGTGAAGGACTATTTTCTGAAGTTCTGCTAGGCTTTTCCCCGCATTTTTCAGTCACAGAAAATATCGCTGTTTGCTTTCTGCGCTTCCTTGTCAAAGGCATGTGACTTTTTAACAAAAGTTTTGATACAACTTAGTTTGTAAACAAGCTGATACCTCCGCACTCTGGAAATGCATGTGGTTAATAAGGCAAGCTACAATACTCGTACTAACGCTCCTCGTGAGAGCATATATCCTAGACACATGGATCCCTTGAAAGTACAGTTTAGTAGCAGCTGTCTGTTCTGGCAGACTGCTCGAGCATGGTATCAAATTGATGTTCTGAAGCTGCTCTTTCGGTCATGGCAATTTGCTGATCTCCTGTATCTTCTGTACAGTCTAGGCTGTAGGTTTTCTGCTTACATAATCAGAATATATTCTGTCGGGGAAATTTCTTTCTCCCTCTTCAAATATGGCCTTAGCGCTGTGTATCTCAAATTTTGGCTATAGAACCAGTCATCACAAACGATCATCTTTCTATATATTAGCAAGCAAACATATATTTCATTGCTCGTCTAAGTGCTATTTTTATTGCTATAGTTGAAGAAGAGAACCTGGTATTAATGGAAAGCTTGAAGAGCGCTTTTAACAGCATTGAGTCTAGACTTGGGAGAAAGTCGGCGGCTGCGGGGGATTTTGACGAGAGAGAAGAAATGAGTGGTTTGAGTAAATACAGTGATGATATTGAAGAAGACGTGGACTTGAGTGCACCTAAGGATATGGATCCTAAAGCTTTTGGCGGATATGATCATGTCACTTTTTATACTAGCTCTGCAAAAGTGACTGCTGGTTATTTCATGGCTCTCTATGGCTTCAAGCCTTACTGCCATAAGGGACTTGAAACTGGATCGAGAGAGCTAGAAGTTGTTGTTGTAAAGAATGGAGACGTCATTTTACAATTTATCAGTGCCGTGAAGCCTCCAAGCTCAAAAGATGACGATAAAGAGAGTATTATCAATGAAATTCACAAGCATGTTAGTTATCATGGTGACTCAGTTAAGGATATTGCATTTCAAGTAAGTGATGTATCTGCTATTTATGAGAAAGCTATCAAGGCAGGTGCTGGTTCCATCATGAAGCCTACATCTTCTACAGATGAATTTGGTACCATTACTGTTGCAAAAGTATCTGCTATTGGGGATATCACTCACACTTTAGTTGATCGTACCAACTACGCTGGATTCTTACCGGAGGATTACGTGATTGATGAAATTCCCACTCAAGAATCTGAAAATGATATTAACTACATTTGTGTTGATCATTGTGTTCAAAATATGGGTTGGCGCAAGATGGTACGCTCCTGTGAGTTCTACAACAAGATTTTTGGTTTCCACAAGTTTTGGTCAGTTGATGAGAAGCAAATCTACACCGATTACTCGTCATTGAAATCAACAGTCATGGCATCACCCTCAGAATTGATTAAGATGCCTGTAAATGAACCTGCCGTTGGGCGCAAGAGATCCCAAATCGAGGAATTCTTGGAATACAATGGTGGTCCGGGCGTCCAACATGTGGCATTGAAAGTTGACGACATCTTGGGAACTATCGAGAAAATGAAACGGTTGGGTGTAAGCTTCATTGAAGTGCCTGAGAGATATTACGTCAACTTGGAAGAAAGATTGAAGAACTCAACTCATCCGGAGTTCAAGGAATCTATGAAGAAAATCAAAGAACTTGGAATTCTTGTTGATTTTGACGAGAAGGGTTACCTTTTACAACTATTCACTCGTCCTGTATTTGGTAGACCAACATTTTTCTTTGAGATTATCCAGAGAAACAATCATGATGGGTTTGGTGCGGGAAACTTTAAGGGTCTCTTTGAGGTTTTGGAAGCAGATCAGAAGAAAAGGGGCAACTTGCAAGATCAAACCGATCAAGAGGATCCCTTCCTCGAAAGTAGAGGACGTTCTACAACCCCAGCTGAGAAGCCACCATATTTGCAACTTGCTTAATGCTCGAGGCTTAGTCAAGACTTTTCTATGTATCCTTAGTGCTCATTTTTCTTCAACGATTTTTCTTTTAGTGCACTTAGTTGAGCGGGCCCTTGTTTCCACACTTGAATTGGGGTACTTACTTACTGACACATTAGCTTATGTATAATTAAATCAAGACACTGTATGTAAGCTCGCTGAGTTAAATAAAATCGAGCAATGTTTAATAAATTGGCTACCAGGTCTGCATTTCTTCAAAATAGTCAATTCTCTTTGAAGAAGAAGAAATTCTGGAGGCAATCGAAGCACGGAAATGGTCGGTCATGTTTGGATGTCCACAAACTCCAAAAGCGATAGATCCTTCAGACTCAGATATCTCTTGCTCAACTAATTGATCAACATCTATTCTTCCTCTTCTAAATTCGATGAAGTCGAAACTCTTCTGGAACTGCTCCCACTGTGACACTACTTCTTTATCATCTTCTGTCTTTGCTTTTTCATCTGCCATGCTATCAGACTCACTTCCTGAGGAACTGAAGTCAATATTCGCAATTGACGAATTAATATTAGACACATAAATAACTGGCTTGCATTGAGTACCTTTGAATTGTGCTAGCTCCTGTCGGAACCAATTCAGCACGCTGTATTCACGTACGGCCCAGTAAAGTTTAACCTGAGTCTTAATGTCCTTTGATGCCAGATCAAGAGCATACGAAAATGGACCTGGAATTCCATTTCCACCTGCAACAAGCACTGCCTTTTCGTAATGGTGATATGGATTTCTAAAACCGTATGGTCCATCTACCAAAACCTTGATATCGAAAGAGCCATTGCCTTGCTTAGCAATATGATTTCCAATGATTCTCGTGACACCACCTTTTATCTTGCAGTAGAAGTGAATATGATCCTGGTCCGTAATTGAATCAATCAACGTAAATGGATGAGATTGCCAGAATGTTGACTTCGTCAAAAAGTAAACGAACCCGTGATCTGCTGGTCCTGCTTTCCAGTACTTCTTTGGATAAGGAATTGAAAGCTTAATTGTTCCTTCTTCAGATAGAATTTCACATTTTGCAGTTCTCACACCGAAAACAAGTATACGAGCAATTCTGGCAGCACGATCAAATGCCCAGATGGATACACATGCAATGTAGAATGCGGCATACTCCTGATTGCCAGCATGTCTCCATGCAAGAGCTACAAACACCGCTATAAGAACAACGTGGGTGATCACAAAGAGTTCATACCAGTACCTTCTCATAGCATAGCATGCAAATCCACAAGCCAAACAACAACTCACTGTAGCAGCAATCCCCTCTCTAAACCACCCAGTTTGAAGCCGAGACTGCCATTTCCCAAGACATTTAGATTGAACTGTCATTGCAACGGCATGCACAAAAGTTTCAACAACAGCAAGACGAGCCAATGTCTTATGTAAGGAGACAAATCTGGAATAGTTCCATCTGGTAAGCCACTGCAAAAGATTGTTTCTACCTGGGAACATGAACAGGACAGGGAATGTGTACGATGCAAGAATAGCAGATCTGTCTCCAACATATCTAGAAATTGCTGTACTTTTGGTTACGAAGACCAAATCACCTTCGTAGTAACTGTAGCCAATTGCAGTGGCCAGGAAATAGTAGACAAAGAAAATGAATAGTATGATACTTTCAAATCTATCAGGAAACAGACCTAAAAGACCAAAACTCTCGATGTGGCGTCTGCCAAAAAGTGCAGGAAGGGTGACATACTTTCTGTAAGCATTTGTCAATGGATTTGTAAGTGCTCCACTGAAGGATGGGAACAAATATATGGCCCAGTTAAATAATCCAATGAATACCATCAAGGCACCCCAAAAGGATACGGAAGCAATTCCAAGATAGTGAGACTTGTCAATATTGCTGTAACGGTTGTAGTATCCATAATAATAACCTTTATAATTCTTTGAAAGCTTTCCTCCTATAATTGGATAATTTATTGGATTAGACTTGTTGAAATCAGAAGCTGTCGAGATATTCACCAGGTATTGTGAGGCATTTACATAAGCTTTCTGGATACTTTCTTCTGTGACAGAAACGTTCGATGATTCGCAATATCCAACCATCAGATCTAAAGCATCTGTATCATTCACGGATGTGTAATCAAATACACAAGTTACCCATGATCCCAGCTCAGCTTTGTTTGTACAAGCACACTTATAGTCTTTGGCGGAGGCACAAAACGTGGCCGTTTTCTCCAGGCCCGCTTTACAGGCCATTACTCTAAGTTCCTTCTCAGAGTAGCGATGCCATTCTGCAGACACTTGGTTTACCAGCAGTGAACAAAAAAGCAAGGCTCTAAATTCTATCCTCATCTTTAGTAGGCTCCACTGTTGGAAGAAGCAGACTTATTGACCAATCCTCATTCATTCACAAATATTCAATCAAGGAAGTCTGCTATTTATAAAGAATATGCAAAAGCAGCTGAAAGGATGTTGCCGTCGAATCCCTACATTCTAATGGCTGCAACATTCCTAATTGGACTTAAGTGGCTTCTATCATGCTGCAGGGTGTGGAATTTTGCAAGCTACAATTCAAAATTATCTGCTATACGACGGAGAAAACTCAAAAGAAGCTTATTCTAAGTTCAATCCGCTTTATTGTTAGACTGCATGCGGCGATCATATCTCGGCGTTGTGAGATTACTGTGCACCTCTTAACAAATTTTGATAGTTTGAATATAGGCTGTGTCTACTGAAACAACTCACCAACAGGCTTATATGAGAGGGAGGTACTTCGGCTGGGAGCTGGTGGTCAATTTCCATCATGGAACAAACACACAACATTTTCATACTGAAAAGAGACCATGATCCGTTCAATTCTTTCGAGCCACTTTAGTGTACCTGAGAACAAAAGAAAAGAGAATAAGCTAATTCCTGTTTATGAGGGTAGATTTTGCTGATGAAAAAAGATAAAAATTTGCTAAAACCCTTCAATAAGTGGAATGCACTGGTGGTTTTAGTTGTTTTCTCAAAGCAAAACGCCTTGAATGATACTGTAGTTTTTACTAGGGTTCCTTCTGGTAGTTTGTATTTGCTATTGATACAAGGAATATGAATTCTTCCCCAAAGCTATGCTTGAAGTACCGTGCAGCAAATGCCAAGTCTACAAAAAACTCCGAACAGGTCTAAGCGAAACAATAGAACATTTTAGTTGTATTTACGCACCTTATTGAAGATATCTCTTACAAATAACCAGCCAACAAGGATGGAACAATTACTTTCTTTTCTCAGCAAATAGAAAGGCGGAAAGTTTCAAAAAAGTTTTCTGCAGCTCTGATTTGCCAGCTTGCGAGTTGACTATCGCCGCTGCTATCATCACTTAGTTTTTGGTGCTAACAAAAGCATTGCCGCTTTCAATTGACTAGAAGCTACTGAATTAAGCAATTGTTGATCTCAAATCCCTTTCTATACACAGCTACTTGATGGGAGTCGCATGATATGGTCCACGACAACTCCAGTAACATGGGGTGCTTTAGCAGCGCTTGACGTTGATAGCCGAGTCTAAAAGAGCTTGCAGATACATTACGCTTTTCTCAATAAACCGAAACAATAGCGGCCTGTACCGATATCTCCCTCTTGACAGGGATGATTCACTGCCTTGTCCTGCATTTTACTATTATTCAAAAAAAGATCCTCGGCGATTTCATTAAGGTTTGCTGAGTATAGGAGCGTTTTACTGGTCATAGTACAATAAATAGTTAGCATTATCACCTCTTATGCCACCTAGACAAGATTGAACCTGTGTAGTAAATGTAAGACGTTGTTACTAATTGCTCAGATACAATTGCTTCCCACAAAACCTACTATTTGAGGGGTTGAAGAAACCTCTCAAAAGTGGAATCTTTGCTCCAAGTTCTTAGAAATGCTCTGCTTCGTTCCTTCAGTTAAACCAAGTGTATTGGGTCCGAAATTGTAGTCTGAACTAAGGCGGCAGCTCATGAGCACCAATTGCCTTTTAGTTTACCAAAGTTTGGAATATCGTTTTAATGGTACCTCTCTACATTTTGATAACCGACTCAATTCAGCAGTATTTGAAAACTGAAATACTGAACACACACAATCACTCAAACATCATAGCATTTGTTTCTCCTTTTTCAGGGATCAGACAAACTGTAAAACTGTAGAACAAATGGCACGGAGTCAACGTTGGCGATTACTGCAGCGAAGACGGATAAAAACTGTCAAAAAGTAAATGCAATTACAAGCTAGAAAATCATTGAACTCCGATTCCAAGTTTACCCGGAGATGTGCCAAGCTTGGATCATACCATCTCTTGCGGCCATAAATAATTGGCGTTGGACCTACGCAAGCAAAGGCAACCTTGGCCGTTCATAGTGTAGATACCCAAAAAGATCGTGTGCTAAGTGATTATCATATTTTCACCACTCAGTGTCTGCCACTCCACAAAAAATCATTAGGCTAAGATTCTTTTCTGCACCAACATCAAAGAAGTGTATGATCTCTTCTGACAACAGTGTATGACGAACGAGTCGTTGGTGGCTAATGTCCGGAAATAGAAGATCATATCTGAGGCAACTTATCACTGCAACAGCGTCGGCCATTCTACTAGGTGGAGTTTTGTATGGTACCTATACACAGTTTCGAAGTAATCGAGTAGAAACACAAAAAGGTGGCATTGATTCTCAGAAGCAGTCCAAAAGACCGACTAACGCTTCTATATCACTTGTGATTACACACTCTGACCAACTCTCCCGCCTAGGAGACATCAATAGGTATTTTAAGGAACTGCCAAACCTTTCATTGATTCTGCACCCTGCTGTGGATAAAGAAGGCCTGATCCAGAAATTCGAAATTGAACCAGAATACGCTAGCAGGATAGTGAGAACGTTACAAGAGGAAGCTGTATTTCATGTACTCAAACACATGAATTCTTCGGTAAATCTTATAAACCTCAGTGACTTTGAAATGCAAGAAGACAAAATTCAAACATTTCACTTAGATCGCTTTTTGACCAACCTTACAGATATTGAAGAGGCTCCACTTGAAAACTTTCTATAACATATTTCCGTTACATAGTGCTTCAATTCATATTTAATGTCTATCCACGATATCTCTTCTAGCTCCAAAGACGATTTTCTCAGTAGTCTGGTTACTGCCGTTCATATATCCGTACTCAACAGTACTCCATGGAGATCCACTATTTGCTGAAAACTTCTTCGGTTTTGTAGGAACTTTGGGTCTTTCATGTTTCGTTGACGGTGTGGGTCCTATAAGTGGATACTTTGATCCAAACTTTTGATTAACTAATCTTGAAAGCGCCTGCAGCGTCATTAATACCTGATATGGGTCCTTCGATTCATACAGATCTACCGTTTGAAACAGCTCGTCTTGAGGAACACCCTGCGCTTTAATGAAATTCAAAAACCTTTCAATAGACTCCATCTGTACAAATGCCATTGTGCTCTCTTTGAATTTAAGTGTATTATTACCCCAAATAGTGTTCACCACCTTACATAGAACCGTCCCACTTTTAAGAAAATCAAGCAGGTCTGTTTGCTCGACCAATTTTGCGTCTATCTGTGGGCCAAGAATAGTTGTGAGCCATTTCTTAACATCATTTTGCAGTGTCGTATTGTTATACTTCGCCAGTCGAGAGCTATGTAAATCCTGATCTAGGTTAGTTATCTCATTATTGTTCATTCTGTTCTTGTTGGAACCAACACAAGCTCATAAATATCGTCCTCTCTTCCCTTGTGGTGTTCGATCACTTGAAAATTTCTTAGCCAGAACTAGTATACACCAGATTACTATGTTCTCCCAAATCACAGGCAGTGTAGGCAATACGAGCAACAGCCGAGAATCAAATTTTCGATGCTTCTTGATCACACATGGAGGCTATGCCTTGCCTGCGCCTTAATGAAGATCACCTCTAATTTCTCCAGTTCAGATAGTATCTGTGGTACGATTAGTACACGACTTTGTCTAAGCTCACGACCCGTGACAAGGAATATGTTGTATAGCAATTGAGACTGACAGGTGCCACGTACTGATTGCTAAAGGTCACATTAATACTGCTGAAGTTAAACTGTACTTGGCCAAGACCGTTCAAGGTAGACTTTAGTAATCTTAATGAAACTTACAAATTTAGAAACATAGGTTTGATGTAACTTTAAATGCTCCTCCATTATCTCAGAGACTATTGGCTTTACATATTCTCTCCTTAGAGCGTTCAATTGATGATGCTGTCATGTATACTGTTCAGGCTACAGATAATTGTCCTTTTGGCAAAAAGGGATACTCTCTTTTCACTTTGTGATGAAATAGGTAAATATAGTACTCTGGCAACGATGTGAGATTGCCGACCCCGATTTTAGTTCGTGTTTTTACTTTTTCACAGCCTTGGTTTTTCCGTTTGCAGCCCGTTTCAAGGTGAAATTTGGTTTAGCAGCAAGCGAAGACTACTAAGAGGTGGCCAATTTATAAGTGGATTGGCGTAAACAGGGAGTTTATTAAACCATCAGAGACTTACCACGATGTCTGCAGTACAGGATATCAATCAGCTTTTGCAAAAGGCAAAGGGCTCAAGAAACTCTTCGGAGGCTAAGCAATATGCTGAGCAAGCTATTAGTATTTGCTCCTCACAGAGGGTGGATCCTAATTTATTTTGTGAATGTCGCATAGTCCTCGGTGATATTCTTCTTAGCGAGGGAAATGAGCGAGATGCTGTAGAGCAGTATCGTGAAGCGGCTCAATTGGATGAAATGGATGGTGTGATTAACTCGCCAGAAGTGCAACAGAAGCTGAACTCCATATTAGGCAGAGTGACTACCAACATGCAAAACCAGGTCAACAACAACCCTCAAACCAGCTCCAATGAGAGAGACCTCAGCTCTCTGATGATGGGACAGCTTATGGGAGGTGGTGGCTCCAACTCGTCTAAGTTGGGAATGGTCTCTCAATTGATGGGAGCTTCTAATTCTGGTGGTTCTTCAGCTGGAGGCTTCGGTTCATTGATCTCAATGATGTCTAGCTCTGGTGTCAATGCACAGTCCCAGCAATCACAAGGTGGATTCAATTTGGGTTCATTAATTGGTGGAGGTAACGGAGGAGGCTCGAAACCTCAGTCCGGTGGAATGGGATCTTTAATTTCAGGTCTATTATCCTCTCATGGTTCACACAGTTCCCAATACGGCGGTAATACGGGAGGTAACTACGCCCAGGGCTCCGGTTATGGACAAGGATCGGGTAACTACGGCGCTAGTTCGGGCTATGGACAAGGATCAGGTAAGCATGGCCATGGTCACAATCAGGGATCAGGAGGTTACAGTCAAGGATCAGGGGGTTATGGCCAAGGATCCGGAGGCTATGGCCAAGGATCCGGAGGCTATGGTCAAGAGTCAGGATCAGGACGTTACGGCCAAGAGTCTGGAGGCTACGGCCAAGGACAAGGAGGATTTGGTCAAGGATCTGGTGGTGGCCAAGGGCTTATGGGCTCGTTGACAGGCATGGCCGGACAGATGCTCGGTGGTGGTGGCGGACACCAAGGGAGACCAAACCAGGGTTATGGAGATGATGACAATGGTGGGTACGGACAAGGAGGTTTTGGAGGGGGCCGCCCTGATGGTGGATTTGGAGGCCGTCAAGGTGGAGACTTCGGAGGGAATTCTGGTAACGGACAAGACAGTTTTGGAGGACCAGGAGGACCAGGAGGATCAAGATGGTGATGTTGGCTAGCCTGTTTGAATTTTTAGCTTTTCGATCTTTGATATTCGTATGATTGCTTTCTGTCGACCAATTACTAAAAGAACAATAAATATAACTACTGAAATTTATGACGAAGAGGTAGATGAAGCATTCATTTGTTTTTCGCAGACGGCATTACTTTGACGTTAGCTGTGTCAGTATTCAGTATAGTTGTCAGCAGAAGGCGCAGATAAAGTAAATAACGTGTTGCTAGAATGGTATATCAGAAGCCATTCCGTCTGGAGCAATTCATGGACAAGTATGAAAACGATATAACGGCAAACATGGGCGAGACATGCTGTTACTCGTTATCTCTCAAGCAATTGGAAGACCTAACCGGCAAAATTTTTGACTACAATCAGGTTCATGAAAAGAGACTCACCTATAGCTGGATAAGAGGCTCTGAGAGATTGAGAGATCTTGTGTGTGGCCTTTATAATGAAGCTACTACTTTGAAGCGCAGCGAAGTTATAATTACTAATGGAGCCATCGGAGCTAATTTTCTTTTATTCTATTCTCTAGTGGGTCCTGGAGATCATGTAATTGTTGCCGATCCTATTTATGAACAACTCTACTCAGTACCCGAAGCATTAGGTGCTTCTGTTGATAGACTACGTCTGAAACCTGAAAATGATTACTTGCCTGATCTGGATGAAATGAAGTCCTTGATTCGAGATAATACCAGATTAATTGTACTGAACAATCCGAACAACCCAACAGGAACCATCATTCCAGATGAAATACTCTCCAGAATTGTTGACCTAGCACGCGAATCGGGCTGCTATATTCTGTGCGATGAAGTTTACAGACCGCTCTTCCATTCTCTACCCCACGCTCAGAATCCTCCAAACTCTATAGTGAGTCTTTACGAAAAAGGTATATCTACGAGCTCTCTATCAAAATGCTTTTCGTTAGCGGGAATCAGAGTGGGTTGGATAGCGTCTCGGGACTCTACGGTGATACGTGAATGCTTGTCTCATAGGGATTTCAATATAATCTCTGTATCAATTCTGGACGATTTCGTTGCGCAATTTGCACTTCAAAATAAAGAGCACATACTCAAAAGAAACTATCAGCTTTGCCAGAAAAATCTACAAATTCTCGACTTCTACGTAGCGAACTCTAGCGGTAAGTTGTCATACGTCAAGCCTGTTGCTGGAACCACTGCCTTTGTTAAGGTCCATGAAGAAGACACCATGACTCTAGCAACCTCTCTGGCTGAAGAGTACGGAACACTTGTGGTTCCGGGTGAGACATTCGATCGTCCAGGTTTTATTCGAATAGGTTTCGCAAACAGTGCAGCCGATCTACAAGAGGGAATGACGTCTCTTTGCACTTATCTTGAATCAAAGAAGGATGCCTAAACCTCAACACTCATCTTTTTTTGCATTAGATAGTTTGTTTACTCGAGTTATCCTTTTTCGTTTAATCTAGCAGCAGGGCTGTGCAGCGCAACCTCCTTTAACAAAAGCCTCCTGCAAAAATGATTTTATTGTTCAGGGGGCCAAATAAGAGGCTTGTCTTGGCTCAGTGAAACTAAGGCACTAAAGAGCAGACTTAGTGGGGCTTTTTACTTCAAGCTGGTATAAGGCTTCCATTCAGAAGCCATATATTGGTTGTATTTCTTTATCAGACGTTATTGCCTATTTTAAAACGCTTCCCAACATTCTTTAAAGCTAACCCTTTTTAAAAAAAGAAGCGTGTGCATTTGTTCTGCACGGGATCCAAGAGTACAAACAGCGTAGGATCTCTGTAAGGACCTAGAAGCTCCTCAATCTGGCTTCGATCTTCAAAGGATTACTTCACTCAAATGTTCCATACGCCCCCTACAAAACAGTCATGGGAACCGATCACCTCCATAAGAAACTCCTATGCATTAGAACCGACTTCTGCAAACACAGATCCTGAAGAAACCCATAATTTGGAGCTGAACTGTAAGTCACCAGCTATTGGTTCCGGAAAGAGAGATGACGATGAAAACGGAGTCCCCGACTTGTACCGTACGGCAACCCAAGATGAACTCCCCTCAGAGCTTTCAAAGTCTCTACAGGACTTCCTACAATTCTTGCGAGAACCCCGTTTTTCCAAACCACTTGCCACTTTTGAAATTGGTGAGCTGTTTCAGGGGTTCTACACTGAATTTAATTCCAAGGCCTCGTCATTTTTAGATACAGACAAGAAAGTTGAACTTAAGGATATGAATGACCCCGACAACTTCTCACTTTACAAGTATAACCTAACAGTGGAAAGACTTCTGTGTGATACATTCTATTCATCTATCATGTTTCCTGACAAAGGAATTGAGGTCGATGAATTTGAAAAGAAACTGAATCGTGACTTTGGTATCAAACTATCTTACTTGAATAAACTGGATATAAGTTTTCAAAATCTTGACATACAGCTACCTATAGATGAGAAGCTATTTGTAACACGACTACTGAAAGATATCCTTCCAGAATTCGAGATTTTGACTGCAGAAAGATCTCCAACATTGAAACTCAAGAATTTGTTCAAGATCCATAAGTTGTTTGGTCTGCTTATCAAGGAGGTATCTCTGAATGCTGTGGAGGATTTAAACACCGACATCTATCTTCCAGTTTTGATATATGCTGTCATAAAACTAGAAGATCTTCAGACACATAGCTTGATTTCTCAGTTGGAATTCATAAAGAGGTTTAGAAACTTGTATACTTACGAGGGAAATGACGAGGAAAGTGGTCGTTTACTTTATATTCTGACAAATTTTGAGGCTTGTCTATCGTATTTGGCTAGTGTTACCATCGAAAATTTGGACATTGACCCTGAGGTCTTGAACTCTTTTCACGATTCTACGCATGACCCATCTCTGATCAATCACATATTGACGAGCCCCATTGTCATAGAATCCATTGACGAAGAAGTGAAGAAATATAGCCTGTCACAAAGTGCAATATTAACACCTGCAAAACAAGGAACCGGCACTGTTTCATTGTTGGAGTCAGCCAGACTTTCTTTGTTATCTCCACCTGATTTCTCACAGTTATACCATGCAGACCAAGGATTGAGAAATATTAGCAATGCTGTTGATTCTAGTATTCGAAGTATTATTGGCAAAGTATCTTGGTTAAATCACACTACTGATCATAATGACCCCGATCAATCTATACCAGACCCATCAAACCTTGAATCTGTTAAAATAGGTATGGATCCTACTTCAGCGGTGAAACCAGAAGACCAAAAAATAACTCCCACTTCTTCAATATCCACTAATGATTCATCTAATATGTCTTCCCAACGACAGACTCTTCCTTCAAGATCCAACTCTTCTCTTCTCTTGGGTATCCAACCTCTATCTCCGACCCCAGTGCTGGATGAAGACGCCACCGCTTCCATTTCAACGTCCAGTACTTTGGTGCGTGTTTCTTCTCAAAACGGAGCATTTGGCACTTCTCCAAACGCACAAGACAAGTTCATCACAAAGTTTACTAATAGCATGGGTGGAGTGATGAAGAGCTTCCGTCCTGTAAGTGCATCCTCATCAAGTTCATCTCTAAGTGTGCATCTTGAGGGTGCCGCATCCAGCTCGAATACATTGCATAACAATCAAATAAACACTCCCAGCGGTTTATCTCTTGGCCAGACTTCAAATACATCTGAATCAGCAAAGTCCAAGGTGAATACAAGAAGCAGAACAACCAGCCTCATAAGTTCTGGCTTATTTGGAGGCAATGTGGGTCATCAGTCCACTAATTCTCTGGGAGGTCTTGGATACAGCAGCTACGCTAAAGATGTAAGAAGCAACAATGGATTTCTTAACTCTCTTGAAAACGCCTTTGAGAATGTCAAAAACAGGAGCAGGGGGAATTCTATGGGAGACCACCAGGCCCGGGTCGATGACCACCAGCCCTCAGTCTGTTCTCCACTGAGATCGACGGATAAAGACAAGCTATCTCAGGATATTTCCAAGTTTAATACGTTTGACAACAAACCTTTTGAGCAACTCACTGTGTCTGAACTCATGGAAATGTATACAAACTACCAATCTCTTTTGATTGACTTGACTGAGAAATAATGATAAACTTGCAAGGCATAAACTGCATTTTTCGCCAAAAGAAAGATCATCATAATTCGAAAGTATATGAACTAAATGAAACTATGAATAAGAGAAAACGCAAGACGTAAACCAATCACAATAAAAGCAAATGTGAAAGTAGGAATAGCATAAATGTTGAAGACCTCAGAGCTGCTTCTTAGTCGCAGATCTATAGGGATCTCATCGTCACCAGTACCGAAGGTTCCTTTCTTGTAATAGTTATCCATCAACTTATCTTTATCCAACCATAAATCAATCAACCACTTTTCAAAATTTTTGATTTCATTCTTCTCTTCTTCTTCGTCAGCATTAGGATCAAAATTACAACCTGGTATATGGCTGATATCCAAGGCCCTCACATGGATCTTGACTTCCTTTGGACCTTTCCCGAATAAGTATATGGTTGCTAGTGTGAAGATGTCTTGGGCAAACTCTTCAGGAAGATGGTCACTATAAGCCATTGTAAAGTCGTACATTGTTTGCGTATTGGCTCTTAAATTGCGACAAGCTAAATACAGCCCTTTGCTTCTTGGAAGCATGACATGATCGAAAGACACGTTGTAGTTGTTGTCGGCAATGAACTTCAACGATCTTTGTTTTGTATTTGGGCTTAAATTAGTACCTTCTGGGAAAATAAGGAGCCAAAACTTGTTAGCCAAACACAGATTTTTGAACTGCTCTATCATGTAGGCTCTATCAACGTCCCACTTTCTGCTCAAGAATATGAATTTGTAGTTCTTCATTCCCCACCCAAGTATCGGGATCTTCTCGAGAGACTTCTTCATAATGATATAGAAGTTCTCAGAGCAGTTATTCAAGTAAGATATAAACCATAAAAATAACCAGTCTGAATATATCTGGTGATTGGCAATCACAATCGCGTTACTATCAAGCCTGAAGACGGCCTTGCCATTTTTGCTCAATACACTGGAGGAAGGCATCGATGTGCTGTCAACACTCAAAACCATCTTTGTTGGAGTGGTTATGCTTGTGATAAACGTCAGCATAATCACAAAACACTTCTTCGTGAACTCAATCATCTTTGTTCTCTTATCAACATCATTTCGGAACAAAATGCGAATTATCGCCTGAGAGAGAACTATAGACAGGCATCCTGTCACAAAAACTGAGATCAGGAACGCCAATCGGGCTACTTGGAAGAAAGTCGCTCTCTTTCTCTTCCTGGTTGTCTTTCTTGTATGTGCATCTGCCTCTGTCATCTCTAGATGGTTGTCAATATAGAGTTTCGGGCCGGCCTGCTTCTTTCTTTTGTGACATTCACTTTAAATCAGCTTTTCCACTACAAAGTGGGCAATTCGTCTCGCGTATGATAATAATCAAAAAGATTATTCAGCTCACAGTTGCTCTATAAGGATAATCAAGCCACTCTGGCTATAGCTCTTGCGTCTTCTGGCGTGAGTTTCCTCTTATCGTGGAACGTATTGCTCCTTTTTGAAGTGTGCTTTTTCTAGTATTTTGAGGTCGATAGTCCCGATCGACGCTAAGTTTCAGATCAACATCATTTGAATCTGATATCTCCTCCATGTTTTGGGATTCATCCTGCGACTGAGAATACCAGTACATTTCTCCTCTTCTACTGTGCTTAAGCAACTTCAGTATAAATTGTTTTTTTAGATCAGTACATATGCTAGGGACCTCCCAGCTTCATTCGGCTGAGTATTTTGAGGCAGAAAGGATTTGTCAAGATCAACAACGGAAAGACACTTGAGACGATAGAAAAGCTTGGAACATCATGACAAAGGCAAAACCTCAGAATCACATTCACCAATAATGTTACCAGCTGGGTCATAAGAACAAATGATGTAGGTTCCCCAGTAATCACTACAGTATTTATAACCGCATCCTACCTTAGTTGTGGATTGCCAGATAACTTGCGTAAAATGATCCAACACAGAACACGAGGAACCATAGTCATAATCTGCACCCTCATCATACCAGGCATCCACAGAACCAGTAGTAGAATATCCAAGTGCCAAATTCTCACCATACGAACCCCCAGAGTGAGTTAGAGTACCTGAACAATCATAACTGTCAGCATAGTTCTGGGCGTAGGATTCAAGAGTAGAATCCCAAGATAAAGCAGAAACTCCATGAAGAGCTCTCTTGGCATTGTGTTCATTCAAAATGGAAGTAGCAAAATCAGAACTATCGGAATCAGAACCAGAGTCAGATGATGCTGAAGTTGTGGCAACAGCATTCGAAGTAATTGTAGAAGACGTGCTTTCGTCATCGGAAGATGAGCTAGACTGCGGAACGTAATAATACGTAGATGTTGCGTCTGTGTTGGAATCGGAGGAGTCGGCAGCAGTCCACGCCAAAGTTGGTGCTGGACTATAACTTGTGGATGGAGCAGCACTTGTAACAGCAGCGTTACCAAGAGATTGAGTGGCACCTGCAGTAATAATAACGGTGGTCTCAATGGTTTGCGTAACGTAAAAGATCTCTGCATCAGCGTCTCTCTTTACGTGACGGTGTCCAAAGGGAAAAGGAGCAGCTAGCGCATTTTGCGCTAGGACACTGAAAAGGGCGACTGAAGCGAGTAATTGCATGTCTTTTGGACCAGATTCGTTTTTCAACGAAGCGATTGTGAGAGCAAAGATAAATCTGATACTGATCAACGGCTTGAACGCGTTTGGCAGTACTCAGGAAGAGCTCTGTTTTTCGAAAGCTTATCAAAGAGTGTAGTCAAAAGAAGGAGTGGCTTCAGTATCACTGTAGCTCTATGTTTTGTTTCAGGATTAATATCGTTTATAAAGATACCAGCTGAGAAGTGCTGCTCATTCCACATTGCGGGTCCTTGTAGCTACTGGGAATTTTCTTCTAGGCTTCGAGAGGATGAGACACGATCGACGCGGAACATACCCACAGAGTTGCATCAAATGTATATTCGGCCGGGGAGAATAATAGCCGCACAATGCAAGATGTGCCTTCGAAAATATTTACATTTCCCCTGATTCACTCTTTCAAGGAACGTGGAGGTCTACTGGAGGGCTAGTGCTGAGTGGTGTAAATGGGATCTACATAACTAAGTTAAAGCCTAGAATCCATCGGCAAGATGAGACAATACAAGTGGGATAAAACAAAATATCTACTCTATGTTTCAAAAGAGTCATGTGTTGCCTGGAACTATGTCGGAGCATAGATAGCAGTCAAAAGTAGCTGAATAAAATCATCGACCCAGATTCTACTCAAAAAACTGCTATAAGGTAGAAGCTCACTTAGAGAGTACAGATGAAATGATTGTTCACAGTAACGCATCGCCAGCGAAAACCCTTGGACCAAAGGAGTGCTAAAATGACGCGTTGAGGAATAATACCGGTGAATGTACCCCTGTCGGGTAAATAAAAATCACCACAAAAATATTAGGCCTATTTGGACAAAGAGTCTCGTGCGACCTTGACCGTAGAACCAGGTACAGACTGCAAGTGCGGCCAAAACTGGTATGCGTCTGGTGTTACCAAAAAACCCATTATCATTACCCGAGAAATAAACCGGTCGATCGACTATTTCTGGAGGTCTAACTTTTCCATATCTTATCTTTGCCTAAGCGAGCAAGTACAAAGATAACAGGGTTTAAACGGGGAATATCAATCAGTGCTCAACCTGAGGAGCGCACCGACTGAAGTCTTCAAAATGGAGTACATCTCCAGATCCAGATACAGATCCCTCTTGCTTCCAGATGCTAGGATCACGTAGTTAACTGAAACAAACGATTGACGTTTACACCCCAGTAGACCAGCATGATGCCTTCCATGACGCTTACACCCCAGTAGACCAGTATGACGTCTTCCATGACGTTTCGGCAACTCAACTACATCTCTTCAAATATTACTGAAATATAGACTATGCTCTATCGCTAATGAGCAGTACACCGATGTTTAAAAATTGCAGGCATGAGGAAGCTTGGACTAGACCCCTCGATCAAATCCTGATCAACAACAAAATCACACCCTGGAAAACGAACAGAAAGAACTGCTGGAATTCCAACAGATTCGACCAACGCACATCGACCTGGGAGTCAAGCTTGATGTTCCAGAATTGATTTCAACACCGCCGCTCACTCTCTCCCTTCACGTTCTGGGAGTCTCGTTTAAAACTCTCGAGTCGCACACTACTCTCGTTGCGGTCGTTTAGCATAGCCGAAAAAATTAAAAAAGAACGAAGAGAAAGAAGAAACAAGGCTTTCTCGATAAAAACTGACTGGCTTTTTTCTTTTTAGGGAAAACAGGGAGACTTTAACTGTTGTAATATAAAGTACCGTTGATTTCCAGAAGCCGATAGCTTCTTACTATCGAGCGTCTCCACAAGAGTATAGTCGGTTGTTGAAAGCGAAGATATCAAGGTAATACGCTGGGCTCAAGACAAATAGAACTGATTTGTTTTACGTGTCATTGATATACAAAGATTCACTAGAGCGATGGTATCCAAGTAAGTATTCCCACAGATAAAAGACGTGAGCTTTCGGGAACTAACAGATTTTCAATTTAGGGTCTTTCTTGATTCCTCAGTGAATATCGTAACTGATGGTACCTTTTTGGAGACATACCAACAGGTGAGCGAAATCGGTGATCTTAATCCAATCGAAAAAATTTGGGCTGCTTACTATACCTATGTAGGGAACGATGTATTTGCTACAGGGCTTCTTTTCTTCTGCTTACATGAGTTCATGTACTTTGGAAGATCACTGCCATGGTTTCTGGTAGATCGCATTCCCTACTTCAGGAAGTATAAGATCCAAGATGCCAAGATGCCATCTAATAAAGAACAATGGGAGTGTATGAAATCCGTTTTAATCTCCCATTTTTTGGTGGAGGCCTTTCCGATTTGGTTTTTCCATCCTTTGTGCGAACATATTGGCATCAGCTACTATGTACCTTTTCCTTCGATTTACACCATTGCTTTTCAGGTGGGCTTATTTTTCTTATTAGAGGACGCATGGCATTACTGGTTTCACAGAGGACTACATTACGGATCTTTTTACAGATACATTCACAAGCAACACCATAGATATGCAGCACCATTTGGTCTTGCAGCGGAGTATGCGCACCCAATTGAAGTGATGCTTTTAGGATTCGGAACTGTGGGCATTCCTATACTTTGGTGCTATTTCACTAGAAACTTGCATCTTTTCACTATATGTATCTGGATCACTCTTAGACTTTACCAGGCGGTAGATGCTCACTCTGGATATGAGTTCCCTTGGTCTTTACACCATTTCCTGCCTATATGGGCTGGCGCAGACCATCATGATGAGCACCATCACCATTTTATTGGCAACTATGCCTCGTCCTTCAGAATGTGGGATTTCTTTTTGGATACAGAAGCGGGAGCTACCGCCAAGCAATCAAGGGAAACCAAGTCTAAAGCTCGTGCAGAGAAGTCAGCCAAGGTCTCTACTAGTGCCAAAGCATGATGAATATCTTGCATTAAAACATATTATTTTGGTTGGAAAACGGTGTATGGGTGACGGAAAAGGAAAAAAACGTTGAATGGTTTCTTCTGCTGTTAAAATTTGCTCCTTATTAAGGTTTTTGATGTGTGCATAATGATTAGCAGGCTCTAGTGCGACTGTCATGGCTGTTGAAGCTTCACGTACATCTGCATATGAAACTTTAAAGGCAGTCGGTCAGTTTATTCTGAAAGACAGCTACACTTACAGGTAAGTACTAACATAAAGTCATTTGGCTTTGACAGACACATTGATCCAGATGTCTGCTTTTTCCGTTAGCTTTGGTGATGATGATAACAAATTACAGACCTGTACTTATGCATTCTACGACTATTAGTCGTGGGATCCTGAGGAGAATCATATTGCCAAGTAGCTGAGCCAAAGCAACGGATTACAGATTGACTGGTGAGATGCCAACTTTGTGATTACAAATACTAACTGCGCATAGTGTTTTCTCCGTTCTTATATGCACAAGAGCTTGTAACTAGTAACCAAAGACTGTTAATATATTAGTGATATATAAGAAAACTAACTTATTTCTTTGATGTCAATCTTCTCAAGTAGAAAGCAAGTTCCTCACCCTCTAGAAGGTAGCCGTCACATCTTCCGGACTGGCCTGGTCTGGAAGAGATACAAGCGTACAACTTACCAGATCCAAACTGAGCAGATACTGCTTGCTCAATCTTGGAGTCAGCAGCTCTGGAGGCAAGTTTTCTCTGCAACTTGTTGGATTTCTTAACCTCCTCCTCGGTGGTCTTACCTTTCTTACCAAGAGTTATTCCGTAGTGAGTCTCAAAGTACTGTTTAAAAGGAGTGGCATCGATTTGTACAATGGCAGACTTAGTAAGAGTGTTGGTTCTCACAAGTTCGTTATTGGAAGGGTGGTAAACCACACCAGACACTCTGGTCTTTCTTGAGACACCTTCAGAAGCCCATGAGAAGTTACCGGTTTCAATTCTCAACGCTCTGTACTTAGCGTTACCTCCTCTGGTTCTGACTGGATGGATTCTTTTGGTTCCAATCTTGGTGTTGGCTCCTTGTCTTCCTAACTCAAACTTTCTCTTCTTTCTGAACTGGGCTCTTTTAGCACCAGTGGCTGATCTCTTGTGACGGGAATCACGCGAAATACCCATGTTGACTGGTCAGAGTTAGTATCAGTTGTGTGGATTGTAACTGCTGAGCAGATGCTTACACTTTCTTTATGATCCTCGATGGTTATTCCAAGTACTTAACAGGGACTTTAAAAGAAGCAGTTAGCTTAGTGAAGATTATATTTTTCAGTATCGAAAAATTTTAACAGCAGAATTGGTGGCATGGGTGTGCGGCCCGCTAAACAGGGGGGTCCCGCAGCGGCCTAAATAATTCCCCTGTGAAGCAAGCGGGTAACCACCGCGCAGGGAAAAAAAATATCTTTCGTAGGAAGTGTACACCTCGCACCAGTGTCACAGACCTAGATAACATCACATGATACAGCCACTGCGACCTTTTAAAGTCGATCGACGTTTACGTATGGTGTATGGGTGTATCAAATCGAAAATTTTAGATTTTCTTCTTTGTGGCTGTTCTTCTAGAATAACTATAGAACTAGAGAAAGGTTTAGATGGTTCAGAAGCACGAGCATCGATTGTATAACTGATCTTCCAACAAATAGGGAGGCACCATGCAATAGCCAGCCATGTCTGAAGAGCTGTCGATTTATGACCAAATAGAAATCGAGGACTTTACGTTTGATACGGATTTGCGGATCTTCTCGTATCCTTGTCCATGCGGAGACAGGTTTCAAATAGGCATAGATGATATGAAGGAAGGAGAGGATGTGGCAGTTTGCCCATCATGCTCACTTATGGTCCAGGTCATATTTGAGCAGGAAGATCTGGAGGAGTATTTTGAGCAGCTGGAAAACTGACCTCTCAGGAAGTTTTGTAGTTGATGAGTTTACTGCTGCAGCCAGCAAGGACCGCGATCAGAACAACGAAATATACTATTCGACTTTTTGCAGCAGACGAAGCGCCACCAGCTTCAACAGGAGAAGCATGATTGAGCATTTCTGCACGGATGCGGTCTTCAGGGTCATTAATGAGGTGTATAGGTGTTGGCCGTTCCTTAACATCAGATGAGCTTTCCCGCTGCTGTTCTTGAAGCTGGATTCGGAGTTGCTTTTGACGTCTGATTCTTTCTTGCTCAGCGATATCTGCTCGATTTTTCTCGACAAGGTCGGGAAACAGCTCTTGAAACTTGCGGTTTGAATTAGCGTTGTAGCTCTTGGACTTTTCGGCTAGATTGTGCTTGGTGGCATCAGAAGTGACAACAGACCCAGTGGTTTGCTCTGTTCCTGTCATAAAAGATAATAGACCGTTAACTATAGTTGCAACTGACCATGATGGGTTCCATAGATCCTCATGGAAATCACTCATACTTAGACAGATCCGAGTATTGATCTGAAATCGACCAGATGGTGTGCACATCTTGATCGATGGTGGGCGGAATGGATATTCTGTGGGGAATACTAGTAGTCCGTGATATTGACCGCCTTCATAAGGAGTTCCAGGCGGACCTGTAATAACATACTGCCATTCTAGAATGTTTGCTTCGGACGGCCTACAGATGATAAACGGCGGCGGGTTTTCCTGGATCTGCTTGTACTCCTTTGTGAGCCTCTTGTATGCCTGTTTCGAGGCCATGTACGGGTATCGCAAGTCACTGCTCACGTAGAAGCTGTGCAGTGTTTGTAATGTTCTGCTTTACGATTTCACCACGCAGTCGTTAAATACAATATCGGTGGGAGAAAAAATACCTTTCCCTAAATATAGGTACTTGCCGGAATCATAAAACGTGGCGGTGCGCTGAGAAGGAGAGCCTTTCTCTCTCTATTTGTGGCTGATGCAAGAGTTTATTAATAGTTGCACGAACTTCCCCTATTTCAGTATTTTGCGGAGAGTATATCTTTTGAGAGACACAACGGTATCTCGGGATTACATATATGTATTAGCTATGAGATAAGGAATGTAGAGTTAATACCAGATTACAGTTTAACTTATATGCGGACGCTTGTTGGGAGAGTTACTGAGTATTTAGTGATTTACACAGTGAATTTAGCGCACATATCCGTGCACCATAGAGGAGATCCCGAAATTGGTGCAACCTATGCCTCTTGTGGACGAAGCGTATAAAAGGCTGCTCTTCTCTTGTCAGCCATTTTGCCTCTAATCAGTGATTCTGGCGAGATGGTCTCATTATTCGTTTGCGAGATTGGTTGTGGCTTTTTTGCTATTCTGTTGTTTATTTTCAGTTTCCTTTTAACTTTAAGATGGGTTTATGGCGTATCACTGGCTTATTAGGGGTGGAGGGATGGCCACGTCTATTGCGGGCTTAGCTGGAGGTATAGCAGCTACCTCTTGTGGAGCTGCTCTTCAGGCGGTCCTGGGAAACACTTGGAACGATCTGGTCCAAGGGACTGTGGGTACATGTTTGTTTTCTTTGGCCGTCTGTCTAGTTAGTGGTAGTACTGCTGCAGGTGCATACACATTGAGTAAACGAGACCTTAGTGATTTACTGGTCCGAGCAGTGATAGTTCACGCTACCTATGGCCAAGGATATGTGTATCATAATGATGGTGCAGGTATAGTGAGTGCTTTTTTCCCAAATGGTGGCGATATCTTCACTAGTGCAACCCACTCATTATTGGCTGAGAAAGGTTATTTTAATGCTTCGGTAATCGTAGCGTTCAACACAACCGAGTATAACTATGATACTACTGACCTCTATGATGATAGCAATAGCTTCCCGATGGTCCACGTGAATCATGTCGACGGCTATAATACGTTGTTTGGTGGCATCAGCGATTTAGAGATATTGATGCAAAATCACGTACTTAATAATTTCTCTCTTTCAAAACGGGAGGAAGTAGGTTGGGCATCGTATTCGTATGATAATTCTAATTATGACCTTAGTCAGGGATACTCAGATGGAGAGGGGCAATATGAGATAGACTACTCGTATGACGCAGATGAGGATGCCTGGTTCGACAGTAACCAGAATAGTAAATACTGCATAAGCGTGTTTGCTGACGATTTCAGTTCGATATCAGCAGATGACGCATACGCACATTGTGCTTTTCATGGGGAAATGTACCTAAATGCTTATGGCGGCATAGACGGTCAATGTAACAACTATGACATGGATGATGAATGAACTAGTGATCTATCAATAGGAATGGTTTTGCTTGCCTTGGTACTTTGTTGAGAATAGGGACCCTGTAATCCATGATGATATATGCCACTGATATTTTATTAAAAGACGAGATTTGTAATGATCCAATCGTAAAAATAACTGAGCATCGTACGTAAATAAAGTTGGAGAAGTCGAATCAAACTTTATGAGTTTCAGAAACAGAACGCTTAGTCATCATATGTTACGCAAGTGCCAGCTATCTGCAGCAATTGGAGCTTAATACAAGCTCTAACTTGCCGATTTTTACTTTTTCGCCTAACCGTGCTTCATCGATGAAGAACAAGTCTTGTCATTTTCCACGGCTCTCAGTCTCGCATACCCATACCACTCTTCTTTTTGCAGCTTCATTCTTGGCTTACGGTAAAAAACTACTGGAGAAGTATGCGTGATCATTTTAATAACAAATGCAATATGGAAGTGCACTTTCGATTCTTTCCCCTTTCGTTAGGCTCGTGATCCCAGTTGGAGAAATATTATCTGGACTATAAGAAACATTGAATGTTAGGTAGTAATGAAACAAATATATATTGCAAACTTGCTTGAATTTCGTTATCTATTTGTATTGCTCAATTCAATTGTATTCTCATCAAGTACGATAATTTCAATGGACTATTAATCCCTTAAAGTCAAGAGTCAAGAATTCTTGGAGATTAGCTAAATCTTCTCAGAAACTTACCCAATCTTTCTGCCCAAGGGACAACAAGAAAGGCAGCAAGATCAGGCAAGATTCAAATCTCAAGTTCACTAGCCACTTCAATTATTCGCTCCCACTAGTGTAATAGTTTCCATCACGAAATCCATTTGTTTCCGGTTATAAGACAATTATTTATGGAAACGTACAATTTTTCTGAATTGGACTGTACGTAAAACCATGCAGTAAAAACCAAGAAGAGTATTATTGAACCCAAGAGAGATAGAAGAAATCGATAACTGGTACTAGCGATACACAACGAAGGTAGAGCACCCTCTGATACTTATACATGTCATTCCAGAAAGCTCCAAACTCTATCAAATTAATAGCCGGAAACTCTCATCAGGGCCTGGCGCAGCAGATTGCTCGTAACCTCAACCTGGAGATTGCAGACATTAAGGCTATAGAGTTTTATAATAGCGAAACGGCGGTATTAGTTAGTGAGTCCATCCGTGACGAAGATGTATACATTATTCAAACAGGCTGTGGTGGTGCAAGTCGAATGAATGATTACTTGATGGAGCTACTGTTGATGGTCCACGCTTGCAAATCCGCTTCTGCAAGAAAGATCACCGCTGTAATCCCCAACTTCCCTTATGCCAGACAGGACAGAAAAGATAAGAGTCGAGTTCCGATCACTGCAAAACTAGTGGCAAATCTTGTGACAACTGCTGGCTGCAATCATGTCATAACCATGGACCTACATGCATCGCAGATACAAGGATTCTTCAACATTCCGGTGGATAATCTTTACTCTGAGCCTATTGTTTTAGAGTATATCAGAACTAGTCTGAAGGACAAAGAAGTAATGCTTGTTTCTCCTGACGCAGGAGGTGCGAAACGTGTGGCATCTTTAGCAGACAAGCTTGATACACAGTTTGCACTGATCCACAAGGAACGAGCAAAAGCCAACGAGGTTAGTCGGATGGTCTTGGTTGGTGATGTGCGCGGCAAGACCTGCCTTCTGGTGGATGATATGGCTGACACTTGTGGAACATTGTGCAAAGCATCCGACCTTCTGCTTGCAAATGGCGCATCGGAGGTGGTTGCGGTGGTGACTCATGGGATTTTCAGCGGAAATGCTGTGACCAAGCTAGCACAAAGCTCCCTCAAAAAACTAGTGTGCACGAATTCTCTACCGTTGTCGGATATCGCAGAACAGTGCTCAAAGATAGAAGTGATCGATATAAGTGCTACGCTTGCGGAGGCCGTACGGAGATTGCACAACGGTGAGTCTGTGTCGTATTTGTTTAGCAACGCAGTGCCGGTTTGAAGTGACCGGAAACTGGGTTCTTTATGCGGCTCACAGTTCCTAGGACCCCGCAGCGCCACAGCGCCGCAAAGGCGTTGCATACTAATAATGTGGTTACGTTTTTAATGCTTGCTGCAAGTCTTCCCCCTCCAAGCATACAGTTTCTCATAAGTCCTGTATAGGCCGCGAGAAGGACCACAATGTCAATCCCAGGTAACTTACTTGTGCAGAGTTTTTCCGCGATGCTGCTTGATGGCGTTTGTGGGTTTTCTGTGGTTTCTAAATTAGCCGCTGACCAAGTTGAGATGCTTTAACAATATGTGCAACTCAACAATGTTTGGAACGGCTGAGTTGGCTGCTTCATGTGGGGCGATCTTGAACGACGCACCAGTACCCGAATAGACCCGATTCGTTAATAGCGGCAATACCATTTCAGGTAACAGAGGCGCGTCAGCTGTGTTCAAACGCCGTGATTCATAATATCTGGTGCGTGATGCATTATTGTCCATCTGGAATTAAGAACCCCGTACAGCCGTTTGTGTTTTAAGACAACACCTACTCAATTTCACGGTTATATCACCGAAATAATACATAGAAAGAACAACTAAATTAGCTGACTAGCCGAAAGGCTGGCCAGCCAATATACCTAGCTCTTGATCTACGTACTCTCTGCATTAATCATTTTTTACATTACTGTACCAAGGGCTCGAACTTCAATGTACAATAGGATGTCACGTGCCACTCAGCTTTTTAGCTGGTACCAAGACGATCGATGTTGGCGCATAGTTAGTATACATGAAAGGTAAAAAGCATATAGCTATTCAGTATCTCCTAGAATTGTTCGCTGCATACGTAGACGTTGATTGAAACGACTACGCTGGTTCTCGTGTACAAGTCGCTGATGCCTTTGCAAAGAGTCCTTACGTTTGAATTTCTTTCCGCAGCCATCCTCAGTGCAAACGTTCCCTGCACTGGAATTTGCTCCAGATACACCAGCCGTGCCTAGATCTGATCCACCGAAACTGCGGTCTTGCGATCTGTCGCCAGTGTTATGTTGCCCTTTGTTGAAGGAAAGACTTTCAAGGGACTCCGAGTGTTGGGAAAGACAGTGTCTCTTGAGTTCTGAGCGTCGAGGTAGTCCAATAATGCGGTACGGACAGTCTTTGACAGGACATTTGTGGGAACGAACTAGTTTGAAACGATCTAAATGGAAGATGAACTTGTCGACTGTGGAGAAACACTCGTCACAATGACTGCATTTATAGGCCGCCCCGTTCTTGCGTCGAGACTCCAAAAGGTCTCGTAGTGCAGTATCTCCACGCGGAGAAGGAACACAGTCTACATTAGATGATGGGAAAGATGGTAGAGACGAGATGAACCCCGGCGCCGGCGCCGGCGCCGGTACAGATTCATCAACCTCTTGAAAAGGAGTTGCTTCTGCTAATTCCCCTAACGGAAGCCCCAAAGAGCCAACCCACGACTCCGGTTTCACATAGGATAGAGATTTAGATCGTACTTGATCAACATGAACCTCGCTATACAATTGCGCAGGATATCCTGGCCAGCCAGCGCCTAAAGAAACATACCCTTGCGAAGCATACAGTTGGTCATCCTCGAGCTTCTTAGGAGCAAAGTAAGCTGCCTCTTGCGCAGGAGCAGTAGCGGTCGCCTGATTCGTAAAATCAGTACCTGAAAATGGAGACCTAGGTCTATCACTATAGCTGGTGGAGGTTGCTGATATCGAACCTGGCCTATCTAAATCCGGTATCTGCTGAAAGCCCAAGTACGGTAAGGCTGGGTAAGCATAGAAATGGGGCGAATGTGGCTGTTGGTGCGACAGCTGAGGCTGATGTTGAAATGATTGTTGGTGCTGTTGTTGCTGGGACACCATTGGAGACCCTGCATAGTAGAGCGATACAGGGTCAAAGAAGTTGGTGCCCGGCTTTGGGATGGCAGCAAAAGCCGTGGAAGCGTGCTGGTCGGAAACCGGCCAGTAGCTGCCAGACTTGTCTTCTGTAGTAAGCATAGTAGGGTATTAGCAGCATACAGGTGAAAGGGCTGGCTTATTTGCTGTGTGTCTTGAAGTATTACCAAGATATATATCAGAATTACAGGAGGGGAAATCTGGGGATATTTAAGTGAGGCATAATAAGGAGTGCTGGAAAAAGAGATGCGTATGCTTACATCGAACTAGCAGCTGCTAACAGCTCTAGCCAGACCAGGCTTTCGGATACAGGCGACAGCGAAACAATAGACTGCCAACCGCGAGCGGAAACACATTACTTTTTCAGTGCTATCTAGCACGCCTGTATTTGGCAGATAACTACCAGAGATAAACAGGATTTGTCGGCACTAAGCGTAACGGCGTGCGGGGGCCCTGAGAGCTGCAGTTAACGGCAGAACAATTTCTCCTTTTATTGTTCGACAGGGTTGCATTTGCTGCATTTACTGCGACAGTTGCAGTCAAAAGAGAAAATGCGAAGCCGCAGAGACTTATTGACAGCAGATACGGAGGATACGCTTTGCTAAACCCACAAGTTGTGGTTTTTTAGTTACATCATTGACCACCATATTAAAGTGATTAGTTGTCACGTTTGATGAATTTCTTACTAAGCTAGGTTTCTAGTAGTCAGACTCATTATGAATGAATGATAATGAACTATAATTAACTGTAGGAGCTTGCAGTCTCGTTCACCAAAACTTCATTTTAGTAGTGCCCCACACAGTATATCACGCATTGCATTACATGAAGTGGAAGCCATCCCAGAAATCGCAGCGTCCGTCAGATGGATACGGCACGTCACATTGCGCGGGTTTTCTCCGTTAATGCATCTAGACAAGCAAGTCGGTTTCACTATTCGAGTCAGCCACATTGCTTGTTTCGGTAACTTTCTGCATGAATTCAGCCTGTCAGAACCAAAACATTGAGCAAAAAATCAATCCACAATCATCAATAGCCGCGCATTTTCCGTTAATAGCTACAATTCGCTAACATCCATTTTACTTTGCCCTCTCAAATAATATACGATTGAAGCTTATTGCTTCCTTCAAATTGGACAGACAGCGTGCATATTTTCAGCTGTTCTTACATAGTACCTTATCTGCGATCGCTTTAGCTAGTAATATTTTTCCGCAACCTTTTGATAGTCAATCAGCTCACCAACCAAATCAGACAGGGCTAGGGCTATTAAATAAATAACATTTGCAACTCACAGCCAACACCTATTCCAGATCACGTAAAAACATACAAGTGAACCCAGCCGTTTCAATGTATTTCACTCAGTTTTTTCAAACCCTTTTAACCTGTCAATCATCACCTAACCTTCATTCCCGCAATCTATGCAGCCACATTCATACCCTATAGCTGCATGCTGGATTCTCCTGTATCCTCGCTTTTGAGGAGCATTTTAAATTTTGGTTCGGCCTCTCGTTTAAGCCGCACTGCAGTTCTATCAAACTTGCGTGCATCCCACAAAACAACCCGAGTCACAATCCTGACAGGAGACGCTAAGGAGACATGACAAAGGTATCTAGAGCCCACATTTGTTTGTTAATGCCTATCAAAAAACCTTTATTATGCTGCAATATTAGGGGGTGCAGATATGAAATTGTCTCTATTTCTAATCAACCTACTTTTTAATCTAACGCTCCGCTTTCAGAGTCCCTGTCTTGGCCGCACATTCACCCCAATATTTTGAAAGCTCGGCGTTCTTATTACACCCAACACCTAGCTCGTAGAATCGTTGCATCAATAACATCGCTTTAGGCAGCCCACCTTCGGCAGCACGTAAAGCCCACGCAAAAGCCTCGTCATAATCCTGCTCCAAATTTTCAGCTCCAACAAAGTACCATGAGCAAAGCCCCATCATACCGTCTACATCCCCAGCAGCGGCTGCCATATTGTAAAAGTGAATAGAGAGATCAGAGTTCGCTTCCACAATGTCTCCAACCTCATAGAATTTCCCTAAGAGAGCGGCAGATTTGGCGTGTCCTAAGGTGGCGGCTTGGAAGAATAATCTGACAGCATACTTAGTGTCCTGGATAACAATGTCTCTAAATCCGCTTAGAAAAATCAGTCCTAGCTCGTAAGGAGCGCCACAAGAATACTCAGTGGCCACCTCAGTAGCACGTTTCAGCCAAGTGATCCCTTGCTTCTTTGTATCTGTGTCTTCAGTAACACCCATGAGCCCTCTGAAACAATATATTCCGTATTCCATCATTGCCGCAGCATGATTGTTAAGAGCGGCTATTTCTAAAAACTTCATAACTTTACGCGAATCGGGAGAGCAACCCCACCCTTTCCGATAACAAACAGCTGTTCTATATGCACCATTGGCATGTTTAGCCTTTCCTGCTGCTTCAAAATATGCTAAAGCCTTTGAATCATCAGGTTTGCCAAAAATCCCAGATGAGTAAGCTTCCCCCAAAAAAAAGTGCGCATCAAGACATCCGGCTCTACTTGATTTCTTCAAGATATCGTGAGCCTCATCCAGGAAATGCCGGCGACATTTGACTTCTTTGGGATCTTCACATGTCATCGCTAGAGCATGCCGTACAAGTATCTGTCCATAGTTGAGCAGTACTTCGGGATCTTTGATTTTCTTTGCATTTTTTCCGTACATCTCCAGTACTTTCTCTGTAGGCATCAATGATCCAGAACCTGGAGCTTGAAGAAAATCTCCAGAATTAGGAAGTGAATCCGGTAGTAGCTCCGGAAGTGAATCCGGTTTACACATATCCGGTCTCAAATCCGGTAAAGATTCCGGCACCATGTTTGAACCCATACCAATATCTAATGTACTCTCTGGATCTGAGAAGGAGTTACTGCCAGAAAACGCGCCCGAACGCACACCAACAGGTGTCCCAGGGATAGACATTCCATGTGAATTTGATGAAACTCCCATTTGACGATGTTGGTTGCTTGTTATCAGCTCTCCATTTCTGGAACTAGCAATATTGTTATGAGGGTCCAGAGATATGCCGTTGAGTGCCTTTAACAGCCCATTAGCGTCATTATCTACTCTTTCAGCCACCTCATCACTGCTTTGATATTCCTGCGGAGCCTTTCTCATTCGTCGTCGAGTGTTGTGTTTCTTTTTTGCAGCAGCGTCTGGGCTTGATGACCGCGACTCCGATTTCGATACATCTGAACAAACTGATTGGTATTCGTACGCTGAGCCAGAAGAGACACTTTCCCGAGATTTAAGCTCTAAAAGTCTCTCCCTAGACTGTGATAATGCAGGAGGTAGATTCTGAAGATATGGATGAGAATAAGTGTTCTCGAATGACGACTCAGTAGTCGGCTTAGCAGGAGCGGCCGGCTTAGCAGACCTGGTATATTGCTCAGAGATCCGCGGGTTTCCTCGCGTGTGAAGCGCAGGATCGGACCCCACAAGAGTCTGGCGATACGGATGTGGCATTTTAAGCCCGTTTTGTTGGCGCGGAAGAGCTCCGATATGTTGTTAAAGTGGCGTAAACAGGGACTAGCTGTCTTCTTTAATTGGCGCCCCCTTGGTATGCAAGAAAGTATTTTGGAAATGTAAGTGCGTCGATCGACGTGACACAGGGACGGAGTTGACAAATTTTTTTCCGCTGGGAAGAGTTAGCTTAGGTAAGTTAATTTGTCGAAAGCTTTTTCGCGAACACAGCGCGGAGGGCGCCGACGGTAACCCCCACCCATGCCGCAGCTTACCGGGATCTCCTTCCAGATCCCCGGGAACCGTGAGATCTCGCCCCGCAGTTCAGAGGGCGCAGTCCCTAAGTATTCCCCGCTGAAATTTTAGTTGGCTGGCCTCAAAATCTTTACACTGATAGAGTGAGAAAAAACAGAATCTCTGGAATCTTTCATCTGTTGGCATTTATCCAGATGAGGGTTTTCTTTGCACACAGTTACAAGACTTTGGAACATTCTGTGACACAACGAACACCATAGGAACCATACAAACAGGATTTGGGGCCCTGTAACAAATTCAGTTGTATGACCTCTACTCTCTGCTAATACTGGTGCTGCTCTCTCTCACACAATGTTTAAGAGGTGGAAGCCTGAAAAAACCAGTGTGAAGACCAAAAGCTCGACTGCATCATCCGCTGCAGCAACTACACCGAACTCTACCACAGGAAATGCGTCCGAGACAGTGGCCATACCTTCACAGACTCTTGCTGGACTCCCTTCAGTAGTCGATTCACTCTCACAGGTTACGGAACCAATCACGGAAGACGAACCGTACGATCCAGAGCTTGACTACAAGGTGATCGATCCTGCCAATGAGGATATGCCATATGGAGATGGGTCTGAGAAGATCTTTGGAATGGAGAACTTTGGCTATACTTGCTATATAGCGTCCATTCTACAAGCTCTTTACTACACACCTGCTTTCCGCTCCGAGATACTCTCCTTTCCTCATAGAGACCCCACTAAACCTAGGAAACGGAAGGTCCGTGTAGCGGGAGTTAAATCTCACGGATTTACAGCTTCACTGAAGCAACAACAACAATCACCGCAGCAGCTATCACAACAGCCGCAACAAAACTCTCAGACCCATCCGCCGTCCTCAGCCTCCTCTTCAGGTACTCAAACTACACAAAACAGCTCGAATCCAGGAGCAGGATCTTCTGGTAATTCGAAGATGAGAAGTTTGTTTGGAGGAAAGTTGCTTGCTGAAAACTCATCCAACAGCACAGTGGCTACTGCTCAGACTGCAGCAGCGCAGGCAAACAGCAATGTCTCATCGAGTATCAGCAATAACAACAGCTCCTCAGATACTCTTGGAAGCTCTGAGCTTCAACAGCTTCTCACCAAAAAATATCCCTCCTTCAGTCATCTGCGAATCAAGTATACCTTGAACCCCCAGCATAATATTTCAGTGGTGGGCGTCGTAGACGATCCTCGTGCTAACTCTGAACAAAGAAAACGTCAGGCATTGATTAGCGGGCCTATCATCAACCTGGATTTTTCTTTCAGCGAACAATATGGAATGCCTTTGAGTGTTTTCACATCTATCAAGGATGTATTTGAGGCCATGGCAGAAAATATCTCTACTGTGGGGATTGTATCACCTCATAGCTTGGTGGAAGTTGTGAAGCGTGAGAATGAAATGTTTAGGAGTTCCATGCACCAGGATGCCCACGAATTTCTTAATTTCCTTATCAACAGCATAACAGAGTCTATTGATTTGTACTGCAGAGAGCACTCCGGAAACTCTTCTATTCACGAACTATTTGAAGGTCTTTTGACCAGTGAAACCAAGTGCCTGACATGTGAAACATCATCTTCACGAGATGAGATGTTTCTCGATCTGTCGATTGATCTTCAACAAGATACATCGATAACGAATTGTCTGAAGATGTTCTCTCAGGTGGAGATGCTGACGGAGTCTAATAAGTTCTTCTGTGAGAATTGCCACTCTCTGCAAGAGGCGGCAAAGACTATAAAGCTCAAAAAGCTGCCTCGTGTACTGGCGCTACATCTCAAACGGTTCAAATACTCAGAAAAGCTTGGAAGAAATATAAAGCTCTTTTACAGAGTTGAATACACAAAAACCCTACGCATTTTCAACACAGCAGATGATACAGATACCCCCGACAAACTTTATGAGCTTTATGCAGTTGTGGTTCACATTGGTGGTGGACCATACCACGGACACTACGTTTCATTGGTGAAGACAGAAAAGTTTGGTTGGCTTTTATTTGATGACGAAACTGTCGAATGCATTGATGAAAACTATGTGTATAAGTTCTTTGGAGATGGACCAGGGCTGTCAACAGCATACTTACTCTTCTACAGAGAGGTTCCAGATGAGGCTGATTTTTTGGAACGAAACCTTTACAACGGATTGATGGACACAATGGATGTTACTGATGACTTTGGCCTCGCTTCTGAGAATTCATCTCATCTGCGAAACCATCTTCAATCTACAGGGCTGGATCCTGTGTCTCATCATGAGCACTTTAGCGAATCATCTCTTCCATCAACAGCTGCTAATTCGATTCTTCCAACCAAGACTCATGAAAGTGGAATGCCGAAATCCAGACCTACAGCCTACTCATCCTCTTCTCCTGGCAATGCTGATCAGGGAAAAAAGAAGTCTAGAATGTCCTTTTCCTTTAAAAAGCGGCCTTGATCGTGTTTACACTCGCTTCTTTATAGAATACTTAAACATTGGTATACTCTCCGTCTAGTTGAACCACCTTCTCTACTTCTCCTTAGCCCACTTCTTGCGTCGATAGTCGCGATCCCTAGGTAGCAATAAGGAATCGGGCCACATAAAATCCTATTTTTTGGTTACCGACCAGTAACAGAAAAATAAACCACACCATAGATCAACACCGGTAACAAACAGCTAAGACCTTTTCACTCCGCTCAGACATTCTGAATGGCAACCACAGCTCTGTTTTAGTGAGAAATCTTTGGTGAATCTTTGGTGACTCTTTAGTATGTCCAGGATGCGTGGGATCCGTACTGGAATCTGGCCGATTCTGCTGACCCTGATCAGTTTATCGGTCATAGTAACGGCCGAGGAAGAGAAAGACAACCACTCAGACCTCGATGCCCTTGCCAAAAATGTCAATGTTCTAGCTTTGTTTCATTGGTCGCTCTCAATAGTGATGATGCTGCTAGTTCCTTCTGTTGCAGCATGCTTAGCTCTCGCAGATCGGATTTCACTCTCTATCTTTATTCAGATTATATGTGCAGGCTATTCTGCTGTGGAGGCCGTTATACTACGGTATCCAGACCCCACTGGCCATGAAAACGTCGCTTCCCGAGGAACAGCATGGTTTTTGGCTTTCTTCTATTGCTTCACTATTATTCTGGGGAACGTAACAGCAGGATCGTCAGTCTTAGCCGAAACTTTAAGCAAAAGTAGGTTTGGGATTGTGGGCTCCAAAGCTTCAATCATTGCGTACAAAATAGCATCTATTCTAGTTGTTCTCTGTGGATTTATCAAGGTGTGCATGTCTATCACCTCTTTATTGGGCTTTTGTTACGGTTTACACACTGGTCAGTGTAATGCTCATGGAATCATGGGAATCGGATTCATCTTATATGGATTTGTTCTGGTTGTGGTTTTACTAACTCCTTGGATTAGAATGAATTTTGGTCATAAGTACTCTCAGGAATTCTATGATTCTGTTGTTATCACGATGTGGGGAATAGTCAACACGTTCACGGAACATCGTCCTTGGGAACCTTGGTCACACGGAGACTACCAACACACCAGTATGGGTATTATCTTTTGGGCTTGTGGGATGTTGGGAGTGTACTTGTCTCGTAACAACAAGCGAAACTTTATGCCGGCTCTTACTCTTATATTCACAGGATATGCAATGTCACAGCATCATCAAGTGCTTCAAATCTCTACCAAAGTGCATGGATTCTTTGGGCTAGTGCTTATTTTTGGAGGTTTCGCAAGAATTGTGGAAATAAGCTTTGTTTTGAACGACGAGCGGTCCGAGAAGCAGGGCAAAATAATGTCTTTTCAATATGCAGCACCATTTGCTCTTGTTTTAGCCGGCATTTTGTTCATGGGGGCTACCGAACAACAATTGCAATTAGTCGTTGACATGGGCGCAGATCACTCATCTTATATTCTGGTCTTATCAAGCGCAGCCTGTATGGTATTCCTGTGGTTCCTTGTCATAGTTGAACTATATCTGAAACTAACCGGCCTTTCCTCCTTGAGCTTAGCAGAATACAATTCTCTTGGAGATGGCACAGAATTCGATCGAGATAGTCATAGTCATGATCAATTTGAGCTAAACGACTTTTCGGACCTTGAAAACAATGAAGCATCCCCTGGCGCCCGCTAAAAGCGTGACATCACCACATTTCTCATAGATCGAAATAAAATCATAAGTGTACATTTGGATTGCTATCTGAGATGATCACCCTGTTTATTGGCTCTCATTGCAAGGAAACAGCCACTTCTATATAGACAGAGACTCATGTATATCTTCTTTTGTATGTGCGATACTCAACTCCCGATGCGAAAATTATGTACATAAAAATTCTTTTTGAAAGCGAAGTATATTATATTACTAAGGCAAATGACATTAGAAGGCGTTGTGATTGGTTTTTGTTATCAACAACATCGATCATAGAAAACAGGCCTGCAAGCTGTTTTGAGGCGAATTAAGATATCACAGAGCTTGAATACACGAATATAAAGGTTTGCTTGCTGGTTATATGGCAATTTTACGGACATTTAGAAAAGGTTTGGCATATCATTAGCACTAGTATTGACTTCATAAAATGAGTGCCATACTATCGGCAGATGATCTGAACGACTTCATATCACCTGGTGTAGCGTGTATTAAACCAGTTGAGGTAAAAAATCCCGTGAAGAGAGATCAAATTGCTAATATAGAGGTTGAGATCCAGATTGATAACGACGGAAATGCATTTGAAGTTGGCAACAAAGGAACGAGGTCGCAGCTTCAACAGGCACAGATTTCTCTTGCAGATTGTTTGGCTTGTTCAGGATGTATCACATCTGCTGAGGAAGTTTTAGTTGCACAGCATTCCCACAAAGAGCTGATAAATACTCTAAAGAACAACGATGGAAGCAAGCAATTTGTTATGAGTATAAGTCACCAGTCGCGTGCATCGCTAGCAGCAGCTCTGAATCTCTCTGTCGAGAAATTCGACTTATTCCTGATAGAACTATTCACACAGACCCTTGGGTTTAGATTTGTTGTCGGTACTGAACTGGGAAGGGTAATGTCATCATTTCAATTAGCTAGTGACATAGTACAGGCTAAAATGGAGACCACTAAACAACGAGAGTCTGGACCTGTGCTTTCTGCGGTATGTCCTGGATGGGTTCTTTATGCTGAGAAGACACACCCCCATATAATCCCAAGACTGAGTACTGTGAAGTCTCCTCAACAGATCACTGGTGCTTTGCTGAAAGGATATGCATCACGCGATTTGGCATGTTCTCTTGATGAAATATACCATGTTTCGATTATGCCATGTTTTGACAAGAAATTGGAGGCGGCTCGTCCAGCGGTAGATAGTGAAGATGGAGCCAATACGACACATGATGTGGATTGTGTGATTACTCCACGTGAATTGTTACAGCTACTGCAGGACGAGAACATTGATATTGATCAGGTAATTGAAAGAACATCGTTGCAATATCAGAATTTGTATGAAAAGAATTTGGGAATGGATGCTGTTTACTCTAGTTGTGCCCCTAGTGGGTGGCTAAGCGCATATGATTCGTGGCTTAATAGCGAAGGATCTACTTCGGGAGGATATTCGTGGAATTATTTAATGGAGCTGAAAAGGTACGCTATTAACAAACTTGGGATTGAAGAAGAAGACCTGCATTTGACCACAAGAGAGGGTCGTAATAGTGATGTCTATGAGATGCGATTGGTTGATAGCGAAGGCCATGTTCTCGGGTCTGCCGCTGTTGTTAATGGGTTCAAAAACATACAAAATCTAGTTCGCAAACTAAAAATCGGAAGTGGGAAGGTTGGTACAGGTTTGGCAGCTCGAAGACGTGCCAGACAGCAGTCCAAGATTGGAGAATCTACTCCCACGGGTAACACATCTCCAACAGCAGTTGAACCTTGGAATTGCGACTTGGTGGAAGTAATGGCATGTCCAGGCGGATGTATAAATGGGGGAGGACAGGCGGCTCTGGCTGGGGAATCACCCTTGGAACACGTTAGAAAGCTATATCGCAGCATTCCACTGGCCGGCAGTTCCTACAGTGAAACCCAGATGTCTACTTGGTTCACCTACTCACTAAACACATTAAACTTATCACGTGACCGTGTGATGCGCACCTCATTTTCCCCTATCACTGGTCCATCGGACCCCGCGGCCGTTGCACTGGGGTCGACTTGGTAAACTCAAGGCAATCGGTGCGAGATTTTTATTGTAAGGGGCTCCCTCAATTTTTGCAGGGGTTGCCTCACGGACTTCTGTTGTCCTTACGGGGCAGATGCGGATTCTTCTCTGGTAGCGCTATCGGGAAAAATCTTAATAATTACGCGACGGAGAAACTGCTCCGGTATGGGAACTCAGGCATAGAAGCAATTAGATGCTGCTAAGGACATTTGATTTCTCCTGTGCCTCCTGTTTATCCCTGAATATATTAGCGATTTGCACAGCGCGTTGTACTAGTGGATCTAGGGATTACTAACTGTATAAAGCATACTTTAATCGGCTCTTTAGGAACTTCGCCACAACTAGCCACACCCTTACTTCTCGGACTTTAGTAATCGCCATTCAGGATTTTCTGGCAGAGAAAAGCAAGCAAGCGGTTTTTCTTTCCTTTCAAGTCCGACCGATTAATCCAGAGAGAGTTTTTGACAGCAGCCTTTTAAAGCGCCACTTTGCAGCTGTACAAGTGAAAACGGATCCTTCAGCAAGCCAATCTCAACCAGATACTTGTGAATATAGCGTATAGACAGTTCAATAGGATAGTACTCTAAAATCTAATCCATTGGTTAAAGAGAGAATCGATCGGAAAGAATAGGCAGCCTAGGTTTATTCGAATAAAGGCAAAACAACGTTAACGATGTCTGATACGGTGGAATTCAAAGAAAACACTGTGATTGTCGTATTTGGGGCTTCAGGTGATCTTGCAAAGAAGAAGACCTTTCCTGCTTTGTTTGGACTTTTCAGAGAAGGATATCTTTCTCGTTCAACCAAGATCATTGGATATGCCAGATCCAAGTTCACAGACGAGGAACTGAGAACCAGATTGAAGCCATATTTCAAAACACCAACTGAAGAATCAAAGAAACTTGCAGATGAGTTTTTGCAAATGTGTTCATACTTGTCTTCTCCATATGACACTGCTGAAGGTTACAAGAAGTTGAATTCTGCAATCGAGGAGTTTGATGCTTCGAGAGGAGTCAAAGAGTCACATAGATTATTTTATCTTGCTCTCCCCCCATCTGTTTTCATAGCTGTTGCTGCAAAAGTAAAGCAGTTCGTTCACCCTGGCAACAAAGGTGTTGCTAGAATTATTGTAGAGAAGCCTTTTGGTCACGATTTACCGTCTGCCAAAGAGCTTCAGGAACAATTAGCTCCTTTGTGGTCGGAAGATGAACTGTTTAGAATTGACCACTATCTTGGAAAGGAGATGGTGAAGAATCTTGTTCCGCTAAGATTTGCCAACGAGTTTTTGAGCGCCTGTTGGAATAACAATTTCATCAAGTCGATTCAGATTTCTTTCAAGGAACCATTCGGAACTGAAGGCCGCGGTGGATATTTTGACTCGATTGGAATCATTAGAGATGTTATGCAGAACCACCTTTTTCAGGTTTTGACCTTGCTTATGATGGAAAGACCAGTATCAACTGATTCTGAGTCTATCAGAGATGAAAAGGTACGGGTACTGAAGTCCATTAGACCTTTTAATAAGGATGATGTACTTGTTGGACAATATATTAAATCTGAAGATGGAACAAAGCCAGGATATCTTGATGATGAGACAGTCAATCCACAGTCCAAATGTGTCACTTTTGCTTGCATTGCATTAGAAGTGACTAATGAAAGATGGCAAGGTGTTCCCGTAATCTTAAGGGCAGGAAAAGCTTTGAATGAAGGAAAAGTTGAGATTCGTGTTCAATTTAGAGAGACTTCTAACGGAATGTTTGAGAGCGTAAACAGAAACGAATTGGTGATAAGAGTGCAGCCAGATGAGGCAATGTATATGAAGATGAATATGAAGATTCCTGGAGTCACCAACCAGGTGAGTGTCACTGAGCTTGACTTGACATATAAGAGCAGATACTCTGACTTCTACATTCCTGAAGCATACGAATCTCTTATTAGGGACTGTTTGAAAGATGATCACTCTAACTTTGTTCGTGACGACGAACTTGAAGTAAGTTGGGGTCTCTTCACCCCTCTATTAAACTACCTTGAAGGCCCTGATGCTCCTGTTCCTCTTCCGTATCATTACGGATCTAGAGGACCTGCTGAGCTCAATGATTATCTGAAAAGGCATGGTTATGTTCACGAAAGTAGATCTGTCTACCAATGGCCTATTGCTACTCCTGATATCCTCAAGGGTAGCAAGATCTGAATACTATAGCCTAGTGCAGTCTTTAGGTTTTTGTTGTTTTCAAGATCAATGTTCTTTCTGTACTTTCACTATAGTAGTAGGTAGAGCTCTGTTCATCAGATTGATTGCGTATTTGCCCTGGCTTACGTCAATGCTGACAAAGCCACACAATAATGCCGAACTTTTTTGTCCGGTTTTCGTCGTGAATTATGCCTTATCGAGCCGTGCGAGATTTCGTAATCTTTACTTTAGTAGCCAGCATCGCTCCTCTGGATATCAATTCTAAGTGTTATATAAGAATCAAGTTATTTCCTGCAGAAACATCATCTTTCCTGTCAACGTTTGCGTATCTTATTAACAGAGATACCTTCACTAACCAGAAACATGTCGGACTACCCTAAAGAACTAAGCCTTGATAGCTTGAAGAAATGGACTGAGGAGTTCCAGAATAGTGATCCTACGGGAAAGCTAGCGGCGTCCTTCTGTCAGCACGGAGACATAGATGAACTATTAATTTCTAGAAACAGAGAAATTGATAACCTCCATGTGTTTTCCAACGTTATTGAACCAGAAGGTGCCCCAGTCACAGATCAGAAATCTTCTGGTAGATGCTGGCTATTTGCGTCCACCAACTTGCTGCGTTTGAAGCTAATGACTAAGTTTAATCTAAAGGAATGTCAACTAAGTCCTTCATACTTGTTTTTCTACGATAAGCTGGAGAAAGCCAATTACTTTTTAGAACAAATTGTTGACACCTATAAAGAGGATGTGAACTCCAGATTGATCCAATGGTTACTGATTGACCCTATCGGTGATGGAGGCCAGTTTACTATGATGACACAGATTATAGACAAGTATGGTCTGGTTCCTAACCAGGTATTTCCAGACTCTTTTAACACCACTGCTTCTAGAGTGATGAACAGACTGATTGTGTTAAAGTTGAGAGAATTCGCTCAGGTTTTGAGAACCAAGCTGGAAAAGGGAGAATCAATTGCTGAAACAAAGCTGTCCATGCAACAGGAGATCCACAGATTGCTATGTATATTTTTAGGAACCCCTCCTGGGCCAACTGACACTTTTAAGTGGGAGTTCTACGACAAAGATAACAAATATCAATCTATCACCACAACCCCTAGAAAGATGGTAACTGATGTGATAGAATTCGAAACTCCACAGTATGTTTCCCTATTGAACGACCCTAGAAATCCATATGGCCGCATGATTGTTATCGATAGACTGGGTAATGTTGCTTCTGGAGAAGTTGTCTCTTATCTCAACATGGAGATCGACTTTTTAGCAAAAATGGTTGTTGAGCGTATCAAGAACAATAAAGCAGTCTTTTTTGGGACCGATTCTCCAAAATTCATGGACAAGAAAAGAGGTATTATGGATATTGACTTGTGGGATTATCAGTTGATAGGTTACGACCATCGTTCTATGGATAAGGCCTCTCGTGTAGTGTATGGTAACTCACTTATGACACACGCTATGCTTATCACAGGAGTTCATCTCGACAATGATGGAAACCCTGTGAGATACAGAGTGGAAAACAGTTGGTCCAACAAGTCCGGACATGATGGATATTATGTTATGACCCATGATTATTTCTGTGAATATGTCTACCAGGTTGTTGTTGAGAAGTCGGAAATTCCAGATCAACTGCACTTTCTGCAAGATCCATCCCCTATTATCCTTCCTCCTTACGATCCTATGGGCGCATTAGCTCAGTTATAAGCTCCTTGAATGTGTCTATGTCCTGAAATAAGGCATGTTATAGTATCGTTAAATAACTTTCAGTAAAGAAGACCTTCGGTATAAGGACGATATATCTCCCTTAGATACGCGGATTCATAAACCTCAGGTAGCACTTTCTGGATTTTGATAGGAAAAAATTCTAAAGCGTTTTCTGTTTTGTATGCGTTGTTATGATTTTACCCTTGCTTTCGGCATCGATAGTATGTATTGAGAGACCCTTCATAATCCACAGAAGGGTGTCAGATACCGACAGGATCCGCTTGAGTGACTGATTGTGGAAACAACTAGCTGAAAGGAGCAAATATCACGCCTGTGAATGTACATAGTCTCTCCTGAAAGTTTCCAGGCATATATAATACAAGATGAGATGGCCAATAGGAGTTTTAGTCTCCCTTTATTTGTTTGATACAGCCTCAACTATTGCAGTACCCACTAGAGATTTCTCTGGTAAGGATTACTTTTTATTAGAGCCCAGTGACGGCGTGGAGGCGTTGCTGTCAACAGACAATGATTTAACCTACGAATATCCATCGAGAGCTTTTGAAAAATATCATGTATTCTCTCTTCCCAAAGGACACAGTCTATCCGACTGTCTATCAAGTGGTTTGACAGGCGCAGATCTTGGTGGATGCGGTGCACCTGCTTTAAAATCAGCGCATTTACTAACGCCCAAGAGATTAATCAGACGATTACCAGTTCCTGTGCCGATTCCGGTGATGGACTCATCTGAGCAGCAATTAGCACAAGCAGAGACCGATTTCGGAATCGATGATCCTATTTTCGAAGAGCAATGGCATATAATAAACACCAAATATCCAGGACATGATGTGAATGTGTTGCCAGTGTGGCGACAGAACATAACAGGACTCAACGTAGTGACGGCTCTTGTTGACGATGGACTTGATTATGAAAGTAAAGATTTAGCTCGAAACTTCTGTGCTAACGGGTCTTGGGACTTTAATGACAATACTGCACTACCAAAACCAAGACTGAAGGATGATTACCATGGCACTAGATGCGCTGCAGAAATTGCCGCAGAAAAAGGTAATGGATATTGCGGTGTTGGAGTGGCCTATAACTCTAAAGTATCAGGAATTCGGATTCTTTCTGGCGAGATAACTGCCGAAGATGAAGCAACAGCTATGATACATGCGTTAGATGTTAACGATATCTACTCATGCTCATGGGGTCCTCCGGACGATGGAAAATCGATGGACGTGCCTGACAAAATTGTCAGAGAGGCTATGCTAACAGGAATCCAGAATGGCCGAAAAGAAAAGGGTGCCATCTATGTGTTTGCAAGCGGAAATGGTGGCTTGTATGGCGATAGTTGCAATTTCGACGGTTACACAAACAGCATATACTCAATAACTGTGAGCTCGATCGATCATAAAGGACTGCATCCACCATACGCTGAATCTTGCTCTGCAGTTATGGTTGTAACATATTCCTCTGGCTCAGGGGAACATATACATACAACAGACTTTCACGATAGTTGTACGTCTAACCACGGAGGAACTTCTGCTGCTGCGCCATTAGCTGCAGGCATATATGCCCTTGTTTTAGAAGCAAACCCAGACCTCACCTGGAGAGACTTGCAGTATCTCAACGTTCTTGGTGCTGTGGAGGTCAATTCTAACGATCCTAGTTGGCAGGATTCTGCCATTTCTGGGCGACGCTACTCTCCTGTGTTTGGTTGGGGTAAGATTGACGCAGAAAAACTGGTTTCGTTGGCACAAAACTGGACACCTTTGAAGCCACAGGCATGGTTTTATTCACCAATTCAAAGACCTGACTCTTCTATATCTGGCGAAATGTCTAAGCTGCAGCATAGTTTTGAAATAACGCATGAGATGCTTGAGACGGCCAATTTAGATCATGTGGAGCATGTGACACTAACTGTAGACATCGAGACATCAAGAAGAGGTGACGTTGTTGTTGACTTAATCTCTCCAGAGGGGATTGTTTCGCATTTGGCTGTGACAAGAGGTCGCGATCAGAGCCCTGATGGGTTTAAACAGTGGGCATTTTCGTCGGTCGCTCACTGGGGGGAAAGCGGAGTAGGAAAGTGGACGATTGAGGTTAGTAACTCTAACGTGCGCTGCTCTTTAAAATGGAATGATTGGCAATTGAAATTATTTGGTGAGTCCATAGATGCATCCAAAGCGAAGCGGTTCGATTTAGATGAAGATTACAGCATTACGAGCACAGAGGATGGATACAACACGCAAAGTACTAGCGAGGAGGCTAGTTCGACAACAGAGAGCTTGGCTGCGCCAACTGACACCCCAACAGGAGACAATGAAGTTGGAGACGGTGAAACCGGATCATATAAGGATGAATCAGGAGGCCACTACCAGGAGTATTTCTTTTTCATTCTTGTTATTGGATTCATTATATGCATATGGATGTTGAAGAGCCGGAAAAAGCCAGGACGTTCGAGAAGAAGAGACGAATACGAGTTTGACATTATCCGGCCTGACGAGGACTTTGACTCTGAATACGCTAACTCAATGCAGTCTCGGGCCACCACGCGGAACAATTCCAGTATTTCACTGAGTCAGTTCCCAAATGCGTACCTTGCAAGAAATAGCATGGACGCTACCAAGGCCAAGCAGCAGCAGAAGAAAACTGTTGAAGAGCAGTATCTAAACCGAGAGGAGGCTGAAAGAGAGCGTCTTTTTAGCGAAATGAACGGAGAACTTCCAGATCACTCCGATCCTGACGAAATGTACAGAATTACATCGCACGATGACGACAGCCCAGAGAACCCACTATAGACACTAAATACGGACTCAGTGCCTTTTCTATCTATATTTATTCATGTTTAGTTGTGCATTAGTTTTGATAGAGTTAATATTAGGTGAAAAAATATATTCACTTGACAAAATAAGAATTTAATTTACTGTACGAACCTACGTTAAAACTCCTGGCCTGGAATCCGGTCGCACTATGGAAGGCAACAAGGGCACTCAAACCAACAAAAGGTACTACAAACCTCATCCGCAACAACCGACGAACCGGTTATCAAGCCTGTTCAGTAAATACCAAAAACTTCCTTTACAATGGAAAATTTATCTTGGACTCAGTACATTTATAGCTGCTTACGTAGCCGACTCATTGAGCGAAAAGGTTATGGAAAATAATATGGTCGACTACGAGGCTAATAGACGCGTGGAGCTCGAGCTCAATAAGATCAAGGATGAGCAATTGTCCGACAAGCGAGACTGAATCATTTGCATATATATATCTCTATAATTTAATATTTTCAACTCTATTTTATTTTTGATAACTGAGACAAGTTATCAACAAGTAGTTAGCTTAACAAAAACGCAACGATTTAAAAGCCAAAACAACCACCCTGCTAGGTGAACTTTCTCTTGAGACTAGAGATGAACTCAAGGAATCTGGCAGGGTTAGTGTCAATTCCCCGTGAATACACAAATTCAGAGGCTAGTTTAGTAGCAAAGATCGCCCTTAAATATGCAGTTGGGACTCTCGACAATATACTCTCAATACCAATCTCATTCAACAGAAGCTTTGGCAGGGCATCGGTTAGAACATCATTCCGGAACTTGACGTCATCATCCCACAGTTCCTTTGAAGATGCCAACTCATCGGCCAGCTTGTTAATAGCATTCGACAGCTGGTCACTGAGAGTAGAGAATGGTTCCTTGGAGATATCATGCAAATGCCACAACATCTCAAACTCACTCTCAGCGTTCTTGACAACGATCTTCTGTACTTCCTTAACATACTTTCTGTAGAACTCAGGAACCTCTTGTGTCTTTTCGTCAACACACATATGTTTCAAAAATCCCTCATCATCAAACGACAATGCTGCGAGAACTTCAAGCGAACTTGATGTTACACCACCTTTATTGGTGGACGCATCCTTGAACACAATTGCTCCAGCCTTTTCTAGCATAAGCTTTGCTGACTGAGTAATGAACAAATTGGCCCCTTCAACAACAAACGGAACAACAGACTTGCCTGTCTTCTCATCAATGAAAAAGTGGACATTGTTGGCATCTAAAGAATTTGGTCTCCCTCCACAAGGAGCAAACAGTTTCACAAAGTTAGGTGGGTAGTACTGCTGAAGCAACAAATGGAAATTGTTTCTGAAAGTTAATCCACTGCTGATCACTTTTCCATTTGGGAGAGTCACATCAACGTCATCAATAAGCACAATATATCCTCTTGGACCAAGCTTGGACTTGTCAAAGAATTGGTTCCCTTTTCTCTCATTCGCTAGTCTTATCAACTCTTGCTTGTCAATTCCATCTTCATCAACAATAACCCCAGCTCCGTCAACGAGACCAACGTATTTTTCATCCTTAGATAGTTTGATTTCATTGGAGCCGAGATCACCGTCACCACCAGCTATTTGAACCTTAGTAATACTGCTCAAGTCAGTTATTCCAACTTTCTCATAGATTTTCTCGGTATAAGCTCTAATACTTAATGAGGTCATTCCATAAGCGTCGTGTGGAATACCGCCAAGAGATGGCGACTTTCCAGTAAAGAAAGCTTTCCATGCAAAGCCAAAAGCCGCACCTCTCTTCCTAGCATGAATAGTTGCCCAATCAACGTAACCGGCAGTGTTTTCATCTGGACCCATAAAAAGCATCTCAGGCTTCTGGTACAAGTCTACGATTGTTTCCTTTCTAGGATCCTTAATCAATAGATCCAAAAGAGAGTCGATATATTTGGTGAAACATTCTTTTGGTCTCTCTTGTGCAGCACCAGGATTTAATAATATGACACCTTTTGAACCACCCTCTGGAATATCTTTGTTTTTCCGCTGCTGAGTGCTTGCTAGGTTATAGTTTTCGTCAAATAACGTTTTCATGTTTGCAGTGTAGTTATCGAGAGATCTGGACTTGACAATCCGAATTCCACCTCTAGCTACGTCCCTGAATCTGATATGGAATCCTCTGAAATCAGATCCAACCACAAAAAACATACCATATGGAGTATTTGGATACTCTGTCTTAGGCAGAAAAGAAGGATTCAATCTGAATGAGAGAGCAATTTTTGAGGTGACAAAGAAGTTTGTTTTTAGAACACTCTTGTTGAATGAGTACAATGCTCTTAAGACTAGCATATGACCTTCATTTGATGAGCATGATTTTGCCAAGTACTTTTCAAACTCCTCATCATCAGTGATTGGACGAATCTCAGAGACTCTTTGATAGGAAAGAGTTCTTTCCATAGAAGCGGAAATGTAATGACTATCCACAAAATGACGATATAACTGGCTTACAAGTTCTCTGTTGCTGTTGAAACATTCAGCAATATATGAATGACTGTAAGTTTCTGATATCAATCTCTTTTTGATCTTGCCCAACAGTTCACCATGGACAGGTGAACTAGATTCTGAAAGTAGCCTTTTTAATGAGGTGAATTCGGGACCGAGACGGTTCAAAAAGTGTGTAACAAAAATTACACCACAATGGGCATATATACTCTCTTGAATTGACAACTCACCGGTAGAAAACTTATTGTAAAACATATTGCTTGGAATACAATAAAGCAGAGATGCCTCTTTGGTAATCTGATAGATCGTCATTTCAGGACTGACTGAATCAGAATGATCAATGTACATCGAGATAATGGAAGAACCATTTGCAAAGTTCTCGACGTACTTTCTTTTCAAATTCACATTATAATATCTGGCCAGAGTGCTCAAAGCAGAACTATAACGAGGCGAACTGTTTCTGCGGTATCCAATGATAATTCGCTGTTCCCCTGTAGAAGCAATTGCAAAGTGCTTGATCACAGGACCCTCAGTATCATCTAGTTGCTCTAACACCTCTGAATAGAGCGCCTTCGTATGGGGACTGGCTATTTTCAGAAAAGTTTTATCTCCAATACTCTCAATCAAAGAGGAGTCGGATTTGGCATGTTCAAATTCACATCTGTAAACAAACCGGCACTTGACCAAGTCACCAGAAGGTAAGATTGAGTTGAATGATTCCATTCTATAGGCAACATCACCTATTGCACGATCTAAATATTTATCATCAATAGCATGTTCAAATTCTTCAGAATCACCAGCGTCAAAATAAACAGCATGGTCATCAGCTTCTCTTCTATGGTGTAGAAATGGCTTATCTTTAAGTCCTCTAGCATAAGCATCTACCTTCGCCGAATAAAGCGCCAAAATATGAGAGACAATCACGGAAACAGATTCTGACGCAAAGTAGGTATCGTCAATTCCTAAGTTTTCATAAAACCATTTTGTCTCAGGTTCTATAAGGTTCTCTGGGATGAATCCTGTAGAGTCCAATTCATCCATCACACTCGACATTTGCGTCTCTTTCCCTGAAAACTCAGTTGGCTTATAGCCAGAGCCTTGAAGGTCTGATTTGTCGACATTTTGAAACGAATTGGCACTAAAGTTATTGTGTATTGTGAGGCCAGCCAAACGGCCTTCAATACTCATCATATCAGTAGACATATCTTATTTTGCGAAAAACGCGATGGCCTCATGAAGTATAACGTTTATGTGACTGAGAGAACTTCAATACTATTTATACATCTGTCGTTTGCCTTCCCGCTGGCAAAAGAAAGGTTCATGCGTTTGTTGACGTTTAATCAGTCACAAAGGTCACAACAGAGCACTACTGGCCACAAGCCACAAAGTAGGATGTATGGGGTAACAGAAACAGAACCAAAACCCTCACTACGCGGATAAACTTGACTGGGCGGTTTTTTACTCCAACTTTATGAGGCTGGTGCATGTGGTATTAGAGTGCTCCCCGCCTAAATGGAAAATTAAAAAAGTCGAACTACAGCCCCTTCGCGGTGCCTTTCCCGACGTAGTGCTCGAGGCCGTCCCGGCGAGCCATAGACCCCACAATAACGCCGGAAGTGTCATTCACCCCGCTCATATGAGGTCTCAGCTAGCCGGACATGACTCGAGTTGCAGAAAAAACTGACCTCTTGTGCTGTCAGCATTCAACTGTTGGGTTTAACGTTTGCAATTCAGACTGAATATGACCTTCCTGTCCATATAATTTGAATTTCGATATCCTTTCCTTGCAAAAAAGAAACAAAAATACACCCTTTAGTGGTGAGTGAGTGATTTTATTTTCTATTTAATACTGTAAAATTTCCACAACCCTCTCACAACCGTATGATGCCGCTACTACCCGGATTCCATCTCACTCCCTAAACAAGGGGCACTTGCAAGCGAACTAACACGTCGGAAATCGCACGCCTTTTGCTACTATTTTCCATCAATGTTCTCCTACATCGCCGTTAGTCGCGTTGAAGCCCCGTGTAATGTTCTACGGCAATCAATCAAAGCCTTTTACTCCGCATTTCATTCGGCACTTGTCATCCCTCTTCTCGTAGAATATTCTGAATTTCAATCACCTCCTCACGTTCAATCCATTTTCTGGCATCAAACTTATCATGTTCTAGTTACAGTCTCTTACACCTGCACAGTTAATGTTTTCTCCACGTGTTTCTCGAATCTGATCCTGAGGGCTTTCTGTTCCGCATTTTTGTTACCGGTGATACCCTTAACATGCAGATAAAATAACAATGACAATCAATAAAGAAGTAGACAGAAGAATGCTCTGGATTGCTGTGGCACGTGATTACATCAATGCTGACTCATCATTGATAGCAAGAGCTCTTAATCTTTTGCAGAGTTCATGTGTACGGGCACACAACCTATCTTGATTTGTGAGTTAACAGAGCTCAGTAGTTACATAGGTGACACAGAAGTAGGTCAGTAAACCAGTCTTTATGTATTGAACGCATTATTGACCCCATAATTCTCTCTGGAATTTTCCAAATAAAGGTGCACATAAAAATGTTAGTGTTTTTTAAGCACAGTCAACAAAAAGTGAACAAGTGATCAAAAAAGAGTATCGTTTATTTAATAAACGCACTTTAGTGTTCAAGCAGTGCTGTAGAATCGAGACGTATGGCTACTCCTGTTAAAGGTGTATTTGTTGATTCAGAATTGCTTTGGAACTGCTAAGTTGTTTTTAAGGCAGAGACTGAATATTCCACTGCCGAGCAAAAAGTAAGACCAAAACAAGCCTTTTGGCGTTTCTCAAACATAGCAATTCTCATTTTCAGGTATGAGCAAACACGCTAAGTCACAATCAACATACGCATTTGAGAATACCAGCACCAGTGTTGCTGCTTCTCAGATGAGAAATGCGCTTAACAAGATGATCGACTCAGTTGAAGACTCTTCTGCTCGAACCAGGTTTGAAAGTGAAATGGACTCTTTTTTTTCTCTATTCAGAAGATATCTCTCTGACAAGGCGTCTGGAGGAACTTTGGATTGGGAAAGGATCAGATCTCCAACGCGGGATGAGGTTGTGGCATATAGTGATCTCACAAACGACGAGAACTCAAATATATCTAAGTTGGCGGTTCTTAAACTCAATGGAGGTTTGGGTACTTCTATGGGATGTGTAGGTCCTAAATCTGTGATTGAGGTGAGAGATGGACAGTCATTCCTGGATTTATCTGTGAGACAGATTGAACATTTGAACACTACCTATGACACAGATGTACCTCTCTTATTGATGAATTCATTCAACACCAACGATGATACTCAGATCATTGTTAGAAAGTATCAAGGTCATAGAATTAGAATCAGAACATTCAACCAATCCAGATATCCTAGAATCTTTAAAGATTCTTTATTGCCTGTTCCTCAGTCATTTGATGACAATCTTGACGCATGGTATCCTCCAGGACATGGTGATTTATTTGAGTCACTTGTCTCATCAGGCGAGCTCGATGTGTTGTTAGATCAGGGTAAAGAAATATTGTTTGTATCAAACGGAGATAACCTTGGTGCTACAGTTGATACAAAAATCCTCAACCATATGATTGAAACAGAGGCTGAGTATATCATGGAGCTCACGGACAAGACAAGAGCTGATGTAAAGGGTGGTACTTTGATTAACTACGACGGACAAGTCAGACTGTTGGAAATTGCACAAGTACCAAAGGATCACGTGGAAGACTTCAAATCCATTAAGAAGTTTACTAATTTCAATACGAATAACCTTTGGATCAACTTGAGAGCCATTAAGAGACTAGTCGAGGCCAATGCATTAGAAATGGAAATCATTCCAAATTCTAAGTCCATCTCTGTTGGGAATTCGGAGATGAGTGTTTTGCAGCTTGAAACCGCTGTTGGCGCTGCTATACGTCACTTCAAACATGCTCATGGTGTGGTTGTTCCACGATCCAGATTTTTACCAGTGAAGACATGCTCAGACTTACTTTTGGTCAAGTCTGATCTATTCAATTTACAACACGGAGCTCTAAATTTGGATCCTGGTAGATTCGGTGGTGCTCCCCTTATTAAACTTGGCTCTCATTTCAAAAAAGTTTCTAACTTCCAGCAGAGAATTTCTCATATGCCCAAGATATTAGAGCTTGATCATCTAACAGTCACAGGGAATGTCTTTTTTGGAAGAGGCGTTCAACTCAAGGGAACAGTGATCATCGTTTGCTCTGAAGGCCAAAGAATCGACATTCCAAACGGCTCTATATTAGAAAACGTGGTGGTGACTGGTAACCTAACCATTCTGGAGCATTAGCCGAGTTTTCAATCTACGTCCTATCCTTTTTCTTATCATTATTATGGGTATCTGCTTTTCGGTCGTAAGCCATTTATCTATCTATTTATTGTAGGAACCAAACTCTAATTGCTTCATTTCTCTTCCTAATCTCTTCTTTCTCTTTCTTTCCAACACCTTCTCTCTCTGCTTGCCATTCATTCTATCGAAACGTGCAGACTGGATGACCTTACGCTTATCTGATCTCTTGATAAACTCCAAACCGTTCTCCTTTTTGTACTTTTTAATGACCTCCTTTTCAAGGTCCCTGTTTTTAAGTGCATCCAACTTTGATTTCATGCTTTTCGCCTGGTACTCGAGATCTTCTCTTTCACTAGCAATCAATAGATTTTTACTGCGAGGGTCTTTTAAAACCGTCTGCATCTCATTAAGCTCGCTGTTTCTGTAATCATCCAAAAATTTGTAGTTCTTCCTCACTTCTCCCTCATTAACTCTGCCAAACGCAGAGTCAAACCTAATATCCATATGTTTAGTCCGTGCATACTTTGTGTTCTCCAATAGTCCAGGTATATCTCGCACTTTCGGTACTTTGGCCTTGGAAGAATACTCATTAGGAGAATGTTTTTTCTTCTTCCTCGTCTTACTTGATGCCTTGCCGTTTTTCTTTTGATCTTCAAAAAAGCCCTCATCTTCTTCTTTGTTGGTCGACTTTCCTACATGTGGTTTCTTTCTGTCTTGGTTGTCGAGCTTTTTCTGAGCAGACACTATTGCACCAAAGCTAATGCTGGAAAGACCGTCATCGTTATCGCTATCATTATTTGACGAAGTATTGCTGTCGACTTCAGCTTCAAAATCCGAGCCATCATCTTTTCCGTCTAAGTACGATCTAGAAAACTGAGCACGTCTCATTTTCTCGCTTTTTAAACCAAACAGCCAGATGATCACCTAATAACATAGATTCTCAGACGACACAGCAGTATACTTCTCAATATCGATAGCATTACTAAAATTTTTTCCTTTAGAGTCTTTTTAGCACAAAAAACCTGACTAAGCGATTATGTCACCAAAACCAGCTAATGGTCTCAGATACCTGTTACTAACATCAAAGCTACAAAAGAGTAATCATACATTAATAGGAAAGCGTCCCTCAAACAGAGAAAAAGCAAGGAAAGATTGCCAGAATGCCAAATTAGGGGTGTTGGTCGAATAATTGAAAAGAATGCTAGAATGATGCAAAATGAATCAATGAAACATGATTAAAATAAAAAAGCGCAGAATCATAACGATGTGAACAGTCATGGTGGGTAGCAGAATCACTTGTCTAATGAATAATACTTGTATATTCCTCGCTCACTAAACTCAACAGGAAATACATGGGAGTCAGGACAAGAATCTGAAAACTCTGAGCCACCATTATCTTCGGTGTTTTCTGCATGATCAGTATCCATTCCATCGTTAGTGGTGATGCTTGAATGCGTGTCTGCCAAAGTTAAGAAGGCCGAAGAGGCTCTTTTCAAGCTTCCCTTCACAGATAAATCTATATCTGAATGTCTGAAAAGCCCTCTTGAGCAGTTGATTTTTCGGGAAGCATATTTCAAGAAGGCCGGAACTTCTATCTTAGTGAAAATTCTTTGACCAGTATTAATATCAAAATAGATCATATTGTTGTTGAAATTTAATGATTCCCCCCTTAGTTCTTTCTCCAACTGTCTTTCGTTCAGCTTGAAAATCCATGCTCGTCTACCTTTTCCATTATTGTTGAAGCTTCTCCATATTTCCTGACTATTAGAAACAGGATTGAAGGCTCTAATTATTTGAGTGGTTTCATCCAACACCTCACATACCTTATAGCTTACCTCAATAGCTTCAAGGGTAGGACAACATGTCAACAATGGTTGTCCTTCTAAAGCCCATCTGGTAATATTGGGATTTCCCATCAAGTCGATAAACTTGAGGTTTTTACAATTTGGGAGGAATTTGGTCAAGTCTTCAATCGATATCTGGGAATGGGCAATACAAAGACTTTCCAAAAGAGGGAATCTCTCACTAATCAATATCAAGTGCTTTGTCAAAACTTCAATACCACTCAAGTTCAGGTACTTTAGATAAGGGGCATTCAAATGATTGAGTAGGTATGATAATGTATATTCGTTCAAAGGAGACGGAATGTTGGTGTCAACCTGTAAGTTTAACCATCTCAAGCTTCCTTCACAAACACATGGGTTTTTAGTGAGAAACTCAATCAGTTCTCTGGTTGATCCAAGGCTTGAGCATCTTGCAAGCGAAAGGTGGGTCAGTCTCGAGTTAGGATTAAGATAATCATCTAATGTCTTAACGGTGATCTGAGTATGTAGAAGATCCAGTCTTTCCAGTGAGTATAGTTTTGGTAAAATATCCATAAAGATTGTGCTGGTCAAGTCAGTACAATCATGAAATGATAATCGTTTCAAGTGGTAATTATCCTGGATTTCGAGATGTTGAAATGCTTCGTAGAACTTGTCCTCACTGGATCCACAAAAATCAATTGCCTCTAATCTGGAAAGTGAGTTGAAAAGATACTGAATGAGATCCTTATCAACATCAGTTTGAATACTCTCACTACCAAGGAATTCTTGCAAGTTGGGAACGAGTTTAAGACAATCAAGAATTGTCTTTGCAGTCACCATTTGAATCTCTTTCATCATTTGTCCGGTCCTTCCTAAACCAACAGATGTGAATTCGGAAAAGTCCAACACTTGAACATACCTTCCAACATTAGGAATGCGCTGCAGATTTTTAAGGAATTTGTCAAATGAAGTGGATCTGGTGAAGTTTGCATATTTGTAGAGGTATTTCAGACTGAGAAAGTAAAACTCACTATTCACAAGACTGATAGACTTACTGAAGGCCTTGATGTTAGAGTTAATTGAGTACATATTATCAGACTCATTAAAATAGGTATATCCTATGATTTTATCCAGTAGTTCATACGGAAATGGTACCAGCCCTTGAGATACTACAGGTGGACACCCATAAGAACCCAACGAGGCACCTCCATGATTATGGGTTCGGAGGGATGATTGCGAGTTCGACACGCTGGAAGAAACTGGATATTGGGAAGTTGATAAAACAAGGTCTTGTGCAGTATTTACCTCGACCGTGATCATGGAACGAGATTAGCCGACTAGTCACTTGATCCAAGAGGCTATAGTAGATAGATAGAAAAGGGCTTACAAACGCCAGTAACAGATAAGGTAACGCGGCTTGATTTGAAACCTTGACTTATGATGATAGAACTCAAGACGACTTGAAAGCTCTATGCAATACAAACAATGTCTTTGATGTCCTAAAATCTTCTTGTCTTCAGGAAGGCAAAGAGGCTATTCCGTGAGAGTGGGAAACGAAGGTCCTTTAAATACTAGCAGATTTTATAGCGACATAAAAAAAGAAAAAAAAACAAGATCTTAAGTGTCAACTAAAACCGATTGGAAATTTAGGCAGAGGGAGTGGAGGCGTCCAAAGTGCCACCAAGAGACCCCAGCTTACAAACAGGCTTTAACAGCTATTGATTCGCGCCGTAATCATGTCGAATTATCGCCAAATGTTTCACAATCACACCATATAACAAGGCTGGAAATAAACCACCAGGCTTTCCGGATTTCCTATTCTCCACTAATGCCGAACTAATCAGGAAACCGTTTTATAATTTTTGTCCTGCCGGGCCGTGCTGCGAAAACTCCTTAGTGAATAGCCCCCTACAAGCAGGACGCCACTTCGCGGGGAAACAACAGTCCGATGCGATGGCGCCTTCAGATTTGGGCGTTGTATATTACCATCTGCATAATTTGTCCTGAAACACAAAGAAGACTTGTAGTGGGGATCTGCAAATGCCACCGTGGTGAGGGATGACAAGGGCGGGGATAGTTGTGGCATTCCGAGGATGACTGTGGATTATCGCATATAGTATAGTCGATGTTTTGGCCATTTCAACCAATTTCCAAGATAGTTTAGGGGTTAGAATTCTCGCTTGTCACGCGGGAGACCGGGGTTCGATTCCCCGTCTCGGAGATTTGATCTTTTTTTGCTAATGGTCAATTTAGTTCTTTATAAAGTAAGTTAGCGGGCCTAGTTACCACCGGCAAGCCACAACAGGTGTTGCTTCATTCCCTCATTACAAAAGTTGGTGATACTCTGTCTATTCTTCTTGCTGGAAGGGAAGTGCTTCTCCAAGTAAGAACAATGAAGCTCGTAATGGCAGATGTAATCATTCATGATTCTCCACAGAGTAATTTCTAGGTTATTGCTGAAGTATTCGTTGTCACTAAACATTTTAATGCGGTCACCATTCTCCTTCACGATGAACTTATCATTCAGTAGCTCTACAGGTAAAAGTCTTGGATAATTTACCTTGAAAAATAAAGCTGACCGCCTTTCTGGAGACTCTTTGAGATACTCGGATAAGTTTTCTGTCGTAAGCATTTCAGGATTACTTCCAACATATTTGTCAAGGAATGAATTGAACGAATAGTAGTCGACAGTTGGATCAAACTCAAGCATTCCAACCCCTCTAAACGCATTGTTGTACCAAAATCCGTTAGCCTCTGTGGAAGATTTTACCTGATAATATGGCTCTTTGACAACGGTGGCAGCAGCAGCAAACGTCTCTTTTTCAGCCGACCCTCCAGTCTGAGTAAGTAGTGGATAATAGCAGTTATATCCATATATGTTATAATATAGTGCCAACAGAAGTGTTTTCCAGTGAGTCTTTTTATTAATCATCATTTCTCCCGAATCACTGGTTCTGTCGGGAATCGTGCCTTTCCTGTCATGCAATGCAAAAACTTGATCTGCCTTGTTGGTGCTGACATATTTAGACTCAGGAAGATCCATTAAAAAGTCTCGTACCCGTGTATTTTCAACTGTAGCACCAGCAACAGAATAAAAGTAAGGAGACGTGAATCGCTTCCAGAAGTCAGGCCATATAACCAATCCATGAGAACTAAATGGCTCAGAGTTGAACACTGATTCGTCCAGCGGCTTGATCAACAAGTTGTCACTGTCCAGTATCAGAACATCCTGGAAATTGGATGTAAGTAGTGCTAAAGATCTGTAGATAGAGCCATCACGAATATTGAAGTCAGAGAAAAACAAGTCCTCTTCGTCTCCTTCGGGTATACCCAGTTGCTCTGTCATAACAACACATTTTGCATGCAATTGGGGCAGGTACACATCACAAATCTCTCTATCCTTTCTATAGTCCGACATTCTTGGAAGCATAACCTCCACAGGAAGAGATCCACCCATCCGTCTAAACATTCTTGTTGATAAAAGAGCGAGCCATGAAAAATCTCCTCCTCCTATTATGATAACACCCTGCCCACTATATTGCAGAATATCATCGTATTTTGGTAATTCTTTTAGAAGCGCAGCATGCGCCTTCTTTGCTGCACTAACAAACTCACGTGGGAATCTACCGATTCCTGACAAATAATTAGAAGATAAGATCTTTGACTCTTGAAGCAAGCTTGTGTCGTACTCAAAGTGATCCAACATTATAGGGGGTTTGTAAGTCTCAATCGTTTTGAATATTGTCTTGTAAAAATTGATCTTTGCAACCTTCTTTTCTTCTAATATCTGCTGAGCATTTGCAGGCTCAGTCGTTTTCCCAGAGGAGTGAAATGAATGCTCTTTCACCCATGATGTGTAGTTGGACAGTATGGTGTTTTTCTGAATACTTGACCCCGAAGAGATGAACACTATTAAACACACCGCCAAAACCCCAGCCAATGCTATTAACCTCTTTTGATTTCGGCGTGAGTACGACTGAAATCTCGACCTGTAAAACCTATAATACTTATTAAAGGAAACCATGATCACGATCAGCCCGTGTTCGTCACGAAACTATGATAGCCGAATATTAGCACCTGTAGCCAGCCAAGACTGCTGCTTTTAAGTAGCACAAACCGTAGATGTATCTGCACAGCCCTCCAGGGACACTGATACTCACGAGGGAATAACTACGACGCCTCCTGCTGCTCTGTGAAGAACAGACTGATGCCGATCGTGAAACGATCTACAGCAACGTGAACAAAAAGTTTTGAGAACACTGATCAAAATCCAGGTGCACAGGTGTAGGAGTCCCATAAACCCGCGTAAGTAGCAGTGCTGGTGCAAGGGATGCTTAGGGTCTTGCGATTGTTCCCTTTTACGCTGTATGTGGTCTATACGTAAGCAGTTGTCTATTACTCAGTACTTATGTCCAGGAAGAAGTCTCATTGAGGTAATGCCGCTGTATCGCCGTCAGCCCATAAGCACTCTAAAATTTAGATCCATTTTGGAAGATCTGAATAAAAAGGGACGATCGACCTCTACATCGGTGCTTGGGGTCGATATTGCTCACATTAAATGAAGCCTTAATGTGGCTGTGATAAGCCACCGATTTGTAATCCGCGTTTCAGCCAAATTAACTATAAAAGCGGGGGCACCCAACAGGTTTGAAGCGGTCAATTGTTGCACCAACAGACTTCGGCACTTCTAAAGTTGATCAGAATGACCAAATACACAAGCTACGTTCTCAATTCCGGAAATAAAATCCCGGCTCTTGCCTTGGGAGTTTACCTTACCCCCAAAGATGTTGCCGCTTCCATAGTCTACAAAGCATTGAAAATTGGATACAGACACATTGACTCTGCTGCGGGATATGGCAATGAGGAGGAGGTTGCTGAAGGAATTTCGAAATGGCTACTGGAGGAGCCTGATAAGAATAAGAGAGAAGATGTGTTTTTCACCACCAAGGTGTGGAATGTAGATCACGGGTACGATCTTACTAAGAAGGCCATCGCCAAGTCTTTGGAGAACGTGCAGAAGATCAAATATATCGATTTGATATTGATTCATTCGCCACAATCCGACTATGAAAAAAGACACGGCTCATGGTTGGCATTGCAAGAAGCTGTTGCTGCTGGAACTGTCAGAGACATTGGAGTTTCCAACTACGGTATCAAGCATGTTAAAGAATTGCTTGCGTATCCTGACCTGAAAGTAAGACCTGCTGTTGACCAGGTGGAGTTGCACCCGTGGCTCACCAGAACAGATCTCGTGGACTATTTAAAGAGCGAGAATATCGCCGTGGAAGCCTATTCACCTCTAGTTAGGGGACAGAAGCTGGACGACCCTCTTTTGAAGGATTTGGCTAAGAAGTACAATAAGGATACGGCTCAAATTCTTATAAGATGGTCATTACAGAAGGGATTCATCACACTACCAAAGACAGTCACGGAATCAAGATTAATTTCCAACTTTGAGGTCAACGATTTCGAACTCTCTCAACAAGACTTCGAAAGCCTCAATGCAAAAGATGAATACTATATAAGTGGCTGGGATCCAACTGTGTATCCTTTGGATAATGAGAAAACAGGATAGGTGCTTCACTAAACCCATTGAGTCTCAACAGCAGTAGTTCCAGCCTTGGTGCTAATTTCAGTTTGCAGCGCAGTTTCTGTTACTGTTTGATTTGTCCAGTCCGGTGCACATGTGTTCCAAATAGTAATACTTCCTCCTCCAGAAGTTGTCAAAATGGTTGTTGCAGGAGGACAACTGGAAACCAAACTGGTGCTATACTCTGTAACTTCATATATTGATGTGAAAATAATTGAGGAAACCGAGATATCGTATTCTAGTGATAAGAGACTAATCAGTTAGTATTTCTTCTGTAGAATGCGAAACCTCTAATCCAAATCGTGCAAACTTACCTGCTGAACACAGGCTCTGGAAAACAAACAGTAAACTCGCTAGGATGTCAATTTTCATATTTAAATCAAATCAATTGTATCTTGAGATAAATATTATAATGATCAGAGTAATGATTCCAACCACATATCAGATGTGATATATAACTTTGACATCATATTTATATAACACATTTCTAAACATCAGCCATGGTTTCAGGTATCAAAGTAGTAAGTAAACTGATTCTTTCAATTCAAGACATCTCCAAAACCTATTTCCAGTAAACTGACTTTTTCCTATTTTGGACAGATCAATAGCGAATTTTCAAGATATCGATGGAATCAGATAGTGAAACGACCTTGTTCACAGTCAAAACTATTCCTGTATCAGATTCAAATGGCACGTTATCACTTGGTGTAACTACAGTAGACCTTTTTGAATATGAAGCCAAAGCTCATTTTTCAACCGCTCAATAAATTTGATATTCAAATAATGTAGCCCGTTTCCACGATTTCTTAATTCACTGCTCTCAAAATCCTGATTATTTTCATTTATACCGTACACCTCCGTACTGGTAGAAGTCCGGCTTAAATTATCAACAAAATTGAACAGCAGTTTCAGGTTCCATAGATCGTCAATCGTCTTCGGCTTTCTAACTTTCCGCTCAATTTCAAGTTTGAAATCTAAAACTGTCGAATGCATTATCTTTTCACCTTGAGTTCGATTGAACATTGCAGATATCTCAAACCGGGACATTGATTGGAACAACTTCAAGGACTTCAACTGGTCAATACAGTTCGGTTCATTATGATCATTATGCTTTTGCGTATAATTGACCAGATTATCAAAAGGAATTCTCAAATTCTGGTATTTGCGTCGCTTGTACACTATTAGTGTCAAGTTATTTTTCAAGAATGTTTGAAACACTTGCTCGTCTTCAAAATCAAGTTTGACAGGAAAATACTGCACATTCATGGCTGTTTCAATGCTTATTATAGTCTCTAATGGAGGGAGTAAAAATGGCGAGCTCATTTGAAACGCTGAGCCATCTTTAAGAGTCAGAATAACTTCAATCTTCACCGGCTGCTTGCTTTCGATATCACGGACCACAAGACACCTATTCTCAACTGCTAATGCCCAAAAATTACGTAACGCTTGTAAATGGATTTCCGCACACTCACTGATACGATTATAATTGTTTGAACCATACACTGGAAATATCGACGTAAGCAATGCTGCTATGCCAAAATTATCCTTTCTGAAAGCTTGCTGGCCTCCACCCAGGAACAGGAAACCTAGAGCAGTGTTTATAGCCATGTAGTTGCCATAGTTGGTCGTCTCGTCCGTTAATCCTTGCAGGTATCTCAGTCTCCTGAATATGGAAAGATCACCCATTCCTGCAGCCACAATGGATAGACCTAATATCACCACATCTCGGACATTTTTGGCTCCGATTAATGCCACTTGCTCATCATAATTGCAAGGCTCCAGGCGACATATCTCTAAAAGCATGTCAAAATAATATAGCATTGTATCAATTGCTTTGGCATCACCACTAGAAGCATGTTTCACCGCTACGGCTAACAATATTCCCCCAAGGATATTTAGATACGGCAAGAAATCACTGTCAAGTTCGTGAATGTGAGTGATATTGTAGACTTCTGATATACTAGAAGGAAGCTGAAGCTCCACCCATTCTCTGCTGTTCTCAATTTCATCCCACATGATTATGTTTGTGCCCAGACAACGCAACATTAAAATATCTGGTCGAACATAATCAAGAAGCTGTTGTGTTTTTGGAACAGCCAGTTTCTCCGCAACCTCGCTATTACCTGTTTTCATGAACAGAAAGGTAAGTGCCAAGACAGCTCCACTGCATGATTTATCAAACTCACTGGATGCTTGGATATCTCTAACGGAAACAGCCATCGAAAATAGCTGATCAATGACATGTGTGTCGTTGGTAGTCTTCAGTTCCTCCCCTCGGCCAAGACAAACATATCCAAGTGCTATACCTGCTGATAGTCTATAGGCTTCACTGACAAATTCCTTCTCATTATAAACAAGAGTTGAATTGATTTGTGAAAGTAAAACTTCCGTCATTCTTCTGTGCTGTGTTTCAAGATATAATAGTCCAACTCCAATCAACCCTGCAGCTTGCACTGGCAGTTGAACATTGAGATTCGTAGAACCTGGAGGCAACAACGCAACAACATGTACTGACAACACCTTAGTTAACTTGACATCCATTGTTCCTTTTAAGCTAGCCGCCATACCTAACAACAAGCCGACACTTGTATAGTTATGTTTAGGGCCCAAGTAATTGTATATATGCCATTCTTCCAGTTTTCTGAGATGCCCATTGAGACCCAAACCCAACAAAAATCCAGCATGCTGAGCATTCAAGGTAGGAGGACGATTGAATACAATCCAACTTCCACTGACATCATTGAAGTCTCGGGATATCATGAGCCCGGATGAAGCACCATTGTGGAAAAATCCCCAATCGTAGATCTCCTCTTCGATCGAATCTTTTTCTAAACTCACGCTTATCATGTCCGGCAAAATAAGAGAGTTAAAATTCAGCTTTGGAATAGGAAACCTTTCAGTCATCAGAGGTTTTCGACTCGAAACAAAAACGGCACCCCTTCCCAAAGGCATCGTCAGGGTTCTGAGTGCAATTTTGGAGCCTAGAGCACGCTGCTGGACTAATCGCTCATGGTCATCCATATTGGGAGGAAGCTTCAATGTAGCTGTTTGAATTTTTGATGTCTGAAGAAGTTTCGTTAACTCATAGAATCTACGGTCTTCATGGAAAATCAACTTAGTCACGTTGAATCTATCTGCTTCAGCTTGACCATCCCAAGCACTGATCATCTCATGGTCGTTAACAAACTTCAACACCTCTGACATTTCCTTTTGTGATGTTCCATGGTGAGCCGTTGGAAAGTTCATCATGTCTTTAGAAGAATCTGAGAAGAACGCAACCAGATCCCTCCTTCCAATCAAATCTAATTCGGCAGAAGTACCACTCCATTGAGTAGGTATATTCTCCTGACAATATACTATTGCATTCTTTAAGGGGAGATATACACCCAAAGGATAACTTTCTAAATCAGTCGCAGTTATGTGATAGTCCACCATCATACTAACAACGTCAGTGGGACCAAACCCTGGCGATACTGTAACCTCAAACAACCTCAACACATAGTACGTCCGAGGAGTGATCAGCTCATCGACTGAATCGTCCTCTTCAGAAATATGAGAAAAGGTAATGTAGGGAACAATAGTGTTTGCAAATAGACTTGCAAGCGACTCGAACAAATTGGGAGGAAACGGCAAAGGTTGGGGCATTACAAATGCTACGCCTTTATCAATTTCAGTAGATTCACGCATATAATACTTATGCCATGAATCTGACCACCCCATCCAGCTTGTCAGTTGAGCAAGTAGTAAGGAAAGTCTCTCATGACTCTGAGTATCAAACACATTCAGCCTAGTTTCTTCTCTTATCAAATGTAATGCCAACACAATTGATGGAGCCAGATCTGCTAGTGAATGGTGACCGACCGAGCTAGATTCTAATGAGATCGCACGACTACTGATTTTGCCCTTTAGCACATACGGCAATAAAGCGCATATGAGGTTCCGACCAATTATATTTTCGCCAAACGTTGCTTCATCTGGAATGATAAGGGACAGTAATGTTACCACAAATGACTTCCAGTCGTCATTTTCAGGTATATCAAGAGACATATTGGCGCACCACTGAAGCCAGAAATATTCATATGTAAAGGAATTCGAAAGATGCTTTAAAGAATTGATACATGTTCGAACCAAGCTAGAGCGAGGCTCAATAATCAAAGATAGCGTATAATGCTTGTTATTCGAACAGAAAACAGAGACTTCGGATTCACAACTGTCATCTAAAGAAACAATAGCAGGGCATCTGGAGGATAGATCAATTGGAGCCGAAAACAGTGCAAGAAATGGGTTAACCAAAGAAAGTCGTGACTTATCGTACAGTAGAATGACATATCCCTTAGAATCAGTTGACAATGGCACTGCATCTAAACCAGTTAATGAAAAATTGGACCGAAAGGTTGGTAAGCTGATAGGACTCCCTGAGTTGTTGAATATAAAGAACTCAATTGTCGATATCAATCTATTGCAAACAACAATCGCTTCCTGATCTTCATACGACAATGTGAAAATCTTGAGATTTTCGATACCGCTTTCAAAGGATATTGAATTGAGTTTTGTGAATATAATATCCTTTCTGAGTTTAAGAGGTTCGAATTGGTTATTGGAGGAATAGTAACTCCCAGGATCATTATTAAACTCACCTCCGGAGGCCATTCGATCATATGACATAGCATCTGAGGTCGATCTCGGATGAACATCAATAAAGCCATCATCTATTATTTTTGAAGACGCAGGCGTAACTGCAGTATTTGCGCTAGGAGCACCCGTGCTGCCATTAGAGACCACTGTTCTTCTGCTTGATTTGCGAACAACATGTTGAATAGAGGATGCAATTTTGGAACTTTTGTTGAATAGGTATCGGGTATGGTACATAACGACAGTTTTTTCGACAGAATTATAAGTTGTAGCAATTGAGTGAGAAGGATTCGTGGGAAAAGAGACAAGTTCTTCCTTTGAAGAAAATGAAGTAGTTGAAGAAGAAACTACTGATCCTAGTTCTCCCAAAACGTCGACAAGCGTCAGAAAGTTGCCATCGCTTGGTGAAACAGAGTTCGAACTGGTAGATACAGCCGATAATGAAGAAGAGACGGCTTTAGATGAGTGACTGGTTTGTGGAGATCTGACAGACTCACTGCTCAGAAGAATGGGGCTTTCTAATTCTTTGTCTATTACTATTCCGTTTTCGAAGCTGAAAGAGTTTTTGATATGAAAAGGAAAACTGACAATCTGAGAGCGACCTTCACGTTCATATACACAAATGTGTTCCTTGAGAACAACGACCAGGACTCTTTTCTCGTTCTTCTTGACGCTGTCTTGTTTTGCGTTTTGTCCGCTAAATGTTGTGAAGAAACACTTGACAATCTTAGATTCGAACTTCAAGTTCCTCACAACAATGCCCCCTTTTATCCACGTCACACTTGTTTCGCCCACAAGGAGCTTCTCATTGTGGCGGACCAGGCTTACCTTGAAGTTCCCCGGGTTGCTGGAGGTGTCCCTCACGTCTGAATGAAGATCAAGTGTCAGTAAGTTCCGTGATTCCAATTCCAGTTCAGGACCCAGATCGGTCCTCATCTTCTGGTATGCCATGCTCACAAATCAGAGACAGCACAGGGCCGCTAACGTTGATTTGCTTGTTCTGCGTGATCCCACTCAATGATCTCCCTGTTAACGAACAAGACTCCCAGCCAAAAAGTAATCAAAAGATCGCGTTCCATTTGCGCGGGTAATAATGTCTCATTTTCACAGGGAACATTTACTTTCGTGGACGCAACAAAAAAGAAATCAAATCACTAACTTGACCAGCTTTCAATTGAAGGCTTCATCCCTTCGTTTTCAAGCTTGGAAGACCAGCAAATATTTAGGGATACAGAATATAGAAGTGGGCACAAACAAGACATGTCATTCTTGAGTACTATCAAGTAAGTTGCGACCGCGCAGACTCGTTTTTCTTGCTCCCCTTTCGAATGGTTTACTAACACGCTTGTTTTGAATTACAGAGGTCTGACTCGAAGCTCGAAGAAGAAGAATCAGAATAACAACAAACTCGGCAACAATTACAACGAACTGTACTTCAACAATGACTCTTCGCTGTCTCTGAACAATCCTGGCACTAACAACGGCTCTTTATACACTTCTAATAATGGCTCCTCCCTTTCATTGCGAAGAACACACTCTCCTTCAAAACAGTCTTTAAGATCACTAAAAACAAACGGACATCATCACCAACAACAGCAACAGCAACAACACCAGCAACAGCAACAACAGCAGCAACAACAACAACCACCACAGCAACCTCCTCTTTTTATATGTGAACCTTTTGTGAAAACTGCTCTTGTGAAAGGTTCTTACAAGACTATTGTCCAGTTACCCAAGCATGTAGACTACCACGAGTGGCTTGCATTAAACACTTTTGAATCATTTGGACACCTCAATAAGTTTTATGGCGTGTTTGCAGAATATGTCACTCCCGATAAGTATCCGAAAATGACTGCTGATCCGAAAACCGAGTATGTTTGGGTCATGCCAAACAATCGCACTGTCTCATTACCAGCAAATAAGTATATTGAATACGCGTTAACATGGATGAACAATAAAATCAATGACCAAACAATCTTCCCAACCAAATCTGGAATGGCGTTTCCACCGTCATTCTTGAGAGATATAAAAGGAATTTGCCGTCAGATGTTCAGAATCATTGCACACATTTACTACAACCACTTTGATAAGATTGTCCATCTTTCCCTCGAGGCACATTGGAATTCCTATTTCGCCCATTTCATCTCCTTTATCAGTGAGTTTGATCTCATTGAACCAAAGGAATTGGAACCATTAATGCCTCTCATCGACAACCTGGAAATACAGGGAAAGATCATCCCTTCTGATCGTTCGGCTAACAATACAGGCTTTTGAAGTTAGAACCAACGAGTTATATAAAAGCGACCAATGATTTTTGTATACACAGATATGTATGTACATTTATATACAGGTACTAGAAACTAATATGTTTTGCGCTTATTCGCTCTCACGAGAAGAAGTATTGACTATCATTCACAACTGACACATCAAAGTCTCCCCTTGGAGGAATTGGAGGAAGGGAAAAAGGCACTAGGATCTTGGCTGAGCCCGAATTATCATTAGATGGATCATGCTCGTACCCAAGGCTTTCAAGAGTGGTGATAGAAGTCACGAGCTCCTCGCCTAGTTTCACCTGTTGAGGATCGTCAGATTCTAACAACATTTTACGCTTTCTTTCAAGCATAATTTCATCTTTCAATGTTGCAGTTCTACCCAACTTTGATGAAAGCTCCTTTCTAAACTCACGTAAATGCTTCACCACCTCGAGGTGAGTGTCGACATCTACAATCATCACAGAGGATCCGTATCTTTGCTCTAACTCCGACTTGAGTCTCTCAATCAGGTTATTTGTGTGTAATGAAATGAACTGCTCTCTTAGAATATGATTCATAGTGGTAACGTCCGACGCATGAGTCCAATAAGAATCATGAACAGATGAAAAGGTCAGACCTTGTTCGGAACATTTATTTGCAGACAAAATCATATGGGTGGCATCCAATGAATGGATGAAGTTAGGAGGAAATCCATTAGCTTGCTTCCTTGAATCAACCTTCTTGACCTCAAATGGATCTGTGATAGTAAGAGTTTGCAAGTTGGTATGAACCGTTTTTTGCTTCAACTCTCTATACGGCTGAACAACAGTTAGCCCAAGAGGAGTGGTCCAAATGACAGAAGACATGAAGTCGATATCATCTTCAAGTGGAACATCTAATCTAACACTTTTGCTTATTCTTTTTGCGGCCAAAGCTAACCAATCTTGAATGGCATGCGCACCATCGAAAAGTTCACGAATTGCTTTGAACACCTTTTCCGTCAAGTACTTAGAAGATGCCAGTATTGATTCGTCATCAAAATCAATATCCTTCAGCCTCTTAGTAATCTGAGCTCTAGCTCCAACATAAGTCACGCCATATACACTGGTCATAACAGTTTGCTTCACTAGTTTTCTTGAGATAACCTTTTGCGTTAATTGGGCAACTTCCAATCCCTTGTTACAGTCTTCATTCACAGAAGCTTGCACAAGATTGGAGACATGAGTATAAATATCGGATGGTCTAGCTGCAGGAATAAGGTTAACTTGCTTGGCTCCCTCTATATCTCCACCTAGTGCAGCATAATGCTGTAACCCATTACATGTTCCATCTTGGTGAACAGGCTGATGTGAGATAAACTGTGTTGGATCTGGAAGCTGATAGGCAGCCTCCAATTCCATAGCTGAGGCCAGAAATTGCCATGGATGGTCAGCCTTGATCCAAAATTTCTTTCCATCAAGAGGATTTCTTGCAGAATCGAAAATATCTTCAATGTGGTCATCCACATACTTCACACGGTCGCTGAGAGGAAGCTTGTCGAAGCCCATCAAGTTACATATATGGATCTTTAACCATTTCAACCCTTCCTCACCCAGTGGCTTACCTTTCCAGAAAACCAACAATCCTCTAGATAGGTCATTTCCAAGATGATTGAAATGTGGAGGCATAGGGTAGGCTCTCCCTCTGAAATCTAGAGAATGTGGGAAATGTATCTTCTCACCCACCATAGCTCTTGCAATTTCAAGTTTGTAGTTCATGTCACATCTCATTGACCGATCTTTAGCAAACTTGTTACAAATTTCCTGACATAGTTTCTTATGTTGGAAAATTTCAACAAGACTAGATCCTTGGGCAGGTTTTGGAGGAAGAATTAGTTGTTCTTCGAGCTGTGGAATCTCTAAAAAGGCTTCCCCTGTGTTCCATACTTGTGTCATAACTTCTAAAACTCTTTTATTTACCGACCACGCAGTATATCCCAAATTGTTCAAAGCTTGAAGGACAGAATCCATTTTTCCTTTCATTGCAGTTGCCTTGGCATAAGCATATTGTTCAGGTGCATTCTTGGCCCTAAGCACCATGGATCTTTTGAGAAAGTAACCTCCGTCATTGTAAGTAGTCCATGGTCTAGGTTTAGCAATCATTGGGAGGTACTGAGGTTGAATAGAGTGATCAAGTCTCTGTGAACCCAGTTTCGACGCAAATCTGGGATTAACTCTAATAACACCCACCTTGCTGCCATTCTGGTAGTCATATGTGTGGTAAAATGCAGGAGCAAGTGCATGCATTACTTTTCTAGTTTTAGGATCGACTGCTTCAACGTCAACTTTAGCGACTTGAAGTAATAAAGTGACAAGAGCAGAGCCAACAGTACAACGACTATCAGTATCCCAATTTAACATTTGGAACGAAGAGCCCGCTTTTATTTGCGCTTTAAGTTCAGCTTCCTGAATCAACTTCGAAGCATGTGACCCTCTCAAAAACCTTTTGAACTCAGGAGTCTTTCTCATGGCTTTAAAGTATTTGCGGACATCGATATCCGCAGCCAACAAACGCTCTGCCTTGAATTCTAGCTCAATTGCCTTTCCCACAGACATTACTACCTTAGAAACAGTGGCACCTCTTGAGACGTCTGTGGTAATGCAACATTTGAGCAACTCCAATATGGTGATCGTTCCTATTTTCTCGGGACTTAACAATGTTAGATATGGACCATACTTCAATTTGCTCCGATATCTTTCCTTATCATAATTGCTGAGTTTGGAGAAAGAGTCATCGCCTTCAGGGGTGTCTCTGGCCTTTAAATATTCGTCTACTTCCTTTTGGATAAGCGGGGTCAAATTCTTTAGCCAATCATGGAGATATGAGCCCACGGATGAAGGCACCGATTTATCTTTTAAAACTTCGAACTCATGCTCCCATTTCAACTTAGCTGATTCCGTGATAGCAGATTCTAATATCCTCTGACGATCTTCAGATATAAAATCCAATACTTCATCAAACTTGGCCTGTTGTTCAATTGGCAAGCTGTTCTTTATTTCAAAGAAGTTCAGTTTAGTTTGTGACGACTCCAGCTTATGAAAATCTAAGTCCAGTTTCTCTTCCTTTGCTATTTCAAGAAATTTCTTAAAAAGCAAATCACTGTTCTCCGAATCAGCCAAACCTAGTAAGGAATGTCTAATGGCGTTCATATTGAATGACTTGACCGACAGAAGTTCCTCCATCTCGTTATTAATAGTTACATGATCTTCAAAAACTGATGTGTCTGATCTATCCTGGTGTGTTGCCAACGTTGCTGAAGTACCCTCAGCGTCTCCAACTTCACTTTCTAATGTATCTAAATGCTGATGTGGACTTTTTCTGTCTGGTGTTCTACTTGAAACCGAATCGGCATGCGAGTCAGATAGGTTCACCTGACCGTCATGGTTGTCAATATGCAATGTTTTTGAATCATCTGGATCGTATTCAGATATCTTATTGTTTTGGCTTGCTCTAGACTCGTACAGGATCTCAAACAACTCTCTGTAATCATCAGGAATGTCATTACGTAATGACGGTTCTATGGCAATCAGTTTCTTGATGTTTCCAATTCCAATGATATCGACATAGCTGAGAATGTCAGACCGTTTGTTGAAAAATGAACACACAAGATATTTATGGAACTCCTCTAGTATGGATGTTAAATCTTCACCTTTATCGAATTTTAGCTTAATGATCCAAGCTGATACCCGTGCTTCATTTCTGAACGATGCGTTAACCTCTAAAAGATTATTCAGCCAAGAATTTATAGCATCCATGGAGGTGGAACTGCTTCCTCCCCATATTTTCAGAAACTGACAAACCCCGTCAAAGAAGTAAGGAGAGGTTCTCTTTGTATCCTCTGAATCTCTCAAAGACGCCATACTTTGCAGAATAAGATCAGCTCTTCCAAAATCTTTGGAAAATAAGCATGCCTCAAACATACTCCAAGACTTGAGTAGTGCCTCGGATATAGGAGTGAAAACTGCATCTGAGGTGGATGAACGTAAAATATCGGTATTTTGGGAACGATTTGGTGGGTTCTTGATTAAACTGTAAATGTCGTCAACTGTGGTGGATTCTCTTTCAACAGGTCTGGAGAATATACTGGCCCTTCGATGGTTGCTTGTAGATATACATCTGATGGTCCTTCTTGAAACCTTTCGAAGCATTGTAGCCTTCCTGTTGACCCTGAATAACAACATCATTTCTCAGCCAGTCCGCAGGGAAAAATCAAGCCTCAAAAAATGACAATGATACTCTATAGTCTCTTCACACAAATGACTAGTTGGAATGAAAGTGGATGTGGATCACGATATTGGTTTGGCTCTAAGTTAATACCAAAGATACTGAACTTAAAGCTACATAAGCTGAAAATTTTTCTAGCAAAGTAAAAAAAATCAAGGCCTTATTATTCCTGATGAGCCGCACACATAGATATATTTTAGGTCGTTTGACTTGATCCGATAAATGACGATCTACTAACAAATGATATGTCAATGAGAAAATGCAAGGAAACATTAGCAACAAGGGCAACACTATAGATGATGATCATCAATGGTAAGTAGATTCATCGGCTCCTTGGCTACTTCCGGATCAAGATAGCCTTCTGTGCTCCAGAGAGCCATTCGTGAGATTATTCCGGCCATAATAAAACAGCTATCTTCTTTCTCATCTTGGAGACTCTCTGTTGCAAACGATACAAACGGCCAAGAATGGATCATTCCACGCGCTTTCCATCTTTTTGTTGGGCCCGCTAGACTCAACATTTGGCCGAACTGATATATTTCATCGGCCATTAACTCTTCTTCTCCCCAGGTGAGAACACAACCGCGTTCAGGAAACGCATCCTTCCATATATTAACATTATTACAGTATCCTGGACTGAGTAAATATTCAAAGCCCGACATCCAGTCCGGAATGTATCTCGAAGCCATATTGTTGATGAATGCCGAAGTGAGGAAGTCCTTACAGTCATCCTCTTTCGATCTTTTCTCCACTCCGGTGAAGTTCAAAATTGGAGATATCAGTATTGCTCCAAACGCATTTTGAGGGTCTTGTACTCTCTTGAAATCTGACTCTGCTAACTTATCACTCAGGCCATCGAAAATCTCAGGCTTGGGGTTTGCTCTAAACAGTAAAAAGCTCAGAATTAAGGTGGCCCCTGCAGAATCTCCTGCGATGAAGCATTTTGCTTTCGGATGACTCGTCGTAACGTACTTCCAACCAGAGAGAATGTCAAATAAATGTGTTGGCAATTGAACACGTTCATCGTTCTCGATAACGGATAACTGCGGGACGAATATAGATGGACTTTTAAACCCTTGTAAAAGAAGAAGAGAATGGAGGGTCATCAGATATTCGGTGTAGAAATGGGGGGTTGCTGAAAAGAATGCCACGTTTGGAATATAAAATATCACCAAGTCGGTTTCTAGAAGAGGAGTACAAGCAGGTTTAATCCAAACCCCCTTGACATGCAACTGATCATCCTTGAATTCCTCATATTTACTATTTTCTATTCCATTCCAGGCTTGAAAGACCGATCGATAATCGAAGAATCGTTTCCACACAGCATTTGCGACAAATGAGTATGCCGGGCTCTCTGGATCCCAGACATCGTCAAGCAGGTGCTCTATTAATTTGACCAGTATGAAAAGCGACAAAGTCCCCTGCCTATTGACCTTGTCCTTGTTATTTAGAGGTTCAACAAACCCTAGTATAAAAATCCTAACCGGGAGGAAAATCACTTGAAGCATTAAAGAGTGTTAGTACTGCAAATGCCATCTGTAAATAAGAGCCATGCTCTGAAGCGGGTATGGTTACAAAACGAAAGATTCGAACTAACAAAACCTATTAGCTGGCTGATCGAGTAATTAGAAAACATGTAGACAAACGACAAAACCAAGTAAACAAGAAAATCAGAACAAGTGTACTCCCTCATTGTCGATCTTTCTTAAACTACTCTTTGAAAACGTTTCCTACGTGAAGGGTAATACAAGGGGAGAAAACAAAGAGGGTCCTCTTGTTAACAAAGACCAAAGCTGTTTGTTTTTTCCCTTTTTTTTCACTCCCTTTTTTTGAAAACAAAGTAAAGAAATCCCCATACTGAGAAGATGGAAGCGTATAACTGTTTATTAAGGAGATAGTTATAAAGTTGGAAGAACTTTGGACAAAGTAGCAACCAGGATATCCGCATGAGTCTTCTCAAAAATCAAAGCTGGTCTTAGTCTGACGCCGACATCGGCACATCCACCCATGTTAACACCGTTCAACTTCATTTTGTATAAGAAAGATGCTCTGATTTCGGAAGAAGGCATGTCAAAAGCAATGAAACAGGCTTTGCCCTTTCCTCTTAGATTCTGCAATAGAGTTGGGTATTTGGCTTGGAGTTTCTCAAGTTCGCTGAATAAATAGTCTCCCGTGGAGCTAATCGAAGCCAGAAGATTGTTATCCTTGATTTCCTTACAGATGGCGGCCGAAAGAATGATCAACTTCTCATCTCCACACCATGTGTTGAACTGTCTGTAAGGGAAGTTTGGAATCAACTCTTTGTCGTGGAAGAAGTATCCCGCAGATTGCATCTTTTTGGAGAATGTAACAAGATCAGGAGGAGGAGTGATGTTGTATCTTTCATGATCCCACATGATTCCGGTACCACCACATCCAGTTTGGACTTCATCGATAATGAGCTTTGCACCGTACTTCAGAGTAATATCTCTCAAGCCTTGGAAGAAAGTGGCTGATGCATGATTGTCACCACCTTCAGATTGAATAGGTTCAACAATAACACAAGCAATTGGACAATGCCAGGTCTTGAAAAAATCCTCTACTATTGCAAGACATCTCTGATCTTCTCCCTTGTTGAAATCGTCATTTGCTTCCAAAGGATACTTATATGATGGGAATTCTGCCTTTGGCCATTTGAAAGAAGGCATATCCATCTTGTGGATTGGTTTTGATCTGGTGACAGAACCGGATGCAAACAGTCTGCCATGGAAAGCTCTACCAAAAGATAGCACTGCAAGCTCTGGATTTCCAGGAGCCTCATTGCTCATACAAGATGCTTCTTCCTCCTCAGAAAATGGGGAGCTGAAACCTCTCTTCTTCGATTGGTAATTGAAAAAAACAGCCTTGAATGCCAATTCATTGGCGTCTGCACCAGAAAGCGCATTCCAGACCAAACTCTGACCCTTTGGTGCGAACTGAAGAAGATCCTTTTGTACTTCCTCATACTCAACACCAGCGAAGTTTCCCAATGCTGCTCTGTTGACCAGGGCTCTTGTCATTTTGTCAGATTTGGCAACTTCTCTCAAAACAGGGTTGTTGTAACCTAGCGGGATTGAGGCAACTTGACAGTAACAGTCAAGCAAAACATTGCCGTCAGAATCGACAATATAGTTTCCAATAGACTTGTCATAGTCCACCAAGAAGTAAGTACATCTGGTATCGAACACTTCCGATAGCGATTCAATGCCAGACTTACCTTTAGGACCTGGGATGGCCTCGGTAACGACAGAAGGAGAAGCTGGTTCAGTAGAGAAGTTCTTTGCGGTATAGGACATCTTCTTTTTGGTGACACAAAATAACGGAATACAGCCTTTAGAGAGACGTCGATCAATCACAGCTATGTGGACATATATATTTCGTAGAATTAACCAAACGTTAATATGTGGAGTCACAGATATTTATGTTGCACATGACTTCGACTTGCAATCAACCACCTTTCTTGTCCGGATTATCAGCCAAACATACAAATCAATAGTACTGTTTCGTAACGAAACCCGGAAACATTTACTAGATTTTGCATCCACCCGGGTATTCTGGATACATTAAGTATCAGGCGCTCTGCCTATTTAGGAATTCTTTGTGTCCATATTATATATACAGAATAGCTCTTCTGCAGTAGTGAAGAGCAGTATTCAAGATTACCGAATCTTTCCTAAGACCTCCTTTACCAGGATGGCTTCGGCGATGGGTTAGCGTAAATATAGAGTGATCAAAACCTAGAAGCGCGGTGACTGGTGTACAGATGTTCAGTAACACGCTCAGTGGGGTCTTTCTTAACTGGATGTGAAAGAGCAAAAGACTGAAACTAGTGCTGGCAGTAAAGACGTGAATGATCAATTAAAGGAATTATACCAAGTATGCATATATGTACAGAACGTAAACGACATCACATTGAACCGAACTCAACAGCAGAGAACATAGCATTAGTGGGCGTTCAAGGACACACCTCATACTCCTTCCAGGAGTCTATGTCATGACCCTTTTTATAAAGATATCTTCTATCTGATCCGGTAGCTGAGAGATCCACCTGATCCACTGCATTTGCAAACAAGCAAACCACGGCAAAGTTCTCATATCCAGATGAAGTTCCGTCAACTCCACGATTAACAGAATCTAGAAGTTTATACTTCTCACTGGTCAGGAGACTTCCGGGAACAGGTTTCTTGAACGAATTCTTCATGGACCTCGAGAGTTCTCCCCAGAACCTTTTTCTTTCGGCCTTCCATTCCTCTGGTTCAGGGGTGTGCAAAGTTGTACACTGCTCTCCAAGACCAAGTGCATTAGGTTCAAGTGTGTGAACCTGTGACGGTGATATGATCTTGTAAACGAGAGGTTGCGTAACGTCGCTGCAACCTTTAGAAATTGAGTAAAAATCAGGATCGCAGTCCACCACAGGTAAGTCTGAATTCCCTAAAGTAGTGCCATTTCTCGGCTCGTCCGATGGAGACTCCAGATCAACATTACATGTGGAATTCATGTCATTCACCAAAGGTTCATCAGTGGTAGTTTTCGAAGTCATCATCGGAGTTAACGTTACATTTGGAAGGATGTCGTCGGCTATTATTTTGACAGAACCAGTGAACCTGAACTGTTTACGGGCCTTTCGAAAATAGAAGCAAGCTTCAAAGTTCGGATTTCGACAGATATCCTTGTACTTCGACATACGTTTGTCCGTGCAAAATACAAGAACATTGGTTTTGCGGTCATCAAACAAAAACCCACGGAGTACACATGTTCTTGTATGAGGAAGACCTCTCGAGTCTACATTTGCAAACGAAAAAGTCACAAACGGCTCGGTCTCCAACTCAGTAGTCAAGGCAGACGTAAATGCCGGGTTCCACGGAGCCAGCGTCTGTAGAAGCATCGCAATACGTTTTGCGCCTAAATCTCGGCAGATCTAACTATGTTGCTACTGCACCGACTGCTACTCAGCGGGAACTTCAAACGTGCACCTTATCCGGTTGCCTCAAGACAGATCTGGCGACCCAATCTCGCTATAGTTGTTCTGCAGCCACGTCGCGCTTGTTTAGCGTAGTAATACCGCCCGTACTCCCTCCAAAAAACAGGTTTACTGCAAAACTGTCAAGACTCATATTTTACTGTACACTTTAATATACGGAGGCCACTTTGCATAAAAAAGCCTATGCCTGTTTTTTCTCGCCAGACCAAATTACTAGCATAGTATTATTATTTTAGTCTTATTTTGCTCTCATGACGGGTCCTCTGATCGCCCCCTATTAAACACAAACCCCTCATTGCAGGAAGCCAAACCACGCAGCCAGAGCTGAGCTCACCGATCAGCTGCCAGCCAGGCCCATGGGCCCCGCTCTAACCGCCCTGATGACTACGCCATTTCTACACAGCCAGCTCTACAATCTGAGTCTTGTGCACCTAAATAATTTACGTACAAAACACTGCCTTTTTTTATGTCCCACGTGTACATACATTATTATATGAGCGTGATCTACTACCCAATACCGTAACTTGAATCTGTTCAGATTTGACAGGTAAATTTGAATGCGAAGGTTTATGGGATGTAATCAGTCAGCTGAAATATCACCTATTTTCTGTCCCATTTGAACCTTCTGCCCTTCTTTGAGATGGAACACGAAATTGTCGGGTGCTTCAAAAACTAAAACCACCGTCGAGCCAAGCTCAAAACCACCCATCTCCTCGCCTTTGAAGAGGGGTTGTCCATGCAGCCTTCTGGATGCGTTGACATAAGTAGCCTCGTAACAGGAGTTCTTTTTCAGTCTTTTTTTGTTGATCTTTGTTTTCTGGCCAGCCAGGTCTACTGATTCATCTGAATCAGAACAAGTCTCCAAAACAGACCCCGAATCTTTTGTATACACCTCATGCTCATAAACCTTGTTCGTTGTGAGCTGATTGTCAAAGTTCAGTTTGATCGATCCAACATTCGTTGCTCCAACAGGTGTCATGCTGAAAAAACCATATTTCCAGTATCCCAGAAGAGCAACTCTTTCATTCAATACAAATAAGTTGCTGAATGTCCGTTGGAAGTAAGGAGCAACAGAGTACAACTCCCCAACAAAATGCCGACGTATGGTGGTAACCCAGTTTACTGGCGAGTGAAAACGATGATAATCTCCTGGAGCCAAATAAATCACCGTAAAAAATAGCTTTCGCTGGCTATGTGCTGATGAGCTTCCAGAGTCACACAACGATCGCGAGACTTCCATAATACGAGAGGTAGATGCATGCACTAGTGATTGATCGCCTTCCTCTTCATACTGCAGCTTAACAGAACTACCATGCAAATCCAGAAACTCTTCGTCTCTCCCGCCATGGGTAAACTGTACCTGATGAGGAGGGGCGGCTAGTTGCTTCGAGTTCACAGTTCCCAGTAATGAGTCAACTTTATATGTCATCCCTTTCACTTGTTCAATCTCGCCATTCTCTCCAACAGCACCAAAACGAAGAACACGCCCATCACACGGAGAAGACATCAATGCTGATTGATCAATAGGTCTAACTTCAGGCCGGATCTTCCTGTAGAAGAACTCGCCTAAATTTTTGTAGTGTTTGAGGTCAGGATCTTCCATTTCGTCCAAGTTTACACCAAATACTTTGGCATAAAATAGGTATCCTGGTTGTCTTAACCATAAAGGTAACTCGACCGAGTTAACCTGACCCCAAAGTCTAGATATGGAATTCAAGGGAAGCCTTGTATAAAGATACATCGGCCATGAAGAGGGCTTTATTTGATCTTCTTCCTCATTTACACTATCTGAAGATCTCTTTCCAGGATTTCTTACATGGCTTCTTGCAACAACACCAAAGAAAATAACTGAGATGGATGTCAAAATAAACCATGATCTGATTTTCAGTCTTCGGTAGTCTTTACTAGATTGATCACCAGCCGACGTTGTATATCTTCTTCTCGAACTGAATAGCTTCTTGGTGGCAGCAATGAAGTTACCCCTACGGCCTCTGGTTGTTGAAGTTGTTGAGGAAAATCGACTGCTCAACTTTGAATATAATACTCCTGCCATAGAAATGGATGTAACTTTATAATACAGTACATTCCTCTTTGGTCTTGGTATTTTCGGGAACTGATAATAGTAAGTGGTATGAAGATGTTGCTGCTGCTGTTTCAAATGAATGTTTGAGGCATTTATTTTCGCTCTGGTCAAGGGTTTGCTCAAATTCTTCGAAGCATTTTCTAGATATGGCCTTGACATGGGGTGGTTACCTGAACTTCGCCCATAGAATCTGAATGACATCTTGTTAACAAGATGGGACGTCTATGTAATTATGCTGTCAAGAAAAGTAAATAAAAGCAAATGAAGTCCTATGAACCAGGATATTAGCAATGTGAACGAATGAATTTACCAGCAATTGTTTGTCTTGTGACTCCCTCAAAAACAGCTTTCACCAATTGCACAGTCCAAATCTAACACGTTTCTGATCCTTAAACGACAGACTTTAGATATCTCATCACAAATTCTGTTTATAGGCGATGTGATCGTTGAACGGTGAACAGTTTACAAAAGGCTTAACAAGTTGTACTCACTACTGACTTCAAAACAAAAACCAATCAACACCTTTTTTTTTCACGTGCAAATAGCGGGTATAAAACGGAAGCATCCCAAGTTTCGTGCTTACACATTTGTCACGCTACGAGATTTCTGTTGGGCGGATTTCGCGTGTGTAAGCAATTACATAATCCAGAAGTTTTTGTCGTGTATGGGGGAATGTATTTCCATGGTGGGAGATCTGAGGTGAAGTAGTGGTGTATCTTTTTCAGGTGGCGAATGTAGGGAAACAAGAGAACCAAGAGGGTATTTCGGCCAAAGAGTACCCTTGTTGTGCACTGGAGACTGCTGTAGCCAAAAGAGAAAGGTACAGAACGCAAAATGGTTTCCGTTGTTTCGTCGAGTGTAGGTGATATCTCTGGGAAAACTGCTGTTTCAGTAGCACCACTTGTTCTTCTGTCTGTTGTGGATCACTATGAACGAATTATCAAGTCTTCGTCGTCATCAACTTCTGCTAACTCTAAGAAGAGAGTTGTAGGTGTGATACTTGGTGATGAGAGCTCAAGTGATGGGATCATTAAGGTGACGAACTCGTTTGCCATTCCATTCGAGGAGGATGAAAAGAATCCCGACATTTGGTTTTTGGATCATAACTTTATTGAGTCTATGCTTGATATGTTTCGCAAGATCAACGCGAAGGAAAAGCTCATTGGATGGTACCACTCTGGTCCAAAGCTAAAGAGCAGCGACTTGAAGATCAATGAGATTTTCAAAAGATTTACCCCATCACCATTGCTGTTGATAGTGGATGTGAATTCCACAGACAAGATAGACATTCCAACGGATTGTTATCGTGCAATTGAGGAGATTAAGGAAGACGGCTCATCAAATGAAAAGACGTTCATTCATTTATCGTCTATCATAGTAGCAGAAGAGGCTGAAGAGATTGGTGTAGAACATCTTCTCAGAGATATTAGGGACCATGCGTGCGGTAATTTGTCGATTCGAGTGACCAACAATTTTAAATCACTGAGCTCTCTGAATGAGCGCCTTGTCACCATAATCAACTATCTTTCAAAGATTGTGAGCGGAGAGCTACCTATTAACAATGTGATTCTAGGAAAACTACAGGATATATTCAATTTACTGCCTAATATAACAGGTCTTGTCGCGGGCCAGAGCACCTCAGACGTGGCTGCTGACGATTCGGCATCCAACTCGTCGTTCGTCGCTACGGAAAACAGACAACTATCTTCTGCGTTCAACGTCAAGACGAATGATGAGCTCATGTTATTGTACGTCAGCAGTTTGGTTAGATCCATTATTGCTTTCCACGACCTCATTGATAACAAGATAGAGAACAAGAAAGCCGATGAAAGCGCTGTTTCTGACAAGGATATTGCTGTCGGCTCTGGTGTAGAGATCACGGAAGACACGCATGAGACAGATGAGACGAAGCTTTAATTAGGTTAGTTGAAATTAGTTTAGAGGCTATCAGCCAAAGAGGAAAGAGTAATGCGAAAAAATAATGTACGGAAATAAATGATTTTTCTCAGCTGTTTTTGAGCTGCTACTCGGATACACGTTGGTTGTCAAAAGGAAGTTGTGGTCTAGCGTATTGGAAGGAAAGGTTCTTTCTCCACGCGACTATAACATACAGCCAGAAACCACAGTCATGTGGATAAGCGGCCGTCAGGCGGTGATTATTTCGCCGTGGCTGACAGCAGGCGGACTGAGGCCGGCAGCAGCACGATGTTCTTTTGTGCAAATGACCAGAGCCATCAGCTATTACTCGAACTTGTATCTGACTCGGGAGTCTATAGACTTTGTGAGACAGAGTGATACCCCAAGCAGGGCAAACATGCAGTTTATTCCAAACTACAGAATTTTGAACATTACAGGTTCTATGCAACACTTATCTTCTCAAGCAGCTTCGGCAACTAAAGAGGATCATACGCAGGGTTTGATTGATAATGCGAAACCCAGCGTTCTGGGAGCTGTTGCGATGAAAACAATAGCATGCCACCCTCGTCTTGAGATCAACGAACTAGGCCATGTTCCTTTTGAGGTTCGAATGAAGCAACCTCACGGCACTGATACACAAGAAACTAAATCGGTCCTCCAGAGACTTCGAAACGGTGAAAAGCTGACTCTTAAACAGATATGTGATCCATACGTGGCACTCACTAAGCCAAGTTTGACATTTCTCATCATGCTGTCGTCAATCTCATGCTACACCCTTGCTCCTCACTCTACAGACATCTCGAAGTTTTTGTTTCTGACAAGTGGTACCTTATTGGCTTCGGGAGCTGCTAACGCTATCAATATGGGTAGAGAACCCGGTTTTGATAAACAAATGATTCGTACACAAGCAAGACCTGTCGTTCGAGGCCTGGTATCTCCAAAAGAGGCTTACGCGTTTGCTGCCTTGACCGGAAGCATTGGTTGTGGTCTACTTTACTGGGGAGTCAACCCTACGGTGTCCTTCCTTGGATTTTTGAACATCCTGTTGTACGCTTGGTTATACACCTCCCTGAAGCGCAAATCCATTCTGAATACATGGGTTGGAGCTGTAGTTGGTGCGATTCCACCTCTGATGGGTTGGGCCGCATGTTCAAGCTTGAGTGACCCAGGGGCTTGGTGTCTGGCCCTATTGCTATACGCATGGCAGTTTCCGCACTTCAACTCACTGAGCCATAACATTCGTGATGAATATAAACGTGCTGGTTACGTGATGACGGCCTTTGAAAACCCAAAGCTCAACTCTAGAGTGTCGCTTCGTTACTCCTTGCTAATGTTTCCGATTTGCTTTGGACTCTGCTACTTCAATGTCACAGACTACTACTTTTTAGTGGATTCAAGTATTTTGAACGGCTGGATGACTTACATGGCTCTGAGGTTCTGGTGGCAGCAACGGTCAAACTACTCTGCGGTGGTGCTAAAGGCCGGAGGACCTTCTAAAGAGGCCATCAACATGGCTAACGTCTACGCCAGAAAGACCTTCTGGAGTTCCATTTGGCATCTTCCGGTGGTCCTTGTATTGGCGATGCTTCATAAGAAAGGCCAGTGGGACCGGCTCTGGGATTACTGGCAGGGTAACCAGCCTAAAGGTGCTTTTGAATGATGTATATAAAGGGTTCCGGTTTCTGCCCAACCTCTACACGTGTATATACTATTTATAACTGATAGATTAGTTAGTACCTCATTCCACAGCTGTTTTATTGAGTGATACTACTGTGTTACTTTGATTAGAGCTTCATTCGCCACATGATTTCATTCTTGCTTACATAAGTAACAGATTAGCGTAGCAAAGTCGTCGTTTAGCTGGCGTCGCGGCAATAGGCCGCTTACCACCAGTCTCCTTGGTCCTTCATGGCTTCTACAACCTTGACAAAGCCGGCAACGTTGGCTCCTACAACCAGTGAAGGAAGTGTGGCCTTGTTAGTCTCGACTCCGTAAGCAACGGCGGTCTCGTAACAGGTTTCAAAGCAGTCCTCCATAATGGTCTTTAGCTTTTGGTCAACCTCCTCAAAAGTCCACTGCACACGTTGAGAGTTCTGAGCCATCTCCAATCCTGAGACAGCAACACCTCCACAGTTGGCGGCCTTACCAGGGGCATACCAGATAGAAGATCCAATGGAACTGGCTGTCTTTCTCTCAGCCTCGAAAACAGCAATTGCCTCCTGGGTAGAACCCATGTTCGATCCTTCAGCAATGAATTTACAACCAGCAGCAACTAAAGTCTTGGCTTCGTCACCAGAAACTTCATTTTGAGTAGCAGAAGGAAGAGCAATGTCAACCTGGCCAACGTGGATCCATGGTCTAGCGCCATGAATGTACTCGACAGGCTTAGCAGAGAAAGCCTGGTATTCCCCAACAATGTCCTTCAAGGACTTGAACTTGATCTTGGCCTCAGCAATAGCAGCCACATGCTCTGCAGTTATTCCAGACTGGCTGATGATTGTTCCTGCAGAATCAGAAAGAGATAGAACAGTTCCTCCCAACTCAATAACCTTTAATGCAGCGTACTGGGCAACATTACCAGAACCTGAAATGGCGACTCTTTTGCCTGCAAATGACTCCTTACCGTTGGAAGCCTTCTCAATCATCTTCTCAACGTAGTACACCAAACCGTATCCTGTTGCCTCTGGTCTGATTAATGAACCTCCCCATGTAAGTCCCTTTCCAGTCAATACACCTTCGAATTGGTTTTGCATTTGCTTGTATGCTCCAAACATGAAACCGATTTCACGGCCTCCAGTACCAATATCTCCTGCAGGAACATCAGTAAACTGACCAATGTATCTGGCAAGTTGTCTCATGAATGCAGTACAGAAACGTCTGATCTCGTTGTCTGACTTTCCCTTTGGATCGAAATCAGAACCTCCTTTTCCTCCTCCCATGGAGAGTCCAGTAAGAGCATTCTTGAAAATTTGCTCGTAACCCAAGAACTTGAGAATAGACAAGTTCACAGAAGGGTGAAGTCTCAAACCTCCCTTGTATGGGCCTAGAGCAGAGTTGAATTGAACACGGTAACCTCTGTTAACCTGCATTTTTCCGCTATCATCTTCCCAGACAACTCTGAATTGGATCACTCTCTCCGGCACAGATACTACAGGAATCACCTTTTCATATTCAGGATGCTTGGAAAACAATGAAGATTGCTTCAAACTGGAGTACAGTTCGTTGAAGGCCTGCTCAAACTCTGGTTCTTGTGGCTGGCTCATCTTGCTAAGAAACTGGTGTTAATACTGATTGCTGTATTGCTGCTTCTGATTTTTCTTCGTCACTACCCCCTAACACCACTTCGACAACCAAGGAAATCCTTCCTCTATTTATACAAACAACACCTGTCAGTCACAACCCACGCATACCTACCCGCTGCAGTTCACTGAACTACTGCCTGCAGCTCAGTATCGCCCGCCGCCGCCGCCGATACTGCATAAGATCAGGCTGTGCTACCTGGTACCACGTAGCTACCACCTCTGCTTACCTCTTGGCTACCGCATGGTGGAGCGGTTCCCGGTACCGGCAGTAACATGCATCCCCACATCAACTATCTATCCAGTTAGAACACTTTACTCAATGATCGAGGCAATATCTGCCATAACGTACACCTCATTGGCCATAGATAGTCTGCAAGGCACATGAACCCGCTCGGAAATATCGTCGCGCAAGTACAAATAATACCCTACAAAACCTCCGCTTCCAAGCCTTTTTCACAAAGCATTTCGCCTGATCTCTCACCCGGTGTAGCGAGTTCCTCTCTCCGAACTCGCTCGCCGGTCTCGGTCAGTATACTCTATTGTTCCACCACCATTTCTATTCAACATAGCATTCTAAGCAGTGAAAAATTCTCTATTTTACTCTTCAGTATAATAGACCTATTGTTCCTATTCTCCGATTCTCGGACCATTGGGATCCTTCGAAATTACCTTTCCCTTTTCTTTGGGTCCTATCATTGACCTCTCAACACTCATGAACTCCACTAGCACGTCGGATCATCTGCCTCAGCTAACTCGGTATCACTATTCAATCACTGAACCGTTCTCAACCCAAGTGCATACTTACCCCAATGTCACCACCTGAAATCGAGAACCACTTGGAATTTTTAGACACGACATCCCGTGCGGCTCGTACGCTGCTAAAACTCTTTCTAAGTCATACCCCTATTGATGCCACAATAAAAGTTTGCTGTCCTGCAGCTATAAAAAACGGTCAGACAAAAACTCTTCTGCACCACCGACTAACTAAATTAATCTCCCTGCCTAACAGCAGAAATTATGACGTAGATGTTTATTGCTTGCTTATGTAAGCTTAGAACAAGGAGTTGTTTCTCTTCAATTAAGCTGAATTAAGCTGAATTAAGCTGCTTCTTATTGTTCCTGGCATCTGAACGGCTGAATATCAATCCTAGTATCCCATCTGATAATACAGTCTGGGCGTTAGAGTATTAGAGGGATAACAGGTCTAGGGTGCTTTAGTTTACGGTGTGGGACAAGTGGGAACAAAACAGTTTCAACAAGTGGGTAGTTTCGCTTTATATACCCTCAGCCTCAAAAACCCTAAACCCCTCTACGTGTACCGAAACCGATCAACTGTTTCTATGGCAACCTGGTTGTTTTGTTTTGATCAGAGGTTTATACGATTACATAGCTGCTGATTCGAAGCGACGCCCTTAACCAGAACATTGGTTCTACACAGAAGAATGTATGTTCCTTGTCAGTTACAGTTAAAGGGTTTGGGTTGATTCAACACTGTTGCCTACGGTGAGTCTACGTATACGTCGCAGCCTCATTAGGGTTCGAAAGTAATTAATCTTTCCGATTTGGGTTCTATATTCAAGTTACAATTTCCCTAGTGATTGTTAAACTATAGCTTGGCTTTCTGAGGACCGACAAACTTGAGCAGTTTTTCAATATTTGTAGCCTTCATCATATTACCTTTAATCTTCAATTTGCCTCCCATGAACAACTTTTGTGCGCTGGACTTACCATTGATAAGTTTTCTAAGATCTGCGTCGCCGATCTTGATCTTTATTTCAGCGTCTTCAATTGGAGCCTCAACCATTTTCAGATCTCCTTTATCTTTGGAATCCAGTGCCCAGAACTGAGTCTGCTTACTTTTCTTATCAGTCACTTCAAAACTGACAAGAGATCCCAACGACTTCAGCGTCTCTGTTCGGAGAGACTCGTTGCTCTCAAGAATCTCAGAAAGCTTTTTGAGATACTTTTCTGACTTGAACTCCACCATAGTCAATAACACTGTTCTTGATAAACACCTACTACATTTCACAACGAAAACGCAGGTGGATGTCTGTCACCTTTTATACTTCCTATTGAGGGGCCTGTTTGTTCTACTTCACATGCCTATATTGCTATCGCCATGTGAAAATGGAGAAACTCAAATGTGGGGAAAATTATCCAAGAGGACAAGCCGATCGACGCGTCGGTTGAAGTTCTAGAAAATCGCAGAAATTAGCCAGCTTGGTGAATGTGCAAACATAAATATTAATATTGCACCTGCCGCAAAGCTTTTGTATAAGGCCATCATAGTACCAGATTTGCTAATATCAAGTGCACAGCACCACTCATTACAGCGATGGGAATATTCAATCCAAGCACTGACAAGGACATTACAGCCTCTGTAAAGAACACAGAATTCAATTCAGACACCGTTCCAAGTTCTGTTTCTTCGCCCTTTAACGATATTGGGTCTCTTATCTCAGCAACAAATGACTTTACTACGTCGTCCATATCCAACATTATTGACTGGTCCAATAGAATGTTCAAGACCGATTCTGATATGTCTGTTCATCCAAGAGATCAGCTTGCTGATTTTTTCAACGTGAACATGGACAGTTTTATGAGTATGTTTCCGGGAGGTCTTGATCGCAGCTTTTTTGAAAACTTAAGAAGCAAATTCGATTCTCAAAACAGTGCTTATGGCTATTGGGCATATCCTGTCCCTTCTCCTGAAATTTACTCCAGTTGTAAGGATGTTGACGGTTTATCTGTATGGGACTCGAATGGATATTGGAGATGCTTGTTTCCAAAAGCAAGGATTCCAGATAGTTACAACAACGTACTCTCGAAGGAGGATGTTGTTGAAGATACCAGCCATGAGAAGGGTGTTTTTTTTTCGAACTATGCTGATTTCCTGACGTTTAAACACAAGATGAACAAGCTGGCAAGAGAGAGAAGACAGGCCGACTGGGATGAGTTCAAATCCCAGCAAAAGGCCAAATGGCAGTTTTTGAATAAAAAAACGGACAGTTTCTTCTCAGAAGATAACTTTGAGACTCCAGATAATGGTAAGAAGATCACAGGAAGTTCGAGATCTTGTAGTTACAGAACACTTGAGAATGGCGATGTAGAGAAATTCACTTCTGTCAAACAAATTTTTGAAGATGGAACTACCAATGTACATGAGGCCAAAGAAATCATTGGAAGTGATGGAGAGAGAAAAACTGTTGATGATAACTCCAGTAACTTCAACTTTACGGAGAGCGATGATGTATTCGGTTTGAGTCCACAAAAAAAGAGTGGGTGGTTTTGGGATAGTTCAAAAAAGAACTAATGTGGTATGGTTGTTTTTGTGGTTCGAGTATTGGTTTGCAAGGAATAGCGTAGCGATTTATATATAGGCGTATTTTGAATACAACACTTTTGATAAGATTAACCAAAAGCAACTGTGTTGCAATAACTCACAATTAGTTCGTCATTGACTTTGAATATCTCATAGAGATTGCTTAGTTCATCATCCGGATTAGGACTAACAGAATTGCTGAGATAGCAATACACTCTCTGTCCGAGCTTCATTTCCAAAAACCTGAAAATGGATGAGAACTTGGAACTTCGTGATATCTTGAAGACGGGAGGTCTGACCTGGTTGATCGAGCCTATCGACTTGAATCTTATCTGAATTTTGGTTGTGACTGGAGCAGAAACGGCTAATAAGGCTGATGTGGCTTTCACAGGTAGTTTTGTGAGCATAACAGACTGGTTCAAGGTGATCTTGGTCTTTTGCGGCGCGTCCTTAATAGTGGTTTCTCCATTTTCCTCGTACTCCGTTCCCTCGGGCCTTGAATCATTTGTTTGTTTGTTTGTCGTCAAAGATTCAACGTTCCTTGTTGAGTCTCCAACTTTTATATTTAATTGAAGCAGGGAATTTGCAAGGTTGGCTGTGTTATCTGGGTTCATTCTTGAAGATTATAATTTGCATGTGTACATGCTTGTGGTAAAGGGCCAGCTTCCCAAAGGTAAGATATCTTTATTAGTCAGGAGAAGTACAAAAGTATATATTAATGTTACTGTTCTTTAAAAAGTGGAGCAAAAGATACAGACGGGTCGATCGACGCATGTAAATATGATTATTGTGAAGTGTACGCTTGTACGAGCTTTTTGAAATGAGCCTTTTCACCCTCAGCCACCTTATTCGTATCACTGATCTCATCCACAATGGTTGACACAAGAGAGAAGTTGTTGTAGAGGAAGATTTCCCGCTTTTTCTTGTCAAAATTAGAGCTCATTTTTATCAAAGTATTTTCAAATTCATTTCTTAAACGAATGATCGAACTCGTCAATGGTTCAGATGTTTCTAGCTCATATGTTAGATTGTTGGAGAGTTGCAACAGAGACATAATGGTCATCCCAAAGTTCTGTGTCATATTGAGAGGAATCATAATGTTTTGACTTGCGCTTTTTATTAGAACAGAGGAAGAAATGGTCTTCTTCATGCTAGTACAGTTAAGATCAACCAAGGTCTGGAATCTGGGCCAGAGAATTATCAACTGCATGTTTAGATAATCCTCCATCACAGGTATGCGTCGATGCTGGAGCTCATATTCCATTGACTGGCACATTCGGATAATCAGCAAAACTCCGAAAAGGTCACAAGTGTCTTGGACAAGATATCTCGTGTAGCTATGGCCCAATTGGTATACAGGGCCGAAGATGGTTTTGAAAAATTCAGCTAAATCTTCATACGCTGTCATCCTAAAGAATTCGTTAAGGAACAAGTATTCCACCGTCGTGTTATCCAGTAGAGCCTGGTTGAAGTTTTTGAATGCGTTTTCAATCCAATATTTTGTGTTGTTTGTCTCTGCTATCTGCGCCAGCATAACAGTTTCATCGGGAGTACTAAACACTTCAACACGCTTGGTGACATTTATTAAGTATTCACTGGTTGTAAGCTCTGACCGAGAGGCAGAAAGTCCAAAAAAATTTCCAGAGGCACTATGACTAAGCTCTTCATCAACAGACCCAAGAAACACATTCTTATCCACTCTGTGCACCCTGAGCTTTTCCAGAGAAGACAGGTATTTGAAAAAGTTCTGGTAGTAATACCAACGCATAGTATATGCATAGGCATGCCTGAGTTCAGACGCCAATTTTGGATTCCGTTCCTTGAGGAAAGTATAAACCTCTCGAACCTCTAACATCTCCTTCTGCACTACCTGAGAAGAGACTGTTTGCTTTCTGAGAGCTCTCACCTGCGAAATAAAGAAATCACGAATTCTTTCAAGAGATTTTAGCTCCAGTAGATCTAATAGCTTAACAAGGTCCGGAAGGCTTTGTAAATTGTGTTCTTTCTCATATTTAGAGTATATCTCACGTTTTTCCGAAATAAAGCGCAAGTTCTCAAGCCATCGTTCGTCAACACGTTCAGCTAAAACTGACTTAATTACGTCCGGTGGTATAACAAGATCATTGACCACAGGCGTCAGCTTCAAATCTATCTCCTGTTTACTTTCAATTTCCAAATTCAGGGTGTTTGATCTCTTTTGAAGAAACTCCATTTCCAGCGATAATTTGTTGAGATTACTCTCGAATTGAAGCAAATAGTCAAATAGAGGCTTCAGCAGAGTACGTGAATCTCGTAAAACTCTCTGAAAGTTGGAAAACTTTTCCTTGGACTTTTCAACATCAACACGTAAGTATTCCGAGTTCAATGTTGATAACATTCGCAGTTCTTGTAAACTATTGGCATCCGAAGACTCCTTCAAAGAATCAACAAGCAAATCAAGACCCTCGGATCCACTATCGCTCAACTCATCCAAATAGTCCACTTGCCACTCCGGATTCAACTTCCTCTTCAAGGACTCCAAAGGATCAACCGCCACGGGAGGATACGAGTGCTTTGAAATAGATCTACGAGAGATCCTGTGGGGATAGTGTGTTTGAGAATGTACAGTAGACATCACCAGAAACGCAGCCCCAACAGCACTCACCAGGCAAAACTTTCCAGATAAGCCAGCAAAGGCTACACGAGATCCAGCAAGTCGGGCTGTGGCACAATGTGTCCTATTACAGATTTAGCAACAAGCTCCTTATCGTCCACTAAAGGAGCTCTGGTACATTAACGTTTGTCATGTGTTTCAAACTATGCCCTCAGTAGTGTACTGCACAATATACAGACTGGGGGACAGTTTCTAAATACAACATCTGTCCACCGCTTAGAGCGAGAAAAAACGCCGTAGCAGCGCATGTGCATATAGGTGACGTCATTTTTCGAAGCGAGCAGCTCGCAGGTGGACGAGCTGTCGCGTGCTGGCGAAGGCTTTCCCACGCTCGCAGCTTGGCGGGCCTCTGCAATGTGCAGGTGCTTGCTACTACTTGCTGGACATTCTATTGATCGATGAAGTTATTAAGAGCACGAGGGACTTCAGCCTGCAGATAACAATAGCGACTTACAGGCAAGACATGGCGCAGTAATAGAAACAGCAAACTTCAAGATTAGCTCTTTAAATATATAGAGGCCAGTTTTTCTGTCATCAACTCTGTTGTTCCGGAGCCGGAAAGATGGTCTCTACTTGGTGAGCTGCCAGCTAAGCAGCAAAACTTCACTGCAAGGGGGCCCGCCACAACTGTGCGATGGTCCCTCCACCGCATTCTGCGCTTGGCAACATATCACAACAGCACACACCGGCAGGAACTTTTCTGAGTCAAGAGGTTACAAATTCTTCCGGTTCGGCAACTCTATCGGGGAATCAAGGGATTGTCCCTCAGCCTGCTGGAAAACCTTGCCGAAGATCTCGCAAAGGCTGCTTAACCTGCCGGGCACGAAAACGCAAATGCTGCGAAACAAGGCCAGTCTGTACAGAGTGCAACCGTTTAGGCATCAGCTGCTCCTGGATCACAAATGGCCTGGAAAACAAGAATAAGTCTAAGAGAAACCCAAAGCTGTTGCGGAATGATGAGTGCTACGACGATGTGTTTGGCGTGATAAAAATAGTCCGAGGTAAAATCGACCACAAGATTTCTGACGGAGAGGTTGTGGAGAAGAGCACCGTTGCAGGCACAGCGTCTGTTCAGTCAAACGGCCGTACAGCTGACCGTGAGAACACATGTGCCGAAACTAAAATAGAGAAGGATTAGAGGATGTACTATATAAACTGAAATGAAGACTATAGAGGAGATGTAATAGAAATAATTCAAAGTGTTTTATCTTATCGCTAATACTTAACGAGTTTTCTTAGGCTCATCTTCCTCGATTTCTCTGATAGCTATATCTGCAGCTTTGAAGTCCATGAAAAAGTGCTTCAAACCCAACTCGATAGCCCAACTGATACCAAAGTCCAGTAACATGGTCAGTGTCAGTTTCAACTTGAACAAATCTGACATTTTCACAAACTGCATTGCTTCGTTTAGCTCCGGCATAAACTCGGTAGACCCAGAAAAGGCAAGAAATGTGACTCCTAATAACCCATAGTACATTCCCCTATTGTCACGAATTGACTCCCTGAATGGGGGACCTTGATAGTTGATTGTGAAGGTAGAAACTTGTTGAGAGAGTTGGATCAAAAACATGGCTGTATTAAGCAGCGATGGCACAAACTCTTTCTCCAAATCAATCTGCGGCTCTCTAGGTTCAAGGATATAAATCTCCCTTGTGATATAGATGAGTGAAATTAAATGCACCGCAAACTGACCTAGTATCGAGCCCATAATGTAAGTATTGAAAATTCCTGGCTGAGGTCTCTCCTTGGAAAGTTTATCTAGAGACTTTCCTCTTGAAATAGATAAGAAACAGACACTCAATAGTAATCCAGAAACTGTAGCCTGCCCATCTCCAAACTTGATACCGGCAAGGTACAATACAGAAAGTGAGTATGCAGAAACCAAACAGTTGAGAGCCAAAATCTTGTACATTTGGATCGTGGATACGAGTGCACATCTACCTTGTCTGACAATATGAACAACAGCAGAAACATTAGCAAGTTTGGATGTGAAAGGAGCAGCCACTGAAGCATCACCAAGCTTTAGTACAGGGGCTTCATCCTCCTGTTCAGCTTCTTGCAGTCCACTCATAAGCTGCTCAGCAAACTTTGATTGACCACTAACATTGCCTGGTGCAGTTGTGGTTGTAACAGGTTGACGATTGGCCATCTCTACAGCCTTTTTCATCTCCTCTGTAACTTGTAGTCCATTTTTCTCCATAGCAGCCAAATAGCCCGGGTTCAAAGGACCAGGAGGATATAAATGTGCAATAATAGGAGGAACTTTTGGTGATGGCTTACCCCATCTCTGCATGAGTTCACATTGCTTTTCATACACCTTCTGATGAGCCTCAATCTTCTTGTTCTCTTGTATTTTCTTCAACGCATCTTCAGTACCATTCAACAGAGCAATTCCGACATGAGCCTGTTTCAAAGCACCAACATCATTGGTTCCATCTCCACACATCAAAGTCTTGTAGTTCAAATTTTTGTATGAATTCAAAATAAACTCCTTTTGTGATGGAGAAACTCTTGAATAGATCCATGTGTACCGGATTAGAGACATCAATTGCTTATGATCCATGAGAGCAGACAATGCATATCCTGTGATACAAATGTCATTCTTTTTCAAAAACTCCAAATCGAACTCTTGTGATGTGTAGAATGGAATGACACGTGACTCATCTACATTTCTCCAAACAAGTTCAGAATCACCAGGATGATCCTTTTCCGGAATATCTAATATCAAAACATCTTTGGTCACAATCTCAACCTCCTTAGCAACATGGCAGGCAGTCAATGGATTGTCTCCGGTGATCATCACACATCTATGACTTGATTCATTGAGCATTTTTATGGAATCAATGGCATCCTCCTTCATAGGACAATGGAAAACAATAAATCCTGCAAACTTCAGATCGGACTCAATGTGTTTTCTATCAATGGTCTCCAAATTCTTATCTGAATTCAAATGCTTGTAAGCCAATGCCAAAACTCTTGACCCAGATCTAGTGAAAGATTTGAAAACGTCTTCATAATTGTCAGGGGCGTCTATAAGCATGTCCTTTATAGTTTCCGGTGCTCCTTTACAACTAACCAAGATCTGGTTTTTAACTTTGGAAATAGATGAAGACCGCTTCAAGGCTGACGAGAAAGGGAATCTTCTAACAATCTTTATAGTTCTTCCGTGGCCTTCGACAGTGTTCTTAGCCTTTGAGGCAACTCTCCATTTCGAAGCTTTCAATGTCTCCTTTTCCATCGGATCCCCTACTATTTCACCATCGTCCAGTTTTACAAGAGCATGGACAGAACCAAGAACATCCAATGTAACAGTAGGAACCTCAGCAGACTCTGGAGTTGATAAATGTCTAATATCATCGGACTTAAATCCAGCCAAACCTTCGAATATTAGATCTTCACCAGTTAAGGTACCCGTTTTGTCAAAACAGCAAACGTCAATTCTTCCAGCAACTGGAATCCGGAATGGCTCGGTACAGTAAATATAAAATTTACCAAGAGCAGCCAAAGACTGATTAACAGCCATAGTTAACTCCATTGGAAGTTCTGGAGGCACTACAGAGGTAATGACAATAATACAATCGAGAATTAACTTTGATTGTATTCTGCCCATCTTTGTGCCTTCCACCCAGACATACCACGAGGCAATAACCGCAAAAACAAGCAAGAACAGGATAAAGAAAAATGCCTCCTTATTTGCAACAGACATTCTCTCACTAGAGAAAATCATTACTCTAACTAGCGATCCTTGCGTGGTTTCGAAACCTGTCTTTGCAACCAACGCTAAAGCTCCATTATCTGGTGCAAGTTTAATAAGAGGTTTCTCTGGGGTTGTAACTTGTAGACACGAGGTACCACCATGTAAAGAAGAGTTTTTATCCAAAGCATCAGGCTGGTAGAGATCAGAGTCATCACGTAGCTTGATGGATTCTTTCAAAAGTGGTGTAGACTCACCAGAAAGCATTGCTTCGTTAACAATGCAAGATCCGTCCAAAAGAACCATATCACAAGGAATCGAAAGGTCTTCGTGGGGTGTTCTTGTGACAGAAACGATGTCTCCAGGAAGCAAATCTACGGTAGAGATTTCTTGCCATGTTTTATCTCTAAAACACCACATATCGTATGGTTTGATACCCATGCTTTGAAACTCAGTCATAGTTGATTTCCGTTGAAATACAGTAGTGCATTCAAAACCAATGAGCATAACAAGAGAGAAAATAGACAGATACCACATATCATCCATCAACCAAAGAGCGATGGAGAATAGCTGGAAGACAAAGAATGGGGCAAGAGCATGCTCCACAAATAGTTCTAAAAAGGAAGGAACGGGAATATCAAAACGATTCTTGCCGTACAGCTTTTCAAAACCAGCAATATCGCGGTTGGATAAACCCTTTAAAGACTTCAGGGACTTGATCGTGAGGGTTTTGTCATCAATCGCAAAAATAGGAGGAGAAAACTTCTTCAGGCTCTCTGACCATAAATACTTTCTCTTTTGATAAAGCACCGACAACTGGTTTGCAGATCTATCATACTTGAGCTCGCAAATATCACTTATACCATTGCTTGGCTTGGCACAAATGTATATGTGGGTCGCATCCTTCAAACTCGAAACCTTTGTATACTTAAAGGAGGAGTTCAAGTTCAGATTCCATCTAGGTAACAACCAGATTAGAGAATGGATCGAAACCAAAGCCAATGTGTACACAAATGTCCACTCTCTTCCAACAAAGTATGTTTCGTAATGATTGGTGAACAAGTTCCAATATAATGGGTATATTATCAGGAACGGCAACACATAAGGCTTCAAGATCCAGGGTTTAGGTCGGAGTAGTACCGACGATTCTATGGTCTCGCTGTTAACAAGCTCCTGAGCCATGATGGAGATTCTTGTCGGAAGAGAAGTTGTATGACTTTCCAGACAGATATGGCCTCTTTTCCCTAGCAATCTAGTTGGTTTGGAGAAGAGTAGCGGAAACGTGTTGAATATCGCCCCCGTCGAATGCTCTCGTTATCTGTGGTGAAAAATGTCGGCGGTTTTATAGGTGTACGGGTGTTGATATGAAGTTTTCCACACAATTTGGGAGTACGCGACAAGTGCACATAAATGTAGCGTAGAGCATTCGTGACGCAGAGACAGACTACCACATATTGACGGTGCCTGTGTTATCGAAATGACAGCGAATTATCCTTTAGAGGTGGAGCTTCCATGGTGAGTGAGATTTATGGATAAAATTTATGGATCACTTAGCAATTGAAACGAAATACTAATCTTCAATTAGGGTTGAGAAATACCGGCCTTCTACACTGAAGGATGTTGTAGGCAACAAAGAAACGGTTCAGTCACTTTGCAGGATTGCTGCTGAAGGCAATATGCCTCACCTGATCATTTCGGGGCTGCCAGGAATTGGTAAAACAACGTCGGTGCTGTGTCTGGCTCGCGAGCTGTTAGGAAATCAATTTAAAGACGCGACACTAGAGCTGAATGCTTCTGATGACAGAGGAATCGATGTTGTTCGAAATAAAATCAAGCAATTTGCTCAGAAAATGATCCATCTGCCGCCTGGACGGCATAAGATTGTTATATTGGATGAAGCAGACTCGATGACTCCTGGAGCACAGCAAGCGTTGCGAAGAACCATGGAGATGTACTCTAACAGTACACGGTTTGCGTTTGCTTGCAATCAATCCAACAAAATCATAGAACCGTTGCAAAGTAGATGTGCCATTTTGAGATTTAACAAACTGGAGGATGAGGAGATTTTAAGGAGACTTCTGGACATCATCAAGCGCGAAAACATTGAATACACTAATGACGGTCTTGAAGCATTAATTTTCACAGCTGAAGGAGACATGCGTCAGGCCATTAATAACTTACAAAGTACATACTACGGCTTTAACTTGGTGAACTCTGAAAATGTGTACAAGATTGTGGACTCTCCTCACCCGATAGTTGTTACCAAAATGATCATGTGCAGCATCAAGGGTGAATTCGACGCGTCGGTTTCTATTCTCAAATCTCTCTGGGATAAAGGTTATTCTGGAGTGGACATTGTAAGTACGAGTTTCAAAGTTCTCAAGGCCATGTACGATATTGATGAGGATATGAGACTCGAGGTGATTCGCATTGTTGGATTCACACACATGAGAGTTCTTGAAGGTGTATCCTCGTATCTACAACTTTGTTGCATGTTATCTAAGATAGCTAAGTATTCTGCTTCTTATTCTTAGATAAGCATTTTTATTAGGGGAATTTTTTTCATCTGTGTAAGACGCGTAAAAAATAATAACTACTGAACTTCTCCTTCAACTTGATCTTTAGCGGACATAGACATACTGTTTCGACGTTATCACTCGTTTCCATACCATGATGGATGTGCACCCAGACTACAAACTGAAGAAAAGCTTACTGCAAACATTTGTCGATCTTGACACGTTTCTTGCTCTTAGGTTTCAAACAGGATGCTTATCGCGTCAGATCAAACTGACGGAAATCACAACTAAGATCCCCACTGTCAGTTACAGTTATGTTTCGAAGATCAGAAGAATCTATCCGGAGTCCTTTGGGCTCAAGTATGTGAATGACGATGTTGCGGTTGACTTGTATTGTAAAGAGCATGAAAATATTTTAGATGTGAGAGCAAATCATATAACACGTCTCAGATTACGCGAGGCAGAGTTCAAACGAAAGTTAGACCAATACCTGGAGACAAAGGGTACCGCTATCAAACCTTTGGGAATATCCAAGACCATTAGCAACAGAAACACTGTTGTCAAGCAACCAAAGATATGCAAATTAAAAAACTCAAGAGCTAGATACGAGTACCACGAAAAGAAAGTTACTTCTGGAGGTAAATCATTGCTGGATAGAATCCGCAGCAAACAGTCACAGTCATCAACTCCACTAAGTCAAGAAGAACAGCGTGGAAAGGCTTTAGAGTCGCGCATGGTTGACATTTACGAAGTCATCTACGAGCATTCGCCAAAATTCCAACAAGGAACGACCTCATTCAGCATTAAAAAATTGGTTCAGATAGTGGCTGATTCTATGATCATTCCGATGGCATTCGCAGACATAGAGCAGTCTATTCACATGATATGCCGCCGCCTAAACCTCCCACTCGTCACAGTAGGAGACATAAGCATTTTAAAGGTTGGCCCCATGGATCGCCTACAGCACATGAAGGCACTTTGTGCAACAAACTAGCTGAATCTCCGTGCTAACCTTTATACATAGATGTGAATTACCCGTCTTAACAGCGGAAAATTCCTTTATTTAATAGTTCTATCATAGGATTCAGCTGGTACTGACTCTGGTAATCGTCTACATAATACTTTTAGATGGTTTTAGGAAATTAATAAGCTATATCAGCTATGGTGAATCGATAAACTGGTGGTTGATAAACTCTTCTGTAGGCTGCAGGAAGATGAATCGGAGAAAGCCGATGATGAAAAGCGACCTTACTGTAGATTTAAATGTAGCCATGAAGACTCTTTCTGTCAAGGTTTATATCCTCACAAATCCTGCCAAACTCTTCAACTAGGTCCAAGGATATTATCTTATTCCAGATATCAGTTTTTGCCCGTTTTTCGGCCAGGGACCCTAACTTCCCTCCGGGACCAAACACAAAGTACTTTCCTGACTTTGAGAGCTTCGGGAAAGTCTCTATACCGTTGGAAAATCGGAGCCAGACATCGGACATCTGCTGAGATAACTTTTTGGCGTTTTCCGGAAGTGTTTCTTTAAGATTTCCCCAAATATAGGCATTATCGAGGGAGTGATGTGCGTAACCGTTCCAAACGTTATCATACTCTGATTCCTGGTTGAAGTGGTACCCATATATGTCTGGGTTTGCTTTTGAAAAACAGTAGTTTGGTAGTAAGTACATTCCATCAGTAGTGAAATTTTCAATAGCAGCAAATGTCTGTTTATCGTCAAGTTCGGGAGTAATATGGTAGCAGTCAGTGATGAGATTGTATAGTTTTTGAGAACAGTTAGATTCGAGATAACCTAGCAGTTTCTGAGCGGATGCTAGTGGTTTATAGGTCTCTTCCCAAATAATACACTCATTTCTGCAGTCTCCAATCATAAGGGCATCCACAAAGTCCGGGATCTGATTTTGGCGAGAAAGCTCCCCCCATGATGGTATTCCATCTGGCAGCAGTTCGTGATCCTCGGTGTACGCCATTGTAACAACTGGGATACCTGCAACAGCAGCGTTGGCGTCACTAAGCTTTTTCGCGTCTACCTTCAGCAGCTCATGGACTCGCTGTTCCGGAGAGAGGGACGTATCAATACCTAGCAGCTTAAGAATTTTGAAATAAACCACATCGTACTGCTTGATTGTGAATATACCGCACAGTGGTGACAGTCCACTTTGTAGAATGACTTTTGTAAACAGTTTTTCCTTTCTCAACAGATGAATATGTGATCCCTGACTGCCTGCACTCTGGCCAAACAGTGTGACTCTTTCTTTATCACCTCCAAAATGCTCAATATACTTCTGTATCCAGCGCAGCCCCTGTACTTGATCCCACACACCATAGTTCCCCACTCCGGCAGATCCAAGAGATTCATTATACGCCCTTAAGTCACTTGAGGCTAGGAAACCAAAAGGTCCTAGTCTATAGTTGAGAACCACAATAATAGTGGGAATCTTGAGCTCAGAGGATCTCAGTGCTAGATTAACACCATCGTACATGGGAGCTGAGTTAGCAGCGTATGCGTTGGCACCACCGTGTATAAATACCATCACTGGCAGCAAAGTACTTTTTGGACCCGGTGGGATGCAAATGTTCAGATTTAGAACATCTAACTCAGATTGAACGGGAGCAGTGTCTAGCCACGGTCTATCGAACCCTGGGAGTGGGTAAAAGTTACGTGGAGGCTGAATACAATAGGGGCCCGGCTTTGTAGCATCGATGCCTTCCGGGGGCCAGGAGGTGAGCAGTTCAGCCTTTTGGAAACGACCTGGAATCGAGCCATATGGGATGCCGTAGTATAGCTCTAAGCCTGCGTTACCTGGAAACTGTATGCCTTTAAGTGACCCCATAGAGGGTATATCTTTTGCTAGAGTGCGATAGTCAGATAGATATGCCATTTTCGAGTATAAAAGGGTGACTAATACCTGATTTTTCGACTTATTAGCTTGAAAAGATACTGAGCTCTTGGCTTTATTAAGTAATGGAAGCTAGATCAAAAGCAGTACAGTCAACAGCGAAGCAGAAATCCGGTTAGTAAAAAAGCTTCAGATCGCGAAAGAGACTGCAGTCCGTTCTTTCGCGATAGAAATCGGGAAAGACACATCTGATAATGTTATCTTTCGCGAGCCTGGATCTGTGAGATTCAGATTTCTATATAACATCTGGATAATGTTGTGGTAAGGCCAGGATCGATTGCAGTCTTGTGCTGGAGCCGTAAACTTTTCAGTAAAGGAAACAAACATGAGATTGTCCAACATCAGGGAGCATCCTTTGTTTAAGGAGATGACGTGGAGACTGTTCCATATAGCAATTGTTGCTTCTCTGGGAGCAGCTAGTGCAGGCTACGATACTGGCTGGTGGTCAACCTTTATGACCTCAACCCAAGCCATTGCAGACTACGGAAATGTTAAAGGTACAGCTAGTAAGTCTTTTTCCAGTGATTACAAGTCTGCAGGTACCGGTCTTGGAAGTGCTGGATTAATGCTGGGCTGTGTTTTCTTTACTCCTGTTGGAGAGAGGTTTGGTAGAAAGTGGTGCATTTTAGCATCTGCCATCTCCTCCACTATAGGTGTCATATTGCAATGTGCTATTCAAAAGAACTTCTGGGGATTGATAGTGGGCAGAATTATCAACGGATTTGGATGCGGAATAGCGAATTCTATTGTCCCTATCTACCTGTCGGAATGTGCCCCAAGATCAATTAGGGGAGCACTGGTATCTTTCTACCAGTGGTTTTTCACATTTGGGCAGTTTCTGGCTTATGCTATACTGTACGGTACTATGAACTACAAAACCAAATGGCAGTATCTTACGGTGATAGTGTTCCAGATCTTCTTCCCTGTTACTATGTTCATCTGCACAATTTTCCTTGTAGAGAGTCCTCGATGGCTCATTCAACAAGGTAAATTAGATGAAGCTGAGAGATCTTTAAAACTACTGTATGGCAAAAACACAGTTCACGATATACCAAAGGAGATCGAAGATATCCGCAAGTCCAACGAACTGTTGGCCTCGTACAGAAGAGACACTTCCTATATCGACCTGTTTAAAGGAGTTAATCTCAGAAGAACCTTGATTTCGTGCGCAGTGCCTTGCCTCCTCCAAGGTCAGGGTCTATCATTTATGGGGTCTTATTTAGTGACATTTTTAGTCACTATTGGAATTCCAAATACACATATGCTTATGGTGGTGATTATGGCAGTTCTGTTGGTCACTAATAGTTTCTCCTTCTGGGCCACAGACAGATTGGGGCGGAGGCCATTACTTATTGTTTCCTCTATAATAATGTTCATTTCATTCTACTGTGTGGCTGCTATATCATACTACGGAGCGAGTACCTCACAAAATCAGAATGCTGTTGTTGGAATGCTTTTTGTTTGGTGCATAGTTTATGGTGGAACCTGGGCTCAGCTGCAACACGTTGTTGCCAGTGAGATGCCTAGTTCGCAGCTACGTGAAAAGACACTTTCTTTCGACACGTTTCTAGCAAATGGAATTGCAATGATGATATCTTTTGTAAATCCATTTATGCAGGACAAAAGTTACGGAAATCTTCAAGGGAGAGTTGGATTTATATACGGCTCTTTCTCAGTGATTGCAGCTGTAAGTTGCTTCCTTTTTGTTCCAGAGGTTAAAAACCTTTCCTTGGAGGTCATGGATACTTTATTTGAAGCAAAAGCTCCTACTTTAAAGTTTCATTCAATGGGATTAAAACTGATGGAAAACGATCAGTATCTTGAATTGGACGCAGTCTTGTCCAATACTGCCGGACAAGGCACTGTTGAGAATGTAAGTATTAGCACCAAAGAAAAAAACTGACTGAACTGTTTGCTTTACTTGCCATCATCAACCTCTAGTTTCGATCGACAAACCTACCAATAAATGTAGTAAATTTTGAGTACTTATTTGTTTATTTGAAAGCCTTAATACTTATTGAATATCTATTAATCCAACCTCATTCACTATATATACAGTTTTCTTCAAACTGAGCAATGCCTTTTTCCACAGTCGACACAATAGTGTCAATCTCTTTCTTGGTAACGTTATACATTGGGGCTATCAGGATATGATCACCGTTGATTCCGTCAATTGTTCCGGACCCAGGATAGACAGCTACTCCCTGTTCCCATATGAATCTATGGATAATAGAAGATACATGGAGGCTAGGATCAAACGAAGCCTTAGTCTTTTTTGAGCGGACAAACTCGATGCCCAACAACAGTCCTCTTCCTCGTATATTTCCAACACATTCAAATTTAGAAAGCTGCTTTTCCAGCTTTCCCTTCAAATAGGTACCCATCAATGTGACATTTTCCAGCAAGTTCTCTTGTCTGATGATTCTTAGAACTTCTAGACCTGCCCTGCACGATAGTGAATGTGCCTGGTATGTGTGGCCATTGTTAAACGCAGTTAGTGCGCCTTCCATCAGCCCGGAAACAACTTTTTCTGTGCAAATACAAAGTGATAACGGTGCATATCCACTACTGATTGCCTTGCCGCAAGTTGTGATATCAGGAACTATACCTTCTTGTTCCCAGGCGAAAAAAGTGCCTGTTCTTCCGGATCCACACATTATCTCGTCAAGGATTAGCAACACATCATACCTTTCACAGATTTTCTTAACCAGCTTGAAGTAGCCTTTTGGAGGTGGCATTGCTCCTGAGCTTGCTCCCACAATCGTTTCAGCAACAAACGCAGCGACATTTTCAGCTCCCAATTCTAATATCTTATCTTCTAACTCCTTTCCTAATTGTGCAACGTACTCTTCTGTACTAATCGTCTCGCATCCTCTATATTCATTTGCTGAGGAAACAAAATGAAAGTTTCGGCTCAGATATTCTTCATACGGTCTCCGCCTAGCTATATGACCACTAGCTGAAAGACCTCCTAGGCAATTTCCGTGATAAGAAACCTTTCGAGTAATAAATTGATTTTTGGATGTTATATTCCTCTCAAAGTAGTACTGAACAGCAAGCTTAAAGGCTGCTTCGTTGGCTTCACTTCCGGAATTAGCAATATAAACCTTTGCCAGCTGATTCTTGTAAGGGTCTAACACAGCTGTAGCAAACTGTTCAGCCACATTGGTACTGTAATCAAGAGTATGAACATAATGAACTGTATTGAGCTGATCCACAAGAGCTTTTACTACTTGATCATTGCAATGACCAACAGATACAACTGCAGCGCCTCCACAGGCATCCAGTACGGTCTTACCATTAACAAGCTCCAAGTATGAACCTTTCGTTCTCTGGATCAAGTGTGGGTTTTCCACTAGTGATCTGTGCATCAAGTAGGGACTGAATTCTTCATTCTCATTCTTAACAATCATTTTCAGTATACATACAACCGTTAAAGCTGGTATGTTCCCAACATTACCTTGGGAGAGCACGAAACAGTTAAAATATATATGCTATCAATATTATTCCCGATACCCTTATCTTTCCCGAATTCAGTAAAGTTTTTCTATGAAGTGATCTAAAAACACCTGTAAAAACGGGAATCTACTGGAGGAATCTGGCTTCCAATCGGATCCCACAATTACAAACACAATGCGTCTCTGTGGAATGATGCCAATGACCTGTCCCCCTTGTCCAAGAGCTACTGGAAATAAGTCTCCATTTTTAAGTCGATCTATGTGCCAGTAGAGTCCGTACGGATGCTGACCTTCTTTAGAATGATCAGAAGTCATGAGCTTCACATATTCTTCTGATATAATTCGTGTACCTTTATAACAACCTCCATTTAGGACCAGCTCTCCAATTTTTGCCATATCTCGCATCTTCATATACATTCCACCTGCAGTTAATGGAAACGTAGCTCCATCCATCGACTTTTCACGGAGATCGGTCCAGCGATAGTCACTGATATGCAACGGACCAAAGAGATGCTTTTCAGCAAAGTGCTTGATTCCCCTTTGGCTTTTTAGCTCAATGAATTTCCCCATAAGCGAAGGCAAGCCATTATCGTAATTATAAACACGCCCAGGCTCTGAAACTTGTGGAACGCACAGGACGTCTCTGGCTATGCTGTCGGAGAGGAGCATTTTTCTGGACTCTTCTCCTCCAAATGCAGTTCCAGATGCCATATTGAGAACGTTTTTCACCGTTGGGTGCCTCGACCAACTACATGCTTCTTCAAATGGCGCTGTAAAATCTTCATCAAGAGTCGCCAGTCCCTGATCATACAATATACCGAGTATCATGGCTGTAATACTCTTAGTACATGATGAGATAAGATGAAGAGAGTCAGAGTTGTACCCTCCAAAGTACTCTTCCAATACAGATATTCCGTCCTCTATCACAAGGATTCCTTCAATTCTGCCTTTCAAAGGTTCATCGTATCGGCCACAAAACTTGTGCATCATTTCATTCACAGTTTCTTCGATCAGTATCCTCGATACACTAGAAATTGGCATATTTGACTCAGACGATGGGCAGTGATATTCCGCGCCGTAGTCAAATGTCTCTACATCCTCTTTGGGGACCTTTTGCAAAGTAGCAAAGTAGTCTTCCAGCCCTGTCATACCATCTCCATAAATATAGATATACAGCTGTGTATCTGAGAAAAAGCGCCCAACTATCCTGATATCACAATCCAAGATCCAATGCGGCAGATTAGCTTTGAACTCATTTTTTTCAATCCGGATCGCAACGTCACCTCTGTTGTACGCCTTTCTATCCCAAAGACGAATCACAACCTCATTTTTGTTGTTTCTCCAGACATCTAGTACAATGTACCGTTCAAATGATAGCTCAGTACAATAGCCTCTCCACCTTCCTTCAACAGCCCACATGCTGGTATTACAGAGATCGGGATATTTTTTATCAGATAACCTACAGTAAAAATTACATCAGCTTTTATATATATGTCGCGAAAGAGCCCTTCTTTTTCCCGACTCAACAATACTGCATCTCTCCTTTGCGTGTAGATAGTTGATCTACATGCCCCAACACCCATATCTGATGGTCAGATATGAGGACATCTCTTGTGCGTACCATACTCCCCCTTATAACAAACGTCATCTACTAACAAATTTTCCAGGCCTGCGATTTCTGCCGGTATGTGTTCTTTTGATGAAGCAACTCTCTACCACTATACTAACTGCCTAACAGCTCTCAAAAGCGTAAATGCGTTCATAATGGCTATGCACCTTGCCGTGTATGCGTCAGACGTGGTGCCGACTGCGTTCTGATACCTACTGCCAGGAGAATCAACAGGAAATCTCCGCTACCAGCACCAAAACAGGTAGATATCAAAACTAATGCCAGTAAGGAGAATCCGCCGCCTGTGCCACCAGAAATATTCCAGCTTGCCGCCCAGCGCGTGTGCAAGCGTTTCCCTGAGTTTGTATTTCTACACCTCAAGTCGATCCTATTCCATCCTGAGTCTATTAATCCGCTTCTCAAAAGTAGCATAATGGCTCTCTGTGGTTACTTTGCTCCTGTGAAAGATAACCAATTTCTGGATTTCAACTCTAAATACGTAAGTGAAGAGGTGTTTGCTAAATACACGTTAGAGAGACTGCTTACTCCCCAAACTCTTCTTTCAGAGCCGTCATTGGAGAAGGTGCAGTCGTTCTTACTGATGGCAGTGTATGAATGGGGAAAATCTGGTCATTACAGCTGTTGGATGCTCCACGGGTGCGCGTGCAAAATGCTACAGTCACTTGGCTTCAGCCAGCAGCCTACCGAACTCTCTGCTTGCGATTCTAGTGAGCTACAGAAGGAGATCACCATCAGAACGTTCTGGTCGTCATTCATTCTCGATAGAATCGTCACATCTGGCCGCTACAGATCACCATCTTACAGTACAGAGGACATACTCAGTGTTCCTTTACCAGTATCTGATATTGCCTTCAACATGATGGATTTTTCGAGTCCAGCCCCTACTGAGCAGAGAGCCAATATGAGCACAATTTCAACCTTTTCTAACGAAAACCTGCACTCGGTAATGTATGTCCGAATCTTTCAGCTGTGGGGAGACATATCTTTCTGGCTCGTTAGAGGAGGGCGCAGAAAGGACCTCCAGCTGCCCTGGTCCAGTGAATCTTTCTATAGCAACCTTCGAAACAAGATTGATGAGTGGTCTTTACTGCTTCCTGAAAGTCTGAGATGGTCGACAGAGAACTTCAGAGCTCACCGTATTCTCAATTCGGAAGTTATTTTCTCTGTTACCAACCTGGTGCATCACTTGTGCGTTATATTCCTCAATCGTGAATACCTCCCCTTTCTCCCCCATTCAACACCATCTCCTCAGGGACCATCAGAGCCACCTTTGCTCCCCGATCCGCCCACACCCGACTTCTGGGTCAAATCAGTGAAAGAACTCTTTAATGCAGCTCGGGAAATCGCTACGATAGTAGAGCACTTGGATGATACCGACGATAACCCCAATGACCCCAGTGCAAGTCCATTTATCTCTTTCTGCTCTTTCTGCTCATCATCAGTGTCCCTGTATGCGTGGAAGTTTCCCTGGATGGACCCCGAAAACTTGGCAAGCAACAAAGCATCTGCTCAAAGGATGCTCGATTACTTGGAGAGACGTAGTCACCGAGCACAGCTGGACAATAACTGGTTTGATCTGCTGCACCAACTCGCGAAACTGTTTGAAACAGTTAACGCAGATCTCGATAAAGCTAGAAGACTCAACCTGGGCAGGAACTCATTCAGAAACCTAGAGGATTCCGTTCAAATTATCAACTCATCCACCTTCCTGGCTAACAGCGAGATCCAGCGAGCAAGCCAAACAATCAGACATGAAGTACCGCAGCAAGGGCACAGCGACTTTTTCCATGTGTTCCCCTCATCAATGGACCAATCTACGGAAGACCTGCTTCAGCTGTTCCTTGATTACTAGGTAACTGGCTCCTGATATTTACTGAAATATCTTCCCTTTCTCTCATCTCCAAGACAAATTCTCACAGTCTGCTAGCCTACTTGATGTGTGTCTTTGCTTAGAGACTGCACGTAGGTGGTTATCAGAAAGAAAACTACTCAATAGGCATTTTCCAGGCCTGCTATGCTACACAACCGACACCCATTATATGTCATCCATAGTTTTGTCAAGTTTCTGTTACCAGATTGACCGTTCTATTTCCTGATATGGTGAAGCTCTCATTTTAGCTTTCGCTAGTGTACTTCTTTGCGGCATGTGGAAGCTCCTTCTGAGAGCTTGATGATGCGCTAGAGGTTACCCTGTCATCCAAAGACACTCATTGCTCTTATAATGTGCTCCTTTAGCTTTAATTAGAATACTGGGAGCTTCCTAAATATATTAGTCTGATAAAGTCTGCAACTAGATTTACGCAGTACAAGAACATCACCAAAGAATCATAGCAGTGCAAGGCGAAACCCTAGAACCGTGGTACTGCAATACCGCGGTACCTACCACAAAGTAGCACTTACCTACCAGTGGCTCTAAATCAGCACAGCCACAGTCTATATTAGCGGTGTGAGGAGTGCATTTTTTGAGAATAGTTTTATATCAGTGTAGAGATGTATGCTGGCTGTTCCTGTCGGCATTGAGAAAAAATTTTCTTGCCAGCGTTCTTTTTTTTGCTGGAAGATTCCGTGAAGCCAAAAACGGGGACTCAAGGTCATAATGCAAGGCTGTGCAGGACATTCAGCGGTCACCCGGGGATTGCCGGGTCATATATTTTGATTGTACCGCGCGAAAGTACAAGATACCCTGGTGACGCAGCGTGGAGCGCCAGGCTGTGCAAAATCGCTCGCTGCACGGGAAGTTGACGGAGTTTTCGAGTCAGTGGCACAGAGAAAAATATTTATGTGAACAATTTTTCAATAACTGGAAGAGAAAATTGAATAAGTGTCAGTAGTTTTTTCCTTTGCCCTCTCTTCCTGTTTAACGTAGAGACTAGAGCGGATCTTCTATAGTGTAAGACTCACACGCTTAGAAAGCAGCGCTAACAAGATACAACGATGCTAGCTAGTTTATCAAGAAACTTCAGAACAGTAAGTAACACAGTTGATGTTATCGAAGCACAGTTGCCTGCATACTGGCTTTGCTCGAAGCATGTAAACGGCTTTGGTACTAACATGATTAAACAGACTGCTCTGAGAAATGTCAGATACAACTCCAATAAGGTCAGCGGTACTGTTATTGGTATCGATTTAGGTACCACTAACTCTGCTGTGGCTGTAATGGAAGGCAAGACTCCAAAGATTATTGAGAATGCTGAAGGTTCCAGAACCACTCCATCTGTAGTTGCATTTACCAAGGATGGTGAGAGACTTGTCGGTATTCCTGCCAAGAGACAAGCTGTTGTTAATCCTGAGAACACACTTTTTGCCACCAAGAGATTGATTGGTAGAAGATTCGAAGACGCCGAGGTTCAAAGAGATATTAAGCAAGTGCCTTACAAAATTGTCAAGCACACAAACGGTGATGCCTGGGTTGAGGCCAGAGGAGAAAAGTACTCTCCTGCTCAAATTGGAGGTTTCGTTCTGAACAAGATGAAGGAGACAGCTGAGGCATACTTGAGTAAGCCAGTTAGCTCTGCTGTTGTGACAGTTCCTGCTTACTTCAATGACTCACAAAGACAGGCCACCAAAGATGCTGGTGCCATTGTAGGTCTAAATATTGCCAGAGTTGTGAATGAGCCTACTGCTGCCGCTCTTGCATACGGTCTTGAAAAGAATGAGAGTAATGTTGTTGCTGTCTTTGACCTGGGTGGAGGTACCTTCGATATCTCCATCTTAGATATTGACAACGGTGTCTTTGAGGTGAAATCCACCAACGGTGATACTCATTTGGGTGGTGAGGACTTTGATATCACACTTGTGAGACATATTGTTGATGCTTTCAAGAAGGAGAGTGGAATTGATCTTTCCAACGATAGAATGGCCATTCAAAGAATAAGAGAGGCCTCTGAGAAAGCCAAAATTGAATTGTCATCTACTGTCAGCACTGAAATCAACCTACCATTTATCACTGCTGATTCCACTGGACCAAAGCACATCAACTTGAAACTATCCAGATCTCAACTTGAACAACTTGTCGAGCCACTTGTCAAGAAGACTGTTGAACCTGTGAAGAAGGCATTAAAGGATGCCGGTTTGACTACTTCTCAAATCTCCGAGGTTATTCTTGTCGGTGGTATGACTAGAATGCCAAAGGTTGTAGAGACCGTCAAGAACCTCTTTGGAAAAGAACCATCCAAGGCTGTTAACCCTGACGAGGCTGTTGCCATTGGTGCTGCTATCCAGGGTGCTGTTCTTTCCGGAGAAGTTAAGGATGTGTTGTTATTGGATGTTACACCATTGTCCCTCGGTATTGAGACCTTAGGTGGTGTATTCACTAGATTAATTCCAAGAAATACCACTGTGCCAACCAAAAAGTCACAAGTGTTCTCTACTGCCGCATCTGGACAAACTTCTGTGGAAATCAGAGTATTCCAGGGTGAGAGAGAGTTGGTCAGAGACAACAAGTTAATTGGAAACTTCACACTTGCTGGTATTCCTCCAGCTCCTAAGGGTGTGCCTCAAATCGAGGTGACCTTTGACATTGATGCCGATGGAATTATCAATGTATCTGCTAAGGACAAGGCATCTGGTAAGGATAACTCCATTACTGTCGCTGGATCATCTGGTCTTTCTGACTCCGAGATTGAGAAGATGGTGAGTGATGCTGAGAAGTTCAAGGAACAAGATAAGGCCAAGAAAGAGGCTATTGAGCAATCTAACAAGGCTGACCAGCTATGTAACGACACTGAGAAGTCTTTGGAGGAATTTGGAGATAAGATTGACAAGATTGAAGCCGAGAATGTCAAGAAGTTGATTGCTGAATTGAGAGAAGTGATTGTCAAGGTGAACAGTGGTGACAATGTTGAATCTACAGAAGTGAAGGACAAGTTTGATGAACTTCAAGCTGCTTCTTTGAAACTGTTTGAGAAAATGTACAAGGACCAAGCGGCCAATGATAACACCTCTTCTTCCTCTACCAACGAGGAGCAGAAATAATCAGCATAATGATGAAGCCTGTTTTTTTTGTTTATCAAACTGCACAAGGGAAATAAATGAAGCACTTTTGAAGCTGTTGATAGGATTTCCTGCTTAGGCTATAAGGGTGCAGTTTGCCTTTCGTTCTTGTTCGTTTTTTGTATATATAGCTTCCCTTGTATGCTTCCTTTGTAATTAAAGAGGGAGACAAGAACGAAATACACTTCAGTTAGTTTATTTTGAAGATATATTATTGAACACGATCTGGTTTTGGCAGACTGTTTCCTGTTTAAGACAGACGAAGAGTAGATTCGTTACATATACAGTTAATGAGCCTTGTTCAACAGATACGTCAGTCAGTGCCTACGATATGGTATACAAGTGTAACTCGCTTACTAAGCTGATATTTCTGAGTGTCCTGATAGCTGTTGGATTTTTGAATATTGTGTTAAGCTGTGCTCTGTATGATAACTGGCTTCCATTATTTGTGGTTGCAATCTTTCTCATAGCACCACTTCCCAACGCTCTTTCGCAGGCGATCTCATCGTCGTATGAATCGGACTTCCTCAGCAATGGCTCAGATGACACTATCCCGGTAGTGGAGTTCTTCAAGTTTTTGACGGGGTTTCTGGTGATAAGTGGCTCCCTATTACCTCTAGTGTTTTATCATAATGGACTCATTGGTAATTGGAGCTTTATTCTCAGTCTTGTTGGAGGATTCCTGATCTACTTGAGTATAGTGTTATTTACAGTTGGATTCAAAGACGAATCCTCCGACGATTTTGACTTTTAGAATGCAAAAGATAATAGTCATTATGTATATACAGTGTTTTCATGAATACTTAATTAATAGGTGGTTTGTCAAAAGGTCAAACGAATATCATCGTTGCAAGTCAATCACGCATATCTTTTGAGATTTGGGCCCACCACACACAATTGCCCACTTGGTTCCCTTGGAGGCTTCCTTGAAAAGCGCATTATAGATGTTTGTGACAAATGACCTTGGAGTTGAACTGGAAGCTCCACCAACTTTTCTTTTCCATTCATCTGGTTGATCAAGTGATGTTGTTGATATCATTTCTAACACTTCATCACGAGCATCAATGGTGAATATCGGTGATCTAGATAGAATCTCAACTAGTTTAGAAGAAGATTCTGTGGCTTGGTCCACTATGGCCCATCTCTCTTTTTTGTTATTCTTCTTATTGGCACCAATTGCATTATTAGGAACAACTATGACTCTTTGTCTTGCGTCAGATAATGTCGAGCTATCATGAACCATAATGGTCTCTGATGTATCTGCTCCCATTTGGTCTTGGCTTGCGAATACAGATGGTTGTTGCGAACTAATTTTCGTGTTTTGCTCTTCTTGTAACATGTTGATCAAATCCTGTAAATCAACTTCATAATCTGTTCGAGTCTCAATGTTCTTCAGCCGTAATGATTTGTACTTGTTGTTCCGGTTGTTTTTCAGCATGTCAAGGGTGGTTTGCGGCTTCAACACTAATAACCATTTAACAGACTCGTTCACAGCATGATTCATCATATCTTCCACGGTTCTGCTATTCCTTACCAAATCGGCACTGATAGAATTGGACCACAGTTCATTCAGTAAGTATGGAACAGTTTCCCTTAAAGTGCTTCCTGTAAAAACTCCAATCAACACATCGCATTTCTTCAAGCTCCAGTTGATCTTGAGAGTATCCTTATGAAATTTTTGTTTCCTTAGGCCTTTTCCGCAGCTGAACATCTCCTGATATCTTTTCATGGAATTAAAAAGGAAATCCCATGCAAGCCTCAAGCCAACAGCTCTTGGAAGACTGTTTGATGCCTTGTTTCGAGCAAGTGACTTGACCAAACTGTCATATCTACCTCCTGCACAAATAATTGATCTAAATTTCTCCTCATAAACAGCCGCAAACACAATACCCCCTTTATAAAAGGCTGTATTGTATGCGTTAAAGGGATTCACTTCAAGATTAACTTTCACATTCAACATTTCAAGGGTTTTGCTTACCTTGTTGATATAACTTAAAGCTTCATCCACCCGGCTCAGGTATGGGCTATCAAGCATCAACTTGTGTAGTTTTGACTTTGCCTTCACTAGGTTCAAACTGAAGTCAAACTGTTCTAATTCATTAAGCACAGTTGACGATAAATTGAGATCTTGCTTTAAGATCGACTTGACATCTTTCATCGTTTTGCTGAAACCCACCTCGGATAACATCCTCGCTACTGCATTTCTTTGTGCATTCTCAATTCCACAGTACTCAAATATTGCATCTAACAATTCACAATGATTCAATATAATTTTAACATTGGAAGGTTTGATAAATGGAAATATTGAGATCAACTCGCATGCGATTTTGATGCACTCCGAGTCATCGAATGGCAAATACTCAACAGGATCAGTAGGCCCAGATATAATATCAAAATCAATCTCTTTAAATCTAATCGGCCCCGCACTCTCATCCTTCTCAAGTGCCCGGTAAACATCATCTATGCGATATATCTTGTGAACCAATATCTTCCTTCTTCCAAGGCATCGGGCAAGGGGTAGAGTTAGATCATATGGTAGTTGCAAGACAGAACCAGCTCTGTCAAGTACCTGATACACTTGATAACTGCTATCATACAGAGGATTCTTAGGAAACAAAACAGATTCACTATCAACAAATCGTATTGCTCCATGTCTTCTGAATATTGTTTCAATTTCTTCTATTATCTTGCAACGGAGCAGAAGATCAGACGGCTGAAAAGTCTTTTTTCCACCATACTCACCAAACAGAAGATCTCTAACAAAACTATAGGGTTGTGAGAACAAAATATTTCTAGCTTGGTGATTCCAAGAGGAAGATGGATCAACCAAAGCATTCAAAGCTTCCTTCATTAAATCATCTTGCTGCTGAACTCTGACAAGTCCACTTGACAGTAAGCTTTCAGCAGAAGGGCGTTTTTCTGTATTGTGATCTAGCAACATCTTTATGATCTTTTTCTCAGTGGCCAGTCTCTCGCTGTCAAAATCACTAGGAAATACAACGTTTGAAGTTCTCAAATTCCGAATAGCTGTGTATCTTTCCATCGCCGTTCCCAGAGGGTATATCATTTCAAAAAATATGATCCCTAAAGAATAAAGATCAACCTTCTCATTATATGAGCCATTTCCATTCATCACTTCAACAGCGACATAGAGAGATGTCCCAATATCAGACGTCAGATCCTCAGCAGACTTATTAAGGTCCAAATTCTTACGCTCTGAGGATGCCAAATTATGTACGTTTTTGGCAAGCCCGAAGTCACCAACTTTCACATTCTGATTCACATCGATGAAAATGTTCATTGGCTTCAAATCTCTATGAATAATTCCTTGTGAATGTATGTGACTTAAAGCTTCCAATATCTGTCGGAGTATTCGCCAGTAATTGTCAGAATCTTGCGGTAGCCCTTGATGGATCAAGTCAAACAGAGTTCGATTTTCACAATATTCCATTTGAATGAACAAGACACTTCTCTTTTTAGCTGTTACTCGTCTTGACATTGTTTTAACCACAGTATTACTTTCAGAAGCGGATGAGCTGTCGGTATCTGATCCAAAAGTAAACGCGTCGTCGCCAGCAGCACTAGATGAATTCCCGTCACAGTTCACAGAATCACACTGAGAATCGACATCACTGAAATCAAACTCCATGCTTCGATTAACTGAACTAGATATAAAATCAGTAAAGTTTTGACTATTGGTTGTGCTCGATGTAAAAGGGCTTTGACTGGCCTTCTCCTCTTCGTCAGCTGATGATTCTTCGTCATTATCACTGTCTTCAGAAAAAACAGAGCTGTTAGATTTTCTAAGCTGGTAATCGTAATCATCCTCGAGCCAAGCGGCATAGTACCTGACAACGTATTGGTGGTTCAATCTTGCCAGAAGCATCACCTCAGTTAATATCTTCGCAAGTTTGTCCTCCGTGTGTCTGATTTTTTTAATGGCGTAAAATCGTCCATCCAACTTGTTTCGAACCTTGACGACTTCGCCAAACCCACCTCTGCCTAAGACTCCCACCTCTTCAAAATCTTGTGCATATCTTGAATATGTCTTTCCTTCATTGAAAAATCTAGGATTACTGAATGAGTCTCTTTTGGCTTTAAGTCTCTCAGGGATTTCTAAAATAGGTGCGTCAGAAATGTCGCTAAATCCCTTTAAGGAATATGTATTGCAGGAGGTGGTTTGGTCATTGGCGGTCGTTGAATCGAGTGCAGATAACGTTGTCTGATTAGTGAGAGCTTGCAATGGAGACACATTGAAATTCAAGCGCAGGAACTTCGAAGGGAGCAGCTCTAATGGGTCAGGTCTCTTCTTTGTCCTCACTTCGAAGAGATGAGACAAAAACTCCTGAATCGTGAAATCCAGGCTATTGAAACTAGTCAGAAACTCGGCAGGATTTTCGAAATCGTAAATTATACTCATTCCAAATATCATTTGAACAAAAGCAACCCCCAGGTCCCATACATCGGTTTTTCTTTGTGGTTTTAACAGAACCCTTCTATTCTTTTCGTTAACACGCTCTGGTGCTATCCAGCCTGATTCAGCAAAAGGCATCCTCACATTGCTTCCAGTTATGTCAATATTGGGGTAGTTGTAAAGCATTTGAAGAATTGTATACCCATAGCAAGTGTTCGAGACTTTGACACTAGACTGTCTTAATCCTTCGGGAGGACAAACTTGAATGGAATCCGGAGTTATACCTTTATGTATGAGTCCTTGTTTATGAAGGTACTCTAAGCTCTCTAATAACTGAATGGTCCATTCTCTAGCTGTACAGATATTCATGAAGGAAACAGTGGACAATATATCATAAAGACTCCCAGTATGGTCCGATAGGATTTTTATTTTCCAAACACACGTATCCTCCGCCCCCTCAAGCGTTTTTTTGGAAGTTTTCTTAGCAGAAGAGTTGGAAAGTGAGACATCTCCACCTAATGTCTTTTCCAGCTTCTCAATACTGAATGCATAAACACGATCTATATTTTCATGCTGAAGTTCGCTTACTGCTTGAAGTTCCTTTTCTAAAAACATGATAGACTTCTTCCCTTCACTAGACTTCCAAAAAGGATTCGTAAGCTCTATTTCTGTCAGTAGAAATTGCAGTTGTTTATCAGAAAATTTCTTGTTCTTTCTATCCTTGCTGGGATAATGCTTTATCGCGTTCTGTATCACGGAATATGTAGGGGAAGAAGGGTCAACGTAAGGTTTAACAAGGAACTGTTTGGAAACATCTTTCAGCAGACCGGTTGTTTGAACTGGAACGAACCCTGTAACTGATCTGAATTTAAACTGAACGTAATTGAATTGTGCTGATATTGGTTTGTCAAAGGTAAAAAAGTGATCATCATCAAACTCTTTTGAGCCAGAGAAAAAGGACTTTTTATTAATGTCTGAACCTCTTGGGGATAACGATTGACCATTGTCCCCTACCAGATCACTTGCAGTATTTGCTGATCCCGAACTAATAGAAAGAGTTGGTTCTTGGGAGCCGAAATCATGGGAGCCATGATTCTGTCTCCTTTTAAGTTCAGAAGCCACCATTTGATCCAATACTTCCTGCTCTTTCTCCCGTTCCATTTCCATTTGTATTTGTTGTTGTTGCTGTTTCTCTTCTAGTTGCTCTTTCTCCTTTTCCAACCTTTGTAAACGCTCTTCCTCCAGCGATTCATTTTTTACAGTGGATTGAAATTCGTTCAGACGATCCACTATTGACGCAGTCAATGAGTAAACGACAGGAGCGCCCTTCTCGGCTTTCATGATTTGATTGATTTCCTTCCTAAGAAAATCCATTTGAGACGAGAGAACATTTTGAGGCTTAGTCAAGCTCACTAGTGGAAGAGTCAATGGGTAAGTTGAAGTGAATTCCACGGAAAGAACAAGAGAGAGAACTGGCTCATTACTTGTATCGGAGGTTAATTTAATGTGGAACTTAGGAGGAGGTTTTTGGTCCCAAGCTGAGCTCGTTGGTGTCTCATCAATCAGATTGTCGGGGTATATGGATCGAAGTACCTCAAACTCCTCGATTTGAGTTTGATAGTAGTCCTCCATCGTGAGGACGACTTTAATTTAGATATCGCAGACTGTATCGTTTATTTCAACGGGAAGCGCTTCCCAGAATGTCTGCAAACGATACTCAACGTTATCCAACGTCGTAGAAACACTTGGTGTTGTTAGTTATAACAGATGCTCTTGTTATTGTTGTAAAGAGGTTTAATGCTGGAAACAACAGATACTGTACCCTGTAAATGGCTGGTGATACTGAATCAAAAACAACCTAAATTTGATAGATGAGTTACCCGGATATGAAGATTTCTAGAAAAGTATCAGAGTTTTACGTTCAAGTCAACAAGGACTAAGAGCAACGTATCAAGCTAGTAAACCACCGAGTGATAGGCGGTCTCTTTAGCAAGGACTCACCAGCAAAGATGACAGGTATGTGTGAACTTTAACTTATGAATCAATTTTGTTAATCCTTGAAGAGGAAGTTATAATGACAGGTAACTTTATTCTCTTAGGTATTTGTTGGAAATAACCTAATCTTGGCCCATGTGTTCTGGTTTGCTAAAAGGGTATACAAAGACTGATATCTTAAATGTATGAAGAGGTTCTAACATAATACATGCATTTTAGACACTAATTCCGATAAGATAGATGCTGCAACTCTGCTTTCTAGGCTTTCCATTGCTAAGGAAGCTGAAAAGTTAGAAGTTGAAAAGACTGCGGCACAAACAGAAAAACCATCCAGTCTTGATAATAACGAAGACTCAAAACCAAAAGAAGAAGCTCCAAAACCAACTGATAATGGTAACTTAATCAATAGTTCTTATGAAGTTAAAGTTAAGCTTGCAGATTTACAAGCTGATCCTAACTCTCCATTATATTCTGTCAAATCTTTCGAAGAGCTAGGGCTTTCAGACAATCTGTTGAAAGGTCTTTATGCCATGAAGTTTTCCAAGCCTTCAAAGATCCAAGAAAAAGCTTTACCTCTCTTGATCCGCAACCCTCCAGAAAACATGATAGGTCAATCTCAGTCAGGTACAGGTAAGACAGCGGCATTCTCTTTGACTATGCTCTCAAGAGTTGATGAAAGCGATCCATCTGTTCAAGCTCTTTGTCTTTCGCCTGCCAGAGAACTTGCCAGACAAACGTTGGATGTTGTGTCACAAATGGGTAAATATACAAAAGTGAAATGCCAATTGGTTGTTCCGGGTGCTATTGAGAGAGGTAAAAAGGTGAATGCACAGGTTTTAGTCGGAACTCCTGGTGTGGTTTTGGACTTGATTAAGAAACGTCAAATTGATTTGACAAAGCTAAGATGTTTTGTTTTAGATGAAGCTGATAACATGTTGGATAGTCAAGGGTTAGGAGATCAATGTGTTCGTGTGAAAAAGCTGATTCCAAAGGATGCTCAAATTGTCATTTTTTCAGCAACGTTTCCTGATCATGTTAGAAAATATGCTGAGAAGTTTGTGCCTAATGCTAACTCGCTAGAGCTGAAACATGAAGAGTTGAATGTGGAGGCCATCAAACAGCTCTACATGGACTGTAACTCTGAAAGTCACAAGTTTGAGGTTTTGTGCGAGCTGTATGGATTGCTAACCATTGCTTCATCTATTATATTTGTCCAGCGTAAAGATACTGCAAACCTACTTTACGCCAAAATGAGAAAGGAAGGTCATGCTGTTTCGATTTTACACAGTGACTTGGATCATTCTGAGAGAGATAGATTAATTGATGATTTCCGAGAAGGTAGATCTAAAGTATTGATAACCACAAATGTGCTCGCAAGAGGTATTGATATACCTTCTGTTTCTATGGTGGTTAACTATGATGTTCCTGTTGATGCTAAAGGAAATCCTGATCCTTCCACATATCTTCACAGAATTGGACGAACAGGTAGATTTGGTAGAACGGGTGTTTCTATCACATTTATTCATAACAAGGAGTCATATGAGAAGTTGGAAGCAATTCGCAAGTATTTTGGTGGGATTGAAATGACAAGACTTCCTACTGATGATTGGGATGAAGTTGAAAAGATTGTGAAAAAGGTGATTAAATAAGGTTCATCCCTGTATGGTGAGACAATTCTGTAGATAATCATTCTTGTGAGAGAATTCTGTCTTTGACTTTGACTAATCCTTCGGCCCCTTTTTGATTAGAACACATATCAGAGAGAGCGCTCACTCCACTGATTTTGTATTTATTCATAAACTTGTCAATGTAATCTAATGCAATGTCATAAAAGTGGCTTGGCTCATCCCTATTTGTGAGGTCACCTTGTATTTGTGTATGAATGCCTTCTTCAACAAGTTGGATCAAGTTAGCAACTCTTCGTAGTCGATTGTAGTAAGTAGTTTGTGTTGATTTCCATGACGGATAGTTTATTAGTACTTCCTTCACTGCAGGTATGTCTTCTGATCCAACAAACCAAATTTGGTACAGATCACGAATATTCAGGCTTCTATTAGGCTTTGGGCCTCTTGGAAGTTTGAACTGTAGAATTTTATCTGGGATTGTGTCAGTTTGCCTAGTACTTTTTCTCTCTTTGAATAAACCGGACGATGTATGATGGAAATGGTCATTCGAATGATATTTTGTAAACTCCTCTGGATAGGCTGAAGATGCACTTGCAATCTGTGCAATATTCCTCGCATCTGTCAGCATTGGATCTACCACCGTGGTACTAGAAAAAGATGCCTGTGTAATGAACTCGGGAGTTTGATCTTCCTGGATCCCAGAGGACGTCGATGACTGCCGTTGCTGTTTTTTCAAAGACTCAACAGCATCTTTCTTGGCTATCAAACGTTTTAAAATAGCTTGTTTTCGCAATACAGCGTTCATAAGACTGCTTTCTGCGCTCTTAATAACCTTAGACTGTGTAATTGCGTATGACTTGGATAAGTTCAAGCACTTCTTCTTTAGTTCGCTCAGATCCTTGAAAGTGGTACATACTATATCATCAACCAGCGAAGAAACAGAATCCGACAATTGAGATTGAAGAATATCGGAATAATCTGCTTCTGCTCTACTCAGAGAGCCATGATCAGAGCCACGTGACATTGATCTCTAATGCTCCATGGTGTTGTTTGTACAAGACCCCTAAATGTTTATGTTTTTCATTACTTGTATTTACTAACTAAACTAAATATGTTAATTCCGGGTAACAAGTTCTTTTTGAGGCCAAGCTCAATACATTTGACTACATAGTGCTACAATCAAGTCCAGAACCAAATAAATTCACTATAAAAGACATACAAGACTCAAAAAGCTAGTAGTGATATCTGAAGTTAATGTTTTCGACGTCAGTGAGGTCAAGAAAAGTCTTATCTTTCTCTCTTTCTTCCTGACTAAGCTCGGCGCACAGTTTTTCTCTCTTTTTGTTATCAGAGATAACGACAAACCTAAGGACAATGCAAAGAACGACAACTACACCAAGCTGTACAATAAGTGCAATCTTTGCAGGTGTGTAGTTTGGAGCGTCTTGAGTTTTGAACATTTGGGGACCAATGATGTTACCAATACAGAAAGATATCAGAGTCATGACATTTCTTGCAATTCTCTTTGTATGACCAGAAGTATTGACAGAGTTCCAATTGTAAAGCATTGGTAGAATAGCTGGTGCTGCATTTAACAAGTAGACTCCAAACAGTTTTCCAACTTTATGATGATTGTCAAGTACAAGCAAAAGAATGGCACCAATAATTGACGGAATGCATACAGCAGCCATTATATAGCATCTTTGTCCAATGTAGCCTGCTAAGTAGGTGCAGATAACAGTAAAGATTATAGAGACTGCACCAGATGGCATTTGTATTATTGTAGCTTTCTTGTTGCTGTAACCAAAAGTTGAGATAATGATCGAAGAGAAGTTTGATACTGCACCATTATCAATCATTGCAAGTAATGTGATGAAGAACAATAGCCAGGTTTGCTTATCCTGGATAAGTAGTTCTTTAATTTGATAAGACTTGAATGCTCTGTTTTCCATTCCATTCTGATTGACTTTGATGTGTTCAATTGCTGATTCTCTCTCAGCTTCAGATAGGAATTTGCATGTAAGTGGATTGTCGGGTAGAAACAGGATGACAGCAATTCCAACTATAAAAGTCAGGATTCCCATAAAGATGAACAGAATTTGCCAGCTTTCTAATTTTGTGGAATTAACATGTTGAAACCCATATGATAACAGTGCTCCTAATAGTTGTCCAGTACCTATTTGCATATACCATAATCCTGTTCTTCTCGATTGCTCTGGCTTTGTCCACCACATTCCTGTTATAACGATAAGACATCCTGCTACTGAAGCTTCGAATATTCCTAGTAACGTTCGAACAATCATTAAGCCAGCATATCTATCTGTAGCCGAATGGAAGCAAATAATCATACCCCATAAAGATACGTTAGCTCCAAGGAATTTGGCGACTGGTAGCTTTTGGATCAGGTATCCAGATAGTGGTTCAGCAGCAAGATACCCAACATAAAAAATGGTTCCCAAGTTACTAAATTCGTTTCCTACAAGATGTGTTCGAATTCCCATAACGGAAGCATAGTTTATCAGTGTTTTATCGAGATACTGCAAGAAATAAACCACCATGAAGAATGGCATTATACGTAAATCGATCTTCCAGCGAAGCTTTTTCTCTTCAGAAGCGCTCAGTTGTGGCACACTAGTGGACTGAGAGTTGCTAATACACTCCTTTTCTGTGTTGTCGAAACGAGTTGGAATTTCGTCTGTTTGAACCATTAGGTCCACTTTATCACCAGTAGAGTCCACCATTTTGATCAAAGTGCAATATTCTCTGTAAAAGGTATAATTGTCACCCCTACCCCCTTACTGATCTGGTTGCTTCATGCAGAGGTAGGGTCTTAAATAGATAGAAGACATTGATTAGATAACCCCGTGGCTAGTAGGTTTCCGCAGGTGGTAATCGTACTTCCGCAAATCTCTTCCAACAGGAAATGCCTCGGTAGATAAAGAAGTACGGATAAGGTACTTCCGCTGATTGAGCGTTTTAGGTTACCAATTAATCGCTATCAGAGAAAATCGTAACGGATTGCCTAACAAATTGTGGAATGTTACGGAGTTGAATGGCACCATGAAGATATACCGATAGCGAAAGAAGTATATCCGCGAAATAATGGTTTCATTTAGTATGCAACAATAGAGCATAGCATGTCTTAAGTAGCCTAATTGTTAGTTCTATATGAAAGTATCACTATCATCAAAAAACTTGTTCCAATCAAAAAACATACTCTCTGCAAATCCGGAGTTGAGAACTTCTGGTAGATAGTTGGTATCTGGTTTGAGTCCCAAATCTAGCGTTGAATTTGCAGGAGACAATGGTACATATGCATCTTGGTCGGTTGATATCTTTGCAGTTTTACCACTCTTTTCTTGGAACAAGTCGGAAGCTGGGACAGAAGTGTCATCATTCATCTTGAAATAGGTCAGTAGTAAGCTGATATGTTCACTAGTATCTTTCATTGTTCCCACAGAGTTGGTGCCAAACTTCCTGTTGATGTCCTTGATTTCATTGATGGTATTCAATATTGTGTCTAAATCAATGGAGTAGCGTTCAGTCAGTATTCCTAAGAGGGTATTATATAATGGTGTTGCCGGATCGAACGATTTCCCCGTAGTGAGAGTGTAGCTCAGAAGAAGAACCATCAAAGCGTTGTATGCGTAGAAGAAATCGTAGTATAGGAGTCCATTGAAGAAGCCACTGTTCACTGAAAATAGAATCACCTTTGTCACATCAATAGCCGATCTAATACCATAGCAAAGCGTCTCAATCAGAGGGTTGTCTTTTTTGAGATTGCAGTTCATCTTCAATGTGATATACAGCAAGTATGGCATTGTCAAAGAGATGAATAGAAAATGAAATTGAAGGTGTAATTTAATATGGTATCTCTTTGGACTTTCGCCATGATAGTTTTTCAGATCGGCACTTAGGTTGGTCTGCCAATTCACAAGCATCTTTTGAATTCTCAGGACATTTTGGACATTCTCATGGGACCAAGGATATTTGGCCTTGTATAAGTATTCTCTATTTCGTAGAATCTCGTACATTATTTTGAATAAGCTCACTGAGTTAATAAAGGTGTCACGAAAGAGAAGATCTTTTGTTTGTTCAAGCTTGGGAAGATCCAATTCAACTTCTTCTAACGAAACGTTAGGTAGTCTTCCAAGAATGGCGCATATGTTAAGTTGTAGCCGAAAGCTTGACCACCATACAACTCTAATATCCTCTTGGATATCCTCTGGATATTTATTCACAACAGAATTCTTGTGAAACCCAAGACTGATGCATTTCAAGCATGATGTGCTCACAATTAGCCAGCACATTTCTCTGTTCTTCTTGGTTTCGTAGTACAGTCCTGTGAGGTAGAGCATTCTGACGGAATTGACTGACGTAGATAAAAAGCTGTTTGAAAGGCACTGGTTAACAAGCCCAAAATAGTTTTCTACTGTTTCATCGGACTCAAATAGCAGTGCAGATGGTTGTGACAATTGTGATTTCGAAAAGTAAAAGTCTCTTCCAAGTATCCAAACCAGATAAAAGCAGCAGACTTCCTCATTTGATAAATCAGTCTGTCCAGGAGGAGACATGTTAACATAATGATAGAATAGCTTATGTCTGTCTCTGAACTTCTTTTCAAAAAAGATGAAGTAGCTTTCATGAAGCTTTTCAAAGAAGATATCAACATAAATCATTGCTTCGTCTTCTGGAATAGCTTTTGAGAGTAGAGTATCTCTTAAATCGTGCTGCGCCTGTTTCTCTCCGTAAAATCTGTGTCTTTTATTTTGTTCTAGTAATACTGGTCTTAAGGATTGAGAGCTTTCCATTGTGTCAGTCTGACTGTGGGAAGTTCTCTTGCCAACTTCTAATACAGCACCCAGAAGACCAGTTGTTCCCTGAAGCTCTGGGTGTTGGCTTTTTGCTTCAAACCCTTCTGAATACAGCGAATCTACTTTGTCAGTGGCATGTTCATCCTCCTCAAATGGAGATGGCTTTTCGGGAAGCTCTATATGCAAAATTTCTGCTATATGTGAGATATCATCCAAGTTATCTGGATCGTTTTCTGGAAACATGGCCTTGACTATCTTGAGAAGACATTTTTGCTGATGTCTTGAGGTTTCACTCATCGAAAAGAACGTTCTTTTCTTACGAGGGATTGAGGTGACACAATGAGCGCCGCATTTTTGGCATTCAGTGCACGGAATACTGATCCCATAGTATGTCTGGCCATTGAGGATTCTCTTGCAGCCCCGCTTTCGAAGTTTGCAACGATCGCAGCTCGAAACCGCTCGCTTACGTTCGTCGTCGGTTATGTGGACTCTGGTTCTAGTCATATTACGTTATACGTGTCATGTGACTAGTGTTCAGTGATGCGTGACAGAAGAGGCGTCAAACCAGAGTCAAACAGTTGTGTTCAAAACAAACGCATGTAGGCTGGTTTCTCAGAAATCGCCAGCTCGCTAACAAACTCTGTTCTGAGTTCTTATCGGTATTTGAATAAAGTAGATCCTAATTGGGAAGTAATTTGTTTAGCGGAAGTGGAACTTCCGCCTTACATGAAGTGGGATTCTGAGAAGCATATTAAATGAAACTAATTCGGTTAGTCCAAAAACATCCTCGGCCAGCTGACGCTTCATTGACTGAACACTAAGGGAGATATAACGATATAACGCAACCATGGACGGGGCTACACGGTCAAGACGGTCAACTGTCTACTCCCTCAAGGGCATGGTTTCATCCACACAACCTTTAGCCAATGCAGCGGGTATAAAAATTCTCGAGAAAGGAGGAAACTGTGTTGATGCCTGTATTGCCATGTCAGCATGTATTTGCATACTGGAACCAACATCTACAGGTATTGGTGGTGATTGCTTCTCATTGTTTTACAACAAGGCTGATCGAAAAGTTCACGGACTCAACGGTACTGGACGTAGTGCTGCTGCTTTGAACGTGGAGTGGCTGAAAAATAACTATCCAGATCATATTCTTCCGTCATTTAGATTGAAAGAGGATTCTGTATTCAAGGTCCAGGTCCCTGGAGCAATTGCAGGTTGGTGTGATGCTGTTGAGAAATGGGGCAGTGGTAATGTCACACTAGCTGAGATTTTGGAATCCGCTATTGATCTGGCAGAGAATGGGTATGTTATCTCGCAAATTAGTGCAAAGATGTGGCAAGATACAGAAGATAAGCTTCTTCGTCTCAATGCTGTAGATGAGAACTTGGCGATATTTTTACCTAATGAAGGATATAAGGCGCCTGTTAGAGGACAGTTTCTTGTGAACAAACCAGTTGCTGAAACACTCAAGGCGGTAGCTAAGAATGGAAAAAAAGCCTTTTATGAAGGTCCTATTGCAGCTTCTATCGTTGAGGCACTTTCAAGTAGAGGGTCTCCAATGACTTTGGAGGACCTTTCAAACCATACTTCTACATTTGTGGAACCTATCAGCTACTCGTTCCTAGGTCATAAGCTTTGGGAAATACCACCCAACGGATCAGGAATTATTGCCCTTATGACTCTTGGTCTTATCAATAGTTTACACAGTAAAGGTGTCATCAATCTTCACGAAATGAAACATAACTCAGCTGAATACTTACATATGGTCATGGAATGTCTAAAGTTGAGCTTCAGAGATTCGGATGAATATGTTAATGACTACGAGTACTTCAAATTAAAGCACAATATTAACCAGGAGAACTTGCCGCGGTCTGTTTTAAGCTCTGATTATTTAAATGAGCGTTCTGAGTTGTTCTCATTGTCAAAGGTGATGGACAACAAGGATATCAAACACGGAGTTCCCAATATTATGTTCAAATCGGATACAGTATACATGTGTGCTACTGATAGCGATGGAAATGCTTGCTCTTTTATTAATTCTCTTTATGAGTCCTTTGGAAGTGGAATAATTATTCCAGGAAGAGGATTTGTAGTGCATAACAGAGGAGGTAATTTCAGTTTGAACCCAAAGAGTAAAAATTGCTTGGAGGGCTCTAAGAGATCATATCACACCATCATTCCAGGCATGATCACTACTCCAACTGAAACTGACTCAGAAGATCTCTATGCTACCTATGGTATTATGGGAGGCTATAATCAACCTCAAGCTCACGTACAAGTATACTTGAATATGCTGCTATTCAATATGGATCCTCAGGAAGCACTAGATGCTCCAAGAATCTGCATGTTTGCACACCCTGATTACGAGCATACTGATAAAGGATTAGGCGCTGATGGTCCAATGAGCCGTTATGTTACTAGTGTTGGTGTTGAAGATGGAATCGATAACAGCACCGCTGAGGAGCTTAAAAAAATGGGCCATCATATCACACTGGTTTCAGGCAACGACCGGAAATTGTTTGGAAGGGGACAGATTATTAGAAAAGAGTCATCTTTGGATTCGGATCACTTAATTTATTCCGGTGGTAGCGACTTGAGAGGTGATGGTGCTTCCGTTCCACTGTTGTAGACGTTTTCACTAATATGTACAAGTGTATCAATACCAACTCGAAATGAAGTAGATCTACTCTAGAAGTTGTCATACCAGGTGCCTCCTGTGGCTTGTGCTGGTATGACTGTCTGCTCTGTAACTGTGGGAGAAAGGAGCCTTCAAAACGCCTTTAATACGTCTGAGTTTATCGTCCGCTTTGTGGAGTGTATAATCACGTGACTTTTGGTACTTTTTTCCACCCCACAGTTTACAATTAAGGCTGTTTCTGAGAATGCAAGTTAAAATGCTAATCTCGAGATGAAGCGAGCCATTGATCAGATGTGTGCGTTGATCGCTACAGATAACTCTTTGCATATAGAGGCTATATTTCAATCTTTTTTCCTGCTAAATATAGTGTAGTTAAAAGCTCTAAACTGGCAAGATCAAACATATCATTAACATCATTATTATGTCACTGCCACAGTATTTCTGCAAGGGTGCAGTAATCTCCCAGATTTGAAATCCTTATTGTACCAAATTGTCCTTATAAATAGAGCAGCTTCTGTACCATACTTTGATCGAAGTCCAATTTAAAATGGCATAGTCAGTTGAGCTAGTTAACTTACAATGGCAGACAATAAGGAGGTAGTAGCGGACGCTTTCGCAGATGAACTGTCTAAAAGTCAGTCTTCAGAAAGTGATTCTATTGAACGAACATGGAAAGGAAGGGTCTGGGACTCATTTGACTATCCTAAAGAAGAAAGATGGTTTTTGTTCAAGCTGGATGCCTCACTTCTTTTCCTGGGATCGGCTGGTGTTTTCTTAAGATACTTGGATCAGACTAACATCAACAATGCATTTGTGTCAGGCATGAAGGAAGAACTCAGCTTGTATGGAAATGAGCTCAACTATGCTTCTTCTTTGTGGTCTGTGGGGTATATTATTGGACAAATCCCCTGTTCTCTTTTACTCACTAAATTCAAGCCTCACTATGTTTTAGCATCTATTGAAATCATTTGGTCGGTGATCACGTTTGCTACTTCATCCATACGGAATGAAAAGGACATGTATGCAGTTCGGTTTCTTTTAGGTTTGGTTGAAGGTGGTCATTTTCCTGGAATAATGTATATATGTTCATCTTGGTACAAGAAATCAGAGCTTTCAAAGAGAATGTCTATTATTCAGTTTTGTACAGGAGTTGGTCCTATGTTTAGTGGATATTTGCAGGCAGCTGCATACACAGGGCTGAACGGTGTCAGTGGTAGGTCCGGATGGAGATGGCTCTTTATCATTGATGGAATCATATCGCTACCTCTTGCTATTTTGACTCTCGGCTTTTTACCTGACATTCCCCGTTCTCAAGAGAAGACAGTCATATTTACAGAAGATGATATCCGTCTTGCTAGAAAGCGAGTTCCCTATGAGATTGAGCTCCATATTAGTTATCAGCTCAAAGATGTTTGGTCGTGGTTTAAAACATGGCACATTTACGGATTTTCGGTTATGTTTGCATGTTTGTGTCTCTCGTCACAGATCACTGCTGCTCTTCCTTTTTGGTTTAAATCTTACACTGATGAGTTCTCTATTTATCAGATTAACGTTTACCCTACCCCACTATATGCTATACAAATAGTTTCAACGGTTGCTGTTGCATATATTTCCGACGGCCCTCTCAAAGGCAGGAGGTGGATTGTGGTAACGGTTCTTTCGTTTGTTATGTTCCCAATATATCTTAGTTTAGTGCTGGTTCCTGTTCACCCAAAAAATAGAGCTTCTAGATGGGTGTTATACTATCTATGTGGAGTCGGAGGAGGGTTGGCAGCTCAGATTTGGACATGGGTGAATGAGTCGCTTATTGGAGAGCCACTCAAAAGGGCGTTTGTCTCCACTTTCATGAACGCTTTCTCTTACTCGTTTCTTGCTTGGGCTCCAATTCTGTTGTTTCCAACAGCGCATCAACCTTTTGTGACTAAAGGTAATATTGCGTCTACTGTTCTTATTGTTGCTACAGCCGGGTTTGCGGTTTTAATTGCATACATCCAACGCCTGAACAGAAAAGGCGGTTTTTTCCAAAGCGTGTTTGATTTTGATACATCAGGAGAGACGTCTATAGAGCGAATTGGAGAAAAGTCAGACGATGAAGTTTGACGATCTCCGTTGAAGCTAAGAACTGCATAATATATGTACGTATGCTTAGTAATAAGCCACTCTTGGTTCAACTAACGCTATTGTAAGCCACACTCTAGCTTCAATAGTATGCTATCTGAAAAACTGTCAAGATTTTGACTTACACAGTTTATGCAGGTGCTGTTGATAATCAGGTGCAATTTCACTACAGTGGCTGACATCTGCGGCTTTCACAGCTATAAATTTGATTTACCCTAGCAAAAAAGTTGTGAGATTCTGCACGTGACTTTATGCCTTGAGGTAGCCATGAAGTATAAAAAGGCACCAATGTTTCGATGTCAAGTTGTGGGGGTACATGTGTCAAAGAGTACTAGGTTGAAACATTGTGTCCAACTTTCGAAATGGCAGACAAGACGGATGTTGAGGACTATGTCAGAGAGATTTCCACTGAAATCTCTTCAGAAGGGCAACCTGAGGCTTACATCGACTTGACTGTGAAGGAAACGGGTGAGAGAAGCAGATGGTTCAAAATTGGACATTTCTTTTGGGATGGGCTTGATAAGCATCCTGATGAGAAGAAGTTTTTGGTCAAGCTGGACTGGTTTCTTTTGAGTAGTTCGATGCTTGGATATTTCATTAAGAACCTTAATCAGTCCAATGTGGCTACCGCCTACGTTAATGGAATGAAAGAATACTACTCTATGAACGAAAATCAATATAACTACATGGTGACACTATGGACTGTTGGTTACATTGTTGGAGCGATCCCGTCTAACTTGATTCTTCATAGAATATCGGCCCGGTTTTATTTGGGTGGAATGGAGCTATGTTGGGCGGTGCTTACACTTCTCATGATTACGTGTGGTCAGGATAAGATCCAAGGTGTTTATGCAATCAGATTCCTTATCGGACTGTTGGAATCGGGATATTTTCCGGGATTAGAGTACCTGGTGGGATCCTGGTATTCACCTGAGGAACTTTCCAAAAGATCATCCTATTTTGCAGTTTCTGGTGTAGCAGCAAGTTTGATATCTGGTCCTCTTCAGCAGGCTATTCTTAAGAGATTCCCAAATTCTAGTATTCCTCCTTTCAAATGGATGTTTATTTTCGACGCGGTAATCTCTGTGCCTATCGGTCTTTACACTATGATCGCAGATCCAAATACTCCTTCAACAACTGATGCATGGTTCTTCAGTGAAAAAGACAAACTGGTTGCTTTGGAAAGAAGAAGAAGAATAGGTGCCCAACTGAATACTAGACAAAAATACACACTGAAAAAGATAAAGAGCTTTTTTAGTACGTGGCATATCTATGTGTTCCCAGTTCTTTTCCTTTGCTACAACAATTCATGTGCGGCAATCAGTCAACCTACTTTCACTACCTGGATGAAATACGATCTCAAGCTTGACTCAAGCAAGTATAACACGTATCCCTCCATTCTATACGGTGTTGCAATAGCAATAACCATGGTGTTTTCATATACTCATGATTATTTCGGAGGAAGACAGAATTATATATTTGTCTCTGCGTTCTTCATATCGGTGATATTTGGTTGTGCTGTATTATCAGCTTGGGACGTTCCCAGGGGTCTTCATTGGGCAGCATATTTCTTCATCGGTATACCCACTGCGTGGGGTCAGCCACAAATCTTCTCGTGGGTTAACAGACTCCTATTCCAAGACGACATGAAACGTAATTTTGTTGTTGTTTGCACAAACACACTGGCGTATGTGACTGGCGCGTGGGTTCCAATTCTAGTGTGGAATTCAACCGACGCTCCCCGTTATTTCATTGGATTTACATATACAGCGTGTCTTAGCTCTTTGGGACTAGTCACAACGGTTCTTGTCTGGTATTTGGCCAGAAGAGATGCCAAAATTGCATTGAGAGACAATAGGCTTTATGCTAAAAATATTTGAGAGCTGTGGACTTCTGATAAGAGAGGTTTGATTTATTTCGCTTTCTCTTTTCGCTTTTTTTCAGATCCAGTAAAAAAAGACCTCATCCGGTATTGTCTATTGTTTGTGCACCCACGTTAAATTTCTTATCTTTTGGTTTCGGGGGTAATGTTAGATATAAAGTTGGGCATATCCAGCTTCCAGTTAATATACACCGTAGTATAGCTGATTCTCGTCAAAGTCTGGTGACTATTTTGAACCGCAGTATTAAAAGATGCAAGACTATGAGCAAGTTGCCGAGTCAAAGAGATTGTCCAATCTTGCGAAGATTCCACCAGAATGGAGATTGGCGGAAGCTCCGCTGTCGGAACAGGAACCGGACGTGAACAATTATATTGACAAAGTAGTTAGTGATGAAGAGAGAGAAATCACTTCCTTGTCGGCAACAGAGCTTCTGCACAGACAATTGAAGGGAAGTTTGAATGCCACAGCGATTTGTAACGCATACTGCCATCGTGCTGCCTTGGTCCACCAACTCACCAATTGCCTAACAGAGATCTTTTTTGAGCGAGCATTTGAAAGAGCAAAAGAACTGGACGAGTACTATCAACGCAATGGTGAACTAGTTGGTCCTCTACATGGGATCCCGATTTCACTAAAGGATCAAATCAATTTGCAAGGTGTTACTACTGCAATTGGTTACGTGGCTCCTCATATTTCAAAGGAGAAGGAGTTAATTTTGTGTACTAAATCTGATGGTGACGAATCTTTGATCGCACAAATAATGCACAGTAAAGGTGCCTTGTTCTATGTTAAGACGGCTGTACCAATGGCAATGATATCAAGTGAAACTTGCAGTAACCTTGGTGAAACCTCTAGTTCTATAGACAGAAATATGTCCTGTGGGGGCTCTAGTGGTGGTGAAGGTGCTCTTTTGGCTGCAAAAGGATCCGTTATTGGAATAGGAACCGATATTGGAGGGTCTATCAGAATACCGTGCTCTCAAGGTGGTTTGTATGGTGTACGTGGAACATCTAATCGTCTTCCATATTTGCAAATAGCTAATTCTTACCCAGATCAGATTTGTGTCTGCTCAGTAGTGGGCCCAATGTGTCGATTTATCGAAGATGTTGAGCTATTAATGAAGACAGTTCTTGATTCAAAGCCATGGGATTACGATGCCAAAGTCCCGCCTTTACCGTGGACTCCATACCCAATGAAGCTGATATCCGAAATCAATTTTGGCTTCATGTTCTGGGATAAGGAAGTTATGCCTCATCCTCCAATACTGCGCAGTTTGAAACAGCTCAAAAGTATTCTCGAATCAAAAGGGGCCAAGTGTTTAGAACTCTCACCTCCTGTCAGACATTCAAGTCTTTCAAAGTTTATGACAGACTTATATACTGCGGATGCTTTGAGTGAAATCAAAAGATACTGTGCGCTAAGCGGAGAACCTTTAACAGATGCATTATTGAGAGCTTTGCCGGATAAAGGAGGTGAGATCGATAATGTTGAGTCCTTTTTTGAGCATTGCAAGTTCAAGTATAAAACTCAGCAAACTTACGACAACTTTTGGAATAATACCAGCTCTCTCACTGACAATAGCCAGCCTATTGATTGCTTGATTCTACCCTGTTGGAGCTGTACCTGTTGGAAAAAGGGAGAGAATATGAAAATAGCTAACAGCTACACTAGATTCTTGAATGTGCTTGATTATTCGGTTATAACTGTTCCTATATCTAAAGTCCTGCCTGAGGATGTTTCTTTTCCAAGATCTGACTACTTTGACAGCCATGATAAAGAAAACTGGGAGTACTACAACCATTCAGACTGTTTAGGAAAGCCTGTGGTTATTCAACTGGTTTGTAGACGCTATCAGGAAGAAAAATGTGTTGCTCTGGCAAAGCTGATAACAGAGGTTATTTAAAGAACTCAAATAGAAACTTGAATTATAATTTTCTACGTAATCTGAATGCCTTGGGGTTTGTTCACCGTCTGCTTGGGTGTTGTGCTGGACACATTCTGAACATATACTACGGGAGATCCACTGGCTTGCTCATCGGCTAGCTCCCTTGTTAGTCTGGTATTGATTCGAGGTTCCCAAGCAAGAGAATATTTAATCCGTACACCGAACATTGAGCCTGAAGAATGTAGACGTGCAATTTGATTGTGGGGTAAGGTGAGCTGTTTGTACCGATACTTATCTGATAGGCCGTTACAGTTGTCCAGCGACATGATTGATGGAGCGGGAGTAATTTCTTCTACTCTGAAATCTCTTGGTGTGAAGACCGTTTTTGGAATAGTTGGAATTCCAGTGGTTGAAGTAAGTGGCAAATCCCAAGAGCTGTTTTGAAGAAGACGTACTAACGAAGTTGACCAAGATTGCTGAGTCGTGCTTATCGAAAGGAATTAAGTTCATATCATTTCGAAATGAGCAACAAGCTTCGTACGCTGCGTCCATTTACGGGTACTTAACGAACGAGCCTGGCGTTTTACTCGTTGTTGGAGGGCCAGGAATAGTGAATGCGTTATCCGGAGTTTACAATGCCAACTCGAATAAATGGCCTCTTGTTGTTCTTGCTGGGTCGTCAGATAGTGCCGATGTTGGAAAGGGTGGCTTTCAAGAGCTTGATCAGTTAAGTTTGATGTCAAATTGGGCTAAATTTAGCTGTCGTCCTACAAGTATGGACCGTATACCGGAATGCATTAAGAACGCATTCTGGAAGAGCAATATGGGTGTTCCTGGCTGTACCTATGTTGATTTTTCGGCTGATCTGATTCAGCAAGTTGGTAAAGGCAGTGCTTCAGCTGGAAAGATGATCAGACCAAAGCCAGAAGCTACAAGGTTGCTGCCTGAACCCGAACGTATGGACCAGGCTGCTGATCTTATCAGAAATGCATCGTTTCCTTTGATTATAATTGGTAAAGGATCAGCCAATGCTTCTGAGGCATTAAGGAATTTTGTTACAAATCATGAGGTGTTGTTTGTTCCGACCCCAATGGGAAAGGGTATAGTTCCTGATAGCTCACGGTTGAACGTTTCGTCTGCCAGATCATGTGTTCTCAAGATGGCAGATGTAGTTATAGTTGCAGGAGCCAGGCTGAACTGGATACTGCATTTTGGAGAGTATCCCAAATTTCGAAAGGATGTTAAGTTTATTCAAATTGATTCAGATCTAGAAGAACTGAGCGGTAATAAGAAATGTAACGATTACGGTTTGTGGGGAGATGTTAATGAAACTATCGGTAAGCTTGACTCACTGTTGGAAGGATTTAAATGTCAAGCTTTGCCAGAGATAGTTAAGGAAACTATCGTTAAGAATGAGGCTAAACTTGCTCAAAATGAAAGAGTATCGGATTTGAAATGTCGCTTAAGCCACGCACAGGCACTAGGTATTATAAGAGAAGGTCTTGGGGATCAACAAGACAACGTTATATTTATATCAGAAGGTGCCAGAACTATGGACTCATCTAGGTTGACCTTCAACTTAAGCTCTCCAAGACAAAGACTGGATGCAGGCACAAACGGTACAATGGGAGTAGGATTGCCATATGCAGTTGCAGCAAAGCATTGCAATAAGGAGAAACTGGTTGTTACAATACAAGGTGACTCTGCTTTTGGATTCTCCGCAATGGAGATCGAGACACTAGTAAGAAATGAACTTGCTACCCTTATTATTATCCTCAATAACTCCGGGATTTATCATGGAGTTGACAACCCAAGGAAATATGAGCCATTTACTGGTAAATCATTGCCATCTACAGCATTAAGTCACGATACAAGATATGATTTATTGAGTGTTGCTTTAGGAGGTACTGGATACTTAGCATCTACAGCAGAAGAGTTATCCTCTGTCATGCCCAAAGCTGTGGAAGATGTTACAAATCATGGAAGGGTATGTTTAGTGAACATATTGATCAAAGCCACTAACGGTGAAGACTTAAAGTTTGGCTGGCAAACTAAGAAATCTAAGCTTTAGTCATTCTTTGAAATGAACGATGCAATCTAAGGCCTCAACCCTAGATGATAACTAAGCCAAGTTGGTTTTCTTGACATAACGAGACTTTTCTCTTTTCTCTAACGGAGGAAGACGAGGTCTGCCTCTTTTTCTCTTAGCTGGTTGTTCTTCTGATACATCAGGCTGAACTGGTCTAACCTTGCGTGGCCGTCCTCTCTTTCGCTTGGGAGCAGCGGGTTTTTCTTCAGGAGACGACTTTTCCTGATTCGAACCTGGGTAGGCTGGCTCCTTTGACGAACTAGATGAGGGGGATGCAGGAGCCGATGACGATCCAAACGATAATGATTCTTCAGAAGAGAACAGGTCCTCATTTGAAGGCGAACTAGATACTGCTTTTCTCCTGTCGTGAAGATTTTCCATACCCTTAACACAACTAAAGCTAGATGTACTGTATGGTAGTATTGACGACGTCGAAAGTAATTCTCTCTTATACTGGCCACAAATGGGTCTAGGTAGCAAAAAGGCGGGATTTATATCAGACGTCACTGACAGCGAGATGCATGAAAGAGGAAGAGGAACCTCGGGGGGAAGGACGATGCTCGGGAGTCGCTGTGTTGCCTGTTAATGAGAGTTAGTGAAATGATTGGAGACGCAACGTTGGTGTGTGAAACTTACAGAAAACATCGTTTGATTTCGAAAAACAGAAATACACAGCTGTGTACTGTTTTCTGGGTTCTTTGTTGGCTTGAAACGTTGTTTGGTTGCTGGAAATGCGAATCTATGACGGTGCTTTGTGGCTCATTCCACTCTATTCGGTAAATCTTATTAATATCAAAAAAATATAGAGGAGAAAAATTATTCTGGTGTGGAGTGTTGGTGAAAAATTACTATATACAGGATCAGCATAGACAGTTATCAACGCTTCTCGGAAAAGGAATGACATCACGGATGTTGTCCGTACAACTGAGGTAAAGAAGCAGCCTCTCAAAGCCCATGCCAAAACCACCATGTGGAACTGTTCCGTTTTCTCTGAGGGTCAAGTACCAATCCAGCGGGCTAACATCCATTCCTCTGGAGTCGATCTCGGCTTTTAGTTTTCTAGCATCGTGTTCTCTCAGTGAGCCTCCGATAAGCTCCCCAACGTCGGGGACCAGGAGGTCGAAGCAAGCCACCGTCTTGAAATCGTCGTTGATTTTCATGTAGAATGGTTTCTCTTGCAACGGATAGTCTGTTACAAAAACAGGGCCTTTGAAATACGAGCCTGCAAGCCATTTTTCATGTTCTGATTTTAAAGATTCACCCCATTTCGGTGCGTATTTGAAATTCTGCGTGTTTGCAGCATCTTGAAGGATTTCAATCGCTCTTGTATAGGTTATGGTATCCCAATGTTCGTTCTCTAGTAGCATGTTCCATCTTGAGCTGATTTTTTCAGCAATCGAGGGATCAGCGCTTTCAACTAAATTAGCACCAAGCTGTTTGGACGTATCTACTAAATCCCTGACAACATGCTTGATCATTAGCTCCGAGAACTTTGTGAGGCTTGTAACCCGGTCTATGAACGAAATCTCTGCCTCAAGCATCCAGAATTCAGATAGATGTCTATTAGTATCGCTTTGCTCTGCTCTGAAACATGGGGTCAGCGTCCACACTCTGTTCAGTGCGCAAGATAAAACTTCCAGATGTAACTGAGTAGAGACCGTTAAATATGCATTTTTCCCAAAGAACTTTTCGCCAGTTGAAAGCATGGAGCTCGACTCGATATTGAACAGCTCTCCAGCCCCTTCGCAGTCAGATCCAGTGATTAATGGGGGGTGTGTCTTTGTGAAAGAATGAGAGTCAAAAAATTCCACCAAGCTTGTTTCGACGCCTGACCTAAATCTTAGCAGAGCTCCCAGAGCCGGAGTTTTCCATCTATACTGCGGAATCGTGCGCAGAAATTGAGCCGTATGGTATCGCTTCTGCAGAGGATAAAGCTCATCAACCTCTCCAATGACCTTTATGCCTCCAGATTCCTCATTGACAACCAGCTCAAAATCTTGCTTCCCTTTTCCTTCTGACCAAACACCTTCAATTTGAACACTTGATCCAGTGTTGAGATTTTTTGGCATCAAAGAAGGAGGCCTAACAATACATTTGACATCCAAGTGCGATGTTCCATCGACAATATCAACAAACGCAACGTTCTTGGATATCCTTGAAGTGCTCACCCATCCATTCAGCTGGATTTTAGATTCTAATTTCGGTGGATCCAAATAAATTTCGTTAATACATTTGGGAAGAGGACCTGCTGTAGTCGAGCCAAATCGAGCATTACATATTCTGCTGTATCTCTTTATACAAGATGTAAACATCTTCTACATAACACGACAGCGCCTGCTATAATCGATCCTCAACAGAAACTGCTTACATCTATGTGATGGTTTAAATCTCACTACATTTTGAGAAAGTTCTTTACAGGTGTGAGGAGTTGACCCTCCGCCCCATACATATTGAAATAGTCACATTAAATATCTAGTAAGATCTACCAAACATGGTATAGTTGACAGCAGGCTTATCACATTTGACACACTTTTGATCAGGCTTCAGTTTTGGTTGATCGAATGGAATGCACAAAGACTTAGCGCCCATTGAAGGAGCCTTCTCATCGATCTCAAACTCTTCACCCGTATCTCTCTTGGCAGACGAATCTTTGATATCTTCTTCACATTCTTCTTCACCACACCATGGAGCCAGAATAACGTTCTTTTTGTTCAACGTTGGCACAAAGTCTTTCCACTCGTTGACTATTACCCTGTGTGAATCGAATCTGTCTTTGGCTGCCTGGAATAATGAGCCCTGGATATCTTCTAGTAAGTCTTGTAATTTAGTTTCAATCTCGTTTAATGAAATAGAGATTTTCGCTCCATTATCTCTTCGAACAGCCAAAACGGAGTTGTTAGCAATATCTTTTGGACCGACTTCCAATCTAACAGGAACTCCCTTCAGTTCCCAATCTGAAAATCTCCACCCCGGTGAGTAGTTGCTTCTGAAATCAGTGATGGCTCTAACCCCAGACTTGACTAGTTGATCTTTGAGACTTGAGCATGTATCATATAGTTTATCTTCAACTTCCTTTGAGGTTTTGTTTGTAATACCAACAGGAATGATCACGGCTTGAAATTGAGAAACCCTAGGTGGAATTACCAGCCCTTTGTTGTCGGAATGTATCATAACCATAACACCAATAACTCTGGTAGATAATCCCCAGGATGTTTGATGTGCAAAAATCTTTGGCTGGTCAGATCCAAGAGGATTCTCAACAGAGATGTTGAACATTTTCGAAAAGTTTTGGCCCAGGTGATGTGATGTTGCACCTTGGATACCTCTTCCAGTTGTGGGAATATAACCTTCGCATGTAGTGGTAAATAATCCACCTGCAAACTTCTCCTTCTCAGTTTTCTTTCCTTTGATAACAGGAACTGCCAACAGCTCTTCATAAACACCAGCATAGAGGTCTAAAATATGCAAAACCTGCTTTTCCGCCTCTTCATGTGAAATATGAGCCGTATGGCCTTCTTGCCAGAGAAATTCTCTGGTTCTGAGGAAAGGTTGCGGGTGCTTAAATTCCCATCTGACAACAGAGTTCCATTGATTCAACTTTAATGGCAGGTCTCTGTGAGATCTGATCCACTTAGCATAGTAAGGATACATGACAGTTTCGGAAGTAGGACGGATAGCAATTGGCTCATCGAGATCGGAAGATCCAGCTTTAGTAACCCACGCAACTTCAGGAGCGAACCCTTCAACATGGTCTTTTTCTTTCTCCAACACTCTAGATGAAACAAACATAGGGAAGTAAGCATTAGTAACACCATCAGCTTTGATTCTGTCGTCAAACCATCTTTGGATTTTCTCCCAAATTGTATAAGAAGCAGGTCTCATGATGTAACATCCAGATACATCATAATAATCCAGCATTTCACCTTTGGTTAAAATTTGCTGATACCAGCCGGAGAAGTCGATCTCTTTATCAACAGTTACGCCAATGAGCTTGGCGTCGTCAAGCTTTCCAGAAGCCTGTGTTTCCTTAGTAGTAGACTTAGATGAGCCAGCGGCTGGCTTGGGATTCTCAATCTCCTCTTTGAAATCAATGATCTTTGGAGAAAACTCAGATAAAAATGTCAATAACTTGTCACCGCTAAGAACCAACTTAGAGCTGGACGTAGACAAAACATAATTACTCGAAGCATCAGCCTTGATTAGAGAATCGACAATAATCGTCACCTTCCCATCCTTATGGTTATTTCCGAGAGACGCAATCGAAAACTCTTTTGCGGGGTTGCCAAAAAACTCTTGAGTCAACTCATCGTTAGCTAACCTTGGTTCCTTAACATTTGCAGCTTTGGCAATCACAGATGATGGCGTTTGGGTAGTTGTTTGAGCAACAACAACAACGGGTACTGGAACCTGGCTTTTAGGAGTCTTTGGCTTGAAAACTAGAGACTTGACTTCAATAGCTCCTTCTGGTGTGGGTTCTTCAAGAGATAAGAAACTTAGCACGGATTCCAAAGACATTTCAAAACCAAATTAGTATCAGTATGTAGACACTCAGACCAGTTACAAGTTAGTCGCTAGCTTAGTGTAAAGTTCTCAGATAATAAACCTCTTCGTCCCTCTTCTAACTACTCTGAACTGACCGTTCAATTGTCGACCGTTCATCCTCTCTAGTTTAGAGGAAAAAAATTATCATACAAGTCGTGTGCTAACAAATAAAACCAAGCTGTATTATCTAAGGTTTACATCTTCCTGTATAGCGAGGATACAAAGAGCAGTCTCTCACTGTGAAACGGTTGCACAACCAAGCAAGAATACGTTCTGTGCCCAATCCATACCCACCATGTGGACATGTTCCATAGATTCTTTGGTCAATGAACCAGTAGTAGGATTTTGGATCAATTTTTTCTCTCTTGAATCCCTCTAGGAGTTCCTGAGTATCGTAAATTCTCATGGATCCCCCAGTAATTTCTCCGACGGTCGGCATGAGCACGTCAACAGACTCAGTCACTCTAGAATCATCTGAGCATTTCTTCATATAGAAAGATTTGATCTCAACAGGAAATCGGGTTAACAGAATAGGAACTCCAATTGTGTCAGTCATCTTTCTTTCTGCTGCTTCAGCTATATCATCTCCAAATTTAAATTTCTCTCCATCTTCGTTTGGAATACCATTCTCGTTTAACCAATCTAGAGCATGAATGTACTCCATTCTTTTGAAGGGAAGTTGAGGAGCAACGAATCCTGGGTTCAATTGTTTGATTAATGGACCAGAAACTGGATCTTCTAAAACATATTCAATAGTCTTGGTTATAACAGTCTCAATATGTGTAAGTAACTCATCGAATGTTAAAAATGCCAGTTCAGCCTCAATATGAGTGTACTCTGACAAGTGTCTTCTTGTGTGAGATTTCTCTGCCCTGAATGACTCTTGGATACAATACACATCTCCAAGAGCTGGAAGGCATGTTTCGAGGTATAACTGGGATGATTGAGTTAAAAATGCCTCCTCTCCATAATAATCCATCTTGAATAAAGTAGAGCCTCCTTCAACTTGGGTTTGAACCATACATGGAGGTGTGACTTCAGTAACAAGTTCTTCTTGGTATACCCTTCTAATAGCACCTAAAAGAGATGCACGAACTTTCATCACCGCAGATAATGTCTCACCTCTCAGCGTCAAATGTCTTTGGTCCATTAAAATTGAAGCGTCTGTTCCTTCTTGAATTTTATTGGTAAAAGAGTCCTTTCCTGAAGGAGCTAATCCAACAACCTCATAATAGTCAACAGCAAGTTCAACTCCACCAGGAGCAGATTTTCCTTCAGGAAGCTTCTTGATAGTACCAAATATAGAAACAGTAGACTCAATCGTTAATGAAAGGGTTTGGTATGCATTAGCCAAATCTCCGCTTAAAACACATTGAAGAAATCCTGTTCCATCTCTCAAAACTATAAAAGCAAGTCCCTTTTGAGAGCGTAATCTATGAATCCAACCTTGAACTTCAACCCGTTCATCAACATGCTCACCTATAGCTCTTATTTTGATTTTTTTCGCAACTGGAAGTGACTTATCCTCCTGGATGCTTATCTTCATTGCCTCCAGCATTTTAGCACTTTCTTCTGCCTCTCGAGCAGCAGCATCCTCAGCCTGTTTTTTTGCCTTTTCTTCTTTCTTCTTCAAAGATTCGGCTCCTTTTTTAGCCTTTTTCAAGGCCGATGCCGAGATTTCAATGTATCCAGCACCATCCTCTTCTTTATAAACAAAGAGTTTCGAATCGGGAAACTTGAACAAGGCATAAGGCGCAGTCTTCAAAGGTGTCTCTTTAGAACCTACAACTGAAGGTTCATCGGCTCCCGTTTTTTCGTTGATATAAATCTCACTCATCCTTTAACCAAAGAACCAATGATAGAGTCTATATCAACTAGTTATCAGCTCTAGGAATATAATTTCTGAATCTGCGATAGATCAAAGATACGTTCTCTTGTTTAATGTGTAGGTACTGAGTATCTTCAGCTTGGCAAGTTCATAGATTAAGAAATCCTTGTTCACCTAAATGAAAAAACATTTAGTCACCAGAGAGCGTCTGTCATTTTAAAAACGGGTGATGCTACAGTTTACACTAGCTGAATAACATTCTCTTCTCCACCTTTGAAGTTAACTATACTTGTTCTTTATGTTTTCAGGTTTTGTCAGGAAGCACATGTGGATTGGCAATCAGCTATCGGTAAGGAAAATTGGATAGATGCTGAATTGAGATTTGGTTAACTCTTCTATTCCATGTTGAAACTTCTCATGCATTCCAAGTCAATTACTCCTGAGCGGAGACTTTTGGCTTTGGCAAGGCAATTATCCACGACAACCTCAATGAATAGCAAATACACCTTGGAGTCTATACCAAAAAGCTCTACGTTCACCAAGTATTTATCGCCAGATCCAAAGGTACCCAGTTCCGAGTTTGCGAAGAGTGCTATTGAATCGTCTCCTGAGCTATTCCGTAAAGCCAGGGCGTTGAGTTCGGGTGCATTTACTTGGTGTCTCCCAGAAGTCAGAAAGGAGTATAAGTTTCTGGCTGCTTCTGAAAATTCCATAGCGGACTTAGGGCTTGATGCGAAGTCAGAAGCACAGCGTGAGTCCTTCCAGAAGATTGTGAGTGGTCAAAAAATCATTGAGAATCCTTATCCATATTCACAAGCTTACGCTGGATACCAATTTGGTGATTTTGCTGGGCAGCTCGGTGATGGTAGAGTTGTTAACCTTTTTGAAATCACCAACCCCGAAACCAATCAAAGATATGAATTACAACTCAAAGGTGCCGGTAAAACTCCCTATTCCAGATTTGCAGATGGAAAAGCTGTGCTTAGATCTAGTATCCGTGAATTCATTATATCAGAATCTTTGCATGCCATTGGGATTCCGAGCACAAGAGCTCTGTCTATTACTGCACTACCTAAAACAAGTGCACAGAGAATTGCAGCAGAAAAGTGTGCTATTGTTTGTAGAATGGCACCCAGTTGGATACGAGTCGGGACATTTGATTTGTATAAATGGAGAGGAGATCGCAAGGGTCTCATTGAACTAAGTGATTATGTTATTGATCATGTGTTTGGTGGAGAACAAAATTTACTGAAATCAGATACTCGTGAAGATTACGAGCTCAAGTTAGGAGAGAGTGAGATAACAAAGTATGATAAAATGTACTTTGAGATTGTGATAAGGAATGCTAGAACGGTTGCTTATTGGCATGCGTATTGCTTTTTGAATGGTGTTTTGAACACTGACAACACTTCGATTTTAGGTCTTTCTATTGACTTTGGTCCATTTGCATTCATGGACTACTTTGAGCCAGATTATACTTCAAATCATGATGACCATGAGAAACGCTATAGCTTTAGAAACACGCCTAGTGCTGTTTGGTTTAATATGGTCAAGCTTGGCGAGGATATCGCCGAATTAATAGGTGCTGGTCCTGACCTTCTTAAAGAGCCGGAGTTTTGGGATAAGGGAGTCAAAGATGAGTGGAAACATGGTTTGATACAAAGAGCAGAGAAAGTGATTGAGATTGCAGGTGATCTATATGAAAAGATCTTCATTGAAGAGTATTTGAATTTAGTCTGTGCCAGACTTGGTATCACACCAAGAGATACAGACCATACCGAAGTATTAGGTCCAATGTTTGAGATGTTGGGATATACCAAATTAGATTACAATAAGTTTTTTGTCACTCTTCAGTCGCTTCCTCTACGTGATGATTCAACATTTGACTATGATAATGCGGCAGAAAGCTTCATTCCTTCCAGCTTCAAGGAGGACGAATTCTCTGGGTTCACAAAGGAGAAGGTTGTTGCAGAGATCAAAGGATTCTTAGCGAGTTTCAAGGTAAGAGTTGAGGATGAACGCTTAACTGATGCCTCAAGATTTGAAAGGGCTAGAAACTATAATCCACTGTTTTTACCTAAAAATTGGATTTTGGATGATGTCATACTTTATACTCTTGAAAACAATTATGATCCAAGCTACCTTGCAAAATTGATTAGAATGAGCTCAAATCCGTACAATAAGGAGCTGTGGGGAGATGACAACAAGGAATTGGAGGAAAAGTGGTGTTCTGATGTTGACTTGGATCGTCAGATGTGGCAGTGTTCTTGCTCCAGCTGAGATACAAAGGAAATGATGGATAATAAAAAATCTTTTCTGTTTCTTCTCTGGACAGAATCTAATAAACTTGTATATAAGGGACAAATAATCAGGTTGAGATAACAGTGCATACGTTTTCGATATTACTTCAGCTCCCATGTTTTAGTTTGACAAGAGGGACTGACCAATCAATCAGGTGTTCTCAGGTTTGCAGCAGAAAAGTCGAAAGGCCTTCAAGATGACTTTTTTTTCACGGCTTGGTAATCATCTTAAGAGATCCGATCCTAAAGGTCAGCTACACGGGAAAAATGGTGATGTGAAACCGGAAAATCAGTTCTACATGCGAGTATATGAGCCAGGAGACCTTTTTGGAAGCAATTTTGACGGTGATTTATCTAGTGCTACGATCCATGAGTTGGAAGAAAGATATGGAATAGTATGTATGCTTCCAATTTCAAATGTTAATATTCGAGGGGGAAAGGTCCGATTTTCAGGAGTACAAGGGACCAAAGGATCTTCTCAACAATCAGAAGGTGGAACACAATCACACGATAATCTGACAGAACAGGAGCAGGAGCAAGTTCAACTGGTTGGTACAAATAATTTACAAGCAGAACATAAAAACGGTGGAAACACAGTAGATCAGATTCAAAGCAGTTCGAGTGCAACTTCCTCCAATTACGAAAAGAGCATGCAAAGAAGAGGAATGATGGGTGGAACACACAGTTTGGAGATAGTTGATGATCTTTTAAGTCTCTATGGAGAAACAAACAGAGCAAATTCTATTTATCGTAAAGCAGATAAGGAGGTTTCAAATTATGTATCCAAGGTTGCAGCTTTACAGTTACAAACATAATGATCAACTAACTAGCTTAAAAGTTTGTAGAAACAGTAGTGCCGAAACATCCAGTTGGTGTAGCTGAAGCACGGCCTCAACAACTCAGTACCATGACTCTCTATTGGTACATGGAGATAGAGTAGACAAGAAACCAGATGTTTTTGGCTTACTGATATGCCCTTGCTACCTGTTCCTTATAATAGTGCATAGATACTTCAATTGAGTCGTTTTTACTCGTATCTCCCCCAATCAATCCTTAAGCTCAATTATAGTAAACCTTAATCTCTTATCAACCAGATCCAACGATTTCCGTTCTCGCTATATTACTTAAGCTAATTAGACCAGCTTTACAGAACTTCATAGCCCTATAAGGTATTCCTTCTCTTGATCTGCGTGCAGCTCAATTGCTGCGATGATTACTTTAAAGCATTAGTCAAACGGCCTTATCATGTGCTACTCCAAAACAGCAGCAGATCTCTCAACAGGAAACGGTTATTGTCTAATGAATCATATTTGTTCTTTTTACTGACCCGATCATTATAATGACAGCTGATTTATTTGGTCACTATACTTTTATTTGTTTACATAACAAAAAATCCTACACGTAAAAAGCCTACCAAGTCTTGGAGTGTGCTGATAATTGTGATATGTACATTTGTGGTGTTAGAAGCTGTGAAGACTTGACACGCGCTATAATTAGCTTCTGCAGTATATAAGGAGAAACATGCCGGTGAAAGTACTTGGTGGCGCTGCTTCAGACAGCGACGTGAGAAAGCCATCTTACCAATCCTCTTTTGATGCTACAACAACTATGCGCAAATCAAGCAGCCAATATATCACAGATGCCCACCAGTCTTCCTCGATTGACCTGAACGAGCGTTATTGGCGATCTGTCATTGCTGGTGCTGTGTATTTCAAGGGATATGATGCTCTCTTTAATGAAATGATTACAATGGTATATTCTAATCCATCAACGTCTAAAATCAGTTCGGTAACAATTTCTAAACACGGACGAACTATCATTGACTCTATGTCATTAGGAAGACACTCGAAATACTATCCAGCGATTAATAACCTGCCAGAGAATATGAAGAAAAGCAATGTCAGAAAATCTCTTGCCGTGTCAAATCTCAAGACTTTTGCTTGTTTAGATTCATCCACAAAAAAGCTAATGATGAAGGAAGCCAACATCCCAGCTAACTTTGACTGGGACGAAACTATTGCAGGAGACTTAGCTTCTCGAATGGCACTAATAGATACATTAACACCAGAGCATAATGGAGACTTCTTGTTATCTATGGGATTTATGCTGGAGCGAAAAACAACTGACTCTTACATGATTGACGTGGTGTATGATAACGGACTGGACAATGAACTAGCAATCGATAAGAATAACGCAATGGCTTTTCTTTTAGGTGAGCAGTTGGAACAATTATTTGATCCTCTCACGCAGTACTCTCCCGAACCAACAGAAAAAGCATATAGACCACCTATGGATTCAAATCTCACCATCCAAGACGATGACATTTTGGTCAAATCCATTTGTGACGAGCTTTTGACTGTCCAAACTAACTTCACAGTTTCACTAGTTCAATTTTTACAGAAGTATCTAATACCTTTAAGGGTTAAAGTTCTAGAAGGAAAAGTGCCCGACTATACTACAGAGAAACTGAATCGCATATTTCCACCTACAATTGATGAAGTCGTTCGCATCAATTGTATATATTTGGACATGATAAAGCTAGCGTATCCCTACGGTAGTTTTGAACTTTTGAAAGCCAGTGGAACTACTCTACCCTATTTCTACAAAGCACAAATGCGTCATGAAGCCGCAACACAGAATTTCCTTTCTCTTTATGATGCATTCTTAGTGGACCTTAAAGAGAGGGGAATTAGCGATCACTTTCACTATGAGAAGAAAGCTATTGAATCTGTTATTCACTCATCATTGAATCTTCCAAAATTGCAACTTATTCTACATAGACTGATGCAAACCAAAGAATGGCCTGATAATCTGAAAGAAGATGCATTAGACTATTACAGATCATGTGAAGATACGATTTCAGCTTTTGGGAAAGACCAAATCAAGCCATATAACCATCGTATTTTCACACCAACAGGAAAAATCCTTACTGAACTAGCTAGTGAATGGCCCGCCGAACTTCAGTATGGATGGTTGACAAGAAGGGTTGTTGCTGTGTTTGATACCCAAAACTTGCTAAAAACTTCTATAAAAAATCATGGTGTCATCATTATTTTCAGTGACTATGTCATGTTTCTGGACATTGTTGACGATGACTATTATTATGATCTCTTAGAAAGAAAGGCATCAAAAAGAAATGATGTTCATAAGCCTTCGATAGCTGATGTTTTGATGCATTCTTTAGTCAATGAGGTTCCTTTTGCTTCTCTACCCAAAATGAAAGCTTTCCGCTGGTATTCAATTAACAAGCTGTATGCGGAGTACTATAATTATAACAATGCCTCCTATGTTCACTTCTTTAATGGCGATGTGATTGATGTGTACAAATTCGATGAATACTCGGGTCATTACATTGTTGATATAGTGAACAAAGCAAAAATCTTGAATAAAGCACAGCCACTACACTTGTTTAAGGCTTCAAGCAACTCCAAGTCAGTTTATTACACAGCTCATGAAGCTGTGAATTATGAAAAAGAAGAAGTGAGATCCGACCTTGTTGTTCTTTTGAATCAACCATTTGACGATTGCTTGTTTACAAAGTATGATTCATTCGCAATAGTGACACTTAATTTCACTCACAATGATAATGTCTTAGTGGAAGCAGCCTCTAAAACCTCATACAGACTCAAGGTAGAGATATCAAGAGAGCATGTCAGTGATCAACTCTTAAAAGAGGTATTCACCATAATGAAAAACCATCTGACATATAAAAACCCCGATCTGGTTTCAAAATTGATGGAGAGTAATCGTGCTCTCGTTAAAGATGCGATTATAGTCATGGAATTTTCAGAGGCAGAGAGAATTAACGAGGTGTTTTCGCTAAAGCAGCTTGTGGAAAAGTCGATCATGGAACAGAAAGCTGTGGTCGAAATTACTGATTCCAGGTCTAGATCTAACAGAAACTCCCTCGATTTCTTGGCTAAAGATGGTCACAGGGTGAATTCTACAAAGATCTCAAAACTCCCTGAGCATAAACAAAACAAGTCTAGGAAAACATCTCTTTTTCGATTCCTTTTCAAAAGACAGTCTGTGAATAAGCACCAGCCTGTCTCTAACGATCAGAAATCTCACAAAAAGAGACAGAGTCAGCTGTTCTTCAGTGGAAATAATAAAATCTCTGGGGAAACTCAGAGTCACCCATTTAAGGGCCTTACAGGATCACCAAAGAAGGTTTATACAGATGAAGAGACGCAAACGGTGCCGGAACCCAAAACAACTTCGCATACTAATTCAATAGTCGATTTGACCACAGGCTCTTCCAGCATTTTTGTTAATGAAGGATTTGCATTCCCACCTGCACAGCAGAACACTCAAGATGGTGGAGATGATCAGTATCATAATACCATTGGTACGCTGGAGAGAAGCAGAGAGTCATCCGTGAAGCTTGAGACTGGTCCTGATTTCTTCGCTGCAGAATTTAAGCTTCCGTTGTCTCCAGAGCTGAAAGACAATTTACCACTTCCCCGTGGAACGAACTTTAATGCGACAAAGAACGCCAATGTAGCTTTTGCGCAACAAGATCATATATCTCCAAAGCCCAGAAATGATACTCAAAAACGCAATACTGAAGCAGAACGGGCTTATTATAGTCTGAAGGATGAGAGATGGAAACACGAGACGGATTTGAAGCATCATGGTATTTCACCTGTTCTCTACGCTGACCCTAAGTATTTCAAGGGCCTTGTTAACTCTCAAACCATCAATGAGAATTTAAAACAATTGGTCAAGATCGATTCATCAACAGAAAATAAAGAAGATACTTTAAATTGGGTAACTCAGTCAAGCAATAAAGGTTCATTGATAGGACCTGAGGATTCATTTGATCTACACCCACCTAGACCCATCAATTTATACAAAGGATCGCGGTTAGTCGCTCAAGCCAACAAGGTAGATCAAAAAGACTATTTTAAGTCTATCGATGTAAGTGATAGCTCTTTTGACCTATCTCTTCCAAAACTTTCTTCAGATACAGATATTTCGACAGCTACTGATAACGATGACGACTCAGGTTATGTTAGATATTTCACACCTCAAGAACACTCTACAGCTGTTTTTATGAGGGATCATGATTTCAGCAATACTGGAGATCAAACATCGTTATGTTCAGCTCTTCAAGAAGTGAAAGATACCTCAGTCGGAGAAGTATTAGCAGAAGTTTTGAGTGGCAAAAGACTGTTTTCGAGTTCTTCTCTTGACAGCTACTACAAAGAGGGAATTGCAAATGATGCATCATACGCCTACCTTGCTCAACTCATAGGAAATTTTGGGCTCAATGATGAGTCGGAACAGCAAACTGGTGGAAAAACGCTCTTCAACAAAACAAAAAAAGAAGATATCAATTACGACGCATTTTACGCTAACAAGTTGAAAGAAAGCTCACTCAGGTATCTTGCAAGTCTAATTGGTTCTGATACCATAAATGCTGATCTGGACCGCCACGTTCGGTCGGTTGAATAAGATAAAACCATAAAGCGAAAAGGGCCTGGTTCAACTCAACGGTTTATTACAGAGGATCAGCGTCTGGGGTAAAAACGAAGATAAAAAAATTTTCAGAAAAATTCAAATCAGTCCAGATTTCAAGCTATCAGCATTATTTGGAGAATACGCTGTGTTTAGGGCATTATGTCTGATCTTCATGAGGTCTGCCGGTTGAAGGAAAGGCCTGTTACAGACGAAGTATGCTTATTGAAGATCAAGGAATATCTCAAAGCGGGGATTCCCGCTACTTATAGTGTGGAAGAAGTGTACAATTATGAGAACGGGATTGAAACTTCAGAGCTGGAAAGTACAACCACTCCCCTTCATATAATATGCGAGTCTATACCATTGGACTACAGTGAATCTGAGCAACGGAGCATTGCGGCTGCTATTGAAGAATTATTTTTGTATGGAGCTGGATGGTGTTTAGTGAATGCCAATGATGAAACACCTGGATGCATTCTTGAGAGAAGAGGCTTAAGGGGTACCAAATTTTGGAATTTGATAGTTAATGCAGGTGTAAGAGCTGAGCTTCTTTTGCGAAAATTGGATGATCCGAACATTGAGTTCTTGTCTGATAACGAGGATGTTGTTGACACAGAAAACCCTGTCGGTGATGAGGAGATTAGAACAGAAACTTTGACCGGGAATGAGGAAGCAAATGCCACGGAATCCCCTGATGGTGTTGATCTAAAGGAAAACAAAATAGAGGATGACCCATCAACTATGACAGAAACATACTTAAAAACAGCTTTAGAGTACAATGAGGGATCATTGGTTACTAAGGACAGAGGTGATGGGGTGATGATGCAATGGGAAGAAGACTTAATGAAGGCAGGATGTGAAGCTCTATTCAGTTCAATAGAAGATGAGAAAGAAGTTTGCGTTTTAAACATTGGATTTGGAATGGGTATTATTGATACTTTTATACAGGAGCGAAAACCCAAGGTTCACTATATTTGTGAAGCACATCCAGATGTTCTTTCTAAAATGGAGCAGGACGGCTGGTTTGACAAAGTTGGAGTGGTGGTATTAACAGGGAAATGGCAAGAAACGTTGCCTGCATTACTCACAAAAGGCGTTTACTTCGACGGGATATACTATGACACTTACAGTGAGCATTATGAAGATATGCTAGAGCTGTTTGATTTGATTGTCGGTCTTTTAAAGCCGCAAGGTACATTTTCATTTTTCAATGGTCTTGGGGCTGATAGAACGATATGTTATGAGGTGTACAAGGCTGTCGTAGAAAGCGATCTGTCGAATTATGGTCTCAAGACAAACTTTTCAGCCATGACTGTTCCGGAAGCTATTTCCAAGATTGACACCGACGCTGTAGACTCTTCGGTCTGGAAAGGAATTAGGCGTTCCTATTGGAGATGTCCTGTTTATTATCATCCTAGTTGCCGGTTTGATGTGTGAATCGACTACCGTTTGTATTATACTGCCTATTAACGTTCAGCAATAAATCTAGATAATAAAATATGTATGTGCAATAACCAAAAATCTGCTAACAAACTCAGATCGTCAAATCGCCCTTGTTATTTTAACAGCATTGAACCAAAGCACTTCACGTCCACTACAACCCATTACTATACGTTCTGGCGTACTGTTCACGCTTTGCAGTCCCTAACAGAGGGCTCACATGATTTGTAGTAGCTGCTAAGCTGACATTGACTGAAAGCCATGTTTTCTCGAATCTCTCAGATTGGAAAGAACCTTTCTGATGAGCTGTCCCGCATAAATGAAGAGGTGTCTACAGCTAGGAATTCACCAACACATCAATCGCACTCATTGGACCCGGTTGCAGCTGCAAAGATACTGTCAACGTCGACTCCGGATCCGGACTCTCTGACGCAGCCTGAAGAGTTGCGTAAGGAACCTGCAGATACAAGTCAACCATCTCAAAGTGCAGATGAAGTTACAGATGGTGAACAGAAGTCGCCAGAAGAATCCGCAGAGTCCAATCGACCGAATTTGGTATCATTAGCGAGCCCTTCAGCCTCTGGGGGGATGAAAGATGGTAGCCTATCGAATGTGAATTTTGATGTCTTGATACCGGGCACCTCAATAAAGTATGTAGATGTTGTCCCGGAGGTACGAACAAGACTGCGAAAGTTTGCAAAGTACGAAGAGAAGTACCCTATTTTGTTTGATGCGTACAAGACTGAAAAGAAGAAGACGTTTGTGATCTCCAAGTTTGAAAAGATGCTTCAAGAGATGACTCCATTTAGCAGCATAGCTGAGGTGGATGGAGTGCGAGATTATTTGAAGGATCTCACTTCAAAGACACAAATAATAAATTCAGAGCTGAGCAAAGTCACAAGTGAAGCGTCCTCCCTGAAAAAGAAAAGCTTGTCACTAGAAGAGAAAATTACGGAGTTAACTGCAGGAAACGAAAAGCTGCAGAAATCTCTAGTAGATGCTAACTCCCAACAGCGAGAATCGGACTCAGATGAAATCGCGCAATTGAAAGAAGAGCTTAAGGAGGCCACCAAAAAACTCGAAGAGATGCATTTCTCAGGTGAGAATGAGGAGGCAAGTCGAAAATCTGAGAAGGATGAGTTACTTTCGAGGATTTCGAGTTTAGAGAGTAGAAACAAAGAACTAGATTTGCAATGCCAAAACATCGCAAAAGAAAAGGATCAACTAATTACAGAGAGCAAGACGGAGCTTGATAAAAGAGTGAGCTCGTTGCAGAAAGAAAAAGATCAGCTTGTTCATGGTCATGAACAGAAAGTGAATTCACTTTCCAAAGAGATTGCTGACTTAAACTCATCACTAGAATCCAATTCCAAATTGACACAGCTTTTTAAGGACAAAGTTGTAACATTAACTGCGCAGTTGAGAGACAATAATGAGGTTATCGACAATACGCCGACAACGGCGGCTGCTGAGCCTGTTTCTCAACAACCTACCAAATCCAAGAAAGGAAAGAAAGGGAATAAGAAGAAGGTGCAACAGAAGGCAGCTTCTCTGACTTCTAAGAGTGAGCTCGATAATACAAAGGAAACTGAGACTGTTGTTTTGCCTGAAGATTTCAAAAGTTCGCCGCACGATGCGGATATAATAGAGCTTCAGCATAATCATGAGACACTTAAGGCTAGGTTCGATGTGCTTCAACAAAATCATAATTTCTTTGAAACGGAGAACTCAACTTTGAAAAAACAGGTTAATTCCAAGGATGAAGAATTACAAAATCTAAGAGATATGCTGAGAGATGTTGGTGAATCTCTTGTTGAAGCCAAAAACGAGATACAATCACAAAAAGGCTCTGGAAATAACAACTTTGAAGAACAGTTGAATCAAAAGTCAAAAGAGTTGGAAGATATGAAGGGAGAACTAGAACTGTTGAGAATTCGGAATTCAGATTCTGTGAAAGACTACGAAAGAGCTTGTTCGTTGTTAGAAAAGAAGGTTGATTCACTAACCAAGGAAAAGGCGACAATATCGGAACAGTTGAAAAAGTACTCTAATTCCTCTGAGATTGAACGTCAAAGTGATAAGAAGATTAAGGAGTTGGAGGCTCAAGTTAATGAGTTAAACAAGAGCATTGAGTTATTAACAAAAGAGAATGAAGGACTTACTAAGTCATTTTCTTTGATCACGAGCGAAAAACAATCTTTGGACAAAAAGATGGAGGAAATGGAAACTATAAGAAATCAGAATGTTCAATTAAAGCTTGACGTTGCAAGCCTTGAAGCATCTCTCTCCTTTAAGGAAAAGGCGATATCTGAAAATGAAAACAAAATCAAATATTTAGAGGATGAGAAAGCCCGTGTTAACGACAACTTAATTGAAGTCAAGGTTCAAATCAGTGGTCTCAAGTCCCAGAATCAATCTTTCATGGAAGAGCGAAATGTTTTGATGAGCAGAAATGAAAATGCCAAGCAAGAATATAGTGAGCTAATGCTAAAGTTCAATAAAGTTAGTACCGAGAACAACAGGCTAGTGAGGAATATGGATGAACTGAATGACAGATACAATGATTTGAAAAATGCCAAGGAGAATTCGTCCACTCAAAATGATTCTTTCAAACGTAGATGTGAAGAGATGGCTATGCGGGAGAAGGAATATGAAAACCGACTTGAAGTTTTAGAAGGTGAATTATCTGAATCTAGATCTATGCTTCAGGAAAGAACAAGGGAAGCCAGCACAATGAGAAAACTATTATCTGAGACCGAGGAAAGCCAGAATGCAAAGCTCAAAGAGTTAAGAGAACATTTAAGTTCGGCTACTGAAGAACGGGATAAAAGCGAAAGCTCAGCAACTCTTTCGATCAAGAAGAAGCAAAGGGAGATAGATGACTTGAGGTTGAAGCTGGATACCTTAGAGAATGATTACGAAGCATTGATACTTTCAAAGAAGGAACTGGAGGAGAGTGTGAAAAAAACTGCAGGTCAACTGCAGGATCTCAGATCCGCTCGTGTAAATGATGATAGCAATGGCGATAATTCAAGTGCACATATTCATGATGAAGATACTCGTCTAATCTATATGTTGAAGGAGTCCCTCGGTACGTCAGAATCTCGAACTGGTGACTTGGAAAGTAAGATCTTGGTATTGAAGAAGGCAAACGAAGAAGTGTCGCAAAAGCTGATGCATATGAGCAAAAAGTATAAGTTATTGGCGCAGTCGTACCGTGCATCAAGAGCTCGGCGAGAATCTGTTGCAAGTCAAGGCTCAGCTGGCTCCTCACCAAACGTAAGTCGCTCTGCAAGTATTAGTGAGTTGAATTTAGAAACGCAGCCCTCATCCGACAATAGATATTTTGATGTCAAGGAGAAAATCGAATATATGAAGAATGTTCTTCTAGGATTTTTGGAACATAAAGATCAGCGTGACAACTTACTACCAGTACTGAAAACGCTTCTCTATATGAGTGATTCTGATACCAGTCGACTACTAACTTCTTTAACATGATATTATACTGCATTCATATGTACAAGATCGATTCAAAACATTATATGCTGACTATTTCTGCTTGTATATTCTTTCCTTTCCATCCATATACTTTCTGAGGACTTCTGGGATGAGTATAGAGTCAGTTTCTGGATCATAAAAGGTCTCGCAGATAGATAGGACCACTCTTGGTACAGCACAAGCAGTTCCATTGAGAGTGTGAACATACTTGAGTTTACCATCATCATCTCTATATTTTGTGGTGAGACGTCGTGACTGATATTCAAGACAGTTGGACGTGGATGATACTTCACCCCAGGCTCCTCTTCCTGGCATCAGAACCTCGATGTCAATTTTTTTGAATGCAGGCGATCCTAGATCGTCATATGGCATGACAAGAACTCTTGCGGTGAGACCAAGACTTCTTATGAATTCTTGCTGAAAAGCTACAAGGGCGTCAAAATGTTGAGATGATGACTCCATGTCATCAAGAGTCCATGAAAATAGTTCTACTTTAGTGAACTCATGTACCCTATAGAGACCTCTAGTATCTCTTCCTGCTGCTCCTGCTTCTGCTCGAAAGCTACGAGAAACTCCTACAACTTTGTGAGGCAGGTTTTGTTTTTTGAATTCTTTTCCAGCGTAGAGAGCTGCCAAGGGGATCTCAGCGGTGCCGGTTAGACACATGTTGTTGTGCGCTAGTTCATAAACTTGTCTTTCGTTATTTGTGTCTCTTGGTCTAAAACCACAAGCATTTGTGATTTCGGTTTTAACAATTGATGGAGGTGTGATCATCAGAAACCCATTCTTTCGAGCCTGTTCTAATGCGTATTGTACAAGGGCTTGTTCCATTAGAGCAGCATCTCCAAGGAAGTAGTACCACCCTCTTCCAGAGACTAAGGTTGCTTGCTGAAAGTCGACTAACCGTAATTTCTCCATGATTGTTTTGTGATCTCGTTCAGGATTAGGTTCCAGGGGATAGTCTTGGCCGGGAAATGAGGATATCTCCGCAGTAGGATTGAGATATGTCACCAACTGCTGTTGATCAGTGACAGATGGGTCTATTAAATTTGGAAGACTCAAAACTCTCAAGTTTAAATCGTCTTCAAGTTCTAACAAGCAAGTTTCCTGCTGTTTGAGTCCGGGTTTGAGCTCGGCAATAAGATCTAGTAAATTTTGCTTTTGGTCATTGTCTGTGGTCTCGCTGTTGTCCTTCTTCTTCTCCTTCTTCTTCAAATCAACCAGTATAGACGTCAATTGAGTGCGATACTTTTTCATCTCTTGTTTGGATCGAACCACTTTTTGGCGAACATCGCTATACTTTTCAAACTGTGAACGGAAGTCGTCACCTAAAGAATAGGTCACATTTCTTTTTAAGCAGATGTCTTTGAAGGTGTCAGCCTTGTCGTAGTAGTACTTGAGATCGAGTTGTGCCCTTTTAAGAGAATTTGTAGTTCTTAATTCTGTTGCGAGAGTACTGGCATTGGAAGTTGAGTATTGCTTGATCAAAGATACAAATCGGCACTGTGTCCTTAGTTCAGCAGATAGGGGCATCAAGGATACAGACATAGTGCATCTGCTGCTGACAGAACTCGCCGTTTGCACCACTCTATACGTGATTCCACCCTGCGCATATCAAGACGAAATTGTCAACTTTTCAACTTGGACCTGAGAGTGAATCTGTAGATTATAATTTTTGGGTCGATCGACGCAGAATACAGAAGATCTGGGTCGACCAATCTGATTTTACGGACCGCTCGCGGCAAAAATCACACGCGACAGTGGCGCGTGCTAATTTTGCGCGGGTGAGTTTTGAGCCGCACGGGAAATCGGGTTTTTACAAATCGTATTAGAGGAGACTTAGTAGAGAGATGTGAGGGCAAGAGAAGAGAAAGGAGAAGACAGACAAGTGGCAGTCCATAGTCGCTGGTAAGAGCATCTTGTTTCGGAGATTTGTAAGAAAATAGAGTTAAATTGGCCCAGAATCGACCCAAATCGACCCAAAATTGCGTCTGCAGATCCGAGGCAGTTTTTGCATCCTGCACTATTTTGCAGGCACACAGCAAAGATAACATGACGACGCTATCTATAATTTAGCAAGACGTTCAAATGTAAACTTGAAGCAACAAGCATACAACAAAGGACATGTTCGTCAAGAGCAAAGAGAGGCAGAATGGTTAAGTTTGCGTTCAAGTTTGATAACCCGCCAAATAAACATATCATATTTTCTCCTCTTAGGCCTGAGATTAAAGGAAAGTTATTACTAATATTGGATGAGGACCTGGACGACGTGAAGTGTATACGGGCTCACTTTAAGGGTCTTTCTGTTGCCTCGTATATTCATGTGTACTATACAAGTGAAACAGGCATAGATATGGATGGTTCGTCAAAGGTCTATGATGAAGAGCATGTGAAAGAACTGAAGGATAAGTATCCTTTGTTTTTTGAGAGTATAGATCTATTTGACGGCGAAAGTGGTGTTGCATTACGCAAAGGAGATAGACTAGAGTTTCCTATTGAATTCACATTTCCTACAGAATCTCAACTTCTTCCTTCGTCTTGTACTGATCACGGAGAAGATGGTCCGCAACAAGGGTTTCTTAATGTTAAATATGGGTTGGAGTTCGAGATACTGAGAAAAGATCGAACCAGTATCAAATCGCATTTTCCACTTTTATATCAATGTGGGGTAGATGAAACACCTCGACTGGGTCTGCCTGTATTAAAGGAGGGTCATTTATTGTTCAAAAATAATTTAAAGAGATGGATCTATAGTCAGGAGACTGGAACTATGGTATGCTGTCCATTGTCAAAATGTCATAAACACACAAGGGCTCTACGTAGTCTTTGGAACGATAACTATAAGTCCGATACGTTTCACGATTTAATGAAGGATGTCAATCTCAAAGTGTCTATGATGTCGAGTGAGTTTTTGGATTTGTCTACAAGGCTTTCTGATTTGGCACAGTTCCAGGTATCCTACAATAGTCTGAATGGCTTAGAGCCTGATTTTCAAGTGGGTGAAAATACTACTGGGTTAGGATTATTCAAAATAACTGCTCTTAGTATACAACTGAAATCAGAAATGACACTGAAGGTGGAATCTCATGTGGCTAGAAACCATGGGAATACTGTTCCCATATTTAAGGGGAGGTTTGTCGAGGGAATGGAGCCTGAGTTCGATGTGGCGAAGTTTGAACAGGTTTCACCAAACAAGTACCAGACTGACATCTTATTAGCTCCTCTTCTTCCTGAAGAAAGCTGTCTGGATTTATTGAAATCTCCAGTGATGCCTACGATTTCTATTGGAGGCTACTTCTCTAATACTAATCGACTTTGTGTTTCTTTGACACTCAGTAACGGTTCTAAAACTGATCCTAAGTTTGCAACTGTCACCTTAGAGCATGACGTGATAGTTTACCTTTCTGATAAAGAACCAACTCCAGACTACAATTCTATCTGCCATAATCCAGCCCCCGCTTATGACTCGCCTGAAATGACCCCAGACCCAGTTATTCTTTCTTCCTACGAAGGTTCTCCTCTCTATGGACAACCACCTGAATACTCAGAGATCTCATTGCCCCTGACAGCCTGATCGTCTCGCTGTTGAACTATCCGCTCAAATATCATAGCTCCATATCTTTTTCTGATTACGTAATCTCAAATTTTAAGAAGCACAGCCTTATTCATGGCCAACAAGTTACCCGGGTACCAAGACAATAGTGCTTGGCAAGCAGTGGCGCACGCTGAGAAAAAGATAGTGATCAACACAACCACAGCCTCGGCATGATCAGTTATCGACAAGGCCCATATTAGTCGAGCGGATTATATAAGGTGGGAGAATTTCGGAGATTGCGTAGAGTCGTACCAGATTAACCTGTCTGGTAAATAGAGCAGTTGAATAGCACTATGGCTGAAATCTCATTTAAAGGAGTCGGAAATCCAACCATCTTTTCTCCTATCAAGCCAACAATCAGTGGCGTCATTTGTATTAAATTCACCAAAAGCGTAGATAAGATTAAGAACATTTCACTGACTTTCTCTGGTGTTACAGAAGCAAATTATCTACATGTTTATTACACGGTTCACTATGTTCCGGGGCCGGGTGGAACAATGAGAAGACGAAGAAGAAGACATACACAAAGATATAGCGATAAGTACATTTTGTTTACTCAGTCGATTGTCCTGGAAGACTTCTTTTCTATAGAAGATGGCCTGGGAAAAATCGAAGAAGGAACAGTGAAAGAGTATCCAGTTAAACTTCGTTTTCCTGTTGAGAGACAGCTGCTTCCGTCTTCGTGTTCTCAATTTGGAGACACTGGAGGAGAAAAGGGGTATTTGAACGTCCACTACTCCATGGATGTATCAATTGACAGGGATAAAAGGCTGATAGGAAAGCATATCAGAAGTATAATCCCGTTACTTTATCAATGTGGAAACAGCGTTGGTCCTGTGGAGGTACTTCAGGTACAGGCACGTGACCAGCATATATTCAAGGCTAATCTCAAAAGGCTTGTTTACGATGAGGATTCAGGCGAGATGATCAGGAATCCACTTGAAAAGTCTCATAGACATACGAGGGCTATTCGATCTTTGTGGAACAAAAACTACAAGTCCGCGTCTTACAAAGATCTGGCGAAGGATGTTAAGCTGGAAACTGTGTTTGTGGCACCGAACTTTTTTGATTTGGGGTCAAAGATTCAGGATCTTGGGAACTTTGTGGTAGAAGCTCCTGGGTTTTCGAGCCTTGAGCCTCACTTCCGCGTAGATAAAGGATCAACACAGCTGGGCCTGTTTAAAATCAGGAGGATTTCGATTATTTCAAAACCGGTGATCTCGATCCGTGTTCGAGGTTTCTCAGCTGTTTGTTCTGCTCCAGGATCTGTTCTTGTTACGAAGTCATATGACGAGGGAAAAGAGCCCAGATTTGATGTTGCAGACTTTTCAAAGTCAGATCAAGTATTCTTCCAGAACGTTTTACTCGCAGATCTGCTGCACAGCGATACACCCATTGTGGACAGTCTGAAAGCTCCTATCATGCCTACTCTAGCACTGGGAGATTACTTCACCAACACTAATAAGCTGAGTATTTCGGTCACGATCTCCAATGACAATCCGGGAGATATAACATCCATGACTTTTAGTATGGATTACGATGTTGTGCTTGCTCTAATCGGAAGGGAGTCAGAGGAATTGAAAGAGGCACATCCGTTGTTTCACGACGATGCTTATGAAGATGCTCCACCTGCGTATAGTGAAGAGAACTTGGAGAGTGATGAGTGCGACGAATGACGAGATGACGAGACGGAGTTTGAATAACACAGTTGGGTTAATTTTTCACCACGCGTAAATTTTTCAGTAGATTTGCCCTTATCTATGATTTGCGGATTGAAACCTTCCTATTGATGGAGTAGACCTGTGTAGCAGCAGTTGGAGCCGCTGTTTGATTGCCGAGATGTCCAGAAGAAGAGTTAGGGAGCCTAGTGATGGCGGCGACAGAGATGTCAGAGGTCCTAGCAGTGCTTTAACCTCGTTTCTAAGAGAGCAGGGAATCAGTGCTGAAGCCATTCGATTGCGGTACGAGGAAGGCTTGAGAAGAGAGCAAGAGGCAGAACAGGAGGAGGAGGCATTACCATCTCTGGCTGAAAGAGAAGAGTCAGATGAAGAGATATACGAGGAAGAAGAGGACTCTGAGGAGATCAAGCGATTAAGGGAAAAAGCAAGACTCAAGAGAAGCAGAGCTCAAGGAAGTGATGATGAGGCCGATGACCAAAATGGGAGGGTATTTTGTATTGAATGTGACAAGGAGTTTGAGGTGTCTGTATACTCCAAGAAAAAAGAAAAGTACGGTAGAGTGGGATATCTTTGTGAGGAGTGTACTTCCATAGAAAACAAGAGACAAAGACTAGCACGAAGAAATGAAATAGAGGCCCGGAAAAGACGGAAGATGGTGGCTGCTGCTCTTTTAGACAAGCGGGAGTTCCGCTTACCAACCCTACAAGATTACTGTATTAATGAGATCTCTAGGAATATAGACGATGTTGAGCTATTAGGGGATATTGGAGCTAGCAACTTACAGAAGATAAGCAAAATTCTTTCCAAGAACAGATCTCTTGATAGTAGAACTGCTTCGTTATTTCTGGAGCCATCTTTGAAGGAGCTGGAGTTTTGGGATTGTTCGAAGGTTGATAGTGATGCTTTGAACAAGATTGCTTCTTTTTGTCCGAAATTAGAGAGATTAACTTTGAATATGTGCGGCAAACTCCACAATGATAACTTGGTATATTATTCCCAAAAACTCAATAATTTGCAATATGTCACACTTAATGGACCGTTTTTGATAAGTGATCCTATGTGGCAGGACTTTTTCGATAGTTCTGTGGGTAAGAATTTGAAGGGGTTCCATCTACGAAATACTCACAGATTCCTTCCAGATTCCCTGATAGCTTTGCTAGATGGTTGCGGTAATAATCTCGAAGAGCTTACCTTATCGAGACTGGATGGTCTGACAAGCAAGAGTGTCTATAGCCTTCTTCCTCATTATTTGCATAAACTGCGTCACTTGGAGATCTCATATCCACATAAGGAAGAGTTAATTGATGATGAGTTGATGGTGAACATTCTAGCTGAAAATGGTGAGACTTTGGAAACTCTCAATCTCGATGGATGTTCTGGATTAACAGACACTTTTCTAGTCACTGGTTTAAAAGTATTCTGTCCTTCCTTAACGAACATTTCTCTTGCTTTACTTGATCAAATCACAGACGAAGGTATTTCTGATCTTTTCACGGACTGGAATATAAACGGTGGTCTGATGCAAGTCAGTTTAGCAAGATGTGTGGAGCTCACCGATTCATCCGTTTATAACCTTCTCCAACACTCATCCCAAACGTTAGTGGAACTTAGTCTCAATTCGCTCAAAGGACTCACCAGTACCTTCTTCAAAAAACTATCCAGAAGCATACGATTACCACTTCTAACATATTTGGATATTGGCTTCGTTAGATCTTGTGATAACCAGGCTCTTTCAATACTATCTAGAATCGCACCAAAGCTCACCATAATGGAAATATATGGAAATAACAGATGCACCTCTGAAGCTGTTACACGTTCTGACTTGAAAATCATTGGACGTCAAAGTGATACCATATAGTTTATAGAGATTCTTGAACATATTTAATTGGTGCGGCCGCCCTCTCAACATTGGTGAATTGCGGAATTGAGAATGCTTGTTTTTGGTTGAGTAATTCAGTTTCATAATCGATAGGATTCACTAGTCTTGGTCGGTGCTCAACCATGATCCCTGGATGGCCATTCTCTTTGATCAATCGCTTATTTATAACTTCTTCATCATGTCCAGGATCCAGCCTTCCTTTTAGAAAGTGTTTCATATGTGTCGATGATTCGAAATCCGTCTCCAAATAGGATCTTACTATCTCTCGTTCATTACGATGTAGTTCTTCAGCTGATCCATTCAGTAATATGAAGTCCCTGTAAAGTTCAATGTAATTGTTTATGACAGATGTAGATAGTTGCCCGTTGTATTTGATGTAGTTGACAATACTAGCCACGTTCTTCTTGATCCCTTGAACCATTTCAAACTTTAAAAACAAAGACCAATAAGGCTCTGAGCATCTAACTATGTCCTCTTTGAAATATGACTGCAAAAGCTCTCTAGTTTCTTTAACTTTATGCATCTTCAACCACATATGTTTGGCCACCTCAACAATTAGCTGAGCTACATTTCTGGAATTCAGAGAATCAGAAAGTTGTTTAAAGTCGTCATCAAGTACTAGTGGTTTTGTATCTTTCGTCTTTCTCTTCTTAGGGGCTGGGCCGTCTTCTGTTTGAGTAGCTGCTACCAGTTCTTTGATAAATCGCTTCACAATTACATGTGCTGCATTTATACTTGCATCATCTCCTTTCGTGCGGCAAAGGAATTGAAAATACTGGGAAACAACTTCAGTATTGCTAGGAAGATTAACAATCTGGCTTAAATAGATTTTTTCAGCCTTTTCAATATCACTGAGCTTCACTTCACAGAATCTTGCATAAAGGTATCTGATTTGGAGTTGGTCTGAGCTAACAAATACATCAACAGCTTTATTGAAAAGCATCAGTATGTATTCCTTGTTCTCCTGTAAATCTGTATTTTTGATCAAATATTTCATGTATTTGAGCCATATTGTTTCATAAAGACAGGTAGGGACTAAAGCTCTCTCGTAAAGAGATTTTATTTGGGTGAAGTCACCGTTCTGTTCTTCAAAGTCTAGATAGTTGGTCCACGATTTCATGGCATCTTCAGACACAGGAAGCAAGTCGAAAGTTTGCTTTGTAAGTTGACTTTCATACTCCCAACGAGCATTTGTTCCTTCATAACTTTTTCTGAATATATCTTGGATGAATTTGTCACCAAGTTCTTTAAGCTGGTCGTTAGTGAGATCTTCCACCTTGACATTGGGAAAACTAGCCGAAGCAAGGTTGGACAGGGTTTCCCTGGGAACATAATCTTCAACAGCAAATTTCGGAATAATTCCATAAATAGTCTCAAAGTACTTGGCGTATTGATGTAGTGGTAGCTTTATTACACGAAGAAGAATGTTCAAATAATCATTTGAATTTTCTCCAGATCGTTCCAACTCCCAGTTGAGATAAAGATCCCATACCGGATGAGACATGTATTGACAGCCAACATTATCAATTGCTTCTTCAAAAAGATTCAAAATCGTCTGCTCATCTTGAAGTTTATTAGATATCACAATATTCAAATAATCAACCCAGAGATCTAGAGAGTTTGGAAACAGATCCACAGCCTTCTCCAAAAGAGATACAGACGCCTCAAGACCATTCAAAGTGTACTCAATAGTAACGTATCTTTTCCAATAATCAGTCAAGTATGGAAAGGTGTCTAAAAGATGTAAACAGTCTTGCTGAACAATTCCCACGAGTTGCTCATTACTCTTTATTACTTTAGAGTTTTGTCCTACCAGTCCTTCAATAACTGAGAAAAGCTCATCCCAAACCTGTAAGTCCTTGTCATTGTCTTCAATCTCTTGTCTCAATTTATCCCACTGTGGAAAATTAAGCAAAGGATTATCGTTTCCCATGTCTAAGCGTCTCCACAGAACAAGTACTACAATATCAAGAAAGAAATCCAACGTTAGAGATGAATTTGCATTTGATAAAGTACGGAAGAAAAAAATATAAAGTAGTGGAACCTCATCTGCCTCAGGCAAATGTAGCTAGTCCAGAACACTGATGCGGGCCACATATCTAAGATTGGTTCCCAGTAATCTCAACTCAAAAGTTGTATAATCCAACACTGTACAGTTGTATTGTTGTCAGTCGGCAATCGCTGCTGTTGCACATCAACTAGTAAATAATGGCCGGGTAATATTCCTTGTCACAAAAAGAGTGATCGGTATCTAGGGGAATACGATCACTCAAAAACTTTTTTGTGTCGGAGATTGGAAAACTGATCTCCAACCCGCCAATGGATAGGTAGTAGAAAGGTGCAACTAAAGAACTCTTGACAAGGTAACCTCTATTAAACCTTTAGCATCCGTTTGAAAAGAACGTATGCTGGGGTGTTGCCGTCTATTGTATACTGGCAGAGTATCGCCCGGGAGTCGAAAACCTGTTATCGACACACACCCTATTAATGGCAGAACTGTGATCTGTGGATCAGTCGCCTAAAGTTTTGATCACAATTCCCGGATTAACCATCCCTGCTTTTTCTCATTTCTTTTATTTTGTTTTTCTTTTTTTTGGTCTGACTAAGACGGTGAAGATGATTATATCTCACGAGTTGAAAGATAAAAAGGCACACAAAGCATTTAGAACTATAAAAGCCACGACAGCATCGTTCGGGAATATCCCAAAATACCGTTAATAGACAGGTCACTACTGGCAGTTGCTCATAAACTAAGATTTTCAACCCAACTACACAAATAAAACCTTTCTTTCGCCACCAGCCACAAGTACAGGGCGCTTCTTCATAAATGAGTGCCGCAGCTATCCTACAAAAAGAGCTCAGAGAGCTAGCAAAGTCTCAGCCATCTTTCCGTATAGAGCTTGATTCCGATAATATATACCTATGGGATATAGGACTGTACATCAACAACGCTGACTCTAAGTATAATGGGGCGTATCTAAAGTGTCAAATGCGGTTTCCTCGGAACTATCCGTTTTCTCCGCCTTCGTTTCGCTTCACACCGCCAATTTTCCATCCTAACGTTTACAAGGATGGCCGTGTGTGTATTTCTATTCTACATGAAGCTGGAGATGTCTTGAGCGGAGAGCCTTCGAATGAAAACTGGAGTCCTGCTCAATGTGTGGAGAGTGTTTTAGTTTCTGTGATTTCACTACTAGATGATCCAAATATTAATTCTCCGGCAAACGTGGACGCTTCTAAGCAGTATCGCGACTGTAAAGAGGCTTACTATACTACTGTGGCTAGGGATGTAGAGCGCTCCAAGCATGATATTCCAGATGATTTCAGCATCCCTCAAGCAAGTCAGGAGCATACTACCGAAGACTTGGATGACGAGTGGTTCTACGAGGACGACTTTGAGGACGATGAAGACGACGATGACGACGACGATGATGACCACAGTTTTGCTGCGGATGATGATGAAGTCGAAATGAGTGAGGATTACGGAGAAGATGGCTCCAAAGGATGAGGTTTCGCTGCTTATTTCATTCCACCATGCATGTATCGCTTTTTGTCTAATTGAATCTGGAGAGCTTTTTTGATTAGCTGTAGCCGAGTAATATTTTCAGTGAGAAAAAAATGTGTAACTTCGAGTAGAGACGGAGTTGGTCAGTGAGGACACTAACAGCAACGTTGCACCATTCGTGCTTACTATAGACATACCAGCTGACTCAATGACCATTCTGAGGCTGTGTTTTCCTGTGGGTGGTCTGAAGACCTCTGTGATCTCACAAGGCCCATTGCTGCTATCAAAACTATCCCGAGACACTGTGATCCGCAGCACGCGCATATATCACTCACAAGGAACTCATCTAGCTCGGAATTGGGTCCGAAGAATAACATATACACAATCTTTATTGGATCCGAAAAGACTATCGGCGAGACAAGTACTAAAATCCACTAAACAGCTCCGATCACAAACTATCGAAAGGTCTAAACAGCTTAAACAAAATATACAAAAGATCATTCCAAAGGAGATCCATGAGAATGTATACACTCTTCCAAATCTACTGACTACTACACGACTGGTTTCTGCTCCTATTGTGGGGTATCTGGTAGTATCAGGACATTCACATTTTGCTCTAGCTTTGTTTGTCTATTCATGTGTCACAGACTTTGTTGATGGCTTCATAGCCAGAAAATATAATCTCAAGTCTGTGGTAGGGTCTATAATAGATCCCTTGGCAGATAAGGTGTTGATGGTTATTTGCACAGTGTGTCTAGCGAAAACAGCCACAGTTCCATTGTATCTGGCAGCCATTATCCTTGGAAGAGACGTTTTTCTTGCTCTTGCAGCAATGATAATTAGATATATCTCTCTGCCACCTCCGAAGACGTTTCTTCGCTACTGGGACTTCAGCATTGTTAGTGTTCAGGTTTATCCAACAACTATCAGCAAAATTAATACCGCCTTGCAAATGGTCTATATAGGAAGCATGATGGTGAAACCTGTAGTGGTTGACTATTTGGGAGACTACTTTTCAATGTACAGTCAGGGTTTAGGGTGGATAGTTGCATTAACCACCATTTCTAGTGGTCTTTCATACGTCTTCAGCAAAAAGGCCGTCAAGTATCTAACTCCAGATAGCATGCGCAAATAAACTTCCGAACTTCTCCTTAGCGGCTGAACGAGATATCGTCAATTCTCAGTATCGACTTCACTGTCTCAGAAGCCAAACTAATTGCACTTGTGTTAACTAACACAGGTTGCAGAACATGCTCATCAAACGTATTTGTTGCTTCTGAGCGTCTCACACTAACACCAGCGTTTTTCTGACCAAGTTCGTGTCTGCGTCTTAAATCAGTCACAATCTCGATTGGGTTCATTCCTGCATTTTCCGCAAGAGTCGTTGGAATCACCTCCAGAGCAAGAGCAAATTCTTGGAAACACAGCTGCTCCACTCCAGAAAGTTTGTTCGACTCCTTGAGAAGACTGCGGGAAATTTCAATTTCGGGTGCACCTCCACCAGCAATCAACGCTTTCTCCTTCACAAGACATCTAATCACACATAATGCATCATGTAATGATCTCTCTGTCTCATCAAGAATCAAACTGTTAGCACCTCTGCACACAACAGAAACTGTCGGTTGAGTCACGTTCTTGACACCAGTAATCTTGATGATCTTTGATCCGGATGACTCAATCTCTTCAATAAGATCAGCACTACCTAGTCGACTCTCCACAAACGATTCAACATCGGCAACAGGTTTACACCCGAGACTCTTCGACATAAACTCTATCTCATCCCTCTCAATATCCTTCACCACCAAAATATTCAATTTAGCCAAAAAGTGCAATGCCAGATCATTCACTGCATCTCTCAGAATCGACTTTTGAATCAACAGCACATTACACTTGGCCTTTTTGATTTTCTTGCATATGTTCAAAAGATATGTTCTTTCCTCTTTCAAGATTTTGTCCATTTGTCTGTAATCGTTCACCACAACGTTATTCTCCATGTCTGGTTTAGGAGGAGAAAGTTGGAATTGGATTAATCCAATCCGGGCCTTCTCCATTCTTGTAGGTCCTCCACCACTTTTCAATACATTTTGCGTGAGTACTACTCCGTCTACCATTTCAGTGTCGTCGATGGTACCCCCGTTTTTCTTTATAAGTCTGATGTCATTCAAATCAACATTATCTGCATTAGGTTTCACAACTTTCATCACAGCATCAACAGCAATTGGTGCGAGTAAGGCAGAGTGCTGTGATACAATTTTCGAAGACAAAGACGTTGTAGCAGCACGAATCAGGGTCTCTCTATCAGATAGCGATACCTTATGTGACATTTCCAGCAGAATCTGCACAGATCTTTGAGCAGCTTTCTGAAAAGACTCTGCTATTATAGTGGGATGAATTCCTTTATTCAAAAGCTTTTCAGCTGCACCTAGTAAAGCACCTGTAATAACAACGACAGATGTGGTTCCATCACCAGCCTCGACGTCCTGCGCTCCTGATAAATCAACCAGCATTTTGGCAGCAGGATGCAAAACTGCCATATGCTTCAAAATCGTATGTCCATCATTCGAAATTATAACATCTCCTTTTCCCGTCTTTATCATCTTATCCATTCCCTTAGGGCCTAAAGAGGTTCTGATAGCATCTGCTACAGCTCTAGCAGCCAAAATATTAGCCTTTCTGACCTCTTGAGGTTTCTCCTTGTTCTTAAACGTGGCGTTGGAAGGCGCCACTTGTGTTGCAGACATCTTGAATCCTTCTGTAATCCCTCAGTTCAAACTTCCACTTTCAAATTCAGTGAGCTGTGTTGTATTTCTGAACGATTGGACACAGGCTACTATGCTTGTTGACACTGGACTATGAATCTCTCTTCCATATCTTTCTAGCTTTCCTCTCCTCTTCGTCAACGCGTTCATCAATTGCCTCAGATAAAAAATTTTTTGCTTAGGTAATCGCTTACCTCTGCTGATCTCTAAAAAATATTCATCTCTCATCATTGGTATTAAGGAAGGCAAGAAGAGGTTTCGGTGTACATTTCTTCAGGCAAGACAGCTAACAAATCCTCCTAAAATGGCAGTGAGAACAGGCAGTCAAACCACTGATACGGAAGAAAGGAAGCCTGAGGTAGCCATTTTTCAGGAACTTCCTGTCACGAAACAGGATATCATTAACTGCTCCTACTCCAAATGGTATTCCAAGTACAAAGACCATACTCCTTCGAGAGCTGATATTTTAGAGATTCCTAACGCATTTATAGAATACCTGACTAGTGATGAGTTTGTGCTTCCAAAGGCTTCATCGTGGGAATCCTCTTTATTTAATGATACACATACTGATAATGGCACTGATTATTCTGGCTGGAAGACCAGTGTGAACTCTCAGAGGCAAGACCCGAGCGATAAGTTCTCTGAATTCCATCAGTCAATCAAAGAGACGTTTCTAAAGTTTGGAAGTATAGCACCTAAACTTAATTGGTCGGCTCCTCAAGATGCCACATGGATTATGGTGAATAAGACGATGCAGTGTACCTCTCCTTCAGATTTGTACTTACTTTTAAAATCATCTGATTACATCACACGTGATCTTTATTATGCATTTGATGATGTGAAAGATAAAGATTCAGATATCCAGATACCATTTGAGCTTGTTTTAAGAGAGTGGACCGAGATTAATCCATCTACAGAATTCAGATGTTTTGTGCGTGATCGACAGTTGATAGCCATATCTCAACGAGATCTCAATTATTATCCGTTCTTGAAGGATGTGGATGACCTATTAAAAGAAGTCATTGGAAGGTTCTTTGATGACATTCTCTTACCTACGTTTGATTCCAATAGTTTTGTTTTTGATGTCTATCTATCGAAGCGTTTTGATAAGGTGTATTTAATTGATATCAATCCATTTATGCGAGGGACTGATTCTCTTTTATTTAGTTGGAATGAGTTGGCAACAATTATAATGGATGAGGATGATATTAAGTTGCGTTTAGTCACAGAACATAACTCTGGTAGATTTGCATCGAAAGCACACAGTCAAAATCACGTTCCTCAAGATGTGGTCAATGCATCTATGGATACTGCTGGAATGATTGAAATGCTACAAAAATGGAACATGATGCTCTCAAAGGAGGCCAATGAATCCAGTGAAGACACTGACTCGGAAAACGAAGACTAAGTTACTGCATTTAGGGTCGACCGCGCTTAATTGTTAACTTTATTTTTGTAACTACATCATTTTGAAGGAGGAGGAAATTCAACCTCGATCCCTTTTAGGGGGCCTTCAGTATGATACAGTCTTGGTCGATAATCTGGGTTCTCGCAAATAACCCTCGAGTTCCGGAACTTTTCAATCAACTTGTTTTTCCCCTGTACTCTTGCATATGCCAGTTCGCAAACCTTTTCAGAGCTGAATTTGTTCCACTTCTTTCCTGCCCTCTCAGTATAAAATTTGATGATATGTCTGGGGTCCGTGAACGATATGAACGCATATCCTACGTTACAATGATTTTCAAAATCAATGCGCAAGTCTAGGATTTTATTCAATGTTAGTAGGTGGGCCTGAGGCAAGAGAAAACGCAGTCTGCTTACATAAAAAGTCGTAGGTGTTTTTGCTTGTGATGTCGATAAATTCTTTGAGTTCATCATGATTGATTTTATTTGGAATGTTTCTGATCATCAATGTCTTTCGACTATCTAATCCCTGTGCAATCTTGTTTATGTCAATCTGGTTTTCAGAAGGAACATAGCTAAATCCCTGCGGTAGAGATGCTAGTCTGCGATGTTTTAGCTGTTGATACTTCCTCCATTCTTCTGCAGTAAGATCAATGAAGTACAGGTTGTTCGAGCAAAAGTCTCCAGCCATCCAATTAATGACCTCAAGTCCCTGTGAATCGTTATGGGGTCTTTGAGTGTTGGTGTTATAGGTGTTCGAAAACTCGTACAGTTCAACAAGTGTGGCTTTGATACTAACTTGGACCTGTTTAATTCGGTATTGATTGACTTTTTTCGCTTCAAAAGCACATCTAACGTCGAAATATGTGCATCTAAAGACACTCGACGATGTCTGGATAGGTTGCAACGACTCAATACATCCAAACTTGCTGAGATATACATAGAGATCATGAATGAAGGAAGGCTCTAAAGGAACGGCCTCAGTTATGATGTATACTGAAGAGTAAGCATCTTCTAGAAAACGAAACTCATAGTTGGAAACCACAGCGCCCAACACGCTACTATCAAAGACGAAACTGGATTTAAAAAGAGATCCTGTTTGATGTTGAAAGAGCATATTCAGTTGTTCTAAATGCAGTGCGATCCTTCTAGTATCATACCATCCGACACAGTACAGAACATCGTTAAATATAGTGATTTTTTTGAACGCCATGATATCACCATTATTTGAAAAATTGTTGAGTACAGAATTCAGAGCATCAACATAAGGAGTCTTGAAGAGAACAATTCGACAGTTTAGAGGCATTTGTGCGCCTGTTGATACTGGACATGGTTGGAGCCAGCTTTGTACCTCATCTGATAGCGGTAACGGTTTATGATTCACACTGCTGAGCAGATAATTAGCTTCTGGTTCAACTTCAGGAACGCTTGGCTGAATAGAAGGAGTATGCTGAACAGTGTTTGGTCTTGTGTCAGGCATCGCGGGAAGGTACTTGTACTGGCTTCTGAAGCCAAAATCAGTTGCAGCGGTTGCCGCTTGCTCAAGCGCTGGCGGTTGTGGTAAGTTGAAAGGAAGCATTATTAAATCAGGTGAACGAGCAATATTCAAGATAGCGACTTAGCAGTGCCTCTAAAGGCCCTCCTGGCGAAAGAAGCTCCTTTAATGAGACTAGTATAAATCTGGAGATTTTTGATTTTCTTAAATAATTAATTATTCACAAACTATCAAACTAAAATACCGACTTTAATGTCTGAGATCGTCCTTCGGAAAGCAAAATCGAGGATGAAACGGTTACATGGTTGTCACATCGTCACATCAGAGCCTCCAGTAAACACCTTGTGTATTTTCAACAGCTTAAAGCTCCACCCCCTTTTTTGCGACAAAGTATTTGTTGCACTATATCCACTTTATCCTTTGCAAGCTTACGTAAGCCAACACGAACAGCATTAGTGAAGAGGCTATTGAAGTTTGACCGACTTTGACAAATTCTTCTTGATACCAGTGGCCTCCCCTGAATATGGGCCTTGAGGTGTTGTATAAACGGAACGCAAAGATTTGAGTTTCTTTTGTGCTTGAGCATACTTCTTTCTCTTTTTCACTCTTGAGTTTCTATTATCCTTATTTCTGTGAGGTGTGAGGCCTTTATTCTTCATGATTTGATAGTTCACAGCTCTCTTTCCTGTGTCATCAACAGATTCTTGCAACTCAGCTAATTTTCCATCTCTTGCAGCAGCTAGAGCTGCCCTATGTGCGTCTTTTCTCTTAGTTTTTTGGGACTGTTTTTTGGACTTGATTTCAGCATAATAATCATCATTGACATCATTATAGTCATGATCGTCTATGCCTTCAGCTCCCAAAGTGCTACCAGGAGCAGAGTTATTCGACACATCTCCTCTTTTTCGGGCCTCTTCAACAAGTCTTTGTCGACGCTCAAATAAACGTTCTCTGTATGGTATATCTTCATCTCCTTGAAACCTAGAGTCTTTTTTACTTTCTCTTTGATCGATTTTGGAAGTATAGAACCGCAAAGTCTTCCGTCTGCCTTTCTTGCCTTCCGTATCTATTATATCAACATCTTCACGGCCTCTGTTTACTCTCTTTTTGACTTTTCTCTCCTTTGTAAGCTCCTCAACTTCAACCTCGTCGTCTTCATTTTCATCTTCATCTGACAATGATTCTTCAAAGTCAGCTATATCCATGTTCTGATCACTACTGATATCTTCATCAGATTGTGATATTGCCGTCTCCACTGGCTCAGGCAACACATCTGGAAGGTCTTTTGCTTGTCTCCATATTTCCCTAGCACTTAAAATACCCGACATGACCGGTTCATCCTTCATGCTGAACTGCTTTCCACTCCTTATATTAGACAAAAACAAAGCAAAATAGACACCAATAGTACCAAGATACGCTGAAAGCGCAGTAAAACGCACACTTGACACTTCATTGGCAACCCTTTGGCTATTCAAGTCCTTAAGAACAGGCTTCAACAAACCGTATTCCTTGGTCAAAGGAATGAACTCCGGATACGTCTTCTTCAATGCTTCAAGCTGGTCAGCAGCGTCCAATGAAAACACTGATTCTTCTTCCCCTTTCAGATCGTCTTGTTCTTCTTGTTTGTTTTCAGACTTCCATTCATCAACCAAATCATCAACCATATAATCATCCATATTCAGCTCCTCCAGATGCTTTTTCTGGATTCTCAAGGCCTCCTGTTCCATTCCAGCCTCATCATCATCTTCACCACCATAATAGTCATTGCGAGACCCCCATTTACTATCGTCATTTAAACTTTCATCTTCCTCTCTGTCATCAAATAGCTCCTCTTCTTGTTCGTCTACATGACCCGTGAGTTCATTTCTATATCTTTCCACATCATCCCCAGAATCATCACTATCGCTTTCAACGCCCAGCACTTCGTATTCGCTGTCAGAGTCATTGGCGCCATCAGATCCTCTTCCTTCTAGTCCTGCTTCCTTTAACAATACCTTTTCTCTTCCAGCTTCAAACTGATCTATTTCATCGAGTTCGAGATCCTCCTGTCTCGGCTCCCGGGAGCTACTCAGTCTCGTCTTTCTCTTCATGACTATCCAAAGCTTGCAGAGCTCCTGTTGACTTCTATACAAACACTCCCTGGTTGATTCAACTCAAGCCTTCAATGTACAAGCTGAAATTTTTTAAGATAAATTTTTTTCTACCCTTGATAATTAATTGCTCCATCCGATTGATACAAGACAATATCGTTATTAGCTAGGGACCAAGCCATGTCTAACACCAACCAGAGGCTGGACTCCATCTCACGGCCATCCAGTGGCGTAACTACAGGCAAGAGCGGCTCTGGGCTGAAGTTCAAGCCCAAAGTCGTTGCCAGAAGAGCAAAAGAAGAAAGACAGGAGCGGATAATCACACCGGGATCAGCAGGCAGACGAAACCAACTATCTACAAAGGGCGCTTCCAAAGGGTTTCGAGGAGGGAAAGATGATCATAGAAACGGTCCTCCCGTTGCTGCTCTGGGGCCTTTGTCGCTGGGAGATGCGAGTACTACCACTCCGGTAAAACAACAAGGCTATTCAAAGAATCAGATGTCGCAGTCATTTAGAGATGTTACACAGGATCTGGAATTACAAGAGTCGAACAAGGACATAATTGATATGACAAAGATAACTAATAATGATAATAATAACGCAGATGCGCTTTTCCCTGTCCGTGCAGACAGGATGCAACCAAACGATGATGTATATTCAAACATTAAGATCAAGCAGGAGACTCAGCAAGGAAAGGAACACACTACAGACGAGTTGAGAGTTAAGGTGGAAGACACCGCGGAGTCTTCATTAGGGGAACATTTTGAGTCTGTTGTCGATCAACAGGAAAAAATAGAGACCAATAGATTAAGCGAGGATTACCAGTCAATCACCTCTTTCATGAGGCAACACACTATTGAGGAAGACAGCTCCAAATATCTTTTTGTTCAGCTTCCAGAGCCCTGTCCATCATTTGAAAATGGCTCCAGTTCTGGTGTTGTGGGAAATTTGAGGTATCATAAATCCGGAAAGATATCAATGAAGATTGGAAATGTAGTAATGGATGTTAGCAAAGGAGGAGCATCACAGTTAGTTCAGAACATCGTTGCTGTTGACCACAAAGAGAAAGGGTGTTACCAGTTGGGAGAAATCGGTGAAAAAGTAACATGTACTCCCGCGTTCATGTAATTAATTGAGTTTGTCATTCAAGTTTAATCTTTTTGGCTTGGCTTTGCTCGTCATCAGAACCGCTCCTCTTGTTAGTTTCAGCACCTGCATCTTTCAGCAGCTTCTTTCCGAGTTTTAGTGGCTCTAGACAGAGTCTTATTTTCGATGAAATGGTTTTTGACTCCTCAATCGATGGACTAACTGAACCATTTCTGAGAATAGACGAACACTGTTTTACGATCCCCATGATTTTATCATAATGTTCAGACGGAGTTAGTTTTTTCTCAGTAATCTCCTCAGCAGGTTCGTCATCCTCTGGAACAGCTACCCGATCCTCGGCAGCAGTGGATTCTTCCTGAATATTTTCTAAATGCGATTCTACATTTCTTCGTTTCAAACCAAACTTCTTGGCTAAATACCTCTCAACAAGAACATCGTCAGTAATCCACAAACAAGCCAATGCTATCTGTGGAGGCGAAAACAAAAACTGCGAATCTGTAAGCAATGCATCATTAACAAGTTCTCGTGCTTCATCGTAATTCTTCCCCAATCTATTAAAGTCCAGCTTTGGTAGTAATTGCTGAATATCCAAGAAGAAGCCATACAGCGGCTGATATGGATGGTGACATAACAGCGTAAACCTCATAGTCTCAAGAATGAGATACTCGTACTTGAGAATAGACTCTGGAGTAGTGGAAATGCTCTTCGAAAACGAGTTGATCCCAATAAAATTATTCTCCACTTTTGCGGCCAGAAACAAACATGTTAGCATGATATGCTTCGGATGATACTCCATCACAGAGTGATATAGATAGAACTTGAACAGGTAGGCCACAGCAGTCGATCTTGCCTGTGCCGAAAGATGAAACGAGTTTGCGAGGTCTCTACATATTCTTGCATAATAATTGACTAGCTTCAACTCCTCTTCACAACTGACAAAATGCAGCTCTGATTGCTTCTCTTTCAGAATCATAGTCTCCACCAGTGATGGATCCAACTGTTCTATTCTTTTCAATGTTGCTGTTATTCCACTTTTGTTGGCAAATATCCTCAAGTCTTGTAGTTTAGATCTTGTGAAAGACCAGAACCTGTATTGAGTGGAACGTCGGTAAAGGTCATCATTCGTTATTCTCTTTGGGGGCTGCGGCACTGAGTCCTCCCTATCAGCACTTTGTGAGGGCATCTGTCCGGTACAGCGCGCACTTGGTGTAGATAAATAATGTAACTAGTTGATCTTCAAGTGGAAAGTACTTAGCTTTAATTTTATTTTATTCAAGGGCTTGTAAAAACACAGTAGGAATATCTTTTGGTGTCTTCGTATATTTATTGAATTTCGTTTTATGCCAAGAAGAAAAAACCAACATAAAACACAATATTTATCTTTCTACTGGAAGTAAAGTGAATCTCGTTCATCAAACTTAAAAGGTGGCAACGAAAGATTCAGTTGCAGACTTCAACTTTTGCAATAGCTCAGGTGAAAGTTCACCCTTGGTTTTGATAGCATCTAAGATGGCAGATTCGTTGGACTTCAGGTAGGCAGCGAATTGCTCCTCAAAGGAAGCAATCTTGTCAAGTGGCAAGCTGTCAAGATAACCGTTAACACCAGCGTAAATCAATGGAACCTGTTCCTCAGCAGCCAATGGAGAGTATTGCTTCTGTTTCAAAAGTTGGGTCAATCTCTCACCTCTCTGCAAGGTTTGCTTAGTAGAAGCATCCAAGTCAGAACCGAATTGAGCAAAGGCAGCAACTTCTCTGTATTGAGCCAAGAACAATTTCAAAGAACCAGCAACCTGCTTCATGGCCTTAACCTGGGCAGCAGAACCGACTCTGGAAACAGACAAACCAACGTTAATAGCTGGTCTAATACCCTTGTAGAACAATTCAGCCTCCAAGAAAATTTGACCGTCAGTGATAGAAATAACGTTAGTTGGAATATAAGCAGAAACATCACCACCTTGGGTCTCAATGATTGGCAAAGCAGTCAACGAACCACCTCCCAAAACATCAGACATCTTAGCAGCTCTTTCCAACAATCTAGAATGCAAGTAGAAGACATCACCAGGGTAAGCCTCTCTTCCTGGGGGTCTTCTCAACAATAATGACAATTGACGGTAAGCAACAGCTTGTTTGGACAAATCGTCGTACACAATCAATGCATGCTTTCCGTTATCTCTGAACCATTCGGAAATGGCACAAGCAGTGAATGGAGCCAAGTATTGCAATGGAGCGGCCTCAGAAGCAGTAGCAGCAACAATGATGGAGTATTTCAAAGCATCATTTTGTTCAAGAGTTTGAACCAATTGAGCAACAGTAGATCTCTTTTGACCAACAGCAACATAGACACAGTACAATTTCTTGGACTCGTCAGCACCATCATTCCATCTCTTTTGGTTAAGGATGGTGTCAAGAGCAACAGCAGTCTTACCAGTCTGTCTGTCACCAATGATCAATTCTCTTTGTCCTCTTCCAATTGGGACCAAAGCATCAACAGCCTTCAAACCGGTCTGCATAGGCTCGTAGACAGATCTTCTTGGCAAGATACCTGGGGCCTTCAATTGAGCTCTGGAGAAACCAACAGATTCAATTGGTCCCTTACCATCAATTGGAGTTCCAAGAGCATCAACAACTCTTCCCAACATTCCTGGTCCAACAGGAACATCAACAATCTTACCGGTTCTCTTAACTATTTCACCCTCCTTAACTTCTCTGTCAGAACCAAACAACACAATACCAACTTGACCTGGTTCTAAGTTCAAGGCCATACCCTTGACACCAGTTGCAAATTCAACCAACTCTTCAGCTTGACAGTTGTTAAGACCGAAAACTCTAGCAATACCATCACTATATCAATCATCATGTTAGTATAATCCATCCATCAAGAAGAACCATCTCATCAGTATATCATGGTGCGAGGTGTGAATTTTGTTTCTTATTAAAATATTTCAACCCACAAATAGTGGTTATGAGATTTCGTGAAAGCTCATTGGTCACTAAAATGCAAACCTTTCAAAGGACGGTTTGGTGATAATAGAGACAAAATCAACCAAAACCACCACTTATGGCAGATAGATAATATGAAAAAACCACCAAAGAAACTGAAAACAACCAATTGATAGACTGATGAAAGCACTTCGTAAAAAAGTGGCATTCCACGGCTCTAATGACGCCACGTAAGCGTTGAATTATCATACATACCCAACGGAAAGCACTCTTCCAGTCTCGTCCAAGTTAGCCTCCTCAGAGACACCTCTGATCTTGGATTCCAAGATGGAGGACACCTCAGTAGGAGCTGCCTTAGCAGGTGCAAGTCTTCTAGATGTTGTAGTCAAAGATCTAGCCTATAACAAGATATGGTCGCAAAGCGAACATCATAGGTTAGTAACAAGAGCACAATTGAGTAGCTGGATAACAGAACATATTCCTAAAGGAATGTAACATCTAATGCTGTAGAGCAAACAGCGACAAAACTTCAGGAATATGTAACGGACCACACATAGTAAATATACATACAACTCTTGGGACTGCTCTGACAACATTCGCAGCCAGTGCCGATCTGGCAGCTGCTCTGATCACTGGTCTAGCAGAAAGCATCTTGTATCAATTTCACTGATGGTTGCAAATAGCAATCTTGTAAGCCAAGTCTGCTTCTTTCTTATGATGCAAAGAACAACAAGTAACTTAAAACCAAAAGTAAATTGGAAGTGAAGGTTGAAAAAAAACTCTCCAATAACGAATCGCCTGCCAAATTCTCTCGTGCACCGCCACAGCACTCCTGCAATTGCACTACACGGTCTGAGTTAGAAACCCCGTAATCCCCGGGAATTTACTCAGTGAAGAAAAAAAAGTTGCCCGGCTGCTCCCGAGTTCACCAGCCGTCAGGTGGCGGTGCGTACACAATATTGCGGCCGCCACAATCCTCACGAAAAATGTCTCTTTTCATTGGATCGAGAATACTCACTGATTTTTCTGGTGCGAACGTAGAATTGCCGGATCAACTATTACCCGGCCTTCTATTACTGGATGTGTTGAAATGGAAGATTAACCCTTATATAAAATGACAGCTCTGCATTTTATGGTGTATAGATGTATAAAATATAAAGCTCGGTTCATAAAGTGGATCAGTAGTTTTGTATAAAGCTAGCTCACTGAAAGCCAGCCTTGAAGAGATATAGGACTGGAATGGCTGATCAACCTTTGCAATGCTTTGCTGAGTATTTGCCCAGACTGAATAGTATATCGATTTGCATTGGCTCTCATCCCTCAAAAATATCTTCTTTAAGAATTGTCAATAATTGTGAACTTATCTTATCTTTGGTTAATCAGCAAGATTATAAGCTCCTACTTCCGCAGAAATGCAGCAACAGCCTTGACCTGATACCACTGATACGAGTTGTGGATAATATTTCCACTTTACGACTGAGCTCTTGTACTCAGGGGCCATCAAAGGAGTTTCAAATAGATCACTTAATGAACACTGATACATACAAATGGTCTACCAAATGGTTCGAGACCAGGAAGAGAGGGGTGTTTCTGTGCAAGGCTTGCAATACGTCGTTAATATCCTTACAAAACATCAGTAAGGTATATGCTATGCCATCTGAGTCTTGGTCAGAGCTGATGGACTTTTGGCATTGCCACAAACCATCGTCAGGGGAGATGACTCCAGACAAGCTACTGAATCGTTTTAACAACCTCAGGCCTACAAGTAATGGAATGATCATAGGCTCCTACTATATCATTATTAACTATGATGACTTTTCAAACGTTTTTTCTTTATGTGATACAAATCTATGCTGCTCATTTTGCCAATTTCAGTTGGGTGAGCAGGATGCCTCTAATACTGGCTTCAAATTGTTCAAATGGAACTTAGTATTTAGTCATGACAAAACGAGTGATTACTACGAGCCATTTCTGTACATATTCTCGATGCTTTTAGATTCGATCAGTTCAACAGCGGTTCGATTTTTCCTTATCAAGGCACCCGCAAGAGAGCTTCTAATTTGGAGTTTTAATTTTGGCCTTTCGGTATCTCTATTGGGACATCAATCTCCACTTAATGATGCTATGAAAGTATTATACATTGACAATGCTCTAAAAATCAAAGAGTTTGTGAAAGAGGAAGAAGGATCTAATACAAAGTCTTTGCACAATAAATACGAAATAATCGAGGTAGACTCCTTCATGATTGACAATCTGCTTGAATGTTTAAGCAAGATCAATCTTCTCTTACCATCAAGCCAGCAAAAGTTCAATGAGTGGAAAGTAAGTTATCTTTCTACCAATTTATAGGAATGTAATATCAAGCTATGAAGGAGGTCATAAAGGACTGAATTAGTGGGGCCACCTGCTTTCTGGAAGCATCAACTCTTTGTTGCTTATAATATGAAAGGCCGGATGTCTCAGTCTTGACTAGTTGAAGAGCTACTGTGAGGTCATCAACTGCTGCATCCGCCAGTTTGCAACTTTCGCTAGTGAGATATAATTCTCTTGAAAACTTGCCAGACTTTGGGTCTACAAATGAAGTCATCAAGATCGTCAAGCTTAACGATCTCTCTTTTTCCCAATTCTCAATTTGACTAGCAATATCGTTATAATGTTGTATTAGATACTCAATCGACTTCACTGTGGAACTAATCCCCACCTTCATTCCATTTTCAAATATAAACTCTTTGTAATCTTTTCGTAATAAATCCCTGAAAGACAGTCCTTCAACATTAGCTTTAGCATTGGTGATCATTTTAAACAAGACTTCTAGATTCTCAGACGTTAGTTCTTTGGGATGGTTCAAACAGGCAGATACCAGTTCAACAGAATTTATATCAACAGGTTCCACACGATGCTTGAGATTAGAAGTGTCAGTAAGAATAGGAGAGAGAAGGAACTTTGCTAGACTGATATCAGTTATTTTTGAGCGAAGATTCAGTTTGAAATGATCGAGAACCAGTGAACTGCAGGACCCAGCCTTGGTGATGAGTCGGGGATTGGCTTCGGGGTAGAGGTTCTCATCACTGTGATGATCAATGATAGCAATTACACTCGCATCATGCTGTTGTATGAGTTTCTTTACACTGTCTCCTTGAGGTTTATTATGATCCACAAGAATCAAGTCAACTTTCAAGTTATCAGGTATGAGTTCTAAATCACCTGTAAATAACAAATCTTCAGCTGACACTCCAACATTCGACAAAACAAGACCAACATCCCTTCTTAATGGCAAATCATCAGCGGGAATGTTCAGTAAAGGGAGACAAACGCTATCTGTAGCTCCATGACCAGTGTTCTGCAGAAAGGAATACGCTATAGCGGAAACTACAGAGTCCAGGTCTGCGCTCTGGTTGCCAGACACAATTGTCAACTTGGCAAGCTCCTTAGCAGGATTTTTCAAAGAGATTCTGGAATTGTGAAGAACTGACGATAACATAGCGGCAACCACAAAGTCAGACGCTGGGAAAAGCAAAGATAATCGGCTACGTCGTGGTACCATAGCTTCAATAATTTCTTATCGTGAAATAACCAATGCTTGCAATATATATTCTGGTGGAATCGAGCCAAAAACGAGGCTTGGAGCTCTTGTGCAAAGAAATAGGAGGAACTGCAAAGACTCCATCAATACATCCGCTGCTCCGCACTTCAACATACGTATGTCTGCTGTGACTGTTGCTCTATTTGATTAACCGCAGCTTTCAACAAGCCATTATGCTTCCCCTTCCTCGAAAGTTGATACGAATTGCACTCACTGCTTTGTCTCTTTCATTTATCATCTTGATCTTCGTCAATTTCGATGTAAAGGAGGTATCGTCAAGATATATCAGTTATTACCGGAGTGTTCCACAAATAGGATCGCCAGCTAATAGGTCGCCTCTTAACAAACTCGCTTTCAGCATCAGCTCTGATGCTTCAAGAGATGAAATTGTAAAAATCAATTACCAGCAACTTCAAGATATCTTAAAGAAACCAATCTCTGAACCGAAAGTCCCAAACTTGGTACGACCTCCTTTAGAAGAGGAAGAATATGTTAGAGCAAATGCTACGCTAACAGTCTTGGTCAGAAACAGAGAATTGAGAGACGTGCTTTCAACTATCGACCAAATAGAAAAGAAGTTTAATAGAAAGTTCCATTATCCTTATGTTTTCTTGAATGATGCTTCTTTCTCAGAGCCTTTCAAGAAACGGATCCTTGAGCATATATCTGGAGTTGCTTACTTTGAGCAGATAGAAGATGAAGTCTGGAGCCAACCCCCGTACATTGATCGTGATGAACAAAAAGCACGAATGAAACAACTCGATAGTGATGGTGTTGGATATGCTAAAATGGTCTCCTATCATAATATGTGTAGATACTATAGTGTCAACTTCTTCAATCATCCTCGAATGAAGCAATTCAAGTACTACTGGAGGTTCGAACCGATGACAGACTACTACTGCGATATTGATTATGATGTGTTCAAGTTCATGGAGGATAACGATAAAACATATGGTTTTGTGATAGCACTATATGATGTTGAAATGTCTGTTAGAAGTCTATGGCCCACCACCTTAGAATTCTTGAAAGAACATCCAGACCTCCTGCACCCTAATGGAGCCTACAATTTCCTTACTGAAAACTTACAGAATCCTCAAAAGACAGAGGTTGCACAAGGATACTCAACATGTCATTTCTGGTCAAACTTTGAGATAGCAAACATGGACTTTTACCGTTCTGAACCTTACAGTAAATGGGTTGACTGGCTTGATAAGAAAGGAGGGTTTTACTACGAGAGATGGGGTGACGCCCCTGTTCATTCGATTGGTGTAGGCCTTTTCGAAGATAAGCATAAAATTCACTGGTTTAGAGACATTGGGTACAAGCATCAACCTTATACGCTGTGCAGTAATAGTGACAAATGTCACGGTTGCAAGACTGCTGAATTTACATATGAGCATTTACAGGATCAAAACTGTATGACCAACTGGTGGAACTTTGAGATGGACCAACAGGACAGAGATCTCTACTAATTAGTGTAGTCACGTGCATTACATCACGTGCAAAAACAACATTTCGATGTGGAGACAAAAATTGAAAAACTTAGTCTATGCTTTCGTTAACGTAGAAGTTCGTATTCAGCGAGACACAGATACATTTTCTCATAGTAGAACAAATTACAAGAAGACAGTCATGACAAAAGCTGTAAACATTGCAATTATAGGCACTGGTGTGGTTGGTTCTGCATTCATAAACCAACTCAAAAACGTCAAGTCCTCCATAAAGTACAACGTCATTTTACTTTCAACTTCAACGAAGGCATTGTACAGCGAGGACTTTTCAGCTTTGGATTTGACGGAATGGAAGTCAAAATTGACTGGCTCTACTCAGAGCCCATTTTCTTTTGATGAGTTGATTTCTTATTTAAAGAAGTCGCATACTCCTGTTATTTTGGTCGACAATACGTCTAATGATAAGATCGCAAGTAAATATCCAGATTTTATCAAGAATGGCATTTCTATCGCCACACCTAACAAGAAAGCATTCTCAGCAGATATCAAACAATGGAATGCTATTTTTGACGCCGAACGGGAAGAGGGAAATGGGCTTTGTTACCATGAGGCATCTGTAGGGGCTGGACTTCCTTTAATCTTTCCTTTGAAAGAAATGATAGCCACTGGTGATCAGGTTGAGAGAATTGAAGGTATCTTCTCAGGAACTCTATCCTATATTTTCAATGAGTACTCGTCTATCCAGCCGAATGATACCAAATTTTCTGATGTAGTGAAAGTTGCTAAGGAACTTGGTTATACTGAACCAGATCCAAGAGATGACTTGAATGGTTTCGATGTTGCCAGAAAAGTAACCATTCTAGCTAGAATTTCAGGACTTCCTGTCGAGTCCATTACCTCTTTCCCTGTCCAGTCGTTGATCCCATCTGATTTAGAGTCTGTATCCTCTGCAGATGAATACATGAAGAGACTCCCTGATTATGATCATGAGATGGAAAAACTCAAGTCTGAGGCTGCTAAGGAAAATAAAGTGTTGAGATTCATTGGCAAAGTTGATATACCTTCTAAGAAGGTCTCTGTAGAGGTTGCAAAATATGATCATTCTCACCCCTTTGCTTCATTAAAGGGTTCTGATAATGTCATCTCAATCAAAACTCAGAGATACCCTAATCCATTAATTATTCAGGGTGCCGGTGCCGGAGCGGAGGTGACTGCCATGGGTGTTTTAGGAGATGTCATCAAAATTGCTCAAAGAATTGCTCAACAACCACAAGAACACTTGTAGATTCTGTTAGTTATAGGTTTATATTCTAATCAACTAATCTTGATCCTCTGATCCTCGTTCAAATAAGGCAAGCTCTATATCTTTGCTGACTTCGAACTTATTTTTAGCTTCCTGAAATAAAAGTCGAAGTCTGCGCTCATCCTTACAAATGGCCTTAAAATCCATCATAACTCCCTGTGAATCTAAGTACATTGCATTGTTTTTAACCTGTTGGAGCTGGCTGATGCTCAAATTAACCCTTGAAATGTGCGCATTGTTTGGTGCCAAAAAGAAGTCGCCATTGTCTCTCAACTCTGCTATATATGCACCAGTCTTGTGAATAAACTGTGCATATTTAAACGTTGGCTTACCCCAAGAATATTCCACATCAAAGTTCTCGTTTCTAAAGTATATCGCCGTGCGATTGTCCAATAAGAAATCGCATTTTTCCAGCAGGTACAGATGATAAAAGTATCTGTTCTCCTTAAGTAGATCCACCATACAAGAAAATTCTGGATCAGTCCAGGGGTCCAGTATGAGAGATATATCAATTGTAGAATGCAGAGGATTTCGATCCGGTAGAGTACAAAGCTCTTCCCACGGGGTCTCTACTAGTGTAAGACCATATCGCTCGCAGTGCTTGGCCCAACTGTTTACAGTATCTTCTATCAACTTAGAAGTGTTATTCAGCCACTCAAGTCTTATGTGAAAACAGTGCTCAGGGTTATGAACAATGTCATAGTGGACATTGAGAAGCTCTGGCTGCCAAGATATTCCATTTGGATCTAAATCACATAATACCTTTCTGCTGAGTACCACTTTTCTTCTGGTATCCAAGATATTGTCCGGAGTTGTAGAGACTACCGATCCATGCGTATTGTTTGTAGTAACTTGACCCAGACTTGATATATCTTCCATTGCAGATATTTGAGGAGAGTCAACTGGAGAAACAGTGTCCAGCGTCAACATGTTTCTTAGGGAGGGTCCAGTAGAGTTGGATCTCACCCTCTCAACTTTTAGATCATCCTGATTTTTAGATGTGGTTGTAATAGATGGAGACAAAGGATGTTCCCTAGGTTCTGTTTTTCCCTTAGGAGACTGTTCAACAGGAGGGTTTGCAAGGAATTCCTTATTCAACTCATAAAAGTAATGACCATCCAAAAACCGATGTCTAGCCTCAACATGTCTAAACAAGTTTTGGTCCATTAAAGAGTTTCCATACTCTACTGCCTTCTCACGTGTATCAATATCTTCGAAGTTTTCAACTAGCCACGATACTAGGTCCATACCCAAGAAGCAATTGGGGTGTGTTCTCAAATGCCATTTTCTATCAACAACTTCAATACCTTTTTCTCCGCTAATAGAATGGGCTAGAAGAGGAAGACTCATCTTCTGATTGAATCTATATCTAAAAAGAGAATGCTTCTTCCCTTCATTATTTTCAAATTCAGAGGATGCAACGCTCAAGTATTGGAACAAATTGCCAGTATAAAAATTAATCTCGGGTGTAATTTCAATCCTTTCTTTGGACTTTCGCTCAACTGAAGTGCGATACCGGGATCGATGGATCAGAGTTATCAGTGATCGTATCCCTTCTAATCTAATCTCTTCTGCAGTGAGGTTTTCAGATGCCAATTTGAAAGAGTTTTGAGGAATCTTCGTAGGTAATATGACAAACTTCACTTTGTGATTCTTTTTTTGAGAAGTTTCAACAGACTCATCATATCCAGCCAATAATTGATCTAGCTGGTTCCAATTATAGTTTCTTGGCTCTTCTTGAAGAGACCTTGCTGAAACAGAAGAATACCCTTCTGCGTATCTTGTTCGAACAAATTGAGTGTAATTCGGTTTTGCTGGATCAGTGAGAACATCATCAGGTTTATTTGTTCTTTTATAAACTTGAACGTTTATCAAGCCATTATAGTCACAACTTATCCTGTGAATCTCGTTAGATAAGCTTAAATATATTCTGGATCCATAAACGTTAGCTTTGTTCAAGTACTGAATAAGAAGCTTAGCATCTCCATTAGGCTTTCGTTGGTTCTCAACTTTAATAACACTTTCATCGACTGCTATTTGGAAACCCAGTGTAAGTCTCAAGGATATCATCTTTCTCATCAACGTTTCACTGTTTTTACCATCGTTAACATCCGCTTGGTTTAAGAAAATGTCATAAATTCTAAATGTGAAGTTCTGATTGAAATCACTGATAGATGGAAAGACCGGGGTAGTCAGAGGCAATGATGCAGGTGAAGATATTGAGGTCCACTTAATTGACCTTCTCTTAACATTCGGAGGAAAAACGAACTGCCACCGCCCGTATGACACCATACCTAGTAATTCTGAAGTGACCGCATTTGACGGGTTTTCAACATGAGTCCAGTAGCTGTTCAGTAGTTGGTTTTTCTCCTCATTGCTGTGCGTGTTGGTGATTTTTCTTCCTTTTCTTTGACTTGAAACTGCATGTTGTATTATAGGCCTTTCGGATGCAGAAATAAGATTCACCAACTTTTCATATGAAGTATTCAAGTTTCTTACAGTGGAAGCTCCATCCGTTGCAACAGGTGAGCTCCGTCCGCTGTTTTCACGCGCACTTTTATCATCGTTACCTGTCACATCCAGTTTTGGAACGTCGTCATCTGACTTTGAAGAAGTGCCTCCAGCACTTGGTGACGCCGGGATATGAAGTGGAGAGGAAATGATTCTTTTCACAAAACTAAAGGCATTTGGTGATGTTTTCCGTCCATCCGTCTTTGAGATTGAAAGAAGGGAAGAAAATGCAGAAACATTTGATTTTGAGGTAGTCGTGACACCGACAACATTAGAGGTTGCAGGAGACGATGCGCTTGCAAGGGCCAATTCGGGAGGTTCGAATCTTGCTTTGGTGTTACCTCCTGAACTTTCTGATCGCTTTGTGTCATTTTGATCCAATATATTCTCCTCATTATTCTCGCCTATTGAACTGATCTTATGAGCCTTTTTCACCGCCAAATGTTTGTTATTTTGTGTTGCTGCTTTCATTTGAGAGTGTGATTCTTTGTGCGATACTTTCAGTGGTTTGAAGATTCCAGAGTCGTAATCATCCATCGAATCTATAACTGATTTACGTGTTTGACCGGAAATATTCAATTCCTCAATGGTGATGGCACTCAACTCATTTTCCATTACTCCCATCATCTGTAATTCATAGATTTTACATCTAGGCAACCATTGATGAACTGCCTGAGTCGAATCCATCCAAAAAGATATATCCATCCAGCTTGGAATGCAATGTTTCAATTTACCTTGCCGATCTAAATATCGGAATAATGGCACAACATGCAAAGGTGGCTGACTGAGACAGATAATATCGATCGTGGAATCAACAGTTGTCATGAGTTTGCTGGTCTGCACAAGCATGTCATAATCAGCATCAAATATACCCGTCCCAGGAGTCACAATGACAAAATGACTGTTGGTGTGCCGAAGATCGGGGTCTCTGAAATCATCGCTCACCAAGCTCATTCCCAGATTGATAGCCTCTAATAAGTTGCCCTTTACTGATGGCAAGAAAGTTCCTTGAATTATGTACTCCTCAGGACAGAAATGAGTTCTGCGAGGATTAGTTGTTAACCTGATATCCTTTTGGAAATTTGCAAACTCCGATCTTAGCTCAGACATTATATCATTCCATAACAAAATGCTCACTTGGTCAACAACAACACGGTAGTAATCTTTCCGGTTTGACGGTTTCTCTCCAGGCTTTTGATTTTCTGTGTTATCATTTCCTAAATCAACACTGCTAAATAATACTATCGTGATGAGATGATGGGTACCTTGCTCCTTCCATCGCCGGAAGATCTTTGGAAATAATGAGTTTGCAAGCTTATGGAACATCTGCTGCCCACTTTCTTCAAAGTGCCACATCTCCAAAGATATTTGAATGAAGAATATAAGTCTAGCAGACTCTGAGCGAAACACAATTTTAGTATTCTCCCCAACATATGATGAGAATACTTTCCTTCCATTTCTGTATATTTTGTTGATAGAGCCTCTGATGGAACCATTCAACATGAACAGTTTTTGCGAACGATATAGACAATTTCCTACAAGAAAAGAAGATATGTTCCACATATCACCTCTTGAAAGATGTAGGTCTTTAATATAAACTTCCACAACATCGGCCTCTACAGACTCTTTAGGTCTGAGGCGCACAAGAACCTGACTTCGTAGTTTTAGATCCAAAAGTCCTTGGATTGGACCACTCTTGACAGAAATGTAACCAGTTGAGCCATTATTGTTAGATACTGATAGGCCAGACACGCTAGGAAAAATGCTGGACTTTCGTAGAGTGAAGTAAAGCTTTTTTTTTGTTCCTTCTATACATTCAATTTCACCTATCATTCCTTCATTGACGGAGGGAAAGATCCCTGGATCTGGGATCACATCTTCAGAGGACGTCCTGCTTTCATGAAACTTCACGCTTAGTTGAATTGGTTCAAATATACGGTTCTCCTGTGAGAAAACATTTTCGTTGAGTGGTGTTGAGGTCATTGAAGCACGTCTGGTTCTTATCGAAGAGGGCTCTTTTGATGTTGTCTCTCCTTCTGAATTTTGTGCTGTCAGGCGGTTCTGTGAATCATCATAATCCATTGTAAAACTCGAATTTGGTGATGTCGTTATTTCATGGTTGTGCTTGCTCTTTCCGACTATTAAACTCGCCTCGTTGGTTCTTTGACTCATACGAGTCCTTGCTCGAGTAAGGTTGAAACTGATTTTCTCCTTCTGCATTCCGACACAATTTTCCACCGGCTGGGGCAACTCATACGTGCAGTGAAGAAGCTACAATATTGTGACGCAATATAACAGGAGCTCTCGGGCAGTTGAGAAGAACTGGTGTCATTATCTCACTGATATTTGCTTTATTATCCTTTTTAATTTTTTGGTTTTGATTTCTTGTGTTGATTTTACTAGTAGAGGTATTCTTTATTTATTGGCGATACACCGGGCAAGTTTAAAATTTGGTAGGGGTCAAATCCTTGGAGGACAAAAACTCGCTTATATTAGCCCGGGTAGCTATCGTAGATGTCTGAGACATCAATTGCAAGATACCCTGAGGCTGTTCGAGAACAGATTTCGGAGCAACTTTCGTGGCAGAATTCTTTGATTCCTCTCGACAATTCATATCTGCTTTCAGACTGTCAAGCTTGTTGCCAAGCACCTTGAGTTTCGTATCAACAGCGTAGAGCACTGCATCAAAGCGTCCTTCACTTTTCAGAAGTCGTTCCGGATGTAATAACCCATCAAGGAACAATAAAGCACTCTCTAAGTCTGATTCGGCCATTCGGACATGTTCAAACTTCTTCTTCAGACTAGCACGTCTTTGAGAATCAGCAAAACTCAACGGTTTATCCCTTTCTTCTAAAGATGAGCGTGTGTTGTCTTTAGTACGGTCCAGTCTTCGCTGCACAATATTTAGTTCTTTGAATGTGGTCAATATCTCTTTAGAAAGATCATATGCTTGGCCAACGGTATTAGTCAATGAAGACTTTAGAGTGGCAAACTCCTTCTGGTTCATCTCTGCAACTTTTTCCAAATTTTCAACGTCGCTAAAGCTTCCAAAGTACTGTAATGCAGCTTCGCCATCCTCTTGATCAAATCTTGTGCTGATCTGCTCTTGAATGAGTTTGCTGTGATTATCGAGATTGTAAAACAGAATCTTGAATTCAGCATCGATGTCATAAACAATCTTTTCCATTTCCCTCATAATGTCATCATCACTGAGCTCTGGATACTCAACATGATTAAGAGAGATAAAGTCCGGAACTGCAATGTCAGCCGTAAGAGTTTCGGGGTCAATTACTGTGAACCCATCTAACTCATAGTCAGCTTCACGGCCTTCTTTGTCAGAAACAACAGAATATGACTCGATATCTGAAGTGTTCAAATTCTCAAACACCTCAATATCATCTGTTGAAACGCAAACATCAACCAGTGAACTGGAATCACTACTTGACGCAATTCCAGACTCGGCAGTGATGATACCATCATCTCCTTCTTCTTGTAATGTATCAGGACTATTATGTTCCTGGTCAGTGCCACTGGAAAGTAGTTTATGTGTACTCAGTGTGTTCTTTGCATCTGCCAAGTCAAAGTCACCCACTTTAAGCGATTTTGAATCTTCAGATAAGCCGACTTTTGATAAAGTATTTGATATTGGCTCCATTAGGCCATGGGTTTCTGAGGCGGCATCCAGCTCTGATACTTTTGTTAAATCAACATCAGAGGATACGCCAGAATCACCCGAATCGGTTTCATTGGGCTCCTCAATATCAGATGAAGTATTGTCTTCAGCCTTGACTGACAGCTCAGAAGCCTCATCTTCTGAAATCGAGGATGTATAATTCGTTGGGGGTACATTATGAGGTAACAATTCTGATGTTTTGGGGGCAAGTGACAGCAAATCTAAATTAAAATTGTCGGTAGTATGCTCAGCTTTGGTGTTAATACCAGTAGTTTGAAGTGGAGGTTCTGCAGTTTTGTCATCGCCATCTTCTTCCACGCTATCAAAACCATGTTCTGTGATGGACACGTTCGCTACAGCATCTCCAAGTTCTTCTTGCGTATCATCACCATTTTCTGAAAAACTTTCAGGAGACGATTCATTGTACTCCGACTCACTATCCAAACTTTTGATTCTTTCAGTATCTGAAGAAAATTGGTCTTTCTTGGAGATCAATCGTGATAGATCCGAACCACCAACGTTAGTAAACGAAAATGGGTTTGGTTGTTTGTCTCCCTTTAAATTACGTGATTCAGGTGTGTCGAAAGCTCCACGTACAGCAAACGGAGGAGATGACTTTGGGGGGGAGTTTTCACCGGTTCCAAACAATCTTTGCTTACCAAATGTATCAGAAGCACCTAAAGAGCTAAATGGCGAGGCCGTCTTTGATTCAGAGTGTGTACCAAGTCCTAATGAGCCTGTTTTGCCGAAACTGTTGGAATTTCCCAGATTAGCAAATGGGGAAGATGATTCTGTTTGGGAGTTTACACTGGAGCCAAATAGCACTGGTTTCCCGACAGTATCAGAAGTACCTAAAGTTGCAAATGGTGACGGTTTTGCTTGAGAGTCTTCACTGGAGCCAAATTCGGTTTTTCCAAATGTACTAGAAGCACCTAGAGATGCAAATGGGGAGGTAGTCTTTACTTGGAAGTCACCACTGGAGCCAAATCCAGTTTTGCCAAATGTAGTGGAAGCACCTAGAGATCCAAATGGGGAGGTAGTCTTTACTTGGAAGTCACCACTGGAGCCAAATCCAGTTTTGCCAAATGTAGTGGAAGCACCTAGAGATCCAAATGGGGAGGTAGTCTTTACTTGGAAGTCACCACTGGAGCCAAATCCAGTTTTGCCAAATGTAGTGGAAGCACCTAGAGATGCAAACGGGGAAGCAGTCTTTACTTGGGGGTCTGTACTAGATCCTGAAGAGCCTGCTTTGCCCAAACTGTTGGAATTTCCCAGATTAGCAAATGGGGAGGATGATTTTGTTTGGGAGTCTCCACTGGATCCAAATAGCCCCGGCCTACTGAAAGAATCAGAGGTACTTAAGGATGAAAATGGGGAGGATGCCTTCAAATGAGCCTTTTCACTTGAGCCCGAAAATCCGGTCTTACCAAAAGTATCAGAAGATCCAATATTACCAAATGGAGAGGGAAATTTTAATTGAGAGTCTCCACCGAGTTCGGTAGATGAGATATTTGTCCCTTTAATCGCAGCGGATTCAGGCAATGGCTCATTTCCGAGAACTTTGGGCACCGGCAGCGCTTCTTTCGAGGGTGCGCTTATTTTTTCATTCGGAGTAGACAAAGAAAAGGCTCCCACTGGGTCGGTGTTGAACACAGTAGCATTTTCAATCTTTTCTTCGACAAAGTCCAGTGCGGCTTTCAGACTAACGTCACCTGACTTTATCTCTTGAGAAGACCATATATTCCAGGTTAACAGTTCACCTCTGTTGGTGAGAGCAAATATTCTCGGCAAGGGGTCACACTTCTCTATTAACTGACAAGGAGAAATGACATCCTTTGAGTTGTTTAAGTCTAAAACCAAACCTATCGTTGAGTCGTCATCAGAAGTTTCTGGATCCAAAGGCATTTGTGCTCGGTCAGAATCATTCAACTGTAGTATCTGCTGTGTGTTCGTAAGTGTATTAAATTCAGTGCATTTGGATCCAGTGACAAAAATCAAACTAGGAAATCGCTTGCTCCACCTCTCTAAACATGCAGCATAAAATGTTGTCATCCTTGGAACTGATCCAAATGGTGAGCATATATCAAGAGCTTCTTTCACATCAAAGCCCGAGACATCATCCGAAAGGGAAATAACAAATGATCTATAATCAGGTCCCGTGTCCTGCTCCTCAGTGTTCAATGAAGAGCAAAATATAACTAACATCGAAAGACTAGTCATCTGTGTAAGGAAATACGGCTTCAGTTGCTTGTCAACATCTTCTAAAATGCAATTTGCCTCTACCACTCCATCTGTTATGCATCTCATCTCAATAGCGCCTGACTTATACCCAATCAGAATGGAATCAGTTTTCGAATCGATCCACGAAAAACTGCAAACCTCTTTTTCGATTAGCGTTGGTGAAGTGTGAGTGTCGACGTGAAGAAGATACAGCTCATTGTTTTCCAGTAAACAGAGAGCCAAATTAGTATAGACAGGACTGGTGGATAATGATACAACCCGGGCATTCAGTTCATAGCTTGCAACTGTTGGTAATTCTCCTTTTATTAGATCGCTCATACTAGTGACTGTCACAGTATTTCCAGTCTCACCGCAGACTAGAACCAACAAAGACTCGTCCGCATTAGTATGTAGTTGAAAAATCTCTGAATCGGTATTAATTGTTGTGGCATCCGTACATTCAATAGCTTCTTCTTTGGTTTCGATGTCCAAAAGCTGATCTAAAATATTAATGTTGACAAGCTTTAATTCTTTTTTAGAGCAAGCGATTATCTGCTTGTTATTATTGGTTATGGCTAAGCAATTGAGGAACTTATTATCAATTTGCTCATTTTGAAAAGGCTCAAATAGTCTTACCGGCTTCTTATACTGAAATCCAAATTCCTGTATTACAATGATGTATTTTATCAGTAACCTTATTTAATATCGAAACCATAACAAACAAGCACTTACCTCTAAATCAATTTCTTCCAGTGGATCATATGAAGTCATAATCACAATATTCAAAGCTTTCCAAACCTTTGATAATACTAAAGATTAAAGCTCGTTAATTGAACGTAACTAGCTTTCACATTTAGACTAACCCTCTGCTGAAAGCTAATTGTTTTTCGAAGCAAGCATATCTTAGGAGGCGAGAATGAGAAGAGAGATTAGTCATATATTACGTAAGAGAACTTTACAGTTTCGGCTGAGAAAGTCACCTCTTGATACAGTTTCTTTTATTTTTAACCTTTTGAAAGCCCTAACCTAGAAGCTGTGTCTCATAGAAGAGTAGAATACCCAAGCTCACAGAGATATATAGAGCGATGGAGATATCTGAGAATGTTTATAAGGTTCTTAACAAGGTGATGCAGGCCCTCTAATGATTACGTAACTGGGTCAAATTTTTTTGGGTGGCCTCGTTTTCGAGCAGGTTTCAAGGCTGGTAGAGAAGTTATGCACAGAAGCTCAACTTCAGGATTTCTCTCAGAATCAGAAGCAAGATCGGTATCTTTCTTTCCATTCCTGAATTGCAAGAGTTGTAGACACCAAATAAGTTACATTTATAGGAATGACAAGTACACAAGTGTAAAACAAATTTTACATGATAATTTGAGGAGTCTCCACGTTGTCCTTGATAGATTTGTGTGGTAACACTTTACCACCATTAACGTAAACCTCATCCTTAACAGTCACATCCTCACCTAAAACGGTGACACCCTCAAGTCTGGCCCACTTACCCACGGTAGAGTTCCATCCAACAATTGTGGACTTCACCCAAGCGTGGTCCTTGATCTGAGAGTTCTTCAAAATTGTAGATCTCTGGATTCTAACACCATCACCGATAACACAGTTAGGACCAATGACAACATTAGGACCAATCTTACAGCCCTTACCAATCTTAGCAGTTGGGTCAATCAACACGTTACCTCCGTTGATGTATGATTCGGAAGATGGAGTCAATGCGGGAGAGCTCTTCTTCGTCAATGCAGATAGGTACAAACACATTCCGGAAAGGAAGTCCTTTGGTTGACCAACATCCATCCAGTAGCCAGGAAGATCAAATGAATAAAGTTGCTTGTTTTCAACAAGGATAGGGAAGGTTTCGTGTTCAATTGAGGTAGGTCTCATTTCAATTAAGTCAATGACAGATGGGTTAAGAACGTAGATACCAGCATTAATTCTGTTACCAACAAATTCAACTGGCTTCTCAACGAATCTTTCAATGAGATTAGGAACATCTCTATCGTGGACGATAACACCGTATTTGGATGGCTCATCAACCTTCGTGGCAACGATGGTGGCCTCTCCTCCGTGTTCCTCGTGGAACTTGAGGAGATCTGTTAGTGGATATTCACAAATAACATCAGAGTTCAACACAAAAATAGGGCTGTTATCTTTGGTTAGGATCTTTTCAGCCAACTTAAGTGGGCCTGCAGTTCCAAGAGGTTCTTCCTCAACAGAAAACGTAATCGATACACCATACTCATCCTCATATTGCTTCAGGGCACCAACCATAACCTCAGGCTTATAGTTCACAGCAAGGACAATATCAGTGCAACCAGCATTAGCCAAAGCCTCGATTTGGTGAAGGATCATAGGTCTGTTTCCAAACTCCACCAGCGGCTTTGGCAAAGACAGGGTAAGAGGTCTAAGTCTGGTTCCGTATCCTCCAACAAGAATGAGTCCCTTCATCTTAAAGTAGCGAGCGTTATGTTCTTATTATCCAAGAAGCGAGCGATATACAAGATAGTGTCTCAAAGAGCCAAGCAGTCTTTTTCTACTGAAGTCTCAACATAACAACTCAGCAGATTCTCTATTTATATATATATTGTATTAATTTTTACTTCACGCAGAAAAATTATCACACATGTACACTGCTTGTTAGCCAAACAGGGTAACTGCATCAAACAAGCACTCCTTGCACCATTTAATAATAGAACAAAAAAGAAACAATACACATTACTGCATACAAGTCCTGATCCACGGCACCCGCGACGCGTGTGGTTTATTTGTGGTGATTAATGGCAATGCCCTAACAGATCACATCCCGATAAGATACCAACACTTATGGCATTTTGCGAACATGTGCCACAAAAGTACTATGGTATTGGAAACTTCTTCTACCAGGTGACTAAGGTACAAAATGGTCCACATATTAGAGCCCCTTCCCCATTAGATTTATCATCATACATTCAACACTTATAAAACCTACTCCTGAAACACGCCTGAATTTTTGTCTGTGCCTCACAGCACTGCCTCAAATTTTAGCGTGTCGAAATCCCTTTTTTGTGCAGATCTCTCTATTTATCCTAAATTTGCAGCAATGGGATTGAAGCTTGCTACTACCATTTCAAGAACCTTGTTACATGATCATTGAAGTCAGTGCAATTGTCCAGATAAAGATTATGGCCTGCATCTTTGACCACCGCAAACTCCGCTTGGGTCTCGTTTAAATTGTTAAGGATTGTGGTGGCTGCTTTTCCACAATCGTTAAACATAAAGTCGTGTTCTCCGTAGATCCATAATGATTCTCGTCCCTGCAGGCCTTCTAAGCGATCCATCATTGGATACTTGCCGACAACGCTGGCATCAAAAATCCGCATGATTGCTGTCTCCGAAAATGATGGCTTCAATGATGTGTGATATATGTACCTCACAAAAAGGTCAATTTCCTTCCACTCATTAATGGCTCCTGATCTAGTGAGCTTGCTGATGTTTCTGAAAGATAGTAACCTCGGTCCCAAGGGCCCAAGCATTCGCAGCAGCGTAAATGCAGAGAGTCTATGGCGCCAGCTAAGCTTGAAACTCTCTTTTATCATTGGATATCGCCCTAGAAATCCGTAGTCTCCAGGCCAATGTGACGTCTTAAATGTCAATTCTGTCTCGGTATCCCTTTCAAGAGCCTCTTTGTATTTGGGATTGGAAATAGCAAACGGTGATCGTTCCACCCCTCCTGGACTTACAAGAATCAGTTTATTCACCGCGTCTGGATACTTGAGAGTATACGCCAATGCCATGTATCCTCCAAATGAGTGACCCATTAGGTCAAACTTTTTGAGACCAGTGGCCTTTCTCCACTGTTCTAGAGAATCTATGTACATGTCTTCTACTTGCTGAACAAGCTCTTTTTGGTGAGGTAGATATTCTTTGAGGTTAGAAAGATTCAAAGTGTACGAACTTGGCAAATGGAGTGACTTGTGTATGTCCTTCATATGTGTTAACGAATTCTCATCAAAATCAATGTCAAGCTGCGCGTTCGTGTCATGCTTGTAGTGTACCTTTGGTCGACTGGACAAGCCAAACCCCAGCATGTCGAGAATATGAAGCTTGCAATTGTTAGTGGATTTCACGAGACCGTCGATATTTTTGAACCACCAACCAGAAGAAGCTGCATAACCATGAAGCATTACCAGATGGTGAGTTGAAGTCTCCGATGGATTGAGATTTTCTACTCGCAGTTCGTTCAGAAAGTTATTGTTGTCATCTATATCAGTCTTGACGTTGGTCGCGATTATATTGTCAACATTGCGATTATAGTATGGGAGGGTATTTTTCAAAAAAGCATCCTGTGCATTCTGGTCATGTCGGAAGTTCGAAACGGCATCCCACCATATTTTCATAGACTCCAAGTTAGTATAACTACTGGGAAGCCCATTTTTGAGGTAGCTGACCAGCTTTGTGGAGGATGTGGAGAAATAGAAAGCTGAACATCCTTTTTTCTGCAAGAAGACATCTCTGACTCTTTTACCCACCAATGTCGCCATGATATGGGTTAATTGGTACTAGAAACTAGCTTCGATCTCCGTATCTTTTGGCTATATCTAGCGAGCTATACCCTTATTTATGTACTAAAGGTGTTCACATAGATTTATGAATAGAAAATGGCTCGGAATGACTTTTTTGTTAATGTTATTTTTTTCCTTTGACATCGGGAGCGGGGCAAAGTGGGGAAGTCAAGGGTTGCAGCCGCACCCCTAATTAATCATGTGTCTCAGCCGAAAAATGGAATGTACATGGAAGTCAGATATGCCTTTTGCTTCAAGCAGGTTACGTCCGAAGCCTGAGCTGTTGCCGAAGCTATTATTTATCGCAGCAAATATTAATAAAGTACAGATATCATTGGTGAAAGATAATTCTAAAAAATTTAGATTAGATAAGAATCAATCAGTACCCTTCTCCATTAAAGTTAGTGAAACCAGTCAGAAGGAATATCCGATAATAGGACTTTTTAACAATGTTGTTGCAAAACTCACAGCTTGATGTTGAAGCTGCGTCCACACAAGACCCCGCAAAGTAAAAGTTGTCAGCCCCAGAGCCATCAAAACCATGTTTGAAGTAGTCACATAGTATTGTCTTCTTGAGATCTTCAACTGAATCAAATTGGCTCACTATGTAGTTCTCAAGATTGGCATCTTTTGCAAGATCATCTATATTTTGAATGCAATGATCAATTGGAATCAAAATGCTTGGAATTTGGATGTACTTATCCAGAAAGAAAAGAGCATTAGGAACAGCATCGTCTCCTAAATGAATCACAGGGGTCCCGACCCAGTAATCAAACTTTCTTTGCACTTCATAAAGAATATTATACATTTTTTTGTACAAAACTGGACACGGCTTAACACGGTTGAGCCCCTGTCCAGTATTTGTTAGCTGATATCTCTGGCCATTGAATAAATCATCATCTGCGGCCGACCACAACTCAATCATATCTCTCATAACATGTGACCAAAGTTCAAGAGCCTGTTTCACATATAAATACTGTTTTTCGTGGTTGTGTGTTAGTCTCGCACCAGATTGACCGTACCTAATCCCAAGGGAATATTTAGATGACGACCCAGAGTCTTTGAAAAAGGACTCTAGCCTTCCAATCATCCTAAGTGCAGGAAGCCTGTTTTTGTTAGTATAAGCATTAAAATCACCAATTGAGTAGAGGACTTGTCTAATTTCTTCTTTGGACAATCCATTCGGTGTTGAGTACTTGGAGGCCAACTTTTCGATTGCTAATTCTTTCTGTTTGATCTGGCGATTGATCAGGCTGCGGGATTTGCTTTCTGGTCTGATCTCAGATGTAGCATCTATAATCAACGGATTTTCAAAAATATTCAAAACTTCCTTATCTTCCCTAGAAGCAATCAAAGAGTGAACCGTTTTGATAGGTGAGTATAGGTCGAATTCCATGTGTTCTTTGATTTCTGGGAGGCGAGAGTCCATTATTATATAACAGAGTTTTCCAAATGTGTCTCTCATCCGTTCAGGGTTCATTATCTTGTATCGTCTTCCAATCTCAAATACCGTTTTGTACCACTCGGCGTTGTCCTGGAAGTTCTTGTCCATCAATAGTTTCTGGCCAGCTTTCATGTTAGAAGAAACAACTAATCCTGCAAGAATCGAGCAAACTTCTTTGAGCTGTTCCACAATTCTTTTAGTCTTAGAGCGATACGAAAGGATATCAACCTTATCAGTGTATTCAGAAACAAGTAATGCAGCTTCTAGTAGTCTTAAAAGCTGGCGTTCGTCATATGAAAGACGGAGAGGAATGAACTGAATAGCCCTCTTGATTCCACGTAGTATTTTAGAGTCTATATCATCAGCTCTTTTCTCCGGTTCAATATCCGGTTCTTCATCTATCTCCGGTTCTTCAGAAACTGTCTGTGGAGCCTCAAGGGATATAAGTTCTTCAAATTCATGCTTCTTTCGAGCCCCTCCTTTATGAACAAACTGAAAGCACACTCGACAGAAAAATTCATCACAGGTTATACAGTGGACTTCAACCGCTTTATATCGACAGTCAACACAGAACCCAGGTTTTGCTTCTTCACTATCTGATTCTGGACTGCCTTGGTCTTCGCTGTCAGAAGCAACATCCATTGAATCATCGGCGTCGAGATATTTTACTAAATTGCTTTTCTTTATGTTCTCTTCTATCATAACTGAGTAATGTATTCGCTGCTTTACTGCCCTCCAAACAATTTCTTAGCTATCGCCGCTTTGTGCTGGCTAAAATAGACCTCCTCTTACAAAGCAAACCATTTTTTTATTACATTTTTTTCCCTTCCTCAATTATCTTCTCAACTCGCGACCCGAAAAAAATTGTAATTTAAAATTACGGATTCCTGCCATGCTCTTTCTCAATCACGTAGGAATTTCAGCAAAGAAAGTAGAGATAACCCTCCCCTAATTCCCAAAAAAGAGAAGAAGTACAAATTGGGATTACAAAGTAACTTCACCGCTAAGTCCAGATCCTGTGGAGTAGTTCTACTGTTATCGGTATCTTTGCTTGTCTATTTTTGAAAACAGAATTCTATTCCAGGACGATAATTTAACTTTTAGCGGTATTGCATCGCTGCGTCAATGTAAACTTATCCAAGTGCAGGAAGACAACACATTAAACTAGCAAATATTACAGATAGATAACCTCATATAATACGCAGGTATAGACTCTTAAACAATAACGATGATACACTCAGGCGATTTCTATCCTTGACCAAGAGAAGCTCTATCTGAAACTGCAGAAGTCCCTTTACACAATAAAACGTCTTTCTTTTGAGATTAACTTTTGTGCACGCAATAATAGCATTCGAGCCTCATCGAATGAAATAAGGAAAAATAAAAAAAGAAATATATTCTTCAGCTCCCAGTTACCCGAAAGAAATATCAGGGCTATTATCAAAGCAAAATCACTGCTCTCCGAACCATTCCAGTTATCCTTCTGAGTATCAGGTTTCATTCAAGACAGGCAATAGAACATTCCAGCAAAAAGGGATGCTGCCACGAAGGTTCCCCTCCAAATACCATGACACTGTCCTTGGTCACACTTCTTACTGTTCCCTCACCTGTCAATCCAGCTAATAGCATGCAAGCTAATCTTGATGACCTTCTGGAAACCGGAAACTCATTAAAGGATGTGCGGCGCAGCGCCACCTAAAAATTGACTAAGAAAATTTGAGAATAATAAACCCTTTAGGACCAGCAGACGTTTCCGACCTATTCAGACCTTATCTGAAGAACTCTAGTAGCACACGACCTCGACCAATCCAAGCTATATTTTATCAAAAAAAGACTACACACATCTATTCAGTGTCTCATAGTCAATTGATATGCTCTTAATGATCAATTAGGCGACAGTCCTTCTCAATGGCCTTTGATCTGGCTTCAGCTGTTTTAATGGTCGACCTCGGAAATTTTTATCGTCTGTTGGTTTCGTTTCTTTTTCCCGCTTGGGCTGACTAAAATTTTACTTGTTTCTTTTTTTTTGCTTAATTTTTTTGTATATTTTTTTTTATTCCCCCCCATTTTATAAATAGTCATCTGAAACCCGTTTAAGTGTTTATCTTTTAAATGAACTTGTTTTGCTTAGTCAATTTCGAAATCTGTGCTGTTATCAATAGTATTTACGCTACAAAGTGACAATGTCGTCTCTGTTAGCCCCAATAGCAGAACACATAAACCCCACAAGACAGGTTGATGGATGTTTGACGCCAGCAAACGATAACTCTAAGAAAACAACAACAACTTCAAGTTCCACTTTTCTATCCACTACAATGCCAGAGCAGAACGTTTCTTTTGAGAATGCTACCATATTGAATCGCGATACCATTGAGATTGGCCAAGTTGATGGAAGTTCCGCTCACGAATCTACGAGTGCAGGCTCTATTAAGAAGCACGCGACTGATACTGTGCCTAGCAGCCCAACTGAACTGGCTTCCGCCATACCTTCACCGCCCTTATCTCCATACACACGGGTGCAGACATTTGATGAAAGTGACACTCGTTTTGCTCAGTTGGTTTTTCCAAAGGCGTCGCCTATACAGAAGCTTGACGTACGCCGTATAGAGTCATCCTCAGATGAGGACGAGTCCAAGACTGGAGGAATCGATGCTGTTGCCGCAGAGACAGTAAACCTTGAAAAACACAAGAGAACGCTATATCCTTTGGAGGATATGAAAGATGCATCTCTTTGCATCAACCCATACAATGATCTCAAGACTCCAGAGTTCAAGCGAAGACAATTGAATTTTTTGAGCCAATACAAGATTACCAGCTCGGTTCGTTCATTTGGAGCTTCTTCGAAGCGCTCTAATGGATACAGTTCTGCGATGACTAACCGATTCAGAACCGTGCCTAGACCCAGAGAATATCTTTCCAGTGATGTTGACTCTGAAAGACCTCGTACAAGAAGGGTGAGAGAAACGTCAACGCCACTGGAATTGGAGGATATATCGCGCCCATTGACTCCAAGAAAAAGAAAGCCTACAGTCAGACGTCTCGATTCGCCTTCTACATCTTCGCCTCCGCCATATAATTTCGATTATCACTCGATTCCTGACTACTCGCCATCTATTTCTACGCTACCTAACAACAACAGATGTCTAAAGACTGAGTGGAAAGGTCAACCAATGGACTTGAGCGGGGATCCATTGGTGAATGAACTTCATCCTGCTGAGGTGCAATTGGCCTCAACTCTTAGATTACCACCAAACGTCTATTTGGATTCAAAAAGAAGAATTTTCCATGAGAAAGTCAAAAGACTGAGAGCTAATTTGCCATTCAGAAGAACAGATGCACAGAAAGCTTGTAAGATTGATGTCAATAAGGCTAGTCGGCTTTATGCGTCCTTCGAGAAGATTGGATGGCTGGACGATTCGAACTTCACACAGTTTCTCAAGAAGTAAATGGGTTGCACTGAGCGACAGTGGTGTGAAATGTACTATATATCAGCTTTTTCAAGGAATTAAGGATTGGGGAACTAGAGTTTACGATTTAACAGACAAGGTTACTACTTAGGGATTCATTGGGACATTTGTTATGTTTGGATCAGGTTTTAAGTTAGTGTTTGGATTTTTATAATGTTTTAATTTTGAGTGCGATTATACATACAAGTTCATTAAGAGTGAACAAATTTAATATTTTCAGAATTCTTTGCATGCTTTGAGGTTAAGTAAAGAGTACAAAGACTGAACTAGCGTAATCAAATCCAACCAATAGCTGGATTGACTACATCAAAGCCAAAAAATACCGGAAACTAAATAAGGTTTTGCAAATCCTCATTACCGGCAGCGGCGAATGAAGCCGAGGCTCAAGGCAAAATAGGAAATACTAAGGAGTGGTAATAACTGGTTTACCGATCGGAACAAGGTAAGAAAGTGTACATAAAGAGGCAAGTATGTAATGCAGGGATGTTGGGAATAACAAGGTACATATAGCCGCGGATGGTGCTTATAAACGAGGGGGTAGGAGTAGGAGTAGTCTTTCTTGTTTGGAAAATTAGGTCCAGAACAACGTGTAAATTAAGGCCTAGAGCGGCTTGGGTGAGCTGTTGACAGCTCTCAGTTGCAGTTGACCAATCATGGACTGTGACTATTGATGAATTCGGCTATATGCCTGCCAGTCTGTATTTTTTCTTCTCATTCCCCGTTACGACATGCTGTGCCACGAATTTTTGGTGCACCGCCACGCCAAGGCTCTGTTGCGGGATCACCGGGTGGAGGTACTGAGAATTTACCGAGACGGCCAGATCAAAAGCAGCATGCTAGTACATTTTATAGCCCTATAATGTTGAGCTAATACTGAAAAGATAAGATGGCCCCGGTGCTAACAGTGATAAGGAATTTTGCTTGTTCTATAACACTGCAAACCAGCCATCTTTAGGACTCCTTTAAAGGTGGAGATGACTTGAGGCTCTGACACAGAGGTAATTACATCTACTATTTGGGAAATATATAAATATGTGAAATTGAATAAAACAATAGTGTCTAACAATGTATGCTCAAAATTGCCTCTGTAATAGGCATTGTGCAATACCCGTATTGCACGACCTCATTCTTGACTTCTCGAAACCAAAAATGAGCACTAACGAAGAATTCAAGCCGGCTGCGGTTGAGCGAAAATTCTGGGTGGTTTGGAAAGAAAATTGTTGCTGATTTGTACCATCTAATCCTCCCTTCTTCTTTTTATAGCCACCATTATTATTAACAAAGTCATCGCTTAAAGACACTCGTTGAACTAATATTGAAGCAACCAGTAATGCAGCTGAAGATTGTTTCCGTTCTTGCGTTGGCTGGCTGCGCTTTTGCCGCAGACACCACCTCTTTGAGTAAGTATCCTGATTTCTTTGATTTCTGAGACAGCAGAGAGTCACCGATTCCAACCTGTCTCATGTAATTTACTATTATATCCAAGCACAAAGTATATGATGATGTTCTTAAACCAACCTTCCATGCCACTGATACCTTTCTTCACTAATGCCAAAATACTGCGTTTGTACAGGACTTCACGGAGGCTTCGAACATTGGTGAATATTTCATTTTATTGTTCTGGAATGTCAGGGGTTTGAAAAAGCTCTCCTTGGTGTAATGGAGACAACTCTAGTACAGGAATACTTCATTAAAGATCGTTTCCATGTCTACTCTTGCCACTTTACGAGTTTTACCGGGATAGGGTGATTACGCTTTGAACCTCCTGCTCATTCTGGGATCTTAAGTTTGAACGTTACATCTGTTGATTGTTTTTGTCTAATGGGAATCCAAATGCTGCCTGTTTTCATGGCTTGCCATAGCTAATGGCAACAAGCGCAACAAACGGATTACCTTCTCGTCCACCAGACTTTCTTTCTCTGGCTCAGCCACAGCATTCCTCCTGATCAACTGGATCAACAGAGACTTCCCGACATTTTCCTTCTTAAAATAGAAACATTTTAATTGTGCACGGGTGTCTTCCTAAAAATCTCGCTTCACAGATGCAGATCGGGCTTTCTTGAATAACTGGTCTTTTTGGTTAGTTAGTTCATTGGGCTGTATGGCTGTGCAATTAAAGGATGCAAACCACCACTCCATTTGTTTCGGGTGAAGGTGGAGGCAACCAGATGCAGGCCAACAGCACGAAACAATAATCCTGATGTGTAGCACTGGAGACGTGAACTTCGGGCAGACCTCCTGTGGATTGCTGGTGTGGACACTACCATATATGCGCTACGGAAAAAACCACAATAGAACTATACTAACTGAATTTCAAACTTTTACTTTTAGACTCCACATTGACTTCAACTACCTCGATCTCTGTTCCTTCAGGATGTTCTTTTGACGATACTTACACTGCCACTGCTCAGAGTGACTTGGATAAGCTTGCGTCATGTTCAGCCATCGAGGGTGATGTTTATATCACCGGTGACCTAGCCACTGCTTCCATTGCTAATGTCAGAGCTATCTATGGTTCATTGAGCGTTGACAATGCAACTTCTTTGACTTCATTTGCTGCTGACTCATTGACCACCATCACTGAGCAACTGAAATTGACTCAGCTTACGATCTTGGACTCGCTTTCTTTTGGATCGTTGGTATCTGTCGGTTCCATCAACTGGGTGACTCTTCCAGCTTTGTCCATAACTGGTTTGACCGCAGGTGTTACTGACTGTAAATCAATTTACATTTCAGACACTTCTATTGGTAGTTTGGACGGTCTTAACCCTACTGAAGTTGAGGTATTCGATGTTAACAACAACTTAGACTTGGAGTCGATTGATTCCGATATTGAGTCTGTTTCCAACTTGCTTTCAATCTCCTACAATGGTAATAATACTGAAGTTATCTTCGATCAATTGGCATGGGCTAACAACTTAACCTTCTATTCCGTGTCCTCTGTATCTCTTTCAAACATCACTGTTGTCAATGCATCTCTCGGTGTGTTCGAGTCTAATGTTGAATCTCTAGATTTCTCCTCTATCACTGAGATTGGAGGTGACTTGTCTATTGACAATAATGACGAGCTAGAAGACATAGACTTTTCTTCTTTAACTAAGATTGGTGGAGGATTCGTTATTGCCAACAACTCGAATCTTGAAAGCATTGACAACTTTGATGAGTTGAAGAGTATTGGTGGTGCTGTTATTTTGATTGGTGAGTTTGCCAACGCCACTTTCCCTTCATTGAGCACCGTTAGAGGTGGATTTACTGTTGAGACCACTGGAGATCTTGACTGTGAAGCATTCGAGGCACTCGACAAAAAGGGAGCCATCCAGGGAGACAAGTTTGTCTGTTCTGCTGCTACTGAGTCTTCATCTTCAGTTGTTTCCAGTAAGACATCATCTACCAAGTCCAGTTCTGCTACAGGAACCAATTCTGGAGATGAGTCTACTTCTGCTACAAGCTCTAGCTCACAAGGAGGTGCTGCTTCTTTGCAATCAGTATCACTCTTTGGTACTCTAGCAGCTGTCGCTTTGTCATTGTTGTAGATGACATATTACGTTACTTGACCTGTGACAGGGCTTGTGTATCTTTTTGACCTTGCTATGATCTGGAGAACAGCTCTTTTATTTCACTTTTTGTTAAGCTCAGCTGTTGCTGTTGTATAGATTGCTGTTCCCGTGTGTTAGTTTTTATGTGTACTCTGCTGCCGTATTTACAGTTTTTTACCAAAATAATCAATCTCTTTCTGATATTTTCAATCTGTATTGCTTATAAACCCTTTCCGTAGTTTCCACTTACAAAGAAGTCCATAATGCTCTTCACTATCCTTTCTAAAGCCCCTAGCCACACTTCAAGTTGCTCAGCTACACGCATCTGGTCTTCACCCAACTTCTTGAAGAAATCAGCTCTATATGGACATGCTTTCATCGCTAGCTTAAATATCGGCCTTACCAACATCGAGTGATACTGAATCAGCGTTTTGGAGTACGCATCGGTGAAAGTCTTGGTCAGCTCGCTCTGAGAGTTTGTCACAGTCTCTCTCATAGCCACAGCCGTGAACTGTAATCCTCTACATAGCCACAGAAGCCCCTGTGTGGCAGTCTTTTTCTTATCCCCTGTTTCACTTAAAATCAGCTTCTGCAGAGTGTCTGCCTCAATAGGAGAGCTCAGCAGCTTGGTTCTAACTTTACTAATATTTCCCGTCATATCATTCTGAACAACAGCAAATGCAGGTGACCCAAGTAAATCTTGTTCTGTTAGTACTTATTATTCCATCTCCGGGGGCCGTTTACCAGCTACACCACACTTACCAAACAGTTTCACCAGAGACTCAGCAGCCTCAAGAAACTCCGCCGTGGAGATTTGGCTGTCCTCAACAGGAACGTCCGCAAATGATCTTCTCATCTGATCGAAAAAGGTGCTCATCTTGCAACTTTTTGACTTCCCAGACTCCAGAAACAAACACAAGCTCGCGCCTTCAGCAAAATATACCCTACTGATTCACACTGGGACCGTTCAACCACACAGATCCCTTAAATAGTCTTCTCCTTTAACAACTACTTAGTGCCTTGTGCCGGCTATCATTTCGTTCTTTCTTTTTTTGAAGATCCCATCCTACGTGTCGTGTTTTGAGAAGCACAGCCACAAATATTCTTACAGTAGTAAATAGTGAGGGAGCACAGCTTACTTGCTTACGTAACAAAACCGCACTGATCACCTGAACGATTTAGAGAAGGAAGCCAGGGATGGATCCGCAGCTAGCCTATTACATGTTCTACAGTAGCCTTATCTTGTTAACATGGTCCTTGATATCATCAACCAAAATTTCTAACAGGTCTAATAGACTATATTATGTTACACAGTCTAAGCTACCCGTCCAAAGAAATGTGTAGCTTGCCTCAGTTGCCACCAAACTTTTCCTTTAGTCTTGCCAGAGGCCGCTTGTCACGGAACAATAACGTTCCATTTGCTTCCTTTGCCAGAAGAGCCTCGTAGTGCGCACGTTCATCTGCTTCAGCACCGCCAGCAGGCGATGGAGACAATCCTTGTCTTCCAGCAAACATATCACCCCGCGATGCAAACCGAGACCCTGATTCCATAGCAGGAGCCCCAGCACCACCAGCAGGTGATGGAGACAATCCTTGCCTTCCAGCAAACATATCACCCCGCGATGCAAACCGAGACCCTGATTCCATAGCAGGAGCCCCAGTACCGCCAGAAGTTCCAAGAGGCCACTTTCCTTCCTTCTTCAAAGCCATCTTCTCCGAGAATGACATCGTCTTGAGTCGTTCCTCCCAGCTTACAGAGTCCTCCTTTGCCCGTTTCTCTTCTTCCAATTTTGCTCTTTGCTGAGCTTCAAACTCAGCTTTCTTCTGTGCTACATGTTCTGCAATTAGCTTCTTTTTTGCTGCCTCAAGTTTTTCAGAGGCAGTCTTCTTCCGCAGTTCAAATGCCTCCAAACGCTTTCTTTCAACTTCTGCCACAAATTTCTCGTAGTCAGGAACAACTCTCTCAAGTCTTGATTTGATCTTCAATGCTTCTTCCTGATCTTTCTGAGAATTTATAATAAGCTTCTTCTTCATTTCTTCGAAAGCCTCAGCCTCCTTCACGGTCTGCACTTCTGCGTCAGCAGCAAGCAACGACAATTCATACTTTCTTTGAGCACGCTCAATATAATCAAATCTCTTTGTCGTGGCCTCAATCTTCTCTTCCAACAATCTTCTTTCTTCATCCAGCTTATCAACCTGCATTTTCTGCAGTTTACTTCCATCCAGACTGCTGATGTCATCCATATCAACCTTGATGATACCCTTTGCATTAATCTCAGTAATGAGTCTCTTTCTCTCTGCATTCTGAATTGCCTCCAACTCCTTCTTTCTCTTCTCTTCAGCTCTTCTGGCAGCCTCTTGTTCTGCCCGTTCAGCCTCAGCCTTTCTGGATGCGGCAAGCTTTTCGTACCTAGCACGGGCTGCAGCCTCCTCGTCTCGGCGTCTAAACTCTGATGCTTCCTTAAGTTTAGCCTCCAGCGTAACATCACGTTTCAATACAGACTGCTTCTCCTCAGAGTACTCTGTATTAGCAGCATTAAGGCATTTTGCTCTCCAGAGAATCTCCTTCTCCTTCACAGATGGGTCAATTAGCTTGATAGACGAAGAAAGGGTCTTCGCAAAGTTCGACAACTGCTGTCTCACGAGTTGGGATGGAGTAAGCTGTGAGTCATTGGATGTTGATGTTGGCACAGCAAGAGGAAGCTCTTCATCAAATGGATCAAAGTTGATTGCAACAACACCAGCATCGTGATCAATTTTTAAAGATAGTGATCTGGAATTAGCTGCTTTCAACAAGCAGTTCTCTATTTCAATTCTGGAAAGCTTCAAGTCTCCATCAAAACTGGCAAGCTTCACCAAATAGTCAAGCGTAACAGTCTGATAAACCTGGAAAACTAGTTCAAACAGTCTGTCTACAACAATTGATAGCAACAAGGGAACATATTCTTTGTAATCTTTGTTTGCTTCAATCTGAGGCAATAACTCTTTCAAATCAGCAGCAAAAGAAACAGGACTCATATTCTGCTCTAATAGCCTGAAAAGCTTCGCCAATACGGGATCCACAATGCTGGATATATCTCTAGAGACAACTTGCTCAAGTAATGATTCTCTGGTTGGTACTTTTGAAAGATTTAAAAGTGCAGATAACCGATTGCTTTTTCTTCTTGCAAAGTCATCTGAACTTGAGTTTCCGGAAACTTTAGATGCACGAGGAACAACTAGGGCTGAAATTAGTTGAAGAGATGCATAGCGTTTCAGCTCCTCAGATGTTGCAATAGGCGACTGAATGAAGAGACTGAAAAACTTTTGTCTGGCAGCAGCATGGAACAAATAGTTGTTACTAACACTGAATATCTTGGCAAGGTTGTCATAATAGCTAACCATCATGCTAGGTTTGGGCTGTCTCTTTGAAATAGTGAGTAAAGTATGGACATCCTCAACAGTTCTGAATGACTCTTGCCATAGCTCAAGCTTGACGGACACATTAAGTTGATTGAATCTTGTCTCCAAAAATCTCTGGAGAGTGTCTGGGTCTGAGAGATCAATTGGGTTTTCTATAGGATGCTTTAAAGTTGCCCTTTGTGTAACAGTCTGAAGATGGCCTCTAATCATCTCACACAATCTTCTGAACTCAGCTTTTCTATTGAATCTGACACAAAAGTTGAATGCTTGTGACACGACATGAGAATATGCAATCTCCAACTTTGAGTTGTTTCTCAAAATATCTAAAACAGTACGGTAAGCCTCCCATAGAAATCTAAGCCATGGAACAACCAGCTCACGATCAGAACGATCTTTGGTGTCATCGGTGGAAACAGTTGACATTAATATCTCCTCTGGGGAGACGCTTAAATGACCACCTTCTTCATTATCGTCGTCCTCACCTAGTCGTGCTGTTTCGGCTTCCAATGATGCAGCAGCATCATCAGCTTTAGATTGAGCATCATTCAACTTGGATTCAGCAACCTCCAAGAACTTCTTCACAACATTCTCCACGGAACTAAGCCCATGTTCATCAGTTTGAACGTTTTTCTTGTATTGATGCAAACCATCTTTCACCACCTTACCGCTTCTCAACTCTACAGAAAGTGTAACAAAGAGAATAGCAATTGGCTCTAGCTCACTAGGAGCGACTGATCTTGTTCTTCTTGAGGTGATGAAGTCATAAAGAGTCTGTAACGCAGCATCCTTCTGATCAACAGCAATGAGGTCCTCAGCACGTCTAAGTGTGTTTTCCGGACGTATAACGTGGATCGGGGCCATACTTCGTTACACTAGTATAGCAGGATATTCTCAAAAACAGGATAGCACTATTGATGAGTAACTCTGGGTACTTTTGATCTATATTAGTGTTTACTCTGTTGCGTCCTTGAACCCATATAGGTTCCCTCTGATAGCAGCGGACTGTCTATGAAAAATTTTTTGGTGACAAAAAGTTCAGTAAACGTTTACCCGGCCTACCAATTTTACTACGCCACAACATAAATTCTAAGTAGAGCTTTCAGTGGCTGGTGGATTGCTCCAGCCGCACAAAATATTCTGGATTTATTTAGTGATAAACTTGCATCTTGACTATCTTGCTTGCTGTGTTTATAGAAAGGGCTCTGAGTCTCCTCTGCAACATTCAGACATACTTTGACAACTGGATAAACAATAACATGCAATATGTCATCAATTGCTTACAAGGTCTTTCTTAAAAAGGTAAGTTTTGCTTTGTTTTTTACACTCTCAAATCATCTTCTAACTCATTTATATAGACGGGACTTTCTGAACTGGTAAAGATAGGAGGAGATGAAGACCCTTATAAGGAAGTGATTCCTCCAGAACAGCTGAAGTTTTGGCAAAGAAGTGGTGCCAAAAGAAAACGTCAAATTTCTCCAGATTATTCTGAAAATGACAAGAGAATTCTTTTGTCTGTTAGAAATCGAGCTTATCATATGGATGCATCTTTAAGCCTCTGTGGTATTCAGCTGGGATATGCAGGTGTTATCGGAATAATACCATTTATCGGCGATTTCATCAATGTATGGTTTTCCTATAATTTGATCCAACTTGCAAAACAGATTGACGGTGGATTACCAATGGATGCAGTAACCAAAATGACAGCCAATGTGATATTTGATTTCTTGCTCGGATTGATTCCTTTTGTGGGGGATTTTATAGCTATTGGATACAGGTCCAATACGAGAAACTTTCAAATTTTGGACAAGCACCTAGCCAACAAATACGCAACAAAACTAGAAACTCATTCTAGCAATGCAGGGCCAAATCGATCGCCACAGAGGAGGAGCAAACGGTGATATGAAAAATATAGCCATGGAATATAAGTACTATAGCTCTAATCCCTTGAAAAAATCAACAGTTTTCTTTGGATCAAAAACAATAGGTTTGTCGTTGTAGTACTCAGGTCGTGGAAGGACTCTTAGTAGATTGTAGACTTCGTCCCTAACAACAAACGGCTCTCTTTCTGCATCTGGCATCTGACCCATCAAAGCTGAGTCGACGCCAATTCTTTCTATATTATCGTCCTTCGAAGTGAGTGTCACAACCGCTTGACCAACGCTTGAATCTTTACCTGTAGGGCTATATTTATCCAGCAACTTGATTGCATTAAAGCCATCTTGCTCAGTGAATGATGACGTTAGGAAATGGAACTGAGTATCCTCAGGGAAAATATCACGAAATCTCTTTTCAAGCATTCGAACCGAATTCATGTCGCCAAAGTCAAGTTCAATCTTGAAGAATTGAGTGAAAATCCTTAAGAGAGCTTTTTTGTCATCTTTAAAATTCTCTAATGATAGTTCGAATACCTTCTTTGAGTTGTTCAAGTCGTTAAGAGAAATAAGGAACTTCAAGTAAGTCTCCACAAAGTCAAAATTGTTACCAAAATGTTTGATTGCAAGCTCAAAAGATCGCAAAGCAACCTTCAAGTCTCCTGATTGGTACTCCATCATGGCATAGTCTACGTAAACCTGCCATGTGATGCCTTTAAACTTTCGCGCACTTGAGAATATGGATCTGGCATCTTTAGTACCCACAGTTCTCTTCACAGATTTCATTAAGCAAGAGAAACATGTAGACACTCCTCTAGCAATAATATCTTTATCTGGTTCTGAAGATGCTTCATATTTTGCTGTGAGCCTACCAATAAGATTATACCACGTTTTCTTGAGCATTTCTATGTCACCAGCTCTTTCATAATGACATGATTGCAAAAACGTCAGAGAAATGCTTTCGGGATTCAGAATTAAACCATTGGATATAATTCTCAAGCTTTCTTCTCTATCATGGTCGGTATTAAGAGAAAGAAGATAAAGAGCATAGTTATACCAAACTTCGGGCTGGAACCTCAGAAATTGAGTAGAAAGTCTATGAATATAATTGACTCTTTTGTTTAGTTGTTCTTGAGGTAAATTGAAAGGGTTTGACTTTTCCCAAGATATCCAGGTATTCCAGATCCCAAGCTGTCTTTCGTTATTAGCTCGTTTCTTGACAGGTTCAATATTTTTCGACAGTCTAATCAGTTCTTGATTCAATATTCTGAGTTTCATGTATTCAGAAGATTTCTCATTAATAAATCTTCTAGCAGTGGATTGATTGACCGTATTTTCAAAAGCGAGATAAGCCTTCCAGTTCTCTTCCAAGCCCACAAGAGGAACAGATATGAGCTTCCTATGTAACTGTCTTTGTTGGTAAACCTTGACACCCGCTTCACTTTCAGTAACTGGATTCCACTCACTTAAAAATTGAAGATAATCGTCCCACAAGGGTTGCGCAGAAAGAAAGTCAATTCCCACATTATCAACGGCAAAGTTGAACGACTTCGTGACAATTGCTCTTGCCTGTTCACCTCCTGTAATTATGTTATTTACTTTCCTCACATACTCCACATACAGCCTCCATAATCCCACATTATATATTTGTGTCAAATTCTCTGAGAATAATTTCTCCACCTTCTTGTAGTCTTCTCTTTTCAACTCAAAGTCTACATAGTCTCTCCAGATATTCCCATCATTTCTGAACACATCTAAGTAAGCCTCGTACGCTTCAACCAACTTACTTGGTTCATTTAATTGTTTGGCTTTAGAAATGAGATCCATCCATTTTTCGTAGTCCTGCTTTCTATCCAATTCCAGGTCCGCCTTCAGCTCTTCAAACGTCAGCTCTTCAGGTTCCTCTCTCTTTCTTTTACGAGAGGAAGCTCCGTTTTCAGCTGTCATCTTCTTTGCTCGTACACTCTTAGCGATAGACTAACATTATAGGAACAATTCGTTGTATACACCAGAGTTCATTTTTCAAAGATTTTATCAGCCAGGGTAACTGAAAGTTTTTCCCTTCTCATACAATAAGACCAAGTAAACCAACAAGCAAGGATAACCCAAGCCCTCGAACAGGCCCTATATCCGATTCCCATGATGGACTTGTACGTATGGGGTGATGGTACAGTAGTTTCGGGATTTGATGCCGAATGCGTTGCCGTGTGCGTTTTTATTTCGTATTATTGTGCAAACCTCGATATCAAAATCAAACCTAATTCAAACTACTACATATCAGCAAATGGGCTGTTACCGCTGCTGATAACTGAACAAAACACTCAAGTAACAGGTTACAAGTCAATTGTGCGCTATCTAGTGGAAAACAGGCTAACGGAGTATCCTCACCTTGATAACGAATCTGTCCTGTTGAATCAAGGGTTGCTTGAATATGTCGCTGAAAACCTCAATATTGTCACCAGTTACAATCTGTTTGCCAATAAAGAAAATTACGAGGGATATTCAAGAGGACTGTTCAAATACTTGCTTCCTTTTCCATTGCAATACTCACCTCCTTTAGGCTTTAGAGACCGTGCTATTAGAACTTGTCAACTAGCGGGTATTACCGAGAATCATACTGAAGATGAAGAACTGGGGGACCTCGAACACCAACAGAAAGAACTCAGCGATTTGCCTACTCTTAGTTCAATTGATAAAGCTCAAAGAGAAGCTATGATTAAAGGAATTGATGGAAAAATAAACATTCTTACTAATATCAAGTGTATTAACCTACTGAAAGCTACAATCAAAAATTACAATGATTTACTCATAACTTCGTCAACAGCGTTCCTCTTCCACAGCACACATCCTTCGTCGTCAGAGATCTTGCTCTTTTGCTTTTTGTACGCCAACATCTTGGATGGTATCAAAAATAAGTTCATCAAGAATTACCTAGAGAAAGAACACCCAGATATATTAGACAGTCTAAACTCTCTAGACATCCAACAACGCGTTTCAGAAAAAGTACACCCACTACCATTACCTGTCACAACAGCCTTGTTTCGGCTCATCATATCATACACCGGTTTTGTGTAGTCATACCATCATTAGTTGGGCTTAGCAATACCTTTGAAAGCATTATAATACACGACCGACCCATCAACATCAGTAATCCCTACCACCAGCTCTAAGATTGTTTTTTCTTCGGAAGTACTAATGCCATCAAAAGCAGAGTCCAGGTTCTCCATTGTGAGCTTCGTCGATCTCTCAACAGGCAATATATACTCAATTGGCTTATCACAATCTGGCCGCTTTCCTTTCACAAAGAAAAAATGCTTCAAGCTTACAACGTCCACATCCGACCACATATTGTGATATACCAGATTTTGCATGACTATATTGGCCACACCATGGCTGTTGATCATACTTTAGATGGCCAATCAAGTGCGCAAACAGCTACTTACCATTGAAACCAGTTGCTCGTCTTCTGAAAAACGTCTAACATTTGAAGTAGAATTTTTTAGACTCTAATGATGACGTAACATACTACGTCATCACGTTTTTGTCAATTTGTGTTTGAGGAATATTAAGGTACATCAAACTCGACAATTGATCTCACAGCAGACTCAAATACCAGGAACATAGAAAGTAAGTAGATGAAAATACTAATATACATACCTTTCGCCCAATAATATGATTTGTCATATTTCTTTGGCATTGCGTAATCACAAATTTCGACTACATATTTATGTTTTCTAATAAAATAACAACCACATAAAGACGTATAGTGAGAAGACCTGTCACTTTTAACACCAAAGGGTAGTTTCAATTAACAACCTTGAAATAACACTGTTATGAATAAACTATTGGATTTCACTGTCTTCTATCTTTGATACACAAAAATGGTGCAGATGGCCCGAGATTCAAGTACTCTGCACCAGGTAAACGCACAGGATCAGCGTAAACTGCAGGCCTCTTTACGTAGGGCGATCAACTCAAGTGCGGGAATCCGACGGCAATCTGTACTAACTAAGCAGAATCATCGTTTAACCAATGTTGGAGAGAAGTCCAAGATTGTAATACAGTGGCTTTATTCCATTTCGCTTTTCATCTTCAGTGTTGCATTAATTGGGTTGAACGCTATAGTGCCAATAGATATCATAGTCAAGTCGAAGAATAGACTGGCAATCAATACTACTATCATTGTATATTCATGTGCTCTGTTTCTCTTTATTAGTGCTGTGATCTACGTATGGAGGATTCTGTTGCTCAAGCGATATCTACAAGACATACCAAAGGCATATGTTCCGATCACGGAGAAAGACGTCTCAAAAAGAGAAGCGGATTACGTGAAGGAGGGTATAATGAAGTCCGAGCTTATTCGTCGGATGGCAGGTCCCAACATGACAATAAGCCATCCGGGTCTTTATCATATATCTGAATCAGACAAGAGTACAGAGACCAAGGATTCAGGTATCACCTTACCAAACAACTTAGTATATGAAAACGTGATAAGGACAATAGGCGAGGAGATAAAATACAAAAGCACCATTATCATCAAGGGAAACTTTCACATCAAAGTGGAGAAGAACCTCACCTTAAGAGAAATCCTCATAAAGAGATTCCAGGATACTGGCGAAGAACTGCGACCATACGACTCTGCAATGGTGGACAAATTCTTACTGCATTACGAAACACTGAGATTCAGTGGTTCCCCCGTCACTTACGATGATTTCATAGTGTTTCTACAATTATGGGGCCACGTGAAACAATTACTTTACCGTCACAACAATGTTTAGTGACTCTAATTACAGAAATGTACCCCTGAATTTCGACATTCGTATTCCACAGATTCGGAATACAAACTTCCTATAGGGATGGTGTGTTCTCGGAGATAAGCATATTTGAATATGGCAGCAATTATAACTTAGTTAATGCATTATATTGCCGTGGCAATGACCCCCTTGCTTTATAATTTTTGATTCGATTCTTATAAAGGTCTATTAGTGGTGAGTTGATGCTTTTCAGATGTGGACTTTACTATATAGAAAAAATTTCACTTTGAATTATTTGGTAGGGTAACTTGTTTGCAACAATACTTAGTGTTGCAGAAAAAAGAATCTAACTTTAAGCATAAACATCTTCCTGGCCAGCTTCAAGTTCATCGGAGGCCTCCATTTGATTGAAAGTGCTGAAATGAATTGGACGATGAAGCTCATGATAGAATGGAAGAGGGTTATCAAGTTTGAATTGGTATTCTATCTCCTCGTCCCAACTGTTTGCAACGAACGAGTAATTCCATAGATCTGTATCGGGAACTAAAAAGAACCCTTTAACTCGGTCAGTCAAAATAATAGGAGTCTTTTTCCGATATTCTTCTTTATAATCAGGTAATACATCACCTGCATCCATCAATTTGGAATTGGAAATTCCCCATTCGCTGCCAGCCTTGGAAACATTATAGGACGAAAGAGTAACAGACCCAGGAGTAAATGACACAGATAAAGCAGCAGCTTTTGAGTCCCATTGAAATTGGCTCATAAGCTTACAATGCGATAACACCTCACTACTACCTTCAGCCTCTGTATTTCTTCCGGAAGGCACAGTGTGTATCCATCCTAATGGTTCAAGACCATTCAAAAACTCCGAGTTTGGAATTGTCAATGGAAGTTCAACATGCTTATTATCACCAACTTGAGGAACCAGAGCAATACATCTAATTTCTTTCACCTGATTATTATCTGAAGGAGACTTACCATATATGTATCCGGCCACATGTGATCTGAGATCACTAATTTTGATGAATGTAGATAGAATGTTTTTCGGAAGAACATACGCATAGCAATCAGTGTCAGCTAAATCTCCCGAAGAAACATACACCTTGTTGGCTCTAGCATATAATGTGCTAGCAGAAATCGCTCTTACTCGCCAGTCAGCCTTAGATTCGAATTTGGTTTGCTCGTGCTCTGTAGTAGTCACCGTTACAATCTCTTCACCATGTACATTCGTACTTCGAGTTTTCACTGCCATCAGTTGATTAGCGGTAGTATCCTGGTTGGTCTTGTTTCCTTCAATCTCAGCAATATTCTGTCTTCGGACTGAAGGCGCACGAATATCCTGCCCTAAAATGATATCTCTTATTTCATTGTCCGTAAGAGAGTTAATGTTGACGTTGTACTTTTTAGAGTAGTCGCTGAGGATCATATCAGCCAATTGAGACTCTACTGTCCGCCACTGTTCCTCACTTAAGCTAGGCCATAGATGATGCTCCTCTGTTCTTATAGAATTATCAGGCTTCAAAATCAACTTGGTTTTATCTGGATTGATCTGCAGAGACCGCATCAGTACAATCAGCCTGTTGAACGCAGTGAATGAAGAACACGTCTTAGTCCAGTCATCGTAAATATTGAAAAGAACCATTTGTGGCTCTTTAGCAGTATTGACAATATCAAGGAGCTTGTCGATTTTCAACGCTGCACCAAATGGCAAATGTAGTTCAGAAGGTCGAATCGATATGTTGGGGAAGTCCAGCATATGAACTTCTAACGGATCGAGTATACCTTTTCTGGTGATTATAATTTGTTTCGGCTGCTCTTCTCTTGGCAATGATCTCACCAAAGCAGCAACCTCCTCAGCAGACTTCCACTTTGATAACTGAGTTCTTCGCTTTTGACCTTGGAAAACAGAGCTATGAATCACTTTCAAAAATAATTGACCGGTTCTTGGATTCAACATGAATAATGCACCATTCAGTACTTTCACAGCAGTATTTCCCTCAAACGTGCTATGCGAGACCACTCTGTAGACATTGACATCATCCACAAATAGTTTGTTATCATTACTGAACAACTCAACATAGTTACTTGAGCTCAAAAAAGCTTCTTGAGGTTGTGCTTGGTAGAGCTGCAATCCTTTTCTAATTCTCTCTCGTAGAACATACAATGCAGGATTAGCCTTCATAATTGTTTTCATCGCGTTCTGCATGAGCACCTTTAATCCAGGAAACCAGTTTCCGTAGGCGTCATACATGTTGTAAGCCAAATCAACAGCAACGATCATACCCGTAGCGGACGGGTATGCGCTGGTGCCATCCGTAGTGTAGTCTAAAAATTTGGCTCGAGCATACCGGGATATGTCATGAGAATCATAGTCACCATATCTTAATTGAACATCAACCCAGTATTTGTCCGTTTTAGTAACATTAGTTTGATCGTTAGAGTCAAACAGTAAGGATGGACGTGAACAATTCCACTGATAGGAACTGGTCAACAAGATATCTGCACACGAAGAATTCATTTTATACGACTTTCGAGGATGAATTGGCAGCTTTTCCACACTCTCAATCTGAAGCTCGTCCAGTTGACTATCCATCACCTGGCAAAGATCTACGACCAAACTTTCGTGTATCTTTTGCCAGAGATGCGCTCTAAATATCTGTATCAAAGAAATTTTAAGCGTTGGAATCTTCCCGTGAAGGAAAATTCCAGTCAGATCAAGTTGAACCAAAAACCCAACATAAACGTTTGCTCTGTTAATGGTAGGAGACCACCATAAAGTAAATCGTCTGTTCGGAATTTGAGACAAACCAGATCTCTGAGCATTTGTGAGTTTCTTGAATTTTAGTGTATCTTCAAAACCGGATGCCTTTTCCCAGAACAACCCTTCCCAAGATTCAAATCCTGTTCCCTTAAACAAGGTGTGCTCAAGAATAGTTTCAATACCACCTAGAGCCTGAATGACATCGGTACGATAAGCATTCAAGTTCCATAGTTTTCCATCATGACGATCGGAGATCCACCAGAATGGGTTGTTGCGAGCTATGGAAAATTGTTTGAATTCTTTTCTAACACGATATCCTTTGTCAATTGCTAGGGTTTGTCTATCTTTTTGGAATAGTGTGCTTATACGGGGTAGACCTCTGTCCCAGCTATCTTCTAAATCCTCGTAAGCAAGTCTGCGGTGCTGCTGTTCCGCCTCATCCCGTTTTATACTGAATTCAGACCAAACCCTTTGCGAATCAATAAATTCATTTTCCCAAGTTGTGATGTATCTGAAAATCGTAGGAATCAGCCTCTCATCATCATGTGTCATTCCAGCACGGAAATGTGTTATACCGGTATCTGTCTGACTAGACCATCTTAAATCAGAGGCTGGAATTAAAATATGCGAAGCACTCAGCATTCCAAGCCCCCCCAATTCCTTCGGAGTGTAAAATACAGCAGGGGGGAAACGAGAAGGCATCTTTGAGTTCAGTCCCAGCTTCACTCTAGTTTGTACCTTTGACTCGGACTTCACTAAAACATCAAGAAGTGCCTCAGAAGCCACAACTGCTTCTCTATAGTATGCGAACATGGAGAGTAATGCAGTGTTCCACTTACTGGCGACTTTGGTGAATGTAGTGGAGCCAGAAGAGAGCAAAATCTGTCTTACCCGATTATTAAACTTTTCAATATCTTCTTGAGTAACTTGGAGATATGCCACAGCTGTGCACTCCTTTGTTTCCTCCTGAACCAAATCCCAGATACCCTCTTTGGATGAAGTTTCGTCATTCATGCGGCATTTGGGCAAAATTCTAACTTCAAATCCACACATTGAAAAAAGTAAGTTAGGATTGTCTTTGGAGTAAACTGATGCCAAAGTGTCTTCCCAGTCTATAGAAGCAATTGACCTTGGAACTCGACCCTGTATCTCCCAAAACGCTGCCCGACCAAGATGAACATCATGCCTCATCAATTTCATCCGCGAGTCCCTTGGCCAACACTTTCGATTATTGTAACCAACAATATGTTCAAAGTTAGGATCTGGATTTTCGGATAAGAACTCTTGAATCAAATCTTCCGACTCATCTCTGTCAAAACGAAATAGGATATGAACTTTATCAATATAACGACAATACATTCTGATTGGTGATTTGCATTGGGCTTCCAAACTGTCAAACTCCAAAAAGTCATTAGGAGCTTTTGGAGAGCCGGCCAAGTCTGAGGCTCTTTCAAGTCCTAAAATCAAGAGATCTATCACCAAACCATAATATTGGAATATGAAGGAAGAGAACTGTAAACCTCTTATAAGACCATATTGATTAATGTGATTCATGTCTTTATAAGTCAAGCCAATGTTATTTTTTGCTGTCAAATAGTCAGCAATGTTGGAATCCATAACAAGCCTCAATAGCTGATTCAGTAATGTGAAATCAATTTTTTCAGCTAGTTTGTTGATTGAAGTTTGCAACAATACATTACATTGTCCGTCAGAAACATCCCATACATTGTGAAGATTATTTATTCCCTGGGACCATTTGTAGACAAGCAAAGGAGGAATCTCGGCATCGCTTGGCTTCACCCAGTTAGGAAACAAACTTCTTTTCTCTGCTTCATACCAAATGTACTGATCCAGGTATGCATCAACAATCTTCTCAATCGGTTCCACGTCATAAATCGGTGTGATATGACTGTAATGGTCCAACATCTCCACAGATACCTCTTTAAAGTTTCTTTGTGTTAATATGGTCTTTTTGATATTTGCCAGAAATTCGTGCGGATTATCATATGCTTGTTCAATCAAGGCTAATTCTTGACGCTCGGATGAGTTCAGTCTTCCTTTTGCCTGGTAGGTTTCTTTCAAACCTTCCAGGGCTAGTATTAATATTTTCGTGTCATGCTTATAGTTGACTGGCGGAAAGGGAATTGGAATGAATTTTCTGCTCTCTAACCAATGGACCATAGTCATATACAAGGAGACACCCTCATTAGGAGAAACATATGGTCCGTCTTTCTGATATCTCTGTTGACGTTCTTGCTCATTTTTAATCCAAAGCCTTGTGAGTCTACCAAGATTCTTTTTAGCAACAGCTTTGTCGACAGCTACACCATTCTTAATACGCTGGCGATTATAGTGTGCAACAGATATCCAGCCATCTGCTTTAGCCTTAACATATCTTTCAATAATTCTTTCAATTGGTTCAGGAAGTCCTGGAACCTTCCAAGGAATATTCGCCTTCCAACATCTCCACGCCTCACTCAAGTGTTGCAGAATAGTTTTGGATTTATTTTCTTTGATACCATCAGGAATCATATCCAGTATATCATGCATAACAGATGCTCTTAGCTCCAAGTCATAGTAGGAATCCACTCTCTGTTTTGTGATTGTTTTAGCAATCTCTTTGGATTGTCTTCCCTCGAATTGACGAGCCAAAAGGTTTCCAAGCCATCTTTCAAGTAATGGAATGGTTCCTCTTATGAAAAATATCCATACTCTCCATGCTGGCTGCCAGAATCCACACCCAGGGCCTTTTCCTATAAGCGTGTTAAAACGGTAATAAACAACGTGCTTCAAGTCCTTACAGGCTCTTATTTGATGCATAACCTTATACTTGTAACGGTATATTCCGGTGAGCTGTCCCAAATGATTCAAAGCATAATAAATACCGTCCGCCAGTTGAAATGCGTCGACGTTTCCCAATCGGTATTGTACATGAGCATCCACAACAAGTTTTATAACTCTTAAAATCTCTCGTATAAGGTGAAATGCATTACCAAATCTGGATCTCTTTCTTTCCTTAGTCGTCAACGTTTTGGTTGGCTTCAAATTAAAATTATAATCAAGGTGAAGATAAGTAAGCCCTCGTCTATGGATTAGAAGATTCAACATGTTATAACCCTGCTGGCAAATTTGAACACCAGCTTCCACCCAATCAATGGTGGTTTCCTGGAAATATTTTGTGTTTTTGAGCGATTTCAAGAGGCTCACTTTTCTGTTGTTTGTCGATATTCTAGAATGTAGCTCGTTTGCAACATGAGTTTTCAGCAACTTCTGATAAGAGACTCTAACTTTAACTGGATGAGATCTAGCAGGACGTTGCAGATACCAACTCTTCACCAGAGTAACATCTTCTGCACGCACCATCTTTCCACTTCGTCTATTGAAAGGATATGGTGCCCACCATAGCTCTATCGAATCATAAGAACCCGCAAATTCTAGAGGATCCTTCTCTAAAAGTGGCTCTAAATCAGTTGGAAGAATAATATCATCGCTATCATCAGGTCCATCACTATGAGATTTTGAGGGCATTAGAGGATTCAAGTGTGGATTGTAGCTAAAAACTGGAAGGTCAGGATCCTCCTTCTTCGTAAAAAGAGTACCACTTTCGTAATAATTTGGCACTTCAACGGCAGTGACTTTAGAGTTGTACAAATACGGAAACGCCACCCTGTACTCCGTTCGTATAGGGTTCCGGAAAATAATTCTATCAAGTGAGTTGAATTCATTAAAGTCTTCGTCTTCTGGATCGATATCTTTGGACAGAGGCTCAAATTTTGGTCCTCCAGGAAGGGCAACGTTTAGGGCTTTTGCTGTGAAAAAAGACTCTTTTTCAAAGAGATAGTTGCTACCACTAGTCGTGATATCATTTAGCAATGGGGTGGATAGTCGATATAAACTGGACATAATGTCAAGGTTCAAATTCCACGTTCTATAAGATTCGCCGTTGACATGCTCACGATTATCCACCAAAGGTTTCGCATCATAAAACCAGCCGATTATTGCAGAATCTTCAATATCATCTAGCTCAATTTGAATGGAGGGTAAAGGCTCAATATCTTCAATGTTGTCTGAAAAATTTATTGGAGGTTCTTCGTCATCGAAGGGAGGAAATTTCATTCTTTTGAAATGTCTTCTATCCCGTTTCTCTCTTCTCATTTGTATCCACATAGAAGCCCATTGCGCAGTATATACAGGCTGTATCACTCTAGGAATTTCATTAACAAAAGTGATAGCACCGGTCACATGATAAATTACTCTAACTTCCTTAGTTTCTTCCCAAGGTTGTGGCATATTCTCAAGAAGTTTTAATATTGCATGAGGCATATACTTGAGCGAACCCAAAATCGATCGCTTCTCCTGTGAGAATGTTTTGGTAGACAAATCAGATTGATCGTTTATGAGTCTTCTCAGATGTTCAGGAGGCATCTCAATCTTAGAAGGATTCACAAAACCACCTCTCTTGTTTTTATTTTCTCTATATCGTCTTTTTTGCAGTTCTCTCCAAGTATGTGCTCTTAATTCTAATCGTTCATCACTATGATTGGGATGTCGATTGCTTGGTTTGAACCCTGGCGGAGGTTTTGGAGAGCTGATTGACTTGCCTTGAGACGGTGGAGGAAGATTTAACCCTGGAGGTGGGCCAGCCGCAGCTGTCGAATTTCCATTTTTTTTAAAACCAGGCGGCGGTGGAGGCGGTGGATGAGAGCTATTGACTGAAGGCCTTGGCTTCTTTTTAGGAGGATTCCCATTATGAGTGCCCCCGTTTGGAGGTGGAGGTGGCTTGGGAGGCATTTGGACTTTCTGGAATCAAAAACAAAGGCAAGAAATAAAAAATGTGATAAGTCCACTCTGCAACTCCGAGTCTAGCAAAATAAACCAGAATTTGAAGAGCTATTAAGGAGCCAGTGTGTTCACGGAAAGCAGTGACTGTTGCAAACAAAGTTAATAAGAACACAAGCAATGAAATCCGATAATGCTATTTAACCTTTGTTCAACCCTTTACTATAAAATTATTTATTTTTTCCAATGCATTTAAACCTTACACCGCTAACAATATGTACTAACGTAAGGCATTCTAGTCATCCTTTGGAATCGTCGGGAGCGCGATTGATCTTCACTCTAGCTTCTCGTGCAATAGACCTAGCTTCCTCAATCTCATGAAATGTTCCATGCGTCATTTCTGAAGCATAAGCAAACGCTTGAGACCAATTGTATTTTCCCATCTCATATTTTGCAAGCCAAAGTCTCGCTTTTGCGGTTTCATTAGTGACACCATCATTCACTTCTTCTTCTAAACAGAGTTTCATGTAGATTGCCGTACTTGCCGTATCTTTGATTGCTTGATAAAGGTTTGCTAGCTTGAATAGAATTAGTGGATCGAGTTCATTTGAAACAGAGAGAGCCTTTTTGAACGCTTTTATAGAATCCTCAAACTCTCCTAATTTCTCACTGCAGTTACCAACAGCTTGCCACATTCGTTTATCAAGTGGCTTCAAAGCACAAGCTCTTTGGTAGTAATAAAGAGAGTATAGATGCATATCAAGAACCTCATATGCTTGTCCTAAACCATACCAGGCTCTAAAATCTTTGTTATTGGTGTCGACAGCCCTTCGATAACTTTCAATAGCTGCGTGAGAATTTTTGAGCTCCACGAACTCATGACCCATTAAAGTCCATGCACTCAAACAATGCCGATTCAATGCTAGCGCTCTCTTGTAATACATTATAGCCTTTTGATGGTCAAACTTCAACGAATAATAATTAGCAAGGATACAGCAAGTTTCCGGCCTAAAACTATCAATTTGCGCAGCAAACTGTGCAAGAAAAGCAAGCTTCGATTTCTTCTCCATCACATACAGGATATTCGAATATGTGTCCATATCCTCAAGTCGCAGTGGATCATTAGCTAAGACATCGTCAAAAATGTTCTCCGCCGTTATATAGTCAAGTGCATTATAAGAAACCAACGCCTTTTGAATTTTGAGGAAGCTGAAATTGGGAAACAGTTCCATTAAATAGTCAAGATCATCGTACAATTCACCGAATTGTTGAAAAAACTCTTGACTTATAGTGATTTTGAAAAATAGCAACATGATCTTGTAAAGTTTGCTTTCCATGAACCTGGCATTTCTCATAAACTTGTTTAAAACTTGCAATGCTTCTCCAAAACTTGACAGTCCCGCTACAAGCTCGGACCAACATGACCAATTGAATGGATATATAGAAAGAGACTGATAGAAATAATCTTGAGCAGACGCAAAATCATTGAGTTTTGCTGTCACGATGCCATACAAGTAAAGCAAAAAAGGATCATCCAGTTTTCCCTGCAACCTCTCCTTGTAGTCTTCAATTTCTTTCAAAATTTGAGTCAGTGTGGCATTCTGTCCTTTCCCATCTTGTTGTCCTAGTATGCCTCCACTCTCATCATATCTTTTCTTTTCTCCACTCAAATACATCGCATAAAGCCTCGTAAACACGGCAGGAGCACTAACACAATCCTTCAACACAAGAGAGCAGCGCTCAAATTCTTTGAAATTAAAATACGAGTTCGCTAACAGCAATTTGTCTTGCTCACTAAGTTCAAGAATCTTGTCTGTGTTATATCTCAAAAATGTTATTGGTTTATTACTGTTTTGACTCCGTTGCAAGAAAACCATCTTCTCCTCTTTCCCAAGCTCCCTAAGCCCATTAAGAGCCTCACTTGACCATTTACTCCCATGGTACAAATTCAGTTCATTCAGTACTTTCGCACTTTCGGACAAGGCAAGACGAAGCTGAGACTCCTCTTCAAAGTCCATGACCGCCGTTCGATTGAGTGAATCAGCTGTCTACCGATGCAACCGTAACTTGATGCCATGTTTTGTTTTGCTTTAGATCATTTTAAAGAGTCGAGTTTTTTATTCGCGTTTTGTTGATAAAGATTACGTAAACATAAACGGTAGACAACCACATTGGTGTACGTCGAAGAGAGGTAGACAATAATCAAATACAACTTTATTAAACACAACAAAGGAACTAGTGTTTGTATAGGTCATTATGAGCTCTTCTTCTTTCTCTCCAAGTAGTCAAGAAACCACTATCATGGAAAATTTTATGAGGAGGAGGATGCTCCTTCTGAAACGTTTTGATAGCATGGAGCGTGGGCTCTAATCTTCCTCTCCATTTCTTGAAAATGTCAGTCTTCTTTGGAACCCTAATCAAGTAGTACAAGAGAACAGTTGCCGCAATATTGACCGCAATATAGGCCCAGAAAATACCAAAGTTTTGCCATTTGCTCCGATCTAAAGCATTTATAGAATCCAGAAATGCATTTGTGTTCGACATTCTGCAATATTGGCATAATGTTGTAGAGTTAGGTTCTAGCAGATAGCCACCTGCAACACTCATGTATGGCATCATATATTGGTAACAAGTCTCACCTGACAGTGGTTTGAAACTAAGCAACTCAACGTCGGAACACACAACAGGTGCTCCGCCTAACCCAGCACTTAAAACGCCATCAATCCAGTAAGTGAAAGGAGACACACGGTACATGAATATCCAAAATCCCGGCAGACCCACTTTTGTGACAAGAACACCAGAGAAAAGCAATGCCAATGAATAGAGCAGAGTGGCTAAATTCGCAGCATTTTGAGCAATCTCAATACCAGCAATAGAAGCTTGTCCAAGAGTAATTGTGAAAATGTAAAACTGCACCATGTAGAGCCAGACTATAAACCCTCTGATATGAGTGTCATGGGTCAAAACAGCATTGTTTTGCAAACCCACAGGATAGTAAAAGCAGAAAAATGATAATGTTGCAACAAGAATCATCCATGGTATTTCTACAGTGATCTGGGCCAAAATGAAAGCAACCCAACTGAATGTTTTTGAGGGTCTTTCTCTGGCTTCGTATAGGTCCCTCTGTGCAACAAAATAAGGCAACATCTGTTCCACCAAACTTCCAAATGAAGCAGTGAACATGAAAACTGAAAACATCTGATTTTGTAAGCCTTGCTGAGTATTGTTTGCCTTGAAAAAAGTGAAACCATTGAATAATGATGTCAAGACAATAAGAATAATTTTGGACCATATGTAGGAAGGAGATCTCCAGTATTGCTGGAAAACTCTCTTTGTCACCTCCATGTACTGTGACCAAATACTAGACGCATAAGAAGAAGCTTTATTCTCTACGGCAAGTTCTGGCTTTTGAAGTAAATCAACTTTCATTCTGTTGAGTTCGTTGGTCACAGCAGCATGTTCCGGTGAGTTCTTCCATACTTCATAATAGCTCATTTCAGAATTAGAACCCGGAGCTGCCCCTATAACATCTAGCATCCATTCCGCAGGATTGGCATTTGGTGGACACTTAGAAGCTCCATTTCTTTCAAAATAGTTGATAAGGGTAGAGGCATCCTGCCCGATAGGACCATAGTAAACAGTTTGACCTCCTTTCTGAAGAAGCAAAAGGTTGTCAAACTGGGAAAATAGCATGGCTGACGGTTGGTGGATCGTGCACATAATTGCTTGTCCTGCATTTGATAATTTACGGATCAAGCACAGAATAGACCATGCAGTTTGAGAGTCAAGCCCCGATGTAGGTTCGTCCAAGAATAATAACAACTTAGGTTTAGCAACCAGCTCAACACCTATAGTTAATCTCTTTCTCTGTTCCACATTCAGACCTTCACCAGCGACACCAACAATGGCATCTGCATATGGTTCCATTTCAAGTAACCGAATCACATTTTCAATATACTTATCTTTTTCTTCAGTAGGAACAGATGTAGGCTGTCGAAGATGAGCAGAAAAACGCAGGGCTTCTCTCACTGTAGAGGTTTGCAGGTGCAAATCTTGTTGCTGAACATAACCTGTAGATCTCTGAAAGGATCTGTCTCTTGGTCTTGCATTGACAAGCATATCACCGCTCACAACACCCATTGTGGTTCTGTCAGCTAGAGTGTCCAACAAAGTTGTCTTTCCAGCACCAGATGCTCCCATCAATGCCGTCAAAGTACCTGGCTTCACCCATCCATCCACATGACTCAAAAGTCTCCGCGTGCTACCTTTATAAGGAATATCATAGCACACATCTTGCCAATGAAATATATCTGAGCCACTGTCTAGCAAAATTTCGCCAGACTCTTTTGGCTCTTGTGATGAACTTTCAGCTTCAAGATAATCTGCAACTGTTTCTGCTGAGCCCTGTGCCTCCACATCTGTTTTGTTTGCATTTTTCTGTGTTTGCTTCTTTGATTTTTCCAACTTCCTCAAATAGCTTTTGAGGAAAATGAGCTTTTCACCTGTTTGTCTCGCAGATAAATTGAACTCAACAGCCAGTAAATAAGTTCCAAGTAAGAAAAAGACAAAGCCTGTTCCAATCCCCCAGTTTCTCCATTTGTGAGCATGTCTATAGTTGAACGAAAGGTTCAAGTATCTTTCTCCATCAATGTAATCTTGACCAAGCACAGCGCCGACAGCAGCACAAATTCTATTTTCTGAGGGAACAGAATCATAGGCTCCACCGGAAGGAACCATAGACGAACAGGGAATGATCCTGCCGTGAAATTCATTAATCATCATAGCCTCAAAGATATAAGCCACAGGATTCAAATAGTTGATCCATCTACTCCATCCAAGCATATAGTCTGTTGGCACAACAAACCCAACATAAATGGCTATAGCAAAAAGCAACAATGATGCAGGAGTCATTGCTTGAGACAGTGATTTAGTGCATGATCCAATCGTTCTGAAAAGATGGCTCATGACGAACGTAGCTGTAGTTCCCATCAGGAAGTAAAAGAAAAATGCACCTGGCGTTCTTCTCAGATTCACCATGAAATAAAGAGTCAAATTAAATGAAAGTGATGTCAGAACCTTGGTCGGAATTTCGCTGAGAATGGAGGCAAAAGCTTCTGCGGATGGGTGATACAGACCATATTGTTTGTGCTTCTCCACAATTGATCTAGACTCATAAAGAGAGAAGACCTCCAATAACGACATGAAAGAATTAAACAAACAGGCAAAGAATATACAAGAACCCCTATAGTATAAGTTTCCAGTGTCATTTTTTAGGTTAAAGAACACTGAAGAATTAATGAGAGCCATAACAAAGTTGGATAAGATGGTGAAGGTAGGCAAGCTGAGATTATTTCTTAGCCTTTGAAAAGCTCTGGTTGTTAGATATCTTATCTGCATGCCATAGGAGACTGTGTATGGCTCAGAGTGTCTAATATGAGCAGCCTGCTTTGCTGACTTTGAAGCTAGTATTTTGGTTTTGAATTCCTCTTTTCTAGATTCCAAATCAGTAAGATAATCATCGATATCTGTGATCAATCGACTATATTCTTCAGAGCTTTTCCAACGCTCTTCAAATTCAGCTGGTGTAAGTGGAACTTTGTGTTCCCAGCCTTTCTTAATTCTTCTTTCTGAGGGAGATGTCAAAGACGTCAAGAAGTCAGCGGTAGACTGACGATCAGGACAATAAAATCCCATACTCTGAAAAAATGACTTCGCAGCCTGGGTGTCGCCGAAGTAAATCTGCCTTCCCTCATAAAGAAGCAGTACACTATCAAAAAAGTCATACGTCGTCTGTGAACACTGATAGATAGACACGATGGATGTGATATCTAAAACATCCGAGGACAATTTCAAGCATTTGACAAAGTTTTCAGCAGAGGCAGAGTCTAAACCTCTTGTTGAGTTATCCCAACATTGTATCTTAGCACCACACAAAGAGACTTCTGCGATAGAAACTCTCTTTCTTTCTCCACCTGAAACACCTCTGACAAACTCATCCCCAACCTTAGTATCATAAGTTTGAGATAGACCAAACATTGCCATGTATACCTAGTGAAATAGTTAGTAAACCAATTATAAGGAAGTAATCATAAAACATTCTGAATAAACTTACTTTGGTGAAATGCTCAGCGTACTCTTCTCTGGAAACTCCTTTGATTCTGTTTTCAGGAACTCTCAACAAACTGGCAAATTTGAGAGTTTGACCAACTGTCAAGTGAGGAAAGTGGATTTCTGACTCTGCATTGTATATAACTTCTCCTCGGTAGTTCCTTTTGATTTCGGTAGGTGACAGGCCTTCATAGCTAATAAGACTATTTGGGTCTAAGTCAAAACCATAAGTTTGAGCCGAAATAGTCTTGAGCAAGGTGGTGCAGCCTGCTCCTGGTCTTCCCAAAACAACAGTCATGGAGCCCGGTTTAATTAAGGCATCCATTGACTTGAGTATATCAAACTTATTTTTATTAGATGAGACAAGACTAACAGCCTTTTTAATGTATCTTTCAGCCACATTGATGACGTCCGGTTGAAAGTCTGCGCCTATAGCATTACCCATACATCTAAGGTTTTTGTATACCACTCCGAACTTGAATGGTTTATAATAGTCTAGATCTTGGTCTTGCAAAACCCGGAGATTTTTAATCCAGTGTTTTGCACTGAACTGATCACTATCCGGATCCAATCTTGGGTCATAGTTGTCGAAAAAAGAGACACCATTAGCTGTTACTTGTGACAAAGTGGTAGATTCTCTGGAAAGCCTCGTATTAAAAAGCTGGAGCTTATTTTCATCTTCTTTCTCGCCATTCTGAACCGATGCTATAGATGTATGTGTAAAACTTCGAGCTAGTTGCTTAATTTCGTCTTCATTGAGGTGCTCAAATGTTTCCACCCGATCATCAGACTCGGGATCAGCCCTGATTGACATCTCAAACAAACCCAATCAAAACTGGCCTACGACAGTACAGGTGTGAATAATTACCGAGACAACAAGCACAGTTATGTGCTGCTATTTATTACGTAGCGAAGGTATTGACAAGCAAGCAAAGCAGTAAACTTAAAAAAAAAGTTTATTCATCCGAGAGACAACAGGCGTCTTCACAACGTTTTGTGCAACTTTGATCAAAAATTAAGCCGGATAAGTCCAATCGTTCCGGAAACTAACAGGAAAAGCGCCAGACACTTCCCAAGCACGGGCAGAGCTTACTGGCCCAAAGAAGTACATTAATTGGACCACAGTCGTTGCAAAATTTGAGACTTGGAAGAATGGCTTCGGCTTCGGGGTGAAACTGCAAGAGCCGAAAAACAGATATCTGCGGCTCGATTAAAAAACATGAGATTATTCTCAAATAGCAACTATTGTTGTCTAGATGGGGCTCTAAATGGCAAACATGACTAGTCCAACAAGGTAGTCTCACAGTATTTCTCCGGCCAGTTTTATTGTATTAGTACATTAACCTACGTACCGAGTCATTGACGTGCTTCGAAATTATAAGATGATTCAGGAATTTCTACTTTTTAACGGAATCAAAGATGGAAGACAAATCATTGGCTGGTAGATTCCGGCCCGGATACAGCGGCATTTTAAGATGTTGAAGAAGTCTTCCGGAGCTGTAGAGTATTACTTACTGTGTGTCTACATGAAGTAACCTCCTACATCCCTTGTGTAGAGTCGCCTAAATTTCGACTTGTGTATTGCATCTCATGCTTCAGAAAGAAAATAAACTAACCTTACAAAGCAGCGGGGGTGCTGTGATTAAAAATGACGTAAGAGAAAGTGAGGCTTCCATAAGTGTTAAGGGGTGCGGAAGACTAGCATACTGCAGTCCACCTACTTGCACATCACAGAAACTGATGCAATGACAGTAGAAAGGCCAATCCAACGTTCCCCGAATCTTAGGTAAAAAACAAGCAATGATTGTTAATTCATAAGATATTTATGCATCTGTAATAACAGGACTACAGCAACGAGATTACCAAAAAATTTAAGTGGTGCAAAAATTTTGTTGGATCGGACATTATTAAGAGCTATGAAATGGGCATGTACTAGGCCTAGACATATATCGACGCAGCAAACACTCAGGGAGAGCAAGTTCAACGTATTATGTTAGTGCGAAAGACAGAAAGGAAATTGGCCCAAAGTTGCGTCAAACTTCAGACTAGCTAATCAGAAACAATAGGAGTTGCCAAAAAAATTCAAACAAAGTATGAATCTTTAACAGAGGCTTCTTACAAAACCGTCTCCTGCAAGTCATGCACGCCATTTGATCCTCCATGTGGTAGAGACCACGTTTGCACCAGCATGTAAAATATCTGAGATGATTCAATAATCCTGCGAAAACGAAGGAACAAGCATACCGATTTGGGACTACAGAGTGCTGCAAATTTATGGCTCTAAAAAATTATGGCGTGAGCGATCCAGAGATTGCTCTTAATGCGGCAAACCAATGGGGAATAGCCGCATGCTATATACTATTTATTTGCTTTTGTTGATTGTTGGTGATATTGTGTGTTCCGGGATCATGGCAAAGATGCCGAAATTATAGAACACTTTTCTTGCCGAATAATCGACAACTAGACACCTTTCGCTCAGCCTTATGTGCCCAGTAAAAGGCTGTCATATACTGGACGGAAGTTGAGAAGCATGAATGTCGCTGAGAGCACAAGTTTACTGATGGCGAGAAAAGCATAAAAGGAAGCTGAAATCATTTACGCATGACTCTTTTGACGTACGGAGTCATGATTACAATTTGAATATTAACTTGATGAGAACAGCATACAACACGTTGTTCATTATAAAAAACATATTAGCAGAAAAATCTTGGCAAGAACAACTACCGCCTCATTCATATCATCTGTTTGAATCAGCTTGTTCGATCTTTCATGATAACGAAACTCCTCTGGTTCAGTGCCCCTTTCTGGACCTGACCTTCGCAGCCCCGACTGTCTCCTGATTTTGAAGGTGACCCTGTTGTGCCCCACAGTGAATCAGGCTGTGGTTCAGACTTGTTTGAAAAACAGAGGACTTTCCTGCAGGTTACGGCATGATATGATACCACTCCACAATAGAACTCGGTCGAGAATATGCACTATATATGCGGAGACATGCGAATGTGAGCGTCAAAATGCAAAAATCTGCAACTGCCCAAAAGTGTCCCGATTTGGCGGACCTATACTTCCGGTATAACCAGGCATAAAATGTAATATCGCACTCCAATACCAGTGGCTGTTGGCTGGGCCTTAACTTACGGTAATATTTTGTGGCCTTTATGCGGCGTTCCGGCCGCCAATTGATATGATCGTCTCTCACGGACGGACTTGTCGTCCCTTCGTCCACAGCCTCTCTGCTTGTATGCGTACGCATGCTTTAAAATTATACTTCACACTTCCCTGGGATTAACCTGCGAGGGAAATACCATGCCTACTTTGCGCTGGAAATGTAGAGGCAACTGCTATACTATTAATTATTATTTAATATAAATACTGCGGTGCAGCCTTCTATTCATCTTTGCTGACAACTCCCACTTGGCCCTAGGCGCTAGGTCATTTATGATTTCTGCCTTTGCAATTGAGATAACTCCGTCTTTGCTATTTACAGTTGCAACTACATTAATTGCTATCTCAGACTATAGGTATAGCCTCAGCTCTTTTTTGCCGTTACCTTCATAAAAGTCTCAAGATCCATTGCTATAACACAATTGAAATGTATACCACAGTTCCCGCTGGTTTGGGTCTTTCAACGGAGATCTACTTTGACTCTCACACTGCAGTTGCGATACCTTCAGGTGAGCAGTGCCCAGAACCAAGTAATGTGACCTCGGATATAGCCGCTGTTAATCAAGACATGACTGGCAAATATGATTGGATGAACGATTTTGAGGATGAGCTTCAAGTTAATCGTTTTGAGCCTTCCGAAGTGGAGCCAAGTTTATACCAGCGAACAGGCTCCTTCAGTTCGATAGGAAGTTATGGTGAGCCCGAGCTGTTTGATATTCCAGATGTCATCGATTGCCAAAGCAGCTCAAAGTCTATGACTGGATCACTCTCCACATCCCTCACCACTTCCCCAGAACAAGAGATAGATGAGGATATAGCTACTAAGAAAGAGCCGGACAACGATGTTGTGGTGAAATCAGAAAATGATGATAGTGCATTACTTAGATCCAAGAGAAGAAGAAGAAAACCTTCACAAGACATCGAAACACATAGCAACCCAGCATCATCCACCTCAGCTATCAATCATAAGGTGAAAAAGCCCATGACGCTCACACAACGAAAGGCACATAACCAGATTGAACGAAAGTACAGAATCAACATCAACTCCAAGATAGCGAACTTGCAAAAACTGGTTCCCTGGATGAGCAACGAAAACGTCGCTTTTGAGATCAACTCAGGAGCATCGTCTCAAGAAGAACTCATGATGATGAAAGAGGCCAACGAATGCGGAAAGAAACTCAACAAATCGATGATTCTTGATGTCGTAACAAAGTATCTCATATACCTTAAAGCGGAGAACGAGAAGCATGTCAAAACTGTGGCAGACCTTGAAAGGAAGCTTAAACAGTGCCGACAGTGACTGATATGGTCCTTTTATTACACGAAAGGGTTCAAACATTACCAGATTCCTGGTAGGCATTGGGGCGTCCATTGACTATCCGGACTACTTTTAAGCCATCTCATTTCTGGCTTCAACACTTTATATGCTGCCTTTAATACGCTCAATATTTTGAATTTAATGTGATTAGTAAACTTATAGTATCAACCTCTCGAGAACAGGTCTTCTCGGCATGGATTGGTGAGCCATCTCTGGTCTTTGGAGCCGAAATCATTGGATTGAATGGCCGATGATGTTGGGGAGACAACACATCCGTACACCGGATTATTTTGGGCTTTTTGAAGATTTCCTCAAGTTCGCGTCAGAATAAAGCACCACAAGGCACGTTAGATACAACAAGACAATGCTATTTAACTGCGTATACAACAGCCCTCCATTGGCCACAGAGTTGCATATGCTCCAATAGAAATGCTCCCGACAGACAAAATTAAGTACAGCAGCCTGGGATATCTAAAAAAACCCAGAAAATTAGGCAACGAGCGAATCCCAAAAGAAGGAGATCTGATCAAACAACCTGTACAGAAAAAAGGTCTTATTGCGGACATATCGCGTTCCAGTAGCTCAGGATTGTTACTTGCAAGTGAACCCACGAAAACGTCAAAGAGAAAGCATAAGAAAGATGTTTTTATTGCTTCGTCGTCGGGCTCCAAAACACAGGGAACAAAGCACTTTTTGTCAGACGAGGAGAACTGCTTGCAGAAGGAGGATGATGAATTGTTAAGAGACTTTGACATTTCAAAAATAAAACACGACACCGACAAGCTGATAAATCAGATAGATAAACTGAAAGAGAGAAACGATAGCTCCAAAACACAGAGTGTGGAGTCTTCCAAGTATATTCAAAAGTTATTTCAAAAAGCAGACATCAAAAAGGTGAATACTGAGGACATTCTTACTATTGTCAAGCATAATACAGATCCGCTTTCCCATATATATGACGATTCATCCAAATCGGAGGAGGTGAAACAGAAGTATAAAGCCAAAAATTTCAACCCCCCCATACTGAACAAGACTGAACTGTTAAGAGATAGAGTGAAGCCTAAGCTCTACATCGCAGAAGCGATTTTGAATGGGGAAGTTGGCTCTTATTTTTACGAGATTGCTCGCAGTTACTCAGACGCATCACATCGTCAGTTTGTGACTGATATCGAGGTAATCAACTTGCCTAAGGCAAAATATCAAGGATACATTGGAGCTGTTCGAGCGCATTTGATTTCAACGTTTATTCTTGACACATTAGGATCAGTAATAAAAAAGCGGTTTAATAGGGTGATTCAATTCTGGGGCATGAACTATTTTACGAGGTTTGTGCTCACGGCGGAAATCATTGCCAGAATTGTTGCAGAAGATTGTGATCTTGGAACAGATCTCGACAAAGCATATGATATGATGGAAAGTACGAACGATTATGGGCTCTATATTTCCGACAAAATCGATCCAGACCCTCAATCCAAAGATAGCTCAAGTCAGCAGCCAGGCTCAATCCAACTTCATAAAAAGCGCAAAATGAAAAGTGGAATCGCACAGCCTGACTCAAAATGCATTCGGGATTTGAAAGACACCGGCAATCCATCTACAACGTTTACTGAACTATCATCCGATGAAGAGCCAGATCTTGTTCGAATATTCAAATAACGACTATAGCCAACTAATTTTCGTGTTTCGACCAAATCATCCAGACATTTGTTCCCGCAATTTGATATAGTGTATTTCCTAATTATGCTGATAGGGCTGAAAAATTAATCTCAACAACTTACGGAGGTGGAAAATTTTGCTTAACCTGGGTTCAGACCATTGATAGACACTATTACTGAGTTCCAGTTATTGAGCCTTGATCTGAGCCTAGTGGGTCTTAAACGAAGAACTGTGGGCTTGTTTTGTGTGGGGAGAAGAAGAAGATGTCTGGCGGATTTCCTAGAACCTGTTATAAGTGTGGCCAGGTGGGCCATTTCGCAGACTCATGTCCTGAGGAGGTGAGACTTTGCTACAACTGTAAGAAGGCTGGACATGAGTCTAACGATTGTCCTGACCCTAAGCAAACAGTTCTCAAACAGTGCTACAACTGTAAGCAGACCGGTCACGTACAAGCCGACTGTCCAGAACCTTTCAAGCAGCAGACAAAGTGTTACAATTGTGGTAAATTGGGTCACTTGGCAAAGAACTGCACTGCCGCAAGCAGCAACACTCGTGACAGTGATACATCTACTGAAGGATCTAAAGTCACTTGCCATAGATGTGGAGGCGCTAACCATTTTGCCAGAGATTGCCAATCCAGTTTTGTAAAGTGCTACGCTTGTGGCAAGCCTGGTCACATTTCAAGAGATTGTTCTTCCCAATCTGGTGGTTCAGACTTCAACGCAAAGACCTGTTATAAGTGTGGTAGTGTTGGTCACATTTCAAAGTTCTGTGAGAGCCAGGAGATCATCAGCGGACATTAGTCGCTTCTGATCAGTTTAGGCAAGAGGTGATTGTTTCTTCTGTGTACGGTTCTACGAATGCCTTGTGTGTTTTTTTATTGCTGACTACTCTATAGTATGCTTTCTTTCGTAATGTTCCTGTAATGTATTGATGGTCGTTCTGAGACTTGTTGAGTAGAACTAAATGTTTTTGTAGATTGCATCTCCCATGAGGCAAACATCACGAATCTCCTTGTAGTCATGCACTCTTACAACATCGCTTCCAAACCCGATACTTGCCATGACTGCAGCCTCTGTCCCATGTATTCTCTCAGATGCAACTTCTTTTCCCGTTATCTCCCCAATGAATTTCTTGCGAGATGCTCCAACCAATAGAGGAATACGGTCAAAGCATATATATTCGGAGAGTGCGAGATCCAACTGCTTATACTTTTTAAAATCTGGAAGCTGTCGAAGTACTGCTATGTTCTGGTCAGTGTTCTTTGCAAACCCAAGTCCTGGATCGAGTATTAATTGCCATCTCCTGATTCTTTTCTTGTACATTTTTGAAATCAGCAGACTCAGCTCTTGCGAAACCTTTCTTATCAACATTGTGTCGGTGTCCAATGCAGGATAAAGCACCTCTATGTTATTCTCTCTACTTTGGGAATAGTCTGTAAGCTTGTTCATAGTTGCTATGACGCCTCGTGTGTGACCTATGATGTAAGGAACTGCATACTTGCCAATCACATCATACATCTCAGGATCAAAAAGACCACCACTAATATCGTTGATAATATCGGCGCCAGATTCAATAGCTTTTTCAGCTACCACAGACCGGTACGTATCTACGCTGATCAAAACATGACGATACTTTTCCTTTATTGCCCTTATGACTGGCAATATTCTTGACATCTCAACTTCAGGAGTGGCTTGTACGGATCCTGGTCGAGTAGAGCACCCACCTATGTCAATCAAATCCACTGAATTCGCAACCATGTCATCCACCTTGATCATAATATGTTCAAGTTTCAAATTGTTGTCAGATCCATCGCTGAATGAATCCGGAGTCACATTCAAGACCGCCATGATTTGGGTTCTCGTTTTACCACCCAACAAATCGTATTCAATTATGCGAGAATCTCTCAAAGGTATCACATTGACTAAATCAATGGATTTCTGAACAGAAGAATCAACAGAAACATCTCCTTCGAGTAGCTGATTCATGTGTGAGTGTACAGTCTCCGCTGTCACCGGATGAATGAAACTCGGGTCGACTAGATCACAAAGAGGAATCAAAACAAAAGAACGCTCCAGCATGCTAGGATGAGGAACAGAAAGCCTTGGATGATTAATAATGGCGTTATCGTAGAATAAGATATCAAGGTCAATCGAACGCGGCCCATTTTCAACTTGTTTGACTCTTTTGAGAACATTATACTCAATATCTTTCAGCGTATCCAGAAGGTCCAAAGGTGAAAGAGTGGTTTCAACTTTGATGCACCCGTTCATAAAATCATCTTGATCCTTGTAGTACATTGGTTTCGATCTGTAAAGTGAAGATGTTGCCAAAACAGAAACTTTCTTCTGTTCAAGCGACTTTAGTGCTTCTGAAATGTTGGCAATACGGTCACCTTGGTTTGAACCAAAAGCAATATATGCAGTATGAACCGAGGACTGTTTCAAAGAAGTCTCACTGCTAAAATTAGGAATCGAGTATCCTTCCGAGGTTTTTTCAAACAAAACTACACTCTCAGAGTCTGCAACCTCATCTCTGGTCCTCTCCACAGTGACTCCGACTCCATCCGTAAAACTAATGGCTTCTGTCTTGGTCACACCAACCTTTCCATGTTTAACAGATTCAAAAGAACTGAAAGCCAGCTTCAAGACATTTAGAACTAGCGCCTCAACAGTCTTAAAAGCAGAACGCTCCACATAACTGGAAATCACAGAAACAATATCGGGGTCCATCGTAAGAATATTATTATCAGGCAAGACTTTCAACGCCAGGTCCAACACCACAGTCTGTTTCTTCAATCGCTCCTCCTTAAAGACTCCAATCACAGTCTGTAATCGTAAACCACTAAGATCAATTGTATCTAAATGATCGGAAGAAATGCAGTCGAGCTCCTCCAAAGATCTTGATCTTTCCACTGAAACCTCACTTCTTTCTCTGGACATGGTCAGCCTAAGCGTTACACTGGAACAACCCTTTTCTTTCGCGAGCACATCTCTGTATATAGCTGATTGCAACTCATCATAAGTACGGAAATTGGTCTTTGAATGCAGCTTCTCAAAATGTTTAAGCTCCCTTGACAAAACTGCATAGTTTATGGAATATTTCAGATCGTCGGTGCTAGCCGCTTTCTCAAACGTTGTTTTGAGGTTAGCTGTTAGCCTCAGATCAGACTGTTTTTGGTTCAAAATGCACCGAAGTTGAAGATTGCTAATTACTACCTCATCTCGGCCCAAATACTGTTGTCTGGAAGAAGCTTCTGCTGTGCTGCTGAGAAATCGGAAACCAATATCTCCAGCCGCCAGTCGCCTGCTGTTGTAAATTGAAAAGCCATTTTGAAACCTTATCGAGGGAATCAAAAGCCGCATCTTTTCCAATATGCTACAGCCTGAACAACCAACTCTCGCTCAGAACACAACCCTCTTTTACTTCTTTCTTGTAAACTCAGTCATTTCTGAAGTTTGATCGTGCAAGAGGAAAAACTTATTCAGGCTGTGCAACATGAAGAAATCAAACCATAAAAATACGCTAGCTAAAAAGCTAACGTTAAACGGGCTGCTCATGTTACAGGCCATACTCTTTCACTATCAGCCTCACAATCGAGCTGGAACAATGACTTCTACATTGATCAGAAGATCTCTTTCTACAGCACACAAGGCTGTGCAAACTGCCGACTTGATTATTGTTGGAGGAGGTCCTGCTGGGTTGACTTTAGCCTCTGCTGTTAAGAGCTCTCCCCTGTTATCTGGTCTTAAGTGCAAGCTTATTGAGGGGAGTAATATCACAGGGCCTTTGGAAGAGTTTTTCCATAATCCCCCAACAGATTACCTCAATCGTGTTGTAAGTCTAACCCCCGCAACTATATCATATTTGAAGCAAATCAAGGCATGGGATTTCATCAAGGAAGAAAGAGTGGAAACTTATGATAACATACATGCTTATGATGGATACAGTAATTCCCGAGTTGAGTTTGAGTTTCCGGAGATAGCAACTATGTGTGAAAATACCAATCTTCAGTCTGCTCTGTTGCAGAGAATAAACCAGTTGAATCTACAGTCTGACTCTCCTCTGGAGATCTACGACAATACTAGGGTTATGGATATATCTTCAAGTGATGACAACAAATGGCCTATTGTGACGCTTTCAAACGGCGAGCGTATTAAAGCGCGACTTCTTGCTGGATGTGATGGGTTCAGTTCTCCGGTGCGGAAATTTGCTGGTATAGAAAGCCGCGGATGGTCTTATAACAGATGGGGTATAGTGGCCACGCTAAAGTATGCGGATGGGTTCAGATATTCTACTGGATGGCAGCGGTTTCTGAAATCTGGTCCTTTAGCACAATTGCCCCTGCCTGGACATTGGTGCTCTCTAGTGTGGACCGTAACTCCAGACCTAGCCGATATTCTCATGAAGCTACCTGAGGAACAGTTCATTGCTATGGTGAATGCTGGAGCAAAACTCCCGGCAGACGAATTAAGCTATTTATTTGACTTGGCAAAATCAGGAGACAGCTCTTTAGTTGAAGAGGTGAAATGGAGACTTGACGTATTTAATTTGAAACTGACTCCCGAGAAAGAAGAGCAATTTCCACTAGAAGTAGAGTCGATGGTTCACGGCTCCAGAGGGAAGTTTCCTTTGAAACTGAGTCATGCAGATACTTATGTTGAGGATCGTATTGCTTTGGTAGGAGATGCTGCTCATACAACTCATCCTTTAGCTGGTCAGGGGTTGAACATGGGCCAGGCAGATGTGAAATCATTAGTTGACACCTTGGAAAAAGCCTCAAGTAGAGGTCTTGATATTGGAACTAAATTTGCCCTTGAACCTTACTTCAGTGAAAGATACGTTGAGAATCATGTCTTACTCGGAGTCGTGGACAAAATCCACAAGATTTACTCAACCGACTTTACTCCAATTGTGGCAGCAAGGTCGGTAGGAGTTGACCTAATTAACTCATTACCATTTATCAAAGACTTCATGGTTAGCCAGATAAGCCAAAAATAAGATCAGGACCAGCCCAGAACTTGAATCATGTATATACAGTTAGACATTTGACCAAAGCTATTTGAACCCACGGGCATTATGTCCCACGCTTTGGCTGAAGTCAACATGGATACGACGATCATCTATAATCACACCATCCATCTTAGAATACGCCTCCTCAACTGACTTTTTGTTGTCAAACCCTATAAAACCGTAACCAAGAGATTCCCCAGTTTCTTTTGATCGTACAATATTCACCGATACCACGTTTCCAAACCTCTGGAAAATGATTTTGAGATCAGTCTCACGAGTAATACGGTTAAGTTTGCAAATGAAGAGAACTGTTTCGCTTGGATTTATCCCGGCAGAAGGAATATCTCCTAACAACTCTAAAGTTACAGCATTAGATTTCGATCGCAGTTCATCAAACTTTTCTAGCTGCTTCTCATCACTTTCATAGTCACTATCATCAAGGAGTAACCGAAAACTACTGATTTGTGATTCAGTCGGAAAAGGGCTCTCGGGAGAAATGGGCAACCCTTCAGGATCAGGAAATGGATCGTCTAGAATATGTGTATGCAATATTCTTATATCTTTCAGCGGGCGGCGCTCATCATCTAGTATACAGTTATTCAGAGAATCTAGAAAGACAAATCCTTCTGCCACCCTGCCAAACACAACTGCTTTATCGTCTAGCGTCTTCAGCACATCAACTTCATCTGTCAGTGTAATAAGAAACTCGGTGCTCAAACCGTTGGGTGTTTTTAAAAGGGATACCAACCCAATTGTATCGTGGGACATGACAGAAGCATTTCTAGATAGATCAGAGGGGACAACAACTGGGTTTTTCGGTGCAGAGTGCGGGAAGTTGGGATTACCAGTTTGAGCTACAAAGTCTTTCTGAACATTGACAAAGGGACTGTAGTGATAATAGTGTATCTTGCAAAGTTTCAGGAACACAAAGCTTTCAGCTGGTGATCTATTAGAAAACAGATCTATGACAACATTCCCCTGGTTCGTTTCCAGAACCACGCTCATGATATGAATCTCCCTAATCAATGTGATGTTTATACTACTTTTGATGATAATCTTTTTGACATCACGAAAAATTGTAGCCATACCTTGCGGGTCAACTGCCATAATAAAACACGTGACGATTAACTGATTAGCAGCTGGTTATGTGATCAGCCTCAACTGAAAAACGCTTAGAAGTGCGAGCTCTGACCATTATCGTCTTCCTTCAGAAGATGCCATCAAACAGCATCGACTACTGGCATTATGAAACGGAATATATCGTGCAATCATTGTCGCCAAAGAAAAAGGAAATGTGACAGATTATCGCCAAGCTGCTCGCAATGCGTAGACGAACAGAGACAATGCAATTACAGCATCCGCAGCAAACCCGGGCCGAAACCAATGAAGGAGTCAAACCATACCAAGTACTCTGCAGAACATAGGAGTGTGGAACAGATCTTGGACTCTGAACTCACTGAAGAATTGTTAACCTTGGCTCTAGAAAACTCCTCGGTAGTCCACAATTTGGGACTAACAAGAGATTACGTTAGCGATTCAAGAGCCAAAGGCCAATCGACTCTTTTTTCGGGAGTTTTGTGTCTTGGTTCGGTGATTTCACTGTCAGGAAGACACAAGCTTGAAGAGCTTTATAGAAACTTTCAAGTTGAGTTATCATATTACCCAAGCCCCTCTCAATCACACAAAAATGACGAGACTTCTTACCAGGAACGTATCATTTTGGAGTTCATCCAATCCACAGTCATAGACGCTGCATTGAAATTCATGATATCCAAACCAAGACAATCACTACTGCAGTTAAGTAACTGCGTTAGACTAATAGAAACATATCGATATCATTTTATTGATTTGGTGGATAATGTTGAAACGCCCTTCTTATCCAAACTGAAACGACTTCTTTACTGGACCACATATGAAATGGCAAAATCAGCAAGCTTCGGACTGGGAATACGCTGTCCTATTAATCCTTGTTTTCATTATGTTCATTTGGTCGAATCGCTCGTTCCGTTTGGACAGTTGTATCAATCTATGTTTGAACCAACGCCTGAGACTGAAACGATATTTCTGGACAACACCTCCTTCAAGTCACTGCATCTGATAATGCTACTTAAGGCTGAAGACATAGCTGTGTGGTCAAGTAAGGTTCTCTATATGAAGAATCAAGATGATAAAGTGAAAGCGGACACGAGACTGTCGCTAACTGTAGAGTACATGAAATATGTGTCACAGCTCGAAACATTTGATTTAAACTATTTTAAGGAGACATCTAATAACAGGACATTGGGCTCAATCGAAAGCTTCTTAAAGCTAGCTTTCTGCAAAGTCTGTGTGGGTTTAATGCTGAACCAAGCAGTTATTGAATATTTCTCTTCTCTAAAATCTGCCTCTCCAGCTGAAAAAGGAGTACTGGATGAAGCAAAGACCCGCGTTTTTCAATTGTTACAAGACTTTCAACCTATATTGAATGGAGCCGATATTTGTGGAATCCACAATGAACCGTTTATGGTATTCGCTTTAAACATTGTTCTCAAAACATTAGTATACCACACAAACCAGTTTACCGAGGAAGCGGTGCAAGACCATCAAGAATACCAACATAGACTTTTCGATATGACAGACAGTGCTGTTCATACTCTGAAGGTGCTTTTTGAGGAACACCGCAATATCCTAGCAAAACGAGTTCTCGATGACTTTGATTTGAAAGTTGGACAAGCATTATACGATAGTCTTTTCCAACCTGATCCATTGGATTCAAGTGCATCTATCTTTTTTGACGATTTCATACGTCATGATCTTGTTGCAATGTAACAATTATTTATTCAATGTTATATAAGTGAAGGGTTCGGCTAAAACTTAATCACATCACTGCTTTTATATCCCAATTCTTTCAAAACACCCGCAATTGAGCCTTGGAAGCATGAAATACCTTTACAAGGACCTGCAATCGTCTTGACAAAACCTGGAGGTCCACATACCAATACCTTGAAGTTCCCATTCTTGCTGTCTTCCAGTTCTGATTCAATAATAGATTTTGTGATCCTTCCATGGTGATCGGCTTTTTGATCTTCAGCTTCCAAAACACTTACAAACTCAAACCGGTTTTTATAAACCTCAGCAAAACGCTCAATCTCACTTTTGAACATAATATCGCTCTCTGACTTATTGCAGTAGATCAGTTTCAACTTAGTCTTGGAATTATCATCGTTTAAAACACCAGTTATAAAACTCCAAAGTGGTGTAATACCCGAACCAGCACCAATAAGGTACACCTTGCTATATTTTTGGATGTCAACTTTTGCTGCAGGCAAAGGACCAGTGACATTGATATATTCCCCAACTTTCATTTCAGAAATAGACTTACTGGATGTACGGTTATAGTTCTTTATCGCAAACTGGATAAATCCTGGCTCATCATTATAAACCACAGTATATGGTCTCATATCCCCAGATGGAGCCTTAACCAAAAGGGGAGACGAGTATGGAATAGCGTTGGTAGCTGAAGAGTCTGGGAGACTGAACTTGAAAAGGTTGGTGTCGTGAGTCAGAGGTCTGACATCATCGAGACGCAGACGATAAAAGAAGTAGAATCCTTTTTGTGTTTGTGAGGTTTGTCTCCAAGCGACTCCGGCAGTCACAGCAATAACACCAACAGCTATAAGACGAGTTGGACTGAGCATGTTGGTTTTTCAATGAAGAACTGGGTACTACACATTGAGTTGTCACCTAGGGCAGATCAACCACCATTTTATACTCGGGTGATACATGAAGAGCACAGCCGTAAGCGGACTAATTATTAGTATTAGTCCGTCAATGCCTTCTTGGAATTGCGGTGGCCCAGACGGGATAAACGTTCAATACGTACTTATCATGCACTTACATAAGTGGTATGGCACACTGCAGAGTAGATCAGTGCTAGAGGGCGCGGTAATTGTACCAATAATCCCGCTTCAAAAGTCATATTACAATCTGTTTACCCCAGATTTTACTTTATATGGAGATCTGAGACTTCTTGATAAGATCTTTCAAGTGCTACATGTCATTACAACGTTATTTCTCAGTCTGCCAGTATATGCAGGCTTTAGTAAGTTAGCATTTGGCACTAAGAGACATCGTGAACACACTAAATTCCCTGTCTTCCAGGTAAATTTGATGATCTTTGACAACAGGTAGAGAGGAGCTATTCTTCAAGGAAATCAAATTTTGCAAAGGAACCCATTCCAACAGGGGGTTTGTTATTTTGCTCGCACTTAACTATGCCTTTTACACGAACCCTTTGAGGTCAAATGTGCCCAGGCTCATATTCTTACCAATGGAAGACACTTCAACAAAACGGTTGCCGTAATATTTATTACATAATCAAGAAATATTTCCCTGCAAAAAATTGCAGGGTGCTGGGTGAAGCTGTTTCGTGGTCTTCAGAACTGGCCAATCTACGGGGCAGGATCACACGGAGAAGTTTCGTCGAGAAGCCGGGATGAAAAAGGGAGGCAAATATCCGTCTCCGACAACCGACGGAAATTCACCCAAGTAGTATCTTGTAATTATAACACGGAGCCTTCACACTCACAGTATTAGGGATTTCATCTGGTACATATTTCGACCATTGCTGCCTTTGCATAAACGTCCGATTAGTAGTAATGAATCTTCCAGCGGAAATAGCAACTTAAGTACTGGTGCACTGTTTTTTGGTAGGTGCTGGTAGGCTATACCCGATTGGGGAAATGATAGCCTTTTGACGAGACGCGGAGAAAAAGTTTGAGGAGTATAAATTCAGAGATATTTCGGGGTAAGGTATGGAATAAGATTGTGAGATGCGCATCCCAATTGATCTGTTATACGAGCACACTTGTAGGTGTAGTCGTTTGAAACATCAAGAGAAATATACAAAGGCTACTCGATAAAGATGTCTACAGTAGGAAAGACTATTTCATGTAAGGCTGCTGTTGCCTGGGGAGCTGGAAAGGACCTCACAATAGAGACAATTGAAGTCGCCCCTCCTAAAGCTCATGAGGTAAGAGTCAAAATTGCCTACACTGGTGTTTGCCACACTGATGCCTACACTCTTTCAGGATCTGATCCTGAAGGTGAGTTCCCTGTTGTTTTTGGACACGAGGGTGCTGGTATTGTAGAGTCTGTTGGTGAAGGTGTGACTAGTGTCAAACCCGGCGACCATGTGGTTTGTCTCTACACTCCTGAATGTAAAGAGTGCAAATTTTGCAAGTCTGGAAAAACCAACCTTTGTGGAAAGATCAGAGCTACTCAAGGTAAGGGATTAATGCCTGATGGAACTTCAAGATTTACAAGCAAGGGCCAGTCCCTGTTGCACTACATGGGTTGCTCCACGTTCTCTCAATATACAGTTGTTGCCGACATTTCTGTTGTGGCTGTTGACCCAAAGGCTCCAATGGATAGAACCTGTTTGCTTGGATGCGGTATTACTACTGGGTATGGTGCTGCTACAAACACCGCAAAAATTGCCGAAGGTGATAACATTGGTATCTTTGGTGCTGGTTGTATTGGTTTATCTGTCATCCAGGGTGCTGTTCAAAAGAAGGCTGGAAAAATTATTGTCATTGATATCAACGATGACAAGAAGGACTGGGCATTCCAGTTCGGTGCCACTGACTTTATTAATCCAACAAAGCTACCAGAAGGACAGACTATTGTTGATAAACTTATCGAGGTCACCGATGGTGGTTGCGACTGGACTTTTGACTGTACCGGTAATGTTGGTGTGATGAGAAACGCATTAGAAGCTTGTCACAAAGGTTGGGGTGAGTCTATTATTATAGGTGTTGCTGCTGCTGGTAAAGAGATTTCCACCAGACCATTCCAGTTAGTCACAGGAAGAGTCTGGAGAGGATGTGCTTTCGGCGGTATCAAAGGAAGAACACAAATGCCTGCTCTCGTTGATGATTACACCAGCGGAAAGATCAAGGTAGATGAATTCATCACCCACAGACATCCACTGGACGATATTAACAAGGCATTCCATGACATGCACGGAGGTTCATGTATCAGAGCAGTCATCGACATGGAGTAAATATGTGCTGTTTATACACAGGTAATTCTATATATGCTATTGAAGCACTTGTCTTTTTGCTGAATTTGAACTGAACAAGAATAGATTGGTCAGAGATGTAATTTCTCTAAAAAAATAAAATGTAAAAAATGCCGTCCCCTGGAATCGAACCAAGGTCGCTTCTGCCACAAAGAAGAGTACTAACCACTATACTAGAACGGCTGCTTTAGGTCCTCATTTCGAGATCATTTTCCATATATTCTTTTTGAGAATGATCAAGCTGTACTTTTACAGCTTGTAATTATCTTATAGCTGATTCAAATTGTATTTAGCGACAGCAGTAACCAGATTCTAACTGTGGCACCCTAAGAAGGAGCAGCATTTTCTCGCTGTGCCTGGTTTAAAACGACCCCTGTTCACTATAGAGCAGAACCCGGGTAAGATTTTGTTTTCAGAGAGCTCCAACAAAAACTTTTAAATGATAGGAGGCTGATTGCAGACGTTTGATTGTCAGCACGGAATTTGTTTCCAGTTTTATTTACTAGGCAATACACAGCCAGGCTTGCGATCTCAGTTTTTCCCTCCGTATCAGCTTTGCTCTCTATCTATCAGTAAACAATCAAAACCAGAAGATCTACGATTATCATTCTACGAGTGAGCATCGGCTTATATTTATAATGGCGATAGAGTTTTGAAGCATTCCCGGAGTTGTGTCAATTGTTTTGGAGATAGAGTTTCTCATTTGATAATTTAGTTTTGTGACACTGCAATATATGGAGAACGAATGCCATTATCACATTGTATTAGTTGGACATACTTTATAGATGAGAGCAAAACCCGATATACCTGACTCCCAGGCGACGAAGAAGAGAAAATATTCACGAAACGGATGTAAGGAGTGTAAGAGGAGAAAGCAAAAATGTGATGAGGGTAAACCAGGCTGTTGGAACTGCTCCCACTTGAATAAGCTTTGTGTCTACGAAAAGAGTATCAAGTTCACGAATTCTCGCAGCCTCACCATCGATGGAACTGGATCTCTCAAACAAGCAGTCCACTTAGATTTGAATCCCGAAAAGAAAACTGCACGAGGCAAGAAGATTCTTGAATCATCCGAACAACCACCCGTGAATACCCCAGCAGCTGCGCCCGAGGAGCCAGCAGAAAGCGCCTTCATTGGGCAGCCGCCTATGATTGTTCAGAACCCACCAACAGCTTCTCAACCTGGGTATCTGGAGCCGTTTGACCTGGAATTTCTACACTCCAGAAGGGTGTCTTCAGATATGACAGAGACTTTGGCAAATAAACCTTTGACGGGAAAAACCGCTAGTCGGGGACAGCTCGAACAAGAGATAAGAAAACAGCTTTACTATGATCCTGAACCGCAAACAAACCAACCAAATGTCCCCATCCAATCAACGGAGATGGAGAACAACCTATTCAATGGCGCTAGTAACTTGATTTCTGATTTGAACGACATCATTCAAAGTTTTGGAAACGAATTCAAAGTGTCTCTAGCAGAAATGAACAGCTATTCTGCTGAAAAGCAACTTCAAAATGCGAATCTCTCTTCAGAAACTGTCCAAAACTTGCGGAATACAAAAGTGGGATACATGGAGGATACGTCTCCAACAAATTACTCAATTCCATCAAACGATCCACCGAGCGAACCTGAACTTGAAATAAATCCCTCTAGTGAGCCATACATTCAAAAGCTTACTAGTGTGCTAAAGTCAAACTTTGCGACTTCTCCTTCTGCTCTGAATTCGTCCGCCGATCAGCCATTAGGCGCAAGACAAAATACATCTCCCTCTGCCCAATTTTCTAACCCATACAACGATCTTCAACATGGAAGATTTCAGTCCACACGTCCTTTAGACGAAACAAGCGAACAGTCTAAGACAGTAAAGGAGAATCAAACATTATTAGCATTCCCGCCTCCTTTATCTTCAATTCTTCTATCAGATTCGCCGGAGCGACTAGAATACCTGTACACAATGAACCGTTCTCTCTCACAAAACGATATATCAGACTTAGCTGCGCTCTTTGACTATTCTCTTTCATCTACTCATTTGAATTACTTGAAGATATTTATAACCAAGATTCATATGAATGCATTACCATTCACCACCAGCTTTTTTCACAACTCCTTTATCAAGAGTTTCATCCTAGAGGCAAAGAGTTCTCCTCATCTAATGTTTGCACTTTTGGCCTTGGCAGCAAGATATGAATGTTATAGAGTCAACAGACTCCCGAAGTCAGATATTTCTTTGAAGAAAGTAAAGTATCATAACAGGTTTCGGTCATACTACTTATCTTCATGTCTCAAATCATTGGATAAAATACTTCACTCCAAACCCAAGATTCTGAACAACATTGAGTCATTGTTATTGACTATACTTCTTTTGGCATCTGACTACTCCGGCTCTACTGGTTCACAATGGAGAGCACATCTGCGAGGTGCCAAAGATCTACTTATTAAGTACTGCAAGTTCAAACCAATGTCACTGGAGCTTGCGATTGTCTGGATCTGGTTTTATGCAATGGAAATCCTTGCGGGACTGACATCTCCGAGTGGTGGAACTATTCACGATCTTGATGAGCTTGTGGACTTTTTCGATGTAGTGAAGAGTACAGGGAGATCAGGAACGGTCCTCAAGAAGTTTGGATTTCTTGCACCACGATACTGTGTGGAAGGAAATGAACCTTCTGACAAACCTCCATATTCATTCAATTTGTACCTGGGATACAGTGATGAGACAATAGATCTCTTTAATGAGATTGTACTGACTTCAGAAGCTCTTAGGCACCAGAAGAACGAACAAGACCGGATTGTCCAAGATGGATCTTCTGCCAATAACACGTCTAAAGAGATAAAGAATCATCCACTAATACAGAAGATACTCAATGATAATGGACAAATCAGAAGTTGTCACATACTCAAACTCTCAAACTTAGTGCTCCGGGCACGGTCGTTCATATCTTTATCAAGCACTCCTCCGTATAGAATACCACGAGACTCACTTTATCATCCCCTCAACACTAAGGGTTACCATTATAACAACCCCAGTGGAAGCAATATCATAATGTCCAATTATCTTCACAACACGAATCCCCAGACAGCGCTAGCAGATGACTTTGATAATTGGTATAGCTGGTCGGATATCAGTCAGCAACTTTATGTGGACGCTGGATACCTAAAGATTTTGACAATGAAGCACGGATATGGTCTGAATGGTCTTGATATAAACAGCCAGTTGGTCCAGGATGTTGTTGATAGAATGATATTGGGGATAGCTGCACTGGTAACCGTCAATAAAGACCTTACTGAGAAGGACCTTTTGGAGTTGGATGAATATTACAATAAAGATGACTGGGAGCTGAGGGAGAAAGAGGCTGCTGACACCAAACGTGATAGTACAGACAAAGATACAAAGACTCCCCAAACGACTTGTGACACAGACGATCATAATGATCACATCGCTTCTCCAGAAAAAGACGAAGACTCGGCCGATGTTGAAGAAGACAACATGGTTCTACCACAGGAGTCGGATTTGAATAAGTTGACTGGAAGATCCGAAGAGAGGACACCTGCTAACAATTTGGATTTTGACAAGTACTTATATTATCAGTTTGATAATCGATTGGTAATGATCCAATGGCCACTGTTCATGTGTGGTATATGCTGTATTGATCCTCGTCAGAAATTAACAATCGAATGTTGTTTCAATGCTCTGATGAGCCTGGGAGTTGGCTCAGGGGAAATATCGTTAATGAAACTAAAGAAGTTTTGGTTGTTACAGAAAGAGAAAGGTCCAAGTTATTCGTTCAATGATGTATCCAATGAGGATTACGACTCAGTTCCCTTCGTGTGAACACCGCTGTACAATAAATAGATATACATATTATTCCACTCGCTCTTGTAGTCGAAAAATGTCCTTGCTATTCAGCCAATATCTCTGGGTATTCGTGTAGTCATCGTAAGCGCTTTCTTTACCGAGTTTATCCAAAATGATCTGCTCTTCATCTGAATTCATGTTCTGCAAGTCTGGTGGTATTTCCTGCATCTGCACGGAGGGAGCCCCTCCAAGGAACCTTATGTTTTCAAACAATTGATTTCGGAGATCTTCCAAATACTTCTTTGAGTTCTTGTTATCTAGCTTATCTCCAAGATTTGGGTGCAGTGAATAGTCGGGCTGAAAAAAGTTTCTAAATGGAAGGGTCTCTGGTAACTTGGAGTTTAGTTTCACGTTTGTCATAATACTTGTTTCGTAACACCATAATCGACTCACGTTCCTAGGAGTGTACCCTCCACCTCCTACAACAAGCATAGGTATTCCGAAACTGCGAATAAATTTAACACATTCTCCATGGGCTTTTATATTCAAGTTGAAGCATCCAAGTCTATCACCACCTAACGAATCAGCTCCACATTGCTGCACAATTGCCGTCGGCTTAAACGTAGTAATTACCTGTTCCATGACCGACTTAAACAGACGCGTATAAGATTCATCATCAATCCCATCATGAAGAGGTACATTTAAGGCGAAATGCTTCCCCTTACCAAGACCAATCTCATCATAATTACCAGTTCCTGGAAAGAATTCCCCATTGTACTTATGGAATGATACTGTCATGACTCTGTCAGAAAGATAAAAGGCTTCTTGTACTCCATCTCCATGATGAATATCAATATCAATATACAAAACACGAGGGTGCACTCGAAGAAGATCTAGTATGGACAGAACAATGTCATTAACATAACAAAATCCACTGGGCTCAAACTTCTTTGCGTGATGAAGCCCCCCTGACCAATTGATGGCAATATCACTCATCCCAGATATAAGCTTCCTCGTGGCATCAAGAGAAGCTCCCGCATACATCTGACAGTAATCGTACATTCCTTCAAACACAGGACAGTCATCACCAATATTAAACTGCTTCAAAGCTTGATTAAGTTTCGTGGCGTTCTCAGGAGTGACAGACTCGAGAAACTTAACGTATTCTTCGGAATGAAACTCCAATAGTTCTTCTTTTGTCGCTCTTCTTGGCTTATATATATCCATCTTTTCATACAACTTGTATGCGATAACCAAGTGGTCTGTAAGCATTAGTCGAAACGGCTTCATTGGATGTCGCACTCCATAGTGATAGCGTGACACATCTGGGTTGTAGTGGTATGAAACTCTAGGGTCGTATCCTCCAGAGTCAAAAGTGTCGACGATGGGTTCAAAAAAAGGGGTTTCCTTAACGGTTTTTCTGTCTGCAGAAAACGTCAGCGAGTCATCAGACCACGTGTACGACATTATGAGGTTATGTGACAGGTTCCTTTATGTACAATACAACCGGTAGGCAGTCGACGAGCCGGTTATAACCTTCTTTTAAGAACAAAATGACATTGGTAATAAAATTTAAAATATGATGAATAACTTTTTACTTGATATAGTTGAAAACACACACAAGCCTCCCTTATTATATATTGTACACAAAAAACAAAGGAATTGTTATATGGACACAAAACAATAACATGATATCTCCCACATTCAAGGGCCTGCTGACCTTCTCAAGGTGACGCTGACGTAAAGTTTTGACTTCGGGGACACTTTGTTCAAGTAAACGCTGTTGTCACTCTACAGAGCAGTGCCTGTCTACATGAACCAAGAAGCTGTTTCTGTGAGCCTGCAAGAATTGAGGGAAGGCGTTGCGAATGAGATTCTGAGCTTTGATTTGAAGAACAAGCTGGAGAATGCGTTTGGATCAGAATCCCTTGGAATAATCGTTGTTAACAACCTTCCTCTTGAGTTTTCTGAGCTGCGCAAGAAAGTATTATTACAAGCAACTTATTTAAGCCATTTACCAGAAGAAGAGTTGACAAGGCTAGAGTCACCAGAAGGATTTTACCTGACGGGATGGTCTCTTGGAAAGGAGATATTGGAAAATGGAAAACCGGACTCTCTCAAAGGCTCGTATTATATCAACTGCTCGTTTTATAAGGATCCCTCTCTCGAAGGACCACCTGAGGATCAACGTAGAAGCTTTGAACAGTTCAAAGCTTACACTACATGGAACAAATGGCCCAGCGAATCCATTCTAGCTGAATTACAGGGGTTCCAGTATAATTGCAAGAAGCTGATCAACATGATGGTTGATATCAGTTTACAAGTTTGTCGTGCGTTAGACTGCTATTGCGAAAAAACAGTCTCGCATTACACACCTTGTTATTTGACATCAGTGGTCAAGCAATCCACTACGTCGAAAGCACGTCTCTTACATTATTATCCCCAAGAACCCGATGAAATACAGAAAAATTCCCAGGGTCCCTGGTGCGGTGAACACTGTGATCATTCCTGTATTACAGCCTTAACTGCTGCTCTATTTTTGAGGGAATCACAGTCATCTGTTGATATCCTATCTGAGAGTCCAGATCCAGCATCAGGACTATTCATTCGAAACAGGAACGGAGAGTACGTCAAGGTCAGTATCCCGCAAGATAGCCTTGCCTTTCAGAGTGGTTCTGCTCTTGAAGAGGTATCACATGGCCAGTTTAAAGCCGTTCCCCATTACGTTCAGTCTTGCTCTGTGCCGGGAATCAGTAGAAATACCCTGGCTTTGTTCCTTCAGCCCTCCTTGCATGACATGGTCAACTCTAAGGAGAACTTTGCTCGATTTTCCAACCGCATCCTATCGCAAAACCATTGATGACAATTCGCTAAAACAATCCAACCTTCGCTATAAGAAAGTAAAAAGTAGTGTATGCACCAGCATTTTTTTGTAGGCCGCAGAGGGCAAAAAGATGACAAGAAAAGAATTCGACCTTGTGCAACTCAAGAGGACAGTGGTCGTCATACCAATTGGCAGGGGCTCGTTCAGTATCAAAGGGCTTTATAGTAACACACCTATCGATCATGTCTGGTAAGCATTGCAACCACAAACGCCATCTACTGACATTTAGTGTTTGAATTACTAACGATTTATTTCATCAAGGTTCTGCTGGTTTTGATAGACATATAACAGTGTTCTCTCCAGAGGGGAGATTATATCAAGTTGAATATGCTTTTAAAGCTGTGAATTCGACGAACATCACGTGTTTAGGAGTTGTGGGAGAAGATAGTGCTGTGATAGTGTCACAAAAGAAGATCTCTGATAAGCTTTTGGATCCGAGTACTATAACCTATCTGTTTCGGATCTCAGAATCTGTTGGAATGCTTGCAACTGGATCAATTGCCGATGCTAGATCTCTTTCCATGAGAGCTAGAGGGGAGTCAGCAGAGTTCAAGTACAAATTCGGCTATGAGATGCCAGTTGATGCTCTTGTTAAAAGAATGGCAAACTTAGCACAGTTGTATACACAAAAGGCATATATGAGACCTATGGGTGTTTCGCTTATGTTTATTTCGCTAGATGATGATCTTGGACCATCTTTATTCAAAGCAGATCCTGCTGGATATTATTTCCGTGCTACTGCAACCTCAACAGGTCCGAAGCAACAGGAGGTGAATACCGCTCTTGAAAGAGCCTACAAGAAAAAGAAGGGCGGTGATTACATAGTTAAAGGTGACTGGACGAAGGTGGTTGAATTTGCCATTATAACTCTCAGCAATGCGCTAAGTACAGAGTTCCGCAAGAATGACTTAGAAGTTGGTGTTGCCACTGCTGATGGTTTCAAAACTCTTAGTGCAGACGAGATCGACGAGAGACTTGTTTCCATAGCCGAGCAAGACTAGAAATAGATATAAATAGTGTCCAATGACCAAACAGGTGTTAATTTAGAGAACAATTGTGGTAATAACCATAATATCTGTAGTTTATCTAATATCTATACAACTAGTTGGGTCAGAAGACGTAAGGAATGAATAAATATGGACATTCTTTGACATACTCATCCCAATCAGCCCCATATTTCTTCTTGCATTTGGCAATATCTCTAGAGGTTCTATGAAGCAGAACAACAAAAAAGAAAATTGGGTAAAACCATGGGAATATGGAAGTGAATCCACAGATCAGCCCCCAGGAGCAGGATTGTAACCAATCGGCAGTGTAGTGGAGCTTTCTAGCATACTTGTACCATCCATCTGTGAGAAGAAAAGATCCATTGGAGCATTTGATGTAGGACGGATTCTTCAAAACTTGATATGGAAGAAATGGGAAGGATTTTCTGATATGTGTATCTCCTGCTATTATTTTTCTAAACGAGTTCTTTTGACCATTGCAAGTATCAAAGAAGTAGTAAGCAGCTAATAGTTGAACAAAACACCAGCTGTTGTAAAGTGTAGACCAGTTGTACTCAGAAGGCTCATGATAATAAAGAAACAAAGTTCCCTGACAGTAAGTAAAAGGAACTCCTGCAATGTTCCAGAATATCAACATGAATCCGAACCTTTCGTATGCCATATCCCAAGTAGGAACAATCAGCTCTTCTCCTTTCGAGCATGCATTGGCATAAAGGTAATGAGCTAACAACATAAACAAAGCTTGGGTCGAAACCGTGCCATAGGTTTCATACTGCTTCAAACACAATCCCAATGTAAGGAAAAACAAAATATACCAAGGTAATCTGACCTCAAAGAACATTTTCAAATCAATGATTCCTATTCTAGGGTTCAAAGGAGCTCCCATAAACATATCGTAGATATGATTACCCGACAACTTGATGTAATCTTTTGACACATAGATGGTGTATAGATAAAGCCCTATAGAGAAAGCAAATCCTGTACTTATAGCACAAGTCATTATTTCACCAAAGTGTTCCAAAACAGAGTATAGCTTGAATAGACCTGTAGCGTGCAAAAATAAAGCCAGGGCAATATTCACATAAAAAGCAGCATACGCATTACAGAAGTAAGGTAGCTGTTTGTTATCCATATGAGCCAATGGCTGACCCTTTGTCCACACTCCAGGAAGAATAACATAAAAGATCCCCTGAACGAGAATGAAAACACCAAACACTATAATTGAAAACGATGATGGTATAGCGTCACTCTCAACATAGTGCCATAATTCTATTCCAAAATCCCCCCAAGACTGGCCCTGAGCCGGAAAAGCAGGCTTTCCCTTATAGAACTGAGCTGAAATCCACATGTAATACATCAAAAGCGGGAAACCTGCCATCATTCCAAATGCTCCTGCAGGTCCCCCGAATTCGTACACCACTTTGGCAGGAGACGTATCCTGGGCCGTTGATCCATTAGCAGGAATCAATGGGTCCGAATCTTTAGGGCCTCGAGGCTTTCTAGACATAGTGGAATGCTCTTACACTATAGTTAGGTACATTTGGTAAATCATAAGCTATCACTTCTGTTTAGTTCTCTCGTACATTATTTATACTTCGTTCAGGTGTGGGGGGTAAATTCTCTTTGCTAAGTTTTTCTCGTATGTCGTCTCCCTTATACGAGCGCAACGAGCAAAGATTAAATTCAGGCGAAGCATTTACAGACAGTTAGAGAAAAGGCGGGTGATCATATTAATATAGTATGTAACAATATACACACAGAGCTCAACCAAAAGGTGTGTATGCCCCGAGTCTGCAAACAAACTGTGTGGACAAACGAAGCCAAACAATAAGAGTATGTTTGGCTGCTCGTATGTGTATGTATGGAAAAAGAAAAATGCATGTAACTTGTAGACAAAGTTCAGTAACCACTAAAATACAAGAGAAGATGGTAAAACACATCATGCAACTAGTGATAAGTAATTGTGACAACAGAATATTAAAATACAATGGGTAAGGACAGATTGCCAGAGTATGCTAAGTGCTCTTCTTAAATGTTGAGCTGGTTCATTGCGTTGACAGCTTTTGCAGCTGATGGACTGACAGAGGTTGTAGGAAAAGCTGTTGCAATAGCAGTGTGATGGACGTTAGGAGGATGAGTGGTGCCGCCCAAAATGGCGGCGGAGGCTCCTCCTCTGCTAATAAGCTTGGACAAAATTCTTCTTCCATGAGGAGTGTTTCGAACATCTCCCAAATATGGTTTCAACAGTTCACTTAAATTTTTGAAACTACCATCGTCTGCCACATCCAGTGCAGTCTGCAAAACATAGTTGCCATAGGCGTCATATAGAAGGAGTTTCAAAGCCACAGAATCCTGCAGTAGTTGGCTAATGAGCAAAGGAGCTAATGTAGGAATCCGTAACGACTTCTCAATAACGTTTGATCCAAATTTATGTGTAGATAACTTTGTAAGATTCCCAGCCAACGAAGACACAACTAAATGTATGGCTTCTTGGGTGTTTGGAAGTTTCTTTGCTGTCTGAGCATCATTTGTTAAACGAAGTCTGTTTTCCTCCATACTCAAAACATATTGAACAACATAGTTACCGTAAGGGTCAACACTGAGATCAACACAGTTTTGTCCAACTTTCACACTCAATCTCTCGCATTGCTCAGGAGTTCCATGGTCAAAACATCTCTGCAACACACAGCATCCATGTCTATGCTTAGCAATCTTCACTGAATTCTCACAGGCAGCATCAAAGATAAAATTGCAGGAGTCAGGAGGTAACTTCTGTAAACATTTCTGGATAACATGGTTTCCATTCAAGTCTCTGCTTAATAAAACGACATAAGACGAAAGCGAATTGATGACAATTTCAAATTCTTCCTGAGTGTTGATACATTCTACCAGTTTCTGCAATGCCCGTGTACCATGAGGATCAAGGGCAATTCTAACAAACTGAGAAGAGGCATTACTGACCAGAATAGTTCTCTGCTCAGTACTAACTCTCTCCAAAAGCTTTTGTATCAGATAGTTTCCAAAAGGATCGATCATTAACTCTATTACATTGAGTTGGACCTCATTGAAGATTCGAGTAGCAGCATCATATCCGCCGATCTCTAGCTGCCGCTGAAGGAATCTGCATCCATGCTGATCCTTGCACAAGAAATAAATCTCATTAACAAAATCATCTAACGACGCATTGATGAATTTGGAAGCGTCTTCTCCGCGCCGCTTATTTGAAGAGTGCTTTCTATGAACATTGGCAGTAGCATTCATTCCTAAACTACTACGAGTTGGGTTGGCCTGTTGTAAATTCTTTCCGGTATTAAATCCATTGAAGGAATTAGATCTCACATATTCCGATCCATGATTAGTATTGTTAGACAATGGAGGATAATTCACAGTGTTACTACTTCCAAAAGGTAAAGTAGATTGTCCTGCTGAGCTCAATCCAACAGAAGGTGCAGCAGTAGGTATCTGAAAGCTCTGATTCATCAAGCTGTTCGCAAAAGCAGATCGTGGTGCAGTTGTAGGATTAGAGATTCCCATTCCAATCGACCCAGTTCCAGACAACATATCATTAGTTAAAACAGGACGTAAGCTGGAGACAGGAACATCAACCATGTCATTCTGTTTCTGATGCAAAGATGTAGACGTAACTGGATATGTCAGTCTTCTGGAGGTGTCACCAAGAATAGGTGGCCCAAACGAAGGCGTTCCTGGGTTGGAAGCACCAGATTCAAACTTGCCTGAAGGAGTAACTGAGGACAAAGAATCCTGGTCTTGTTGCAAAATCCCCTTAGATTCTGGCAACAAGAAAGGTCTGACAACAGTGTTGGTCAATCCAAGAGGTGCTGTTCGTCTGGGCTGAGGAGCACTGGAGGGAACTTGTACGTCAGATGAGCTGAATGGAGTTCCGTGGCTACTTCCAACAGAGAACTGAGAGCCATTGAACGAAGGCATGGACGATCCAGAGTTTGGGGTCAAAGATAAGAACTGGTGGCTTGCAGAAGCAGAGTCAAAAGGCATAAACTGGGATACATGTGAATGACTTCCATTTGGTACCGACCAGTTTGGAGTATTGGGCTGCTGATGCTGTAGGCCGCCACTGGTAAGGTTGGATGAAAATAAAGTAGAATTGGATGCATCAGGCGGAGTTGTTGGCACATTCTGCATAGAAGAGTCGTTCAACGGTGATAGTTGCGAAGAAAAAATAGATGATCCTTTTATAGAACGGTCGGGATGATCGGAGAGTGAATGTTGAAGGTCTAAATTAAGACCACCCAAGACACTTGTAAGGCCATCGAGTTGGGGTGACTCTGACGGATGATACTCTCCAGATATACCAGAGGATTTCAGAGATTGAGGAAAGTGGATATCACTGGGTGGAGTAGTAGTGGTGGTAATGTTCGAAGGAAGCAGAGAGTCATCTGGATCAACCGACGAAAGTGTAGTTTGATCACCCATTCTGCTTCTCGACAATAGCACTGTAGAGAAAGTGTAATATACAGCTAAGACTGTCAGACCTAAGACTGGTCAACCTCAGTTATGCAAAATGTCTGGGTGCACTTAAAGCTGCCACCGTGCCTTATTATAGGGTGATCCTGAGCAAATCGCAAAGAATTGACCTGTTTCAAAAAGCCAACCTAAATTACCCTACCAATATAAATCACTCGCAGTCAGATATACCTCCGGGACACACAATTGCGTCGCGCAGCTCTCTGACTATCTGAGAACCTTTCAAAGTGGTGATCTACCGGTAGTTAATGCCAATACAGCACTTCTATTCTTACTTATGCCAGTAAAGCCTGGACAAAGAGCCAGCTTTCCCCTAGTGAGCAAAAGAAAATTTTTATTAGGTGGTATTTCTGGCTTGCATTTCTAGCGGCTCAATTTAAGTAGAAGGACGCGGTGTAGAGCTGTATACTACAGATACCTCCTTTCGGCCAGTACTGGCCTTCAGTGGTACTATCATATCATCTAGAACAGTTCAGAAGCCATAAAATAGTTTCCCTCCTAACCATTCATGCCCATACTAAGCCAAAACTTTGTTGGTGTGTAAAGGAAAGCCCACAATTTCCCCCACAAGGTCTCCTCGAGGCCACCGCAAGAAATCATGACTTAACCAGGCAGACGCACAGGCCTGCCGGGGCGCAGGAAATATGCTTGCATCTTCTTACTCTCAGGCTGTGCAGGATCATAAAAGACTCGATTCGTATGGACAATCCAAACCAACCCGTACACCGAGTAGTGTGCATACCATCTATTGGTGGAACGTCTCAAAAGGAACTCATGGATGCCTCTATGATGTTAGTGAAGCTACGAGCGTCCCATTATGTACACTTGCTTCATGGATCGGGTCATCCATCGTGAGGTTTATGGCAGTGCAAAGTGATGAGCTAATCCATCATTTTTCCCAATTGGGATTCTATTCGCGCACACAGCCAGGAATTATGCAATTCTTCAAAATGCATGGTGCAAAGGTGTTAGGGTGGTGTTCAATTCTCCGCCTTGCGCCCCAAAAGGGAAGGCAGCAATTACGACTTCCCCTCCCTCTGTGATGATACCTTTTACCAGTCTGGGGAAAAATCCGCGGTGTTGCAAGCTGGTATTTGTTGGGATACGACTTTTATGAGGTACAGCAACAACGGAGATGGGCTCTAAGCTATGTAAGAGGTGAGTCAGATCATCAATGTCTGATGATCCATGACTGACTTCCAACATCGGAAACGAACTACAGTAGTTCCCTCCTTTGCAGTAAGCATTGAGCGAGTGGAGATGATTGAAGTGTAATAGATGCAGAATCGTTAACGCCACAATAATAGTATGGCGTATATAGATAATAGGAATAGAAGATAGGTGGTGCTGCGGGCTGTCTTGCTTGGCTGAGACCCCTCCCCCGCGTTAGCACTCCACCCGGACTCCGCACGGAGTCGATGACACAGAACCCCGCGAGGATGGCTACGGTTTCCGCAACAGTGCGCTCCTATCCCCGCAAAATTCGACGTTTTACTGCAAGCGGAGAAGACGTTCTAGAGCAAGGCACCGGATGTTTAGAAACATTACTGGTGCAAATGCTTTTAAACAGGCTAATGCTGGGGTAAAAAAACCCTCTTTTCAACTGCAAAAGTGGAACCACTACAGTTAAAAGGTACCACCACCACCATTGATCATGTCATCGAAAGAAGATATACTAAAAAGCACAAACAGTTCCCTCAACAACATAAACCCAGTAGTGTTCAGGGGAAGAAACCACATTGCCTGCATTCGTTGCAAGAACCAGAAGATCAAATGTAGCGGTGGAAAACCAACTTGCGATAGCTGCAAGCTTACCGGCAATGAATGTGTCTATCCTTTCAAAGACAGAAAGATAATCATTTTTGAAAGTCAGTTACACGATTTACAGGATAGAATCAAGACCTTGGAAGGATATATCAAGAACAATGGGACCTCTGAATCCATTGCAGAGTCTGATAACTTTTTTTCGGATCTTCATGATCAGAAAAGAGAGTTCATTCCTTTTCAATTCTATACCGACAATGAGAGGCTTGACAATGTCATTAATCTGTCTTTTGGGGATTCGGATCACCATGAGAAGAGCTATCATTTAACAAGCAATAACAGCAATAGTAAGACTTCCAACAGCTCCACCAATTACTATGTCTCTGATCTTTATTTCAATAATCATAGCAGTGATTGCTTAGTACAGCTTCCCCCAAGAGAGTACGCCGAAACTCTCATCAGCCTTTGCCTGGCATTGTTTAGAGACTCACATTACCTTTACGATGAGTACGAATTCCTTAGCCAGTTCAACAAAATTTACGAAACTCATACATGTTATTCCACTCCAGTTTTATCTCAACTATTGGTTTCTCTTGCAATAGGAGAGCTAATAGCATGCTCGCTTAAGTCACATGAACTCTCATTAAATGGATTAAATAAGGAGCTTTCTTCGAAAAGAAACTTCGTTAATAAAACCCCAGGCTTGAAATACTTTCTGAACGGGGTGAAGTTGTTCACGGTCAACGTGGAGATGCCCACACTACCTGGGATACAAACGGCTCTTTTAATCGGTTACTATAACCAGTCACTTAATAGAATCACAGCATCTTATGTGTGGTTTGGTCTTGCAACCAGATGGTCTCTATCACTTAATCTTCACTTGAAACAACCTAATCTCAGCAGCGAGCAAATTGCGAAAAGAAAGAGAGTTTGGTGGACAGTGTTTGCCTTAGATTCTTTTGCTACATCTCGTATTAGACTTCCTCAGAATGTCAAATATGATGAGACGCAGACAGATCTACTCAATGCTACCGATTTTGAGGAATGGAGAGGAGCAAAGATTCTGTCTTTACAGGTTTCTTTACTAAAGTTTACTGATAAAATAATCAATTCTGTTTACAATTTGAATCCTAGAAGCGTCTTCACGAATGACAAGGAGAAGTCTTGTTTACCAAATGATCTGATAAACAACACTTTTAATATGCTCAAGATTTTAGAGGAGAACTTTGAGGCCAATATTGAGAGCGACTTCCAGCAGTTGATGAAGGAGATGTATGAGAACAATCTATGTTCTTACCATAAGTCTTTGATACATGTTTATCTTAAGTCCAATCAGTATGTTATCACGACATGCAGACCTCTAGCACTGGCTATATTCAAAAAGTTCATTACTGTGAGAGAGGAGGATGTAAAGATAAAGCAGATTCTAACAAAATGTATAAATGCTTCAATTCATACAATCAACCTCATTTGCCAACTGAAAAGCTTCAAGTTGTTAACTACTTTTGATTATTGGCATACGCATTTTCTTTTCAATTCAATTTTGATGTTGTTAATTACTTTTGATGTTGAAGACAATCGTGCATGCCTAGATTTAGGAATTGACTTACTCAAGTTCATGGCTCTAGCTGGAAATCATGTTTCTAAAGACTCGTTCAACAAACTGATCCATCTGGTGAAGATGTTCAATGATTTGGGAATAATGGTGAAAGTGGATCTCAGCTTGCCTGATTTGGATCTTGGGTATCTTCCAGAAGAATATGATTCAATGTATGACGAGGAACAAACAGGAGTGGATGTGCATCTATTGAACTTGAATGCTAACCTCATTGATCAAAACTTGCATGACCAGATAGAGCAGACAAACTATCAGCTTCAGCAGCAACAGCAACAGCTTTTGCATCAAACAGAACAGCAGCCTCCTGCTTCTTTAATGAATCCTACGGGGCTTCAGAATGGTATCGCTGGCTCTAACGGAGACATTGCAGATTATGGTTTCCAAGAAATGAATATTTTGAATGCCAATTTCTTTGACAACTTACTGACCAATTTACAAAGCTGGGACTATGCTGGAGGACTTCAACAGGATTATGGTGGCCAAGGGATGGGTGCAGGCTTTAACCCGCAATCTTCTGAGTCCGTCCAAGAAAAAATGTCTGGTGGGACAATGAGTACAAACTCTACTGGGTCGCCCCTTGAAGGCATACAAACTACGTTACGGGCCGGTCCTCTAAGTCGTACAAATAGTGTGGTTCTTGAGCACAGCCAACTCAATGGAAACAGCTCTCCTTACAACACTCCTATGCAACAAGATGCATTGTTTTTATCTGCTGTGGGTCCACACACACAGCAGCCTCACATTCAGCATCATCACCCACAACAAGGCCAACCGCCACAGCATCATCCTCGACCACCTCCAGAAATACAAAATCACTATATGGCTATTTGATCTGTTCTTTTCTGCCCTGCTATGTTATAATACCATATATTCTCACGCTTATTTCGCTCCAAACCGCAATCGCTTAACAGTTTTGGCTGAGGATTCGTCGCCTTTTACGATTAATGAATGACCTGTTATCGCCCCACAAGTACGTATTGTAAAGTAACGAATGTATGCATACCTAGTTACCCCACAGTAATTTTAACCGGAAATTTAAATTTTTGGATTTTACAAGATTTTGAAACAAACCAGACATCAAGGTTAAATCACTATGATTTCCAACAATGTGTGACATGAAACAACAAACTCAGTTAACAGAAATTCAATTCTAACTAGGTGCGATTGATGCGGCTGAGAGTAATTGAATATTCTACTCAGCATACTTATATTGCTCAGCCTCAGCGCTAGAACTCCCATTTAGCTACAAAAAATGCTGCGCCTCATAGCTCCTTTGAAAAAGGGTCCTTCAGTAAAATTCGCAAAAGACCGGGTAACTGGACCCTGGCTTGAGTTGCATAATGTGGGGAATTTTCGCGAGGTATCGGCGATTAGGCGATTACAAGCTGTAGAACTGCGACTGCAATCAATATTCCATAGTACAAAGGACTTCAGGTGTCATGTTGACCGACTAGCAGCTGCAAGGAAGTTTCCCTTACAAAACTTCAAAAATGCGTAAATGCGTAAATGCGTAAATTCTAGATCATATACTATTGTAACTGGTATGATCGTCACATTGAAGCATGTGAGAAGCCTAATTTCGACGTTTCTATTATTATTTCCTTTTGCTTCTCTCGTCACACAATGTGGCTGGGTCTGGCGTCTTTGATTTATATTGATAGCCAATTAGTCACTTTCTGGTAGAGGCGCAGCTCTCCAGACGCCAAGAGTGCTGCCTCTCTGCAAAAAATCACGTCTCCAGGATACCCGGGCAAAATTATTTCACTACAACCCCACAGACATGACCGCACAGCCGCGCCACAAGATCGAGCAGCCTGTGGGCCCAAAAATTAGGCTGTGTGGAAATGGTTGCTTCTTACTACTCGTTTAATCATGTGAGTAGTTTTCTGTTATGTCAAATTGTTTTCTTTGTATGTCATGTTATATAAGAGATAGTGACAAGATATTCTCACCAGCAGCGTTATCTGAAGGCCAGAACCGACAAGGTGAGCGCCTCCTGTCATCTACCGAAATTATGAGATCCTCTGACTCTTTCAAGTATTATTTGAAAAAGGTGTCCTTTAACAACTTTTCTCCAGAGATCATAGAAGAGGAAAATGCAACGAGACAGCCTATTGTGAAACTATCTAAGAATGGGACACAAAAACCAAAACCTATTCTCAAGAATAGAGATGAAGTTTTTTGGGACAACACAGAGGTTGCTGGAAATGCGACGAGTATAGGATCACGATCCGGACTGGATTCTTACCCTTCAGCGTTCAGATCAAGAAAGAAGTCACTTGTGGAGATGACCGACGAGGAGATTCTTCAACTCGACTCCCAGTTTGCAACAAAACAGGTGAATGTGGACGACTTCAAGTTTGAGGCTGATTATTCGTTGGCATCATCATCTTTTGCGTCTTCCAAATTACTCAAGAAGATGTCTCAAAGCTACACCAACTCCACAGATTATCCAACAAAACCCATAATAAAGTCCAATTCCTTTTGTTTGAACTTCAAACATCAGAGCTACACTAGTAGTCTGAACAATGGAAAATTCTATCTTTTGCTGATTTCCTCCAAAGTGTCATCTCTCAATGCAATTGATTATTACCTCAAGCAGTTGAGCAAAGATGGAGATAATGTTGTTGTTTGTTCATCTCTCAGTGATGACGTGAATATCGAAGAATACCTCAATGAGGTGATTGATATTATTCTCATGAAATTCGTCAAGTTTACGCCACAGCCAAAAGTGCAAATCAATTTTGAATTCTTCAAAAACATGAACTATTTGAGGGATATCCTCAATTTGTACAACCCCAGCTTAATTCTTGTTGGGTCACCTTTCGAGAGAAGAAGGTCCAGCTCTATTTTAAGTAGCAAAGCCTTTATACCCATTGTGTATGTCAACAAGGGATACACGGTCGATGAAACTCCAGATCAGCAACTAACGGCTACAGGTTTGCCACTATCCAAATCAAAACCAATGACAGATACATCTGGAGATAACTCAATGCTTGCTTCTCCAGGAGGTGTCGCTTTCAAAACTCCTTTTTCTACTGCCAAACATACCCCCACAATCACCATAGAAGAATCTTCAGAATCAAAAGATCTTACCGACTCTTCTCAAAAGCCAGTTGATATTTCCCCTACCCTTTCTTCAGTGAACTCATCTTCAGCAACATCGTTAAATTCGCTTAGTTCTTTCACCAAACTTAAGACTAATGAAACTTCATATTCTGTTTTATTCGAGAAGTTGAATGATTTGCCAAACATTGAAGATCAGGGAAATACTATGGCAGTGGAGTACGCAGCATCCAAACCTCTTACTAAAGTCAAATCATTACTGGGAGATAACGACGACATTCAAACATTCAGCAAAATTCGATCGAATGGTAGTACTGGATCAGGACCATCAGGATCGGGGTCACTTTCTACTTCCTCTTCTGCCTATTCGAAATTAAACCCTCCAACTTCTTCTGCAAACAAGTTATCCTTATCATCTGTCAATTCTTCAACAGGAATGGCTACTCCTCAGCCGCCTAATACCAGATCAAGCTCCATTATTGAGCAATACAATCGTCGGATGAGTGTTCAGAATAGTGTTTCTACCCCTAACACCGCTAGAACTTCGTTATTGACCACTCCTCCGATCGCTGAAAGGCCATCTCTACAAAGTACATCGACTAGCACCAATAGTCTTGAACCTAAAAATCTCACAGAAACATCATCTCCTGTTGCTTCGAAAGATGTTAAACCTAGCCCAGCGGAGGTCTCCCAAGCATTTGACACGAAGAAACAAACAGGAGGCTTTTTCAAGAAGTTTATGAAACGTTAATCACTGTTTATAATCACATAGCACACATGCTTACACATGCTTTAATCTTTAAACGTACGTTATCTTGATAATTGATTTTTATACTTTGACGTAGTCAGGTTAGTTAGCTAACTATAGTTACTAGGGTATTTGAACTCTCCAATCTCATAAAAGTTCTCCTTGATAGCTCTAGGAGAAACAAATCTCGCCAAAAGGGATGCAGATCCTGCTTTGTCATTAGTACCCGACATTCTGCTTCCACCAAATGCTTGTTGACCAACAACTGCACCTGTTGACTTATCATTGATATAGAAATTTCCAGCGGCGTATCTGAGCTTTTCTTCAACAGTCTTGATAAATGCTCTGTCATTGGCAAAGACCGAACCTGTAAGTCCATATTTGGTAGTAGAATCAATTATCTCCAATAAATCACTGATATCGGCAGAATCTTCGTAAACATATACCGTGAGCAAAGGTCCAAAAAACTCTGTCTTCATGAATGCATGTTGGGGATCATTGGTCTGCACAATAGTAGGCTTGATGAAATACCCTTCTTCAGAGCTGAATTGTCCTCCAGCAAGAAGAGATAACTCAGAATCAACTTTAATAGACTCAATGGCAGTGGAAATCTTATTAAATGATGCTTCGTGAATCACAGGTCCCATAAACGAATGTAGACCTGAGGTGGCACCAGTATTGGTTGGTATTATTTGCTCAACATTAGAAACCAGGAATTTTTGCACCTCTGGCCATACTTTTGAGTTAACGTATAGTCTAGAAGTTGCAGAACATTTTTGACCTTGATACTCAAAAGCCCCACGTAGAGTTGAAAGAGCAGCATGAGCTGCATTTGCAGACTTATCAATAATGTGGAAGTTTTTGCCACCAGTTTCTCCAACTACTCTGGGGAAATCTTTATATAGTCCGGAAGCGGCATTAGAAGCAATCTTTGACCAAAGACTACCAAAGACTTGAGTAGAACCTGTAAAGTGCAATGCATTGAATGCGTCATCTGCTAAAACTTGGGTTGTCACAGACTCTGCATCTCCAGGAATAAAATTGATGACACCAGAAGGAAGTCCTGCCTCTTCCATGATCTGCATTAGTACATAGTTTGATAACATGGCATATGGAGAAGGTTTCCATACAACAGTATTTCCCATCAAAGCAGGAGCTCCAACTAGGTTTCCAGCGATTGCAGTGAAATTGAAAGGAGTGATGGCGTACACAAATCCTTCCAATGGTCTGTACTCCATTCTGTTCCAGACACCCGCTGTAGATTCTGGAGGCTGAGTCTTGTATAAGTCCTCAGCATACTTCACGTTGAATCTGAAGAAATCAATCAATTCTGCAACACTGTCTATCTCTGCTTGGTAGACGTTCTTTCCTTGCCCCAACATTGTAGCAGCTAGCATTTTATATCTATACTTCGTGGAAATAAGATCTGCTGCTCGAAGAAAGATCGCGGCACGATCCGCAAAAGACATATTAATCCACTGTTTCTTTGCAGTCTTTGCAGATTCTATTGCTTTCTTCACTTCCTCATCAGTTGACAAGGGATAGCGAGCAAGAACATGTTGGTGATCTCCAGGATTCACCTGTGTCAAGAACTTTCTTCCCTTGGAGTACGTTTTGGAGCCCCCAATGATTAGTGGGATTTCCGTAACACTATCCGTGAAGCTGAAAAGTTCGCTTTTCAACAAGTCCCAATCAAGCTGATCCGCTTTTGAAAATGGCTTAACAGGCTCATTACCAATATGCTTTGGAGCCGAAAAGTATGCTAGTTGTGCATTAGATCTCAGTTGCTGCTTGAACAAAGAATTATGAAACCCTTCTAAATAGTTGCTCGCGGCAACAAGCCCGAGAACTGGCTTGAAAGAGCTTTGCTTGATTCTTCTGGCAAGCATGTGAACACGTCTTGAAGTAAATTATCTGGCACTACACAAACAGCACAACCCTCAACGGTTCAATTATTGATGGGGAAACAGTCATTTATAGTAACGTTTGTTGAACAAACTCCTCGCTAAGCGTCGCCGGACTACAATCGCTGTTCTCCTTAAACTTATCTTTGTTAGGCAAAACGCCTGACAGATCAGGATAATTCCTACCAATAGCAGGAGCAGCCGAGCCACGGCAAAACTTTGTAAACTCTTAGCGAGCCGCCGTAACTTAGATTTTTTACCTGGTGTACGGGTGACATTCATGTTTTCACATGGGTTTCCCCACACTTAAGCAATGAGGGTATCTTCTCACCATTAAAATGAACATGTTCGCCTACAGCAATACGGTAGAGCAAGGAAGTAGTCAGATGATACCAGAAATTTATGAACACAAGTCCAGAGCTTGAGAACCATTTACGCCGTCGATATGGCGGATAAATTAGAACAACATGCGCTTGTCACAGAGGTTGTGGGGCAGATTTTTGTGATCCGTCTTAATCAAGCCACTACAATGAATGCCCTAACCATCCCTCAGTTTTTGGAATTAGCAGAAGCTTTGAAGGCTGCTGATAAACATCCCTCTACTCTGATAACCCTAATCCAATCTACTGGAAGATATTTCTCTGCAGGAGCCAATATTAAAGCCATTTCGAAGCTGAAAGATCGTTCTACAGACTATTTTCTATCTGAGATCACGTCCAAAAACCTATACCTTGTTCACCTGTTCACATCACATAGAAAAATTCTTGCTGTTGGGCTTAATGGCCCGGTTGTTGGGCTGACAGCTTCACTAGTTGCCATTTGCGATATCATTTACGCGATGAACGAAGACGTATGCATGAGCTTTCCTTTCACCAATATTGGTCTCACAAGTGAATGTGCTGCTTCTACCACTCTTGCTATACGACTAGGACTCAGCAAATCTCTTGAATATATGCTTTTTGCAAAGCCAATTTTTGCAGCAGATCTCTTGAACACTGGGTTCCTTAACAGGATATATAGGTATGAGAAGAATGATTTCAGAGCTTTCAATTCAGATCTGATAGATTCACTCAACAAGGAGCTTCAGGGCCTTGATGGAGAGGTTGTACTAGAAAACAGAAAGTTAATCCGCAGACAATTTGACAATGAAATAAGAAAACAGGTTCTGCAAGAGAGTATGGATGGTCTTGATAAATGGTCAAGAAACAAGCCACAAGATGCTTTTAGAGAGATTATCAGTGGTAAGCGTAAACACAAGCTGTGATTCAGTCTGTATTTTATATATTTGAATAGTTAACTAGCTATGAATCAAGCAGAGACACTATCGTCCCAATCTGCCTCATATTCATGACTTTCTTCGTCACTAGGCTCTCTAACCAAACGTCCCCCATCATTGCGAATATCTATGTCTTCATCAATCTCAGCCCCAAGCGTCTTATTAAGATTCCATCCTCCAAGAATGGCAACAGCCATTATGAGAATAACCAATATACCTGCTCGAGTTAGTTGCCATCTGAACGACTCTATTTCTGATCTGAGACCAGAAATCAGCTCTGACGCTATTTTGTTATTTAGATCATGATTCTTCAGATTAAGTTGCTTCTGATGAAGATTATTTTCATGCTTAAATTGATCTAAGACCATCTTGATTGTATTATCATTGAGCTGAAGCCTTGACGACGTCTCATCCTGCAGGGAATTGAAAACTCTCTTGAGTATAATAGAGGAGTTCGTCAGGTCACTAATTGAAAGTTCTCTGAAACTTCGAGTTTCAACAAGAAGCTCACTGTGTGCTGCTTCAAATAGGTAAGCCTCGTTTTCTAGATCAACTTTGGGTACAAACTTCTGGTGAAGCCATCTAAGCTTTTGCCTGAGAACAGTACATATCAGATTAAGGATTATATCTGTCTGTGCTTCTGAAAATCCACTTTCTTTCAATTCGTTGTATATCTTATTGGTATCCAGGAATGTTTCCATCCTTATCTCATCGATCTCATCCTTCGATTCTGACGGGACATTTTCTTGGTCGTTTTCTAGTATTGGAATAAGTTTCTCCATTTGAGAAACTACACCATCTATCTCGTTAGACTCGCCTATATTCAAATTGAAGTTTTGGTCGTTATTAATCTCGTTAATTATATCAACTATGTTGTGGCCTGTGGTGGAGTTCTGAAAGTCATCCGATTGTGGAGAGGTATTCGAAGTCTCATTACCGGTATAGAAAAAGTACTCCTTCTTCAGGGCTGCCTGAGCTGAAAAAGATCGTAGTCCAGGCCTAAGACCCAATAAATAAAACCTCTGTGATGTGAAACAGGGTAATATATGGCACGTAGGTGTTCTCCTAAGAAAATAACTCACAAGCATAAATGATAACTATTCAAAATGCTTATCGCTTCTTTTATCATCCAGTGTTTCGATTTGAATACAAGAACATAGACAGCAGAGGGAGGTATATGTCAAGTTGAAGTTGAAGTTCAAAAATAAATAGAGTAGACCGCTTTCAAAAGTGTGTCGACGCGTCGATACGCCATAAAGAGGGTCGATTCCTGTTTGCTAGGACTGGATCTCTAAAAATTTGCTCGACTTGTCTGAAATGAAGTTGAAGAAACCAAGCAACAACAAAAAGAGTGCACTTTAGGTTCTTGAGCAAGCCGGTTGTCATACACTTGAACTCTTTTGAGAAGTACCGAGCCATGTCTGAACTTGCCAACAAGCCGAAAGCTGAGCTTTCAGAGCAGGACCTGCAAGACCTCGAAGACTACGAATTTAATCACGGACCACTAAGAATATTAACACAGTCAGTTAAAGCGGAATTCAGCGTGCTGATTTCTCTACGGAATAATCATAAGCTTATAGCGAAAGTGAAGGCATTCGATAGACATTGTAATATGATACTGGAAAACGTTAGAGAAGTGTGGAATGAGACGAATCCTGACGATAAGAATAAGAAAATTTTAAGAGAACGGTTTGTATCTAAAATGTTTTTACGTGGAGACTCTGTGATTGTCATACTAAAGAATGCCGAATGACTGCAATCGTGGCCAGTTATCTGTTGTACTCACCTGTATATTATCCCATATGTTAATGAATTGATTCAAGGGTGGCTAAATTCTTTTGAATTTGGTCTCCATGAAAAATAAAAGTAATTTTTAAAGTCGAGATTTTCACTTTGTAGTAGTATCAGATTTACTGATCTCAACTTCCCCTACGCTGACGTCTGCTTTGATCTCGTGCAATGTCCAGTGTTGCAGAATGATGTATCCAAGCTTGCTGTTGAGGCCAGTTGGTGTTCGTAGTATAAATCTCTTGATTTCAAGGAGATATTTAGGGTCTAAAAAGCTGATAGACACATACAAGGGATATTTAAGTTACCAGCTAGATCGAACTAATAATCCTGTTTATTTCAATGATGATCAAGATCTGGCTGAACGGATGACCAGAATACCTTTAAAGAACTATAGAAATTTCATAATCGTTGCCCATGTGGACCATGGAAAATCTACTCTTAGTGATAGATTATTAGAGATCACAGGTGTTATACGACCCGAAGCACGGAACAAGCAGATTCTAGATAAATTGGATGTTGAAAGAGAGAGAGGAATCACTGTCAAAGCCCAGACAGTATCGATGATTTATCATTACAACAACGAAGATTATCTCTTCCATCTCGTTGATTCCCCAGGTCACGTTGATTTTAGACTCGAAGTGTCTCGATCATATGCCTCTTGTCAAGGAGCTCTTTTGGTTGTAGACGCATCTGAAGGTATTATGGCTCAAACCGTAGCCAATTTTTATTTAGCATACTCTCTTGGTTTGCAACTGCTTCCTGTCATAAACAAGATAGACTTAGATACTGCCAACATTGAGAGAGCTGAAGAACAGATACAATCAACCTTTGAGCTTCCCAAAGAAAATGTGGTACATGTCAGTGCCAAAACTGGTAAAAATGTGGAGTTTTTACTTCCTGCTATCATAGACAAAGTTCCTCCTCCAACGCATTGCAATCCCGATGCTTCTTTGCGCGCTCAAATTGTCGATTCCTGGTACGATTCGTATCTTGGTGTTATATTACTTGTTAATATGGTTGATGGGGTAGTGAAAAAAGGATCCAAAATTCAAAGTTACAGGACAAAGAAGAAGTACGAAGTGAAAGAAGTAGGTATCATGTATCCAGATAGAAAGAAGATGCCACAGCTGACTGCAGGCCAGGTTGCTTATATTGTTCCAGGGTTTAAAGATCCAAGCGAAGTGTATGTTGGAGATACTTTATTTATTGCAAACACTGAAGTTGAACCACTTGAAGGTTTTGATGAACCTAAATCAATGGTGTATGTTGGGGCGTTTCCAGCTGATGGCGCTGATTTTAAGAAGATGGAAGAAAGTCTCCAGCATCTGTTTCTTAATGATAAATCAGTTACATTTCGACGTGCAACCTCCAACGCACTAGGTCAAGGATGGAGGCTTGGATTTTTAGGATCTTTACATGCCTCTATTTTTAAAGAAAGGTTAGAGACTGAACATGGAAAGAATCTCATTATAACGGCACCCACTGTTCCATATAAAGTTCACTATAATGACGGAACAGAGAAGATAGTTTCCAATCCTGACGAATTCCCAGAAGCTGCTCTGCGATCAGAAGTTGCCTATTTTAGTGAGCCATATGTGGAAGCAATAATGACTTTTCCAAACGAGTATACAGGTACTGTTATGAAGTTATGTGAGAATAATAGAGGTGAACAAGTGGAGCTTCAGTATCTTTCAAATGGTCAAATGCTCATGAAGTATTTGATTCCAACTGCATTGTTGATTGATGATTTCTTTGGAAAACTTAAAAGTGTGACAAGAGGCTATGCTTCACTTGACTACGAGGACTATGGGTACAAGAAGTCCGATATCTATAAAATGGAGCTTTTAGTCAATGGAAACAGCATTGATGCTCTTTGCTTGGTGATGCACAAAACCGAGATTGAAAAGTGCGCAAGGGAAGCCACGAAGAAGTTGAAGGAGTTCTTAAGGATCCAGCAGTTCGAAGTGGTGATACAGGCTAAGGCAAATAACAGGATTGTTGCAAGAGAGACAATAAAAGCAAGAAGAAAAGATGTCCTAGCCAAGTTACATGCTTCTGATATCACTCGTAGAAAGAAATTGCTGGTGAAACAGAAAGAAGGAAAGAAACATATGAAGGAGGTTGGAACAGTTAGAATATCAGCCGATGCCTACCAATCGTTCTTGAGACGAAGCTGATTTGAAACTGCTTCTCATATTCTGTAAATAGATATATAGTGCATTAGTATTTATACACTTTAATGAATTACATTCTCATTCTTCAAAAGATCCTCAATTAATTTCCTCATTCTCAAGCAGGCTTCCTTTTCATCAATTCCTTGATCCAAGGATCCCTCTAGCTCCTTGAGAAAATCTAGTGATGCCTCCTCCTGAATCACATCGGGGTCAATATTTGTGGAATGCGATCTCATGCCATTGGTAGACCCAACATTCCGGAACACAGTAGTGATCTCACTCAAAAACAAATCAATCTTTTCAATAATAGGCCTGTTAAGCAATGACTCACCAGAGACAGATGACGAGGCATTCACTTGCCTATGCTTGAGATTAGGAGAAAATATTTTTGTCACAGTTGGCTTCAAGTCTGCAATTGAATGTAGATCAGATGTCAGACTAGCGGTAGAAACTGTATCAGGAGAGCACATCTGAAAACGTTTAATCTCTCGCTGCCTCAAATTTATGACGAAAGCGGTGGAAGTATAATCAGGTCCCATTTTTATCAAGTCATCTCTTAGACAATTCTCTATCTGCTTCTCTAAGTTCTGTTGTAGTGGACATGACATCAAAGAGTACTCTGGACAGAATTGGTCAACATAACCGACTAAGAGGGGGAGTCTCGCGTTGGATGTTTTCAACAAATCAGATTTATCAAGGTGTTTCGGCATTTCAACGTCAACCAAAGTTACGTCATTACTTTTGCTGAGCTGAGTCGATAATTTGGTGGACATGGTTTCATCGACAATGTATTTTAAACCATTTGTTAGTTGCACTAAGGGTCGCTTGATCACACAGGCAGTTCTGTCAATGTTGATTATATCGCTGGATTGGATTGGATAATTATTGGTCTTCGTAAATATTTTCGTTCCTGGAGAGCATGAGCTGAAGGAACTAGCAAATGGAGAGGAAGGTTGCGTTATTTCGTTAGGAGCAAGATTCAACAAAGATGTCATTCTGGAAGGTTTAGATATTTGATTTGAATTTCCAGATGATCCAGACTTCCACATGTACTCATCGTATTCAATGGTTGGTGAAGGAGTTAAACCAGAAGTAGCTTGACTACCAAAGCCAGAGTTAATATTACTTCCAGCCAGTGATGTATTATACCCAGATCGCCATCTATCAATCAAGGACCCCAGATGGAGACTGCTTCTCCAGGACCCTGATACATTTGGAGTTTGTGAACCATACGAGCTCGAAAGATTTTGTAACGATGCATATGAGGAGGTTCGACGTACCTGTAAATTGACAATTCTCTCAGGCTTGACGCTTTCAGAGTTTCGTGAAATAGGGGAGTCAGATATAAATGGTGTGGACTTCGCGCGAATCTCCCATCCTTTTGTAGCAGAACCAGGTTGGAAGTTATTTGAGGTGAATGAGCCTGAGTTCGAAGCCTCCTGGGAGTCACCTCTCATAATAGGTATAGGCTTAGACAATTGTGCATTGAAGTTTGACCCCTTGCTGTTGGTCTGTAATATTGAAGGAGTATCCATGTCGACAACAGTGTTTTCATCGTCTGTCAATTCACCGTCGCCATTATTAGATTCAGTAAAGGATGTTTGAATGGTCTCACCTTGCAAAACATCAAAATAATCATAACCGATTAGGCCACATATTATAAAGATCAACTTTTGCGACACTACCGGATTCCCCGTTATAATAACAACTCGCGTCTTCTGCTTTTCACCTTTGGTACTAATTCCAAGAAGTCTATTTCTTAAAGGAATGATGATCGAAAGTAATGTTGCCAAGAATCTCAGCTCAGGCACAACTGGTAGCTGTGAATTTGATGAAAAAGAAGACTTGGCTGGAGAAACAGAAGTTGACGTGGTTATATAATGGACAGCCTCATTTTGCTCAGAGGTCGGAAGTAATGACATTGTGTACTGTTTCCCTTCTTTGAGCTCCAACCAGGAAGCGGTAGTCCACGCCCAATTCATTAGCGAGTAATTAGAAGACTTTAAGGAAATATAAAGTCTTGGTGTTTCCATGAGAACCGACAAAGATCTTATGATGGAAAGAAATAAGTTGTTGACTTCGATATCTTTTTGTAGTAAAGACGCAGGGAACTGCAGACGGCGGTTAGCGGGCATGCTGTGGGCTTGCTCATTAGTAGTCTGAAGGCCTTGCTTTCTGTGATAATTTTGAGAAACAGTAAATTGCATCAGGCGAGCAGTGATCGCTCTTTCAGCAAGCGAAAAATGGGACATTATCTCCGTCCAGTTATCTGCAATAATCTCTTGTACACTTTCTTGAGCTGAATCAATAGGTATGATCAATCCAATAGAAAACCTGGTGGAATTACTATCATATGAAGGTTGATCATCTAATAACACTGAAGACACAGGTCTCCACTCATTACTAGTAGCAACAGAGCATGTTCTGAAAGTTGGATCCAGAGAAAACAATCGGGTGATAAGTACTGAATTAGGCATAGATGCCAACGGAGGTAAAAAGTTAACTTTGGTCACCGCAACAGTATCATTAGTGAGAATACCATAGTAGCCAAACATGTATGTAGAAATTTCGGCAATGGAATGATGTAAACTCTTATTCAAAAAAAATGCTCCTGGTGTTGACCGCAAGGACGATGTTTCAACTGGAAGCGAAAATGAGGGTTTGATATTAGTTGAATGTGAAGACGACGCTGCTGAATCAAACAAAGTCTGCTTTAGTTTTATACCAAGGTCTTGGAGCACGACCATTCGACAACAATTCATTCTGTCAGATATTTTGAATGATGGTTGTGGGAGGTGATCACCAGAACCATATAGGAGACAGCAATTTCGACTATCCTCATTATAATTAACAGGAAGAGGTGTACCAAATGAGGGAGAAAAATTTGATGCACTGTGTAGATGTGGAAATGATTGCGAATGGTGACCTAAGGAAGGAGGCGGAACAGTAGGAATCTGCCCAGTAGAGGGTACCAAACGAGGAGAATGATCTGAGGTTCCATCAGGTGATCCTTCTTTTTTCTTGAACAAGCTTCCTAACATTATACAAATCGGGTGTGCAGTATATGAAAGTTGTCTTTGTATCAATCTCTTTTTGCAAATAAATCTCACGAAAAGAACAAGGACAGCTTAGATTCTCATTGTTCACTAGGCAAGTCTGTCAAGAACCGAAATCAAAAATCAACTCTAATGATCCATAAACCACCGTGCCGAACAATTATAAGAGAGTTTAATGCCTTTATCAAGCAGAAGTGAAGCTGACGGTACTGCTTTTAAAATCTCGTCAAATAGAATCCCTCACCTGAAACAGTTCTGTGGCTTCGGATTCACAGGAAAAAGCCTCACCCGACTAGAATCAGTCAAACAGCTTTTGATCCAAAACCGCTCCAGTTTAAACTATCTGGAGCCTTACTGAGCTTGTGGTTCGATCCAAAAGTGTCCTTCCTCGACCGATAACTGTTGGAATAGCCTTTCCAATTGAGGGCTTTTTGAAAAATAATAGTTCTTGCTTACCGATGAGTTACATAATCCAATCAGAAAATAATACTTGCGCTGTCTCATAGTATGGCTTCTTTATCAAACGCCGAAGACGTTTCACGTGCAATATATCATGTGATAGTTAAAAACTAGATTTTGGTTATTATTTCAGCTGCTTTCTGTGAACAAAGTAAGAGTCTTATTATTAAAAGCCTTTTATTCTAATTGTGTAAAAAGATTCTCAAACAATCAATTCAACAATCACCGGATCCAGGTCTACCAATAAAGTAACGTAGTTGAATTACCATTTGCAATCGTTTTCTTCAATATATTGTTTGTTACCAAGAGGCCAACCCTAGCGTAAGTGAAGCACTTGCTGTCTTAGCAGTTACTCTCTAGGTTGTTCCGATCATGTCAAACAAAGAATTTGCTGCTGATATAAGATCAGCAGAAGCTCAAGAAGCAAAACCTACTATAAGCTCAATTGATGAAAAGGAAGCAATGGATAGTGTACCTCATTTCAGCTCTTCGTACACGGGGGATGGGTTTGGCTCGGTTAAATCAGATGATAAGAAAGGAATGAAAATTAAAGATTCTTCTTATGAACCCAGCCCATCGACATCTCCCACTTCTTCCAGGCACCCATCTCATGGATTGATTCATCATTCTCTGATTTCTTCAGCAAGTCAAAAAGGAAAGAGCTCCAACCCTTCCTCTGGAAATTCTAGCAGGAGAGTTTCTCGTGTGGAATCAGCGCTCCCCACGTCATATGCTGGCTTTCACGCTGCTAGGTCTACACCAGACAAGAACATTCCACCTCTCTCTCATCCAATAAAGCCTAAAAAGACAAGGCGCTCTACGACATTATTAAACAGACTCATTCCTTCAAGACGAGAAAGTGAGCCAGTTGAAAGCACAGGCAGACGAGCGTCATCTCTCGGCATTAATAGAAGTACAAGGAAATCAGATCCCATTGATTCCACTACTGGTCACCCTTCCGACAGTGGTCGTCATCGGCGATTTTTAGCCCCTGACTCTTTAAGGCTAACTGACTCGAAGTCGAGGAACGATTCTGTGGCTTCTATTCACACGCAACCGGTTCCACTTCCTCAAAGTCTTAAATTATCTTCAATTAAGGACTTGTCTACTACAAATGAGAACAGGGATGAAAGACGAAAGCTCTCAGCACCTTTCGGAGTGGATTTGGATACTGATAATGATGAAATGACAGCTATAACGCGATTATCAGATGCCGGAATGTCTCGCATGGGGTCAGTAGTAAGTGTCAACTCTCAGTTTCCTCAAGAGTCGAGCTGGAGGGCTCCAGAGAGTTGGAAGGTTAAAAACACAAAAGACGATAACAGAGCATTGGGAAAAGGTCAGGATGCACATAGTCTTGAGTCAGATTCGGATTCATGCGAGTCAAACTTCTCTTCAAAATCTTCCGATGAAGTTTCCAGCTCCCCAACAGCTGCTTCTGTCTCTGCTGCTACGGATGCTTCGACAGCGACACCTCCTGAAGAGAGAACCAACTCTGTTGATATGTCGGGCGACTCCAAGAGCCAAAAAGTTTCTCAGGAGGAAGTTCACCATCATCACCACCACCATCACACACATCACGGGCTACATATCACAGAACTCAAAGGTGCTGCTCGTTCTTCTGTTAGAATATTCAAGGGAGAGAAAAGTTCAGTTCTACCATGTACTCTTGATACAACGTGTAAAGATATGCTTGATATTCTGAGAAGAAAGAGATTTTTGAAGTTCGAGGATGACCATATTATTGTTTTGAAATGTGGTGGTTTAATACGAAGCCTCTCATTAGATGAGAAGCCACTCAAGATACAGAGAAACTTATTGTTCTTGTATGGATACAACCAGAGAGATAACTTAGATTTCATCGAAAGAACAGACTTGACTTTTTTGTTCAAGTTTGTTGTACAGGAGCGTGGAGTCGAGACTATTAGCAGTGAGCGAAGAAGAATGATTGACCTTCAAAATGTTAATCTAAACAATTGGAATCTTCAAGACATTCCTAATTTTCTTTATGCAGAGCCCATTGTCACTCTTGATGTTTCCCAAAACCCTTCATTTGAACTTACAAAAGAATTCATGCATGATTGCAGAAATCTTTTGAGACTCAGCTTTACTCGTAATGGAAGTCCAAGGTTCCCATCATCCGTTGTATATGCACCCAGACTTGAGGATCTTAATCTCGAGGTGAACTACATCAAGATAATACCTCAAGAGATTTCCATGTTGACAACACTGACAACCTTGAATTTGGCTTGTAATAGAATCTCACATCTTCCTGATAGCTTTTCAATGCTAGAAAATCTACAGATTCTGAACTTGTCATCAAATCGTTTGAAATCTATTCCTGATCCTGTTATCAAAATCAAAAGTATCAAACGATTAGATTTATCTTACAACTCCATCTTGGATCTTCCTGAGTCTCTAGTAAATTTGGAAAATCTGGAGGTGTTACAGTTGTCTGCTAATAAGTTATCCAAGGATTTGCCTGCATTCTTTGAAAAACTCTTGTCATTGATAAAGATTGATATAAGATTCAACCGATTTGATTCTATTGACTCGCTGCGAAACCTGGAAAAATTGGAGGTTATCAGAGCTACAGGTAACAATATATCTGTTTTTCGAAGTAGTGCATCGAACTTATTTGAAGTTGAGTTAAATATCAACCCGGTGACATACGTGAAGTTCAGTGAGCCAATGACAAAGTTGAAAGTTGTTGACTTTTCTAAGGGGAAACTCACTTCATGTAACTTTGTTTCAATGTTACCAAGCGTTGAAAAACTGACACTAGATTATAATCATTTGGTGTCACTTCCCAGCGATATAACCAAGATGAAGAATCTGTCGTTCTTTTCAGTTATGAAAAACAATATAACTGAACTTCCGGATACCATAGGACAGTTGACAAAACTTAAGCATTTGGATCTACATTTGAACAACATTAGCTCATTATCAAGCGGTCTTTGGAAGCTGGAGGCTTTAGAATACCTAAACATATCATCGAATCTACTGGAAACCTTTCCCGATCCTCCGGAGTCTTACTCTTTTGGACCATCACGGAATAGGGCCGGTACGCTAAGATTACCGAACAAGGATCTAGAGACAAATACTGTTGATACTTCTGTATCACTCTCAACAAGGCGAAGAGGCAGTGTTGTTTCAGGAGCAGCCTCTAAAGAGATGAGTGGAGGTTTGGATAAATCTCTCAAAGTGCTGAGTTTGAATGATAACAAATTCACGGATGCTGTAATCCAGACCGTTTCTAACTTTAGAAATTTGACCTTCCTTAACCTATCTTATAATGAGCTTTTTGACATCCCACCAGGCTATCTTAGCAATTTGACGAAACTAAGAAAGCTGTATTTGAGTGGCAACCATTTGTCGAGTTTACCTGTTGAAGACTTTGAGTCTTTCACTGAAATGAGAACGTTGCATTTGAATGGTAATAGGTTCCATTCTTTACCAGCAGAGCTTTCAAAAATATCAAATTTGACGGCTCTTGATGTTGGGTCGAATAATCTCAAATATAACATTGGAAACATACCTTACGACTGGAATTGGTGGTATAATCAAAAGTTGAAATATCTGAACTTCTCTGGAAACAAAAGGCTGGAGATAAGACCTTTACACAAGAGAGAAGGTATGGAAGATAGTCTGGACTCATTTCTTATACTCAAAGACATGAAAATTCTAGGATTAATGGATGTCACCATCACTACAGATGCGGTACCGGACCAGAGTGTGGATGTAAGAGTTAGATCTACTGTTTCACAATTAGGAAAGTTTGGATACGGTATATCTGATACTATGGGTGACAAATCCAATTTGACTACGAGAGATGTTGTAATCGAAAAGTTCAGAGGTCAACCTGAGGAAATGCTTATTACCATATATGATGGAAAGAACTCCTCTGATAAACACGGAGATAAGATATCCAAAATAATTCAAGAGACATTTGGTATTCACTTAGATAAGGAGCTACAGAATGTGGGAGAGAGCATTGGAAAGGGTCAACCTGAAAAGACCGTAGAAGATGCACTGAGAGGCGCATTTTTAACGATGAATTCAGAAATGAACATTTTAATAAACAGAGATGAATCATCAACATTTAGTTCTGCAGCAGCCCATAGAACCACTACAACTGATGAACTAACCATCGAGAGCGATGGATTGACCGGTTGCTGTGCTACCATTATTTATATAAAGGGGAAGACACTTTATGTGGCAAACATTGGTGATACCATGGGGATACTAACGAAATCTGATGGAGATTTTACTTTATTGACAACGAAACACGAACCATATGCTCCTGAGGAATATGAAAGAATCAGAGACTCAGGCGGGTTTGTTACGACAGATGGATATTTAGACGGCGTTTCTGACGTATCGCGAGCTGTTGGATATTTCAAGCTTATTCCTCATATCAATGCTGTTCCAAGTATCACCAAAATTCAATTAACCCCCAATGAAGAGATGATTGCAATTGCTACTCCGGAGATATGGAAACGAGTTCCATATGATCTGGCAGCAGATATTGTACGGCAAGAGAAATCGAATCCTGGAGTCGCTGCAGAGAAACTGAGAGACTTTGCGATATCGTATGGCGCGCGCGACAAAGCCACTGCTGTGGTGCTTTCACTGAAACAATTCACAGTTAAACAGAAATATCATGAGAGAGCTTCATTACCTGAAGACTCACTTTTGCGAAAGTTGGATGAGGAAATAGAGCCTCCAACTGGAGAACTTGCAATGGTTTTCACAGATATCAAAAACTCGACCCTTCTTTGGGACAGTTACCCTGTTGCTATGCGATCTGCAATCAAGGTGCATAATGCTATTATGAGACGTCAGTTACGAATTATTGGGGGTTATGAGGTTAAGACGGAAGGAGACGCTTTCATGGTATCATTCCCCACTCCTACAAGTGCCCTTTTGTGGTGTTTTACGGTTCAATCTCAACTTTTGTCTACAGATGATTGGCCTGCTGAGATCTTGTCTAGTGATCAAGGTTGCGAGATTAAGGATGATACAAACTCCACAATATTTCGAGGTTTATCTGTTCGTATGGGTATACATTGGGGTCGTCCTGTGTGTGAACGAGATATCGTGACAAAACGAATGGATTATTTTGGACCGATGGTGAACCGTGCTTCAAGGGTCAGTGCTGTGGCAGATGGTGGACAAATAACGATGAGCACCGACTTTTTCTACGAGTTTGGAAAACTGAAAGAATATCACGAGAAAGTCGTGAAAGAAAAGACAGATCCTGCCTCTGTCTATGGAACCAAAATGATGGGTCAAATCTTGGAGGACCAGATGCTGCAATTAGAGCAGATCGGCTGGGCAGAAGAATCACTAGGTGCGAAGAAGTTGAAAGGATTGGAAACACCTGAACAGATATGGATAATTTTGCCTTCACCTTTGGCTTCAAGGCTCAAAGTGCTTACTAGTACAAACGGAGAGATTCAAAACAAGGGAAACAAGCTTCTCGCTGGTGGACTTTCTACTGAATCTATCTTGAGATTACGTCAATTGTCAACCAGGTTGGAAAGGATCTGCAGTTTTTTGGCTGGTTCCAATTTGAAAGTGACACATAATACCAATAACAGCAATTCTTCTGAAGGAGCCTCACTACACCCAGAAGAGACATTGGTTCCTCAGCTGGTGAACACAGAGATCGATCTAATGGTTTTCATTGATCAGCTGATAACACGAATTGAAAACAGCGTTTCTGTGCTATGCTTGCGTGAAGTTCTTGGAGGTGAAAGTTCAGGATTGAACACGTCCATGCTCCACTCATTGTATGAGGAGATCATGTCAATGAAGAGCGCAATGAAAGGACTAGAGGGCTCTTCGTAGCACCTATTTTATATCGACTAATATTATTCTTAAACCGTTTGAAGATAATGACGACTTTTCATAAACGAGAAATGGAGGATTACCTTACTACTAACCAGTTATTAACCCTCTATGTCGTACCATTGCGTCTTAACTAGACTGAGATACCCTACACCGTTACAAAATATCCAGATTGTTAATTTAGCCTTAAACCAACCCATCCAGAATGAACAGTCTTAATCCGGATGAAAACCAGTTGACGAGCTTCACCGCCACTTTCAACTTCTATAAGTGACACCGGTGTAAAACATCGTTTTGATGTAACACGAAGTCTTTCCACGTCATATGGGTAGCAAACAAATCCGGATTTAATCAACAGCTAAATTTTGCGACTAGTGTCACGAGGCTTTTTCGCGGGGCAGGTTCGGCCAGCGGGCTGCCACGGGTCTTTACAATTTTGGTGTGGAGGAGGCGGGGCTGTGGCGTGACAGGCTCGGCGAGATCTGGTGATTACGGAGATTCTTACCCTGGAATGATTGAGGAGGCTGTCCCGAATTTTCTAGGAGAACCCCGGGTTTTCTTTTATTCTCCACGGGAACCTCCAGCCTGGTGCAGCTGGACTGTACACTACCTACTGATACGGAGGTCATTTAAGGAATAACCCCCCACAAGATTTTGGTTGTTGAACAAGATAACTGTTCATCAAAGACCGCAACAAGACCCAATATTAACCTATAACTGCACCAGCAGGCCATCCATCCAAGGTAGCCGACTTAGACCAGAAGCCACCAGCACCGTTGAAGATTTCAATGACAAGAGACGTTCAAAACCATCTGCTTTTTGAAGTAGCCACTGAAGTGGCCAACAGAGTCGGGGGCATATATTCGGTGCTCAAGTCCAAAGCTCCTGTCACTGTGGCCGAGTATCGTGATCGATATACTCTTATTGGTCCTCTTAATTATAAGAGCGCTTCAATTGAGGTTGAAGAGCTGCCTGTTCAAAATGCTGCTTTGAAAACCACTCTGGACTCTATGGGGTCCCGTGGGATTAGATACTTGTATGGGCGATGGCTGATAGAAGGGGCTCCTCGTGTAATTCTTTTTGATATTGGATCAGCTGCTGGGTATTTGAATGAATGGAAATCAGATTTATGGGGTCTTGCTGCAATTCCTACTCCAGAGAGTGATACTGAGACCAACGATGCTGTTTTGCTAGGTTATCTGACTGCTTGGTTTATTGGAGAGCTTTGTTGTCATGAAACGGAGAAGGCCATTATTCTTCACGCACATGAATGGCTTGCGGGAGTTGCTATACCCCTCTGTAGACAGCGTACCATTGATTGTACTACTATTTTCACGACGCATGCAACTTTATTGGGTCGTTATTTATGTGCTGGATCGGTGGACTTTTACAACAATCTTGACAAGTTTGATGTAGACTATGAAGCGGGAAAGAGAGGTATTTATCATCGATACTGCATTGAGAGAGCTGCTGCCCATGCTGCTGACGTTTTTACAACTGTTTCTCACATAACAGCATACGAGGCCGAGCATCTCTTGAAAAGAAAGCCTGATGGAGTGCTTCCTAATGGTCTGAACGTTGTGAAGTTCCAGGCAGTCCACGAGTTCCAGAATCTACATGCTGAGATGAAGGAGAAAATCAATGAGTTTGTGCGCGGTCACTTTTACGGTCAGTTGAATTTCAAACTTGAAAATACATTGTACTTCTTCATCGCTGGCCGTTATGAATATAGGAATAAAGGTGTGGATTTCTTCATCGAGGCTCTTGCTCGATTGAACCACCGATTGAAATCGATCGACTCAAACATAACGGTTGTTGCGTTTATTATCATGCCTGCCGCTACAAAATCTTACACGGTGGATACTTTGCGTGGTCAAGCAGTAATCCGCCAATTGGAAACCACTATCAAGGATGTACAGAACTTGATGGGCAAGAGGTTGTTTGAATTTTGCCAGCAACCAAACAGTACACAAAATTCAAGTCAAATCGAATTACCCAACCTTGATGACCTATTGAAGCCCTCGGATCGTGTGGTGCTGAAACGAAGAATGTTTGCCCTAAAGAGAGATTCATTACCATCAATTGTCACTCACAACATGGTGGATGATACCCACGACCCTGTCCTTAACCAGATTCGTCAATGTCAGCTATTTAACACAAAGGCTGACAGAGTCAAGATAATTTTTCACCCCGAATTCCTCAACTCGAGCAACCCCGTGCTTTCTTTAGATTATGATGAATTCGTGAGAGGTTGTCATTTGGGAGTTTTCCCATCGTATTATGAACCTTGGGGATATACTCCTGCAGAATGTACTGTGATGGGAATTCCTTCAATCACCACCAACTTATCTGGTTTTGGTTGTTATATGGAAGATCTTATTGAAAATTCTGAAGATTATGGTATATACGTGGTGGACAGAAGACTCAAATCTGTGGATGAATCTATCAATCAGCTTAGCGAACAGATGTTTGATTTCTGTCAGAAAACTAGAAGACAAAGAATCAACCAACGAAACAGAGTGGAGAGACTCAGTGACTTGCTTGATTGGAAAAGAATGGGACTCGAATATCTCAAGGCTCGTACCCTCTCATTGAGAAGAGCATATCCTGATCAATTCAATCAATCATCTAATCCATTCGAATCATCTTCCAATTTAAAAATATCAAGACCTCTAAGTGTTCCAGGATCCCCAAGAGACAAGTACTCTAATGGACTTATGACTCCAGGAGACCTTGGAACACTGCAAGAGAGCAACGACACAGACTACATTAACTGGAGCCTTAACCGTGCCGCATACGATGATGTTGACGTTACTCTGAGGGGAATTAGCGTGGCTCCTAGTGTTGATGGGGAGAGCGATAAAGACGACGAACAGTAGTTCACTGTTTTTCGTTAATAGCATATTGTTTAGAATTCTGATTTTGCGTGCACGCATTTGTCATTAGTATCTCCTGCTTGCTGCCAACAATGTGTCCAAGCAGACCCAACATCCTTTCGTTGTGTCTCTCATTTTTGTAATTCAATAGTAGTTGTTCATCCTTCTGTATTTTTCTTAATTCTCCATCTTATGTTCTTCTGAAACTCTTTCTTATCTACAAACACCTTCTTTATCGAGTTCTTTGGAACTGACACAAGTCCTACTTCACGCTCAATACCTCCTGCTATCTCAGTAACGTCTGTTACCAACAAGTTTGACTGATCGTCTACAGCCACCAAAATCCCTTTCAAAATCCTTCCATCTTTTATTTCTATTCGGTAAGCTAAGGAGATCAGGTCCTCAGGGATCAGAACCTCTTCTGACCGCATGCTATTTGTAGACATGGATTGACAATTTGAGGAAGAAATGCTTCAAATAACACGATATAGTACAGTATAAATGGTTCTTTGAGGTCACCACTGGCAGTTATGCGAATACAGGAAAAAGGTTAACACACTTCACAAAAAATTAGTCTCGAAAAAATACAGAATTCAAGAAATCATCAGTGAGCGTCACTTCCTTCTTTTGCGTTCATATATTGCAAGCCTTATTATTCTCGAAAACATGGAGGACGAAATAGAACCTTATTCCATCAGCCATGTTACATCATCTGGTGGACTTTCTTCTGTGACGTTGAAGTCTCAGGTAGCGGCGAAATATATCACGCAGAACGAGTTGCTACTGGAGGTATTCAAGTTGGCGACGGAAAAACAACCACAAGGGCTCTGTTTGAAAGACTCACTCATCTCTGAAACAATCGAGGACGAACAAGAGTATCTTAAACAATGGATTGCGCGACTTAAAGAAGATATCGACTCTTCGAACTCTGAAAATAGCTCAACGGAAACAAATGCTGAGATCGAAGACCTTAGTAAGTTTGTGGCTAGTCTGGAAAAGGAATTTGTCAATCCTACTGACGAGCAGTTCAGCAAAACAAACGATAAGCTTTTTTCCCAATACACTGAGAAATACGGGAAATGCGTTTACGAAGTTAGCGGCGACTTGAAGTTTGATCCTCAGACTTTGGAGTCAACTTTAGAAGATGACAACGAGGATACAGACGATGAAGAACATTCTACTGCCTACAATAGCTCATTATACTACAAGATCCCACAACCAACGAAATTTGCTTCTGTGAGTTACCAAAGAGGAAGCTATAGAAAACATGTCTCTGAAACGTCTAATGGCGAAGCTGAAGCTGCTGAAACCGCAGAAATGTGAGCCTTGACGGTCGCGTTCTGATTAATTTCTATAGTATGTGTATAATAAGGTTATCATAGAATAGTCACTGTAAAGAGAAAATTACCGAACTCGGAAGTTTTGGAAAAAGGTTTCCAGATTTGTAATAGTCGTACGCCCCACTATTAGTCGCTCACGCTTTTTTATCTTTAAAAAGACCATTAACACTTAAGGTGATGTAATATTCTACTGAAACAAGGTCATCTGTAGGGGAATTTAAATTCTCATTACATACTATTGACGTTCAAGTCGACCTGCACATTATAAAGCGGAAAAGGAGGGACTAGCATATTCTGTAGTTACAACATGAGGTAAGTTCTTTCAGGCAAGAGAGCTTATGTGTGAGGGGAAACTCGGAATACTAACTTAACAAAAATGACCAGTTCCCCCAAGAGAAGAATTGAAAGTGATGTCATGAAGCTGTAAGTATGGAAAGAAGGCGTTTCATGAGGATGATCTAGACAAACATACTAATACAACAGTTTAGCTTGATGAGTGACTACGAAGTCAGTCTTGTTGACGACAACATGCAGGAGTTTTATGTTCATTTTGAGGGACCGAAAGGCTCGCCCTACGAAGGAGGTCTTTGGAGAATACACGTGGAACTTCCGGATCAGTATCCATATAAATCACCATCTATCGGATTTCAAAATAAGATATTTCATCCCAACATTGACGAAACATCGGGGTCTGTTTGTCTGGATGTTATCAACCAAACTTGGTCGCCTATGTTTGATGTGTTCAACATTTTTGAGTCTTTTTTGCCGCAACTGCTAAATTATCCAAATGCTGCAGACCCACTTAACGGCGACGCAAGTTCTCTTTACATGCGAGATAAACCAATGTACTTAGAAAAGGTTAAGCTGTATGTTAAAAACTATGCTGATCCAGAGACAATTAGAAAGGGCTGCATTGATGGATTTGATGAACAGCAAGATGGTGAGGCTGGAAATGACGATGATGATGATGAACTTAGCAGCGTGGATGGTAGCAGTGATGACGATGACGAAATGGATGATGATATACCCGGAGAGATGGATTTGTGAGGCAGCCACCTATAATTTTGCATCATAGATACATACATACGCACGCCCACAGTCTTCATGCGCTGGTTTTGGGAACTATTTTTTATTACAGGTTATTTTAGTATGGCGTTACGTCATTGAAGAGCTTTTAAGAGACGTATTTCAGACTACTGCATCGCTGGATTTATAGACAGCTCGTTTTGTTTTTTTGTAAACTTGTCAGTGTCTGAGAGAAGATCAGGTTTTGTGCAGTAAGACACCCAGGCTGTCGAAACATTTCGGTACTTTGAAACTTGGAAGTCAAAGCGCAATATTCTCCGATAAGAGTTGGAGAATGCAACTTTACTTATTCAGCTTCACGGGCCGAGGATGCGACGCCGTGACAGTTATATGCTTCAGGCTGTTCTACTACTACTAAATGTAATATGCCTTATTTGTATTTTGACTTGATCAGTATTAGGAAAGCATACATTCAGCAATTGAAACCGCAAGACCATCAGGAGGGGTTTAATCACTCAACAACCGTTTACTGCTGATAGCCCGTCTGGACAAAGACAAGGAAGTGAAAGCTACTGCGACCCTTACATTTGAACTACGTATACAGCACATGTTCTTTTACCTCTATTGTTAATTGTGGCTAACTACGCACGTTCTGGAGTTGCATTTCTATGTAGTGCTATTTATTCTCTTTCTGCAGCATGCCCAGCTGCAGAGGTTGAAATAGTCACACATTAAAGTAAGTTAAGCTAGCGAGGTGTAGGGGTGTAGCCAAAAATAACGTGGCAGTAAGTCGCAAAACGCAGCTGCACGGAAGCATTGCAGAAACTTCTCCAAAAACTTGATGCATGCAGTGCGTCATCAAAGTGTGGCGGTGAACTGTAGGACTTGTTCTACTTGTCCTGCATAAGCCCGCTAATCATAATTGTTACAAAATTACAATGCGCAGATCCGGGTCATTTGGAAGCAGCAGCGTTCCAAACTAACGAATTGGTTAGCAGCATGCCTAACACATAAACACATAAACACATATGCAGGTAAGTTTAGTAGCCAAACCTTGTTGGTACGGTGAGTCATGCAGTTATCCACAAAAATCGCATAAAACACGGCACTGGAATACTAGCACTCTGTTCCGGTGCGGGGTGCAACTTTGTAAACTTGTGACACAGATGGACCTGGGCACTCTACTATAGCAAATAATGAACGACGCACATATGTTTTTAAAGTTTGGAGGATTCTAACTACATCCAAAAGAAAAATCTGCAGAAGGATTTCCATTGCATTTTTCCGGCGAGATAGGTGGCTGGTGTAAAACAGACAGCTGTTCGGCTCTCGGATCTTGACTACAGTCATGGATCTAGACAATTTAATACAAGTTGCCGCGTGAGAAAAGCACAAAACTTTCAATAAATCATTACACCGTTATGTATATAGAAAGCCAAGCGAATATTAACCAAACGGTGGAGCTGTGTAAACTCCTTGAAGCGAGTGAAACGAGGAAAGCAGAGCGCAAACAAACGAAATCCCGAAAAAATCAAAACTGCTTCCTCAAACGTAGATGTAAATAACTGTGTATTCAAGTGTCTGCATGTATACGCACAAACAAACTGTACACATCTCTAGAAAAATGTCCTTAAATTATTGTCCTCTTTGATTAGCCAATCCTCTCCAGTGCCTCCAGTTGCGTATACAAACTGATCTGGGGTGCCACTTGGAACAGGGGTCTGGCCAAAACTGTATCCATAATTGCCGTATTGACTGGATGGGTTCTCTGGTCCGCCGGTTGTAAGCTGATTCCAATCTCCAAAATACATTCTGTCCATATCCAACGGAGTCTTCTTTTGCTCCAGTTGTTGTAGCTGTGCTTGCTGGTAAGCAATGTATTGAGACGATGGTGCGTAGTGGTATACTGAGTCCGCAGAGTTCTGTTGATAATCGATATTTGCTCCTTCACTCTGAGGACTTCCTGATACCTCATCAAATGTCTGTGTAAACAGTTCATCCATATCATCAAACAAGTTCATTGCGGTCTGTGCCGTGGATGCTGAAGAAGCTATCGAAGGTGGCCCATCAGCTGGTATTACTCCCATAGGCCCTGGAGACAGCGATGATAACTGTTCTTTAAGATTCTGCTCGAACTGTTCCAAATCTGAAGGATGCCCCTGACCAATGTTAGATTCAAGGCTACCCACCAATGGAGAAGATAAGGACGTTTCCAATGGGCTCGATTCCCAGTCGAAATTGTGGCTTGCACCTTGTAATGGGGAAGCTGTAATTGCGGTGACTGCTGCAGAATCATCTCTGCTCAAAGACTTCTTCAGTGAACCAGAAGCTTCTGAGACAACTGTCTGCGATGAAATTCCGTATTGAGAGTCTGTATCCTGCTCAATCGGTTCATCAGCAGCCAGAGTTGGGTTTGCAATACGAGCATTAATAATAATAGTATTTTCAGAATCATTGCTTCCTGCAAACAAAACACCTTGACGATTTATGAACTTTGAACACTTATCACCATATGTCTTGGGTGTAAGACCTGTAACACTCTTGAACACACGATGGAAGTGCCATGGACTCAAATTTGACTTGGAAGCGAGCTCCTTGAAACCTAATACACCTCCGCGCCTTCTTCTTTTGCGCAATGGTTGCTGTGTGAGAGAAACAACGCTTCCACGGGTCGTAGAACTACCCGGAGACCCGATTGAATGGTCTTGGTCATTGACCACAGCTGCACAACTTGTAGATAGAGCCGCTAAAGCTATATGCCGGCAAGCAAGGCCAATTAACTTGAGATGGTCGTACTCATTTTTAGTCATCTGTTGCTGTTCATCAATATTTGCAGAGTCTCGTCCTGCGCCACCCGAAACAGAAGATCGCTTCTTCATCGAAACGTTACTTCCAACACTTCCGCGCCAGGTGGATTGATCGGATTGCACTTCATTGTCATCGTCTAAAAGAGGCGTGACAAACCCAATGGATTCGTTCACATTTTCAACAGTTTCAACTAACAAATGCAGATTAATAGCGACAAGTGACGTCTCCGACACTCGCCGGGCAGACAGCTGTCTATCTGGGAGGCAGAATTTACATGGACTGAAGCCGCGGGAAACCGCAGAGTCCGGGGTATCCGCAAAACATACCTCCTCCTTGGTGTATGAGGTGATTCCAAGATCACAGTTCGGCCGACAACAGCGACGGAGTCCCCAGTGACAGACAACAAACTTGTCTGCAGCAAAAGGATCCTTAAACTGGAAGGCTGCCCACCGTGACTCCTCTGTCGAGTACATCGTATGATAAGCCGTGGTGCAATGTATGCAGAGTTGTGAGAGATTCAAATTTCACAAGGTAGACAGAGTGGTTGTCTTGTGTGCTATATAAGCGTATGCTTGTAAAGCTGCAACAATAGCGAGAGACTTCCAATTGGCTGGTGTCCAACTCAGTAACAGCGTTCTTGCAATATATATCTAGTCACAAGGATTTAGATAAAAGAAGGCGTAAGAGTGAGAAAAAGAAAATCCAACCTTTTATATATACCCTACATATTATAGTGCCTCCGCTGATTATGACATCCAACACATGTAATAAGACACATGTCAACCCTCTTAGCACGTCCTGCGTCGTGCCGCTTCGCCTCAAACCCAAATCTTGTAATTCATGTACGCTGATGACGTAGTATTGTAGACATCTGCTGCGCCACAGAAAAGCGCCGCACAGGTGGAACGGTGAGGACACTACGCGAAGTAAAGCGAGGGGCAGTGTTGAGCCGTGCGCGAAGAAGTGGGAGGGAGGGTTAAAAACTATTGTACCTATCCTGTGATTTCGCACGGCCAACAAAAATTCCGACCACCTTATTCATTTCTTATCGTGGGAGAGTGGCGCGGCAACATATAAATAGACACTGAGACTACAGCTTCCTGCACAATGACAAATTGTTGCATGTTTCCAGAACACCAACGGCGATGTTGCAAACTGCACGATACATTTAGGCTGGCTCTATTTGGGTCGTCTAGTGTGACTTTGGCTAGGCGGGGTAGTCAGGCGGTGTGAGCTAAGATGAACTTATGGTCATTACGCAAAAAACAAGTGACTCAGACTTGAGCTGCTTAAATCTTTGACTTGGCCGTTGGTCACATTGCATACTCCTCACTAGTGAATCGGCATTTTACAGTTTCTGCAATTTTTTTGCATCGTAAACTAAGTGCCAAAGGTCCGCAAGCTACAATCCACTTGTTTGCGTAGTCTATTGTACGATCCATGTGCCTACCTACCACCAGTTCCAAGTCTGGTCTGGAATATGACACCCGTGTACGGAATTCCACACTATCGCCTTCTGTAGTGGGTTCCACACCTCTATCATTATCATCCAAAGAAGCAAGTTCAAACTCGTCTTGATTCAACGGAATCTCGTGAAAATCTTCCGAGCCCTCGCCTGATACTGCGGAGTCATCACCTTCTTTTGATCCAGTCACGTACACTTGAATACCATCCATGCTCATATGGTCCAGAACAAATAGATCATTCGCACTCCGAGTGATCCATATAAACGATATCTTGATATCCTTTTGGGCATGTAGCACTTTGTTTTTAAGATAACTGAATAACCCTATTCCTAGTGAAAGACCAGATCCGCCACATACAATGCTCACACAGTCCACAGTCTGAAAAAAGTTCTCACTGAACGAAGAGCGGAAATAAGGCTGGATAGAGTAAGAGCCGTAAGACTCAAGAGTGAAGGAAGTCTCTTTGACAATTAAAACGGCTTGGGAGTCACCATCTTGATAGGTTGATGCAATAGTATACGGGTGTGATGGAAGTAACCAAAACAATGGATTCACTCTAGAATATCCAATTCGTACATGACACCCAGGCAGATAGTTTTCTGGTAGGAGAGATTTTGGAATCCTCACCAATTTCAGCTGAGATCCGTTATTTTCTATCACTTTAACTGATACCAGAGGTTTGGTGTTCAGAATGCGGGTCACCAGCTGAGACAACATTAAAACGATATTTATAAATAGTATCACGTTCACTCTTGGACGAGCATGAAATGCTGTCAGCACAATAAATAACCACAAGACAACATTGTGGTAAATGTAGAACACTTTGTAGTTGAAGGAGCGGATCGTCTTCCAACTAACCACAAACAAAACCCCTGTGATAATAAATAGAACAAATCCCAATAGATTTAGCGTTCTCCAAGTCTTGAAAAAAGTACCTTCCCGTGACCACTTAATGAGAAATGCGACAGAATGAAAACTTCCAAAGATGATTATTAGCCTTGACAGCCATTTATGTAATGTCAATGTGCTCAGATAGTTATCCATCTTGAAAGGAGAAGGCCTGAGCGCCAAAAATAGATCCACAGGAGTCAAAGCATACGCGAGCCGGCCGAATCGTTTCATATGTATTGCAGGCTCGCTGATGTGTAGATTTAAAAACGCGATACCCAACATGATCACAGTTGCAAAGGATACAGAATAGACCAAAGGAATATTCACTAATCCAAGATTAGTCGTGGACCTTCCAGACTTTGCCCAGGACCTTTCATAGTACCACAGACAGAATTCCCGGGCACATATATATAGGAGACTCAAAAAAAGGGTTAGATAACCGTACTTGATATTAATGAAATGATCCCCTCCATGTCTCTTGAACAGATCCACTGCTGAATCCATTATGGAAAGCATTCGGACACAATTTGTACACAAACGAAGTAATGCAACTAGCCCCGTTCTCTAAGCTGAATGGTACTCCAAGAATAGCATACATAGGACTACAGCAGGATCTCTCCAACGAGCAAATATTCGACAACGAGCTTAAGTTCAGCTAACATATACTTTTTTGCGTGCCAAATTTTTTAGTTCACGGGGTAACCGAAAAAGATCTGCGGGCGTCACTCACCGGGGTGGGTGTACAGGTGTAGTGGTTGTGTCCATTCCCTCTAATCACATTGGTCACCGACTCGTCGATCGACTTCACCTAGGGGTTGTTGATCGCTTTCCATATTGCAGGGATTGCAGCAGCCTATCAACTCCCAGGATGTGAAACCTGAGATCAATCTATAAACCACTCTGATACAACTAGCTTTTATAGTGCAAATATCCTGCTTCTGGAAGATCAATTTGTAGATCTGGAATTACTCTTGGCGTTTAAGATCGGAAGAAATATATTTTAGTTTGCTGGCTACTCAGCAGTAGTGAGGAAGATATACGCTGTTCGTTATTTGAGAACCGCATTCTTCTGGCTCATACCAGTCATTCAGTAAACAGATAGGCATATCATGAAAAGAGTGGCAATTCTGGGTTTGATCCTTTCTGTGGCTTTGCCCGTCAGTGCAACCCCTCCAGCATGTCTGCTTGCATGCACCAACGTATACTCTACTACTTGTCCTAAGAAACATTTAGACTTTCCATGCATCTGTCAGTCAAAGTTTCAGTTTTTGAGTTGCTTAATCAACAGGTGTGCATTTGGAGACTATCTTCCAGCGAGAGACCACTTCCTCGGTACCTGTATCGAAAGAATCCCTTTTCTCGGTGACGATCCTCAATTTAACATTGACCTTAACGCCGACTACAAAGATCCTTTAGACAATAACGATTTTGAGTATGATGATTCTTATGGTGACTCTGACGAGTATTATGACGAGGAAATGGAAGAAAGCGAATACTTCGAAGAAGAAAAACGTGCAAGAGAGGATGACTCTAACGAAATTAGGGCAGCATTGGAAGCAGCTGATAAAATCCGTAGAATTATTTCAAACTCCAATAAACCAGCCATTGACAGCCAAAGCTGGTCAAACAACACTTCAAACCAGCTTAGGGGTACCTCTGCAGTCAACAAAGAGGCCTCAGAAGCTGGCACAAACACTAGTGGTTCATCGGTCAATGAAGAGTATAGAAACTATGCTCCACAACAGGATGAGCCTGCCGTGCTCCATCTGGACTTTGCTTCTCCTGATCAGATTCTCAGCACTGAGGGAGAATTTGGAAACAGGCTAGATGGAGTTAATGAGCGCACAAGACAAAGCTTACAACGGCTGCAGTTATTACAACCTACAGACAATAACGAGTTGTTACTGGACATACCAGAGTTTCTTGGAGAGACCGAGCAATCTGCAGAATCCGATACCTTCGGTGCCATGGCAGCAAAGAGAAGAAGTAGGAAACAAAGAAACCGTAGCCGTGCTAGAGCAAAGTCCACCAGGGCAAGAAAGGCCAGGGGAAGAGCGAGGGTTAGAAAGGCTTCAAATACAGATTATACCGAGGCAGAAAAGGCCAAGAAGAAGATCAGGTTCTCCTCTTCTTTTTTCCGCACCCATATTCCATGACTTACAGCCATAATTCCAAGATTATTCTATATTAGTTTAATGCATGATTTTGCTTATGTGATTGTGATTAACCCTCCGCATAATATCAAGTTTAACCTAAAAATGAATCTTAGCTTGAAGTATCTATTTTCAATAATGGTCCTCTTTTTCCTTTTTGTAGATTATTATCAAACATTCCGTTATTACACATGCTGGTATTGACAGCCAATATATGCTGGTTCACACCTTCTGAGCCAAAAATGTCCTTGTGAACACGGGAAATAATTGACAACTCCTTGTCTGAAACTTGTGGCGCTTTTCTATAGTTGGAAACTTGTTCAAACGGTATTCTGCTAACATGTATCGGTTTAGGTAGGAGTGGTGTGGCTATCTCCGATTCTGTGGGAGATGGATAAGGAATTTCGTCTCTGGTTTTGTTTGTGTCATTAGGCTGCTTCTTTATTGATATCTCTTCGGTAGTATAAGGAGATCGGGTGGGAGTAAGAGGTGCTGTCTGTAGCGGTTTTTCTGTAACCGGCGAACATGAGGACATGTGACCTATTGGGACATAATCATCGCGAAATTTATTGTTTTTATTATCCACTGATATACTCCAGCCTTCAGGAAGCGGTTCACTGATAAATTCGGCGAAAAATCGCTGATATGGGTCATGGGCCCATCTAAACTCAGGTTCCACAAAATACTGAGATTTCTGATGAACCATAATGTGATAAATAAAAAGTGAGGAGTTGTTTGAGCCTAAACAGCGTGTTTTCTTCTTTGAAACAACAGTTGTACCTGGCTGGATACTTTGTTTTTATAAAGCACTGGTTTTAGTCAGCCGTCGCGTAGGCAAAAAACTTTTCACCCGATAAGATAAGCAGTATTGTACTCACGCGAGCTGAACCGAGATTCGCCACCGAAAACACAGTTTGCTTATCCTAATATCAACTGTGAACAGACAGTCGTTCTACTGACACCCCGCGTAGTATTTAAAAACTCGTCTCAATAATTCTCATAACTTTGGATTAGACATGTACTTAGGCTAAATAGCCTTTTTTTCTCAGTCCGTTTTTAAACGCCCTAGAGATTGGAGATAACAGAAGGGTGGTAAAATAGACGCGTCGATCGACTAGTCATCTAAATTTGAAGGAGTTAAAGGGAGAAGCGGGGGTAGCTTTAGGTAGATTTTTCAGTTTGCTTTTCCCATCTCATTATCGGCTTCGGGATTCATGAAGAGGTTTGTCGCACTATCTCCGGGGTGTTCATTTTCGACACATTTAGAGCAGACATTTGTAGCTGGGTTCATACTAAGATCATCAATATGAATGTGGTTACCACACTTGACGCATATTTTGTCAGGATCAGGGATAGCCAATGAGTCTCCAACATCTTCCACATTTTCGTGTTGGTGTCTATCATCATCGTTACGTCCATTATCGACCGTCTCATCATCAGTTGATGCAGATGAGTGCTCGTTAAGCTCGTTAAGTTCATGATGCAATTGCTGATTAAGCTGTTGGTGCAATTGAGGGAGTTGCTGGTGGCTATGACGCCTCGAAGCATCTTCGGAAACATCTGGCTTAGAAAGTACAAAGTCACCTGTGAGAAGCATCTCAGCATCATGAGTATGCTGTTCAGTAAGAACTGCAGCAGCGACTGCTTCGGCAGTAGCACTAATCTGTGAAAGATCCTGGCCTCGCAAAGTACGGCCTTTTGAAGATCTCTGTTGGTCAAGTACCCTGGTCTGTTTGATGGTAACAGGTTCATTTCTTTTCGGAGACAAATGCCTATCACTACTAGCTAAAGAAGCACGTTTCTTTTTGGTTCGACATTTGGTGCAAACCTTATGGTGTTTGTCACTTTCTGTTAATTGTTGTGCGCAACGATTACAAGCTCCAATTTTCTCCAAATTAGATCTCCGAATCTTGTCGTTTTCTCGACACCGAATACAAACCTTGAACTTATTCTCGTCCGAATCGTTTGGTCCTGAGCAATGAACACACTTCCCTTGCGCAGCCCTGTTCGCCTTACGCGATCTTAGCGACATTCTGCAGTGATCACACAAAACGAATTGAGACTGGTCAGAAGAAATTTCCACTCCACAACGGCGGCATACTCCTTCTTTGTGTTTTGTCCGCATCTGCCATCTCCGAGAGCGTTGTCTTTGGAGCTCTCTACAATGACCACATAGTTTGAAAGCCTTTTCACTAAGTTGAGGAAACCGTTTCTTGCACCGCGTGCACACTCCTGCGCCAAGTCCCACATCGTCTTGTTCATTTGGTGCACCCTCCTGTTTCTGAACAGTTGGCCCTTGAAGAAGATGGCTGTGATGCTCAGCATTATATCTATCTAGCTCAAGCTGCAATGCAGGGTCTAGCACAAACTTTTCATCTGAGGTTTCTGTTTTATTCTCTCCTCGAGAACGTTCGTAGTTCTCAATCACCTGGGCCGCAACCTGAGCAGCAGCCTCTGCTTCTGCTACAGCTCTTGCAGCTTGCAAAGGATCCATCCTCTAATCGCTGACAAGCCTAAATAAATTGTCTAAAATCTGGGGTATTCTTAATGGTTATGAATACCTGCCTTTGTTTGCCTTATCCGGTACACCTACACCAAAATCCTCAGAGAGCTAAACAAGTATTTTCATAGTATTTGTAGGGTTTTGAGCCAAGGGCAAAAATACACTCACCAAAATAATACGGTTTTCGCTGTTGAGATTTACCCCTTGAATATTTCTCAGGCCGGGTAAACATTTTATACCTAGTGATTCAGAACATATGAAAATGAATCACTCATAGTAGGGGCGTTAGTACTGATCAAGCGTTGTTGACTGATGTCGCTTGCCTCTGAAACTTATTGGTTACTGTTTACTTGAATACAATGGCCAATTTCGATTTTGACGCTGTTGTTCTCGATATAGAGGGGACTGTTTGTCCTATATCCTTCGTCAAGGAACAGCTGTTCCCCCACTTTTTGTCTGCCCTCCCTTCAATGCTAAACAGCTATCAATTTCCATTAAAGTCTGATCCTAATGATCCAGTGTCAGAAATCTTATGTAAGTTTCCGTCTCAATATACCGAAACAGCCGAATGTTTAATTGATTATTTAAACTCACTGGTCAGAAATGATATTAAAGATCCTATATTAAAACAATTACAAGGCTTTATTTGGGAGAAGGGCTATACAGAAGGTTCCATTGTAGCACCAGTGTATCCAGATGCAGTAACTGCTATGGAATGGTGTGCCAATAACCTGAAGTTAGGACTTTACATATACTCGTCTGGTTCTGTGAAAGCACAGAAGCTTCTCTTCCAAAATGTCAAGCAAGAGAATCCAGATGGTGGTCTTTCTGGAAAAGACATCACAGAGTTGATTTCAGACTACTTTGATACAGTCAACATAGGATCCAAGCTTGACCCTGCTAGCTATACAAGTATTTTAGCGTCCATTGGTTGTCACGATGCAAATAAGTGTCTCTTTCTTAGTGATAACCCAGCCGAAGTCGAAAGTGCCATCAAGGCAGGAATGACAAGTTATATCGTTCAAAGACCTGGAAATAGTCCTTTAAGCCCGGAGCTGAAGAGAAAATTCAAAGTAATTACTACATTTTACAAGGAGATACCCTAAGACTCGTTTCATGGGAATGGCTTCCAAACAGAGAAAGGACATTACTACTAAATTAACTTCGGAAATCCTGGATAAATAAGCGGCAAAGCAAATTAAGGCCGCAACATCAGATCTAAGTGGTCCACTTCAGGGTGGAACATTATAGGTGGAAAACATTAAAATAATACAATGCCATGGTGATACTCTCATTCCGCATGATCACTAAAGAGAAGATTTGCTGTCATTTCTTCGTTTTTATCACAGGCAAAATAAACCTGAATCACAAGATCTCTTTCAAATCCTAATTCGCATAATCGATTTATCGCTTCATTTTCTTCGGGAGTAATACTGATGTGAGTAGCTCCCTCTGGTAGCTGTCCTTCCTCCCCCTCTGCACCCTCCACACCTTCCATATACTCAGGGGGCACACCAAGTGCTTGAGCTAAAGCGTTCTGGTCTCCATCAGTAATATATCTCATAAATGCTTCAGGGTTAGCTTGGACAATTTCTGCAAGCTGGGGATTAGTAGCTACCATCTGCTGAAGCATTGCTTCTGCAATTTCAGGGTGTTGGCGAAGAGCTTCTCGTAGGGAAGCCATAGAATCACCACCTTCAATGGCGTCTGAGTCACCACCCTGTCCACCTGCTGCAGCTGCAGCTGCAGCATCAAATAAATTAGCAGGATTGAGTGCAGGAGCAGAGACCTCTTCTGTGCCTTCTTGCACAGTAGCAGCCTCAGTTTCGGCGGGTTGTGCGGAGGATGAATCCTCACTTGTTTCTTGGGGTCTCTCTGGAATACCTGATAAAAGATATTCAACAGCTCTGTCTGGGTTATTGAATGCTGCAGTGAATGCTCTTTCAACTTGTGGTCTCTCGAAACCCATTGCCATAATATTTTGGATCGCTGATTCTCTAACGCTGCCCGATGCAAAAGTCGACGCACCAAAAGAAACGGACGCCTCCTCAATACCTGGAGTTGCTTCAGCAACTGCATCTTCGGATCCTGCATTGGGTGTTGCTGTTGCAGGACTCGCATCAGTGGATGCAGCCTGCTCTTTGGGCTGTTGCACTGCTGCAACGGGAGGTGGTGATTTCTTAGGCTTGGAAATCATAAAGATCACCTGATCATTCTCTTTGATCTTGAATGACTCAAACAGTTTGTCATCTTGTAAAACCTTTCCTGAATACACAAACTTGACTTGTGAGGCTTCACACTCCTTCACAGATGCCAGTTTCTCTTTGGCAGAGAGAACTGTATCGCTTGGATCGACCTCCAACGGGATCTTCTCCTTCTTGAAATCTTTAAAGAGCAACTTCATTATACTATTAGACTTCTGAACTACACAGCTATAATGTTGTAGCCGCTATTTTCAACAATATTGCTATTGATCTCCTACCAGTACCACACAATGTCTTTAGCTCAAAGCCTTAATGTGTTTCGCCTGGTCAGATTTGTTGGAACGTAGTGGTAAAAAACCTACTATGATTACGTCAGCGTCTATTTTCAGTTTGCCACTCGCAAAATCTATTATGGTTTAAACCAATAGGGAAATGAGTAAGACACACACAAACTACTCTGTTTTGATGAGATCCAGAAGCTGTAGACTCGCGAGATATAGATGGAGACTCTGGTAAGAGGGCTACATGCTATTCAAATTGTTGATTTCAAATAACTGAAGGAATACAATATATAATGTAAATATGAAACTTCTTAGACAATCAGATCATCGATATTTCCACGCCCCAGATCTTGCAGCTCGTCTTCTGCAATATCCTCGTCTGTATCGTGATCATCTCCTTCATCATCGGAATGGTTGTGTTCTGAAGAATCATCGTGATCTGATAGACCATCTTCAATATGGCCCATGACTTTGTCTGCTTTACTTCTTTGAAAGTCTTTGATGTGAGCATTTGTCATGATCCGAGATATACGAGTCAAATAAGTATCATTGTTGTGTAAAGGCTGCTGCGAACCAGTCGCTATAGAGCCAGGAACATGCTTGGAAGTAGATGACAACGTAGCAGCCAAGAGCGGTAATTCCTCCAAGAGTTCAGTACCTCCGTCCGTATTCAATGCAGGTGAGTTCCAGTTGCTTTGTGACGCTCTACGGCTCAATACGGGTGATACTGCTGCTAGCAAAGGTGACCGAATATCTTCGGCAATCTCAAATGGACCTTGATGCTTTCTGATATCGCTTCTCAGAGTTTTTGTACGAAGAGAAGGGAATGGCAAGGGTGTTTCGCGGGATGCTATGAACAAATGTGTGTTTGTGACATGTTCATTCTCCAATCGTAAAAAGAGCCAAACAAATCTTCTGATCAATTCCCCAACCGCCACAGAGAATGCTGTCAGAGGTGATTGTCTGATAGTTGTGCTGAAGAATGCAAAGAAAATCCATGAAAACCTGAGCAATGTATCTAACAAAATGGCACTGTAATAATATATTGTATTTCCGAGCACTAGTTCATCCCTAAGCAAAAAGTTTTCCGATCCAATCTGGAACAACGACCAATCCATCATCACATCCCACACGATATTGTATATGGAATTGGTTACTCCCATAGTAATCAGCAAAGCTCTACAGTTCAAGTTTGGCTGAATTCTGTACATGCTGAGGCTCGCAAAGTAAAATGCTGATATACTATATTTAAGCATGTTTGCAAGATGCGGGAAGGAATCACCGGTATCTGCAAAACGCCTAAAGCATTGAAGCGCTCTCCAAATGCTAGGAAGTGCCGTCAAAAAGCCAGAAAGGGGCGAATGTGAGGGTCCACACTCCTTAGAACAATCTATTGCATCTTTCAGTCTGTGATGAGAGAATAGGCAGAAATAAGATGTTATGCTTGACAGGGAGTAAACGAGGGAGAATAAAATGTCAGCCATGAAGAAGTCTTTGAATTCAACAGGATATAACCCACTCAGAACTGTTCTGCTCAAGGTGGATACCAGCCAGGTTCTTGTGTTCATATAAAACATGTCAAATGGGCAAAATAAAATACTGACTGTCACAATCAAAAACAGCATAGGCCAGTTTCCTCTCTCTGCAAAAGAAGGCCAAAAGTTCGCCTCACCTGACCAGCTGGAAAATGAGCAGAGGAAGAAGAAAAAACAAGAGACACAGACCAACTGTCTATAATCTAAGGTATCTCTAGGATTAAACTCAAAAATGAATCTGTAATTGATTTTAAACTTCGTCCATATCATACAAGTGATACCAAACATTATTCCTGCCACAGTGACCAACATGAATCCACTCCATATTTGAAGAAACAAGTCTCCATCGGGGGAAGTTCCTTTTTTCAATTGTTTGATACCCCCAAGTAAGGTCAAAAAAACAAGGGGAATGGAGCAACCTAAAAACATACCAGACATAAATGTCTGCTCATTGAAGTTGTCCTCTTTATCTCTTGAAGATCTCAGCTTGGATATAGCAATTCTTCTATTACCATTCTCAAATTCCTCGGCGAAAAGTAACTCTAGTCGAACCATCAATCTATCCAATATTTCCGAAGTTGAAAAGTAAGTCTTGTTCATTTTGTCAATGTAAGACGGCATCAATGAGTCCCCTGTGACTTTATCATATTTCTTCATGACTTTTCTGAAAATTGTTCGATTGAGAAGTCTATACGATTTTAGTAGTTCCATCGACCGGTAAGACTCATATACTGCAGCTTTGAGTTGCCTTCTCGCGATAAAGTAGGGAATCTTTGTGCCCGATTTCCAAGAACGAAGTCCATCATGCTTCAGGGTATCATTTTGTTCGTCTTCTTCTTCATTATCATCTGAATAATATCCTTCTTCGTAATATTGCTTCTCTGCTCTTCCTCCAACTTTGAGCCAGTAGAAACTAGGTAACGAAGGATATTCAAATTTCCGCATTATCTTATGACGTCTTCTAGTGATGAACGAACCAAAAGACTCTGGCTTCACAGAGATTGGTATTTGTTTTGGTGGTATCGACTTGACAGATTCGTCATTGGATTTCATAGCCCTGAGTTCATCCATTTTCGAAAAGTACCGCTTTTTCAGTTGATCCAACTGCAAAATTTGATCCTCTAGAACCAAAAACCTTTCCAGTCTCATAGCCTCCTTCTCCCGATAGAACATATTGACCTTATCCAGCTCTGAATCGACCCATCGGATAAATTGCTGTCTTGCAAACTCCGAAAGATCTTCAAGTTCAGTAACAGCATGGAAATTATACCCTGCATCACACGCGCTAGCTGGACTATAAGAAAAAGAGTGTGCTCTTTGTTTAACCTTATCGAATATATGGGACATCTTGGTTTGCCTTTGTAGGTACGAATTAGATGTTTTGTTGCTGGCTAAAGATGTTACCTTGGATAGCTGTGCTCCCTGTTCTGGATCTTCGTTAGGAAAATACAGTTGAGGATTTTCGTCTGAAGCATAGTCATCATCACTCGAACTCTCCAAAGCGTCTTCCAAATGATCTGTCTGGCCTGTACCTAGTAAATGTTCCGTATCTGAACCTGCAGAACGTAAAAATGAGGCAGATATGATCGAAAACCGCGACTGAATTCCATCTGGTGTAATGGAATGACGTCGTAGCTTGGGATCGTCGTTAATGCTGTTATAGCTGGGACGGCCTAAGGTGGTCAACAAAGGTAAACCATCTGTGGGCTGCTCTCGAGAAACATGTTTTGGGGGCAAAGGCTTCCTTTTGAGCTTCTTCAGCCTTTTCTTAGCTCTTCGGTAATCTAAATACTGGCTCTTCCACTCTGGGACGATGTTCTTTTCTAGATTATCTACAAATCTCATGTTTTGCTTAGCAGAAGATAAGGGGTATCCAAAAAGTTTTGTTCCCTCTATTCAGATCTTTCAAAAACAATGATTTATGTCTATTTATGCCTCTATCAACATCCAGGCTTTCTCCACACTGGAAGTTTAGTCTAAACTGGTTTCATCATCTCCGCTCGAGGAATCTGCTTTCGTTTAAGCTTCACGTTTGAGGGAATTTTTTTGGGAGAATGCATCTAACCACCGGGATTTTACTTCAACTCCATGATTTTGTGTCATTTTTACGATAAAGCCTTTGAGTTTTCTCTGTTTTGGCTGCGATGCATTAGATCAACCATGTTTATAGGATCTACTGCGAGTTTGATGGCTTTTATTGAAATACAAGCCATTTTAAACCTCCAGAAAGTACGTCACTGGTGGTGCATGCACCAATAGAGAGATATCCGATCTCCAGTAAAAAATTCTCCGGGGTAGTGCAACCTCATTGGGATGCCCATCTTCCCCGCTGTGGACCCCTCCCCCACTTCAAATACAGATACCAGTGAGGAGCTATTCAGTTAGTTGAATTATCGTAGCTATCCGTGATAACTGAAGTCTATCATCTGAAAGTGATCAAAGCAGGGCTTCGCTCTGTCTAATGCACAAGACCTCACAGCCTTGCCTATGATCCCGAAAGCCCATTTTCAGATGTTTCCAGTTTCCGCTCTAAACCGTAATGCCGCTTATCATAACCGTTCTCGCGGGACGAATTGTCATCCAGTAGTCGGATATGGCATAACTCGAGAAGTGTGGTGAGAAATCAAACTCATCCTATCTATATATCTGCCACAACTACAAAGGGTGAATAAGCGGGATCATCATTTGTCTAGTGAAGTTGAGTCAAGCGATTTGAAAGTAAACCTAACCAGCGAGTGGGCTTTTAGTCGAGGTGTACTAGAGCGGAGCTCGGCCATACAGTGCAAGAATTCGTCGCTTCAGAGTGAATAAATAATCGAGAGTTCCATGAAACCCGTCCGAGTCTCCAAGATGAGAATTTAACTACTCATTCACAAATGAAGCTATGATCGCAGTTTGGCGGATAACATATGCCTAGACTCCCTGGCTTTGCATTTTTGAGCTTTAGAACTGACACCTCTACTTAGGTTGGTACCTCCATAGTTTCGTACACATTATATTGACTGTTTTATCGTAAAGGGAAGCATCTACAATCATTAAATAATGGGTGTATGGAAGTACACTACTGCTCGGAGCCCGAAGTACACTCCTGCTGCTCGGGGCCAAAACACTCCACAGAGACTGCGCCGACCTTCGAAAAAGTAGCTTGAATAACAATGGACCATACACTTCTGCCAATTGTGCACACTCCCGTGAAGTAGAAACAGTATTTATCAGTGTAAGTCTTTTACGTCTCAAAAGAGTAAGTTACTATTACTTTTTGGAGATTAGCATTATCAATTTTGTGTGTGCAACGTAATTTCAACTGTAATATGCCTTAACATTTCAGCTGTTGTTCGACAGCCAATATGAGAACACTTTAGTTATTGAGTAGTCATGGAAGCAGTCTATTCTCCAAGGAGCTGAGACAGGCAATTGACGTTCGCATTTGGTCTGTATTTAACAAAAAACCCATGGAAATAACATGTTCCATCATTTTCCAGGGTTTCGGTCCAGATGCTCGAACAATTGCATATATATGTAGCAGGGTTGCTGTGATGGATTTCTACATTCAATTGTCGTCTTTGCATTCAAATCACAATAGTAATTGAACAATAAGTAATGAAAACGAAAAATTATCTGCTTCCACCCCAAGTTGTCTCTATCTAGAACCATTTATTCCTATTTAAGCTCTATTCTGAAAGTAATAATAACTTTGATGTATACGCATATGCACCTTCTACAGTCCAAAACAAGATATAGAAGTTGAGCCATAATTGATTTGTCTTCCTGGTTGGCTACAACGGCTAGTTGTACACCGCAGAACAAAACACTACTCTTTTACCCGTAATGCATACCTAAATGCGTAATCTGTAAATCCGAAATTGCATTTGATAGGATCCTTAAAATGCTTTTCAGATCCATATATATACTGTCCTGGCAGATTATTTCAATGTGAACAGTAACCAATAGAAGCAATCTAACCAACGGCCTGAGCCTGACTCCAGACTTCAAAAAGCATAACAATGAAAGCCTTATCATTGATTGCAGGAGGATTTCTCTTAGGAGTTACTAATAGTTTATCAATCTCAAAGCAGGTTAAACTAGGAAATATCTCTTACTATGTTCCCGCATCTCCCGTTGATACATTTGAGAAGTCGGAAGTAACTGAATTATTCGGTACACTGGAGTCGTCCTTCCTATTTCCGTTGGTGGTACTGACGCCAACAGGAAATTTGGACTCTGCTACCCTTCAAGAGATTTCAGATGAATTCAGTGACCAGGATGATGTCTACTCTGATTACTTTTTGCAGAATGTATTTCTACAATCGTACGACGCTTCTGTGGTATCTAATTCCTCGTTTTCCTCGTTCTCCAACTCCTCATTCTCCAACTCCTCATTTAATGTATCCGTTGTTGCATCTACTGACGGATATCTTCCTGACGGTCCATACTTTGGATCCTTATTAGATGGTGTTTTGAGCATTTATCAAGCTTACCGTCTCTACACAGATGACAATGCCGCTTTCCAGATTGGAATTGTGCCTTCTGATGATGACGAAAATGAAACATATATGGCTTTACCTGCCGGGCTAGAGGTTGCTCATGCTCAGACTATTGCTGTTCCTTCCAAACTCTACTTTAACGTCACAGATGACCAACCATTAGCAGGATATCGTTTCGCTGTTAAAGACCTATACCACGTTGCTGGAATCAAAACCGGTGGTTCTTCGAGACATTACTACGATCTATACCCTCCTGCCGATGTCACTTGTCCATCTGTTCAGCGTCTTCTTGATTTAGGTGCAGTACTTGTCGGTAAAGTGAAGTTGACTCAATTTGCTAACGGAGAGACAGCAACTGCAGATTACGTCGATTACCACGCTCCTTACAATCCAAGAGGCGATGGTTATCAATCTCCGTCTTCTTCTTCGTGTGGTTCAGGAGCTGCAGAAGCTGCTTATGAATGGTTGGATTTCACCGTAGGATCAGATACAGGTTGTTCTGTTAGATGTCCTGCTGGTGCCCAAGGTCTATATGGGCTTAGGCCAACCTTCGATGCGATCTCACTTGAAGGAGTGATCCCAATGTCAGATATCATGGATACCGCAGGATATATGACAAGAGATCCTTATTTATTCAAAGTGGTAGGCCAAGCATGGTACGGTGAAAATGAAAATATTAGCTACGCCTATACAGATTACCCCAAGACGATCTACACATTTGAGATCATCGAAGGACAATCTGGTTTCATTGAATCGAGTGCATCTGAAGATGTTTTGGACATTTTCTATGAATATGTTGATTCAGTCACAGATTACCTGAATGCTACACATGTTGAATTAGATCTCTTTTCAAAGTTCAAGAATGATACCGGAGAAGAGATTCCTCACATCTTTAACCGTACTTGGACAACCCTTGCTGGATACTATCAGTATGTTAATATATGGGAACCATTTTCTTCTGATTATCAGGACGAATATGATGGTGATACCCCTTTCTTAGACCCGGTTCCAAAATTCAGATGGGATTTCAGTTACAATAACATGACTGAAACAGGATACGAACGCTCAGTTGAGTATAAGAGCTTGTTTGACGACTGGTGGAACTCTAATGTAACTCTGCCAGATGATGAGACATGCTCAAGCAGTCTTTACATTTATCTATCAAACGTCGCATCTACTTCTTACAGAAACAAATACCTTCAGGCCCCTTCTGCTTCAGGTATTTCTGGCTACAATGAACTATACATTTCTTCGTTTGCTCGTACTCCCGAGGCTGTTATTCCACTTGCAGAGGTTCCTTACAATTCTACCATTACCCTTACAGAGAAGTACCTTCCAGTCACTGCAATTATAGGAGCAGCACCAGGCTGTGATTTCATGCTTTTGGATCTCATTGAAGCATTAGCGGAAGCAGGATTAGCTCCTGAGGTTGCTACAGGTCCTCAACTGTTCCCAGATACCGACTGATTATAGTCACTTGAATTACACCGGAGTTTGACCTTATGTCAAAATTCGCCTTTCCTTTTCATTTCTTGCCGTACATAACTCCTCTATGAGACTTTTCTTTCCTTGGCTTATATTCCAGTAACCAACTTCAGACTTAACGTCACTATATTAGGTATCTACTCCAGTGAAACAGGCCTATATTCAGTTGTTTATTCATTTATGTATAATTAACAAGGGTTTGTTTGCTGACCACTTCATTTAGGCTGAACAGCCTCCACCTCTCTTTTCTCAATTTCCTCTTCACTTTTGACGTCTTGTTTATTATCAACTTCATCTTCAGAAGATGCAGCTGCCTCACTCTGTTGTGAAGAAAACATTTCTTCTTCAAGTTTGAAGTGATCAGGTATCACAATCTTGTGTTTGAGAAAGTTGTCCGACAAAAGTTCATTCTCATCTGTGAGTTCCTTTGCCACGATCACATCTTGCTTCTCATTTTCATTCTTGCTACCCAAGTCTTGGTCCTCAGCAGATTCGACTTCGTGTTTATGTCGAGGCTCTGCTTCCTCTTCCTCAGAAACAGGTGGTTGCTGTTGTTTCTGTTGAACCTCATTCAAAAGCTTGTAAAGTCTGGATTCTTTATCAGCATAAAGATCCTTGAACTTCCCATGCTCCGCTATGTTTCCATCGTAGCCCAAAACCAATATGTCATCACATTTTTCAATTGTCGACAGTCTGTGGGCTATTGAAATGGTGGTTATGGACTGGTCACGCATCAAATTAGAAAGAGTTAAATTGATAGCATTCTCAGATTTGGAGTCCAAGGCAGAAGTTGCTTCATCCATAATCAATACAGGTGGGTTCTTGATCAAACATCTAGCAATGGCAACCTTTTGTTTTTGGCCACCAGATAAAAGAGACCCTCTAGGACCTATATCAGTGTCGAACCTATCAGGAAACTGATGGATAAAGTCACAATTAGCCTTAGCAGCAGCCCATTCAATCATATCATGCGTCACTTTCACATTCGACGGCAAACCGTACTTGATATTTTGACCTATACTTCCAGGCATCAAAACAGGCTCTTGTTGAACGAATCCGATCAGTTGTCGTAAAGAATGGACTGAGTATGTTGAAATATCAACATCATCAATATATACGGTACCGGAACTTGGATTATAGAATCTTAGTAACAACGATGCTATAGTTGATTTTCCACGTCCTGAAGGTCCCACTATGCATACATTAGATCCAGGTTTGATTTCGAAGGAAAGATTATCAAACACTTTGTTATTAGGCCTTGTTGGATAAGCAAAACATACGTTTTCAAATCGAATATGACCTCTAGATTGTTTGATTTTTGGTCCCTTTACTTGCTCAATCATTGGATCTTTGTCAATCAACTCAAACAATCGAGATGCTGCTCCCGCACCTTTGAACAATTCGGTATAAAAATTGGCAATTCCAAACGTAGCACTACCACAGTACTCAGTATAAATTAAATATGCCGTTAGATCTCCCACTGTCATCATACCATTCATGACAAGATGCGTTCCAAAGAAGAGAGTTAGCAAGAAGGTGGCGTTCCCTAGAACGCCCGTGGAAGCAAAAAAGGTGGCATTAGTCTGCGCATCTTTATAACTAATTCTGAAAACATCTCTAATCTGATTGTCATATCGGTGGAGCTCCTTTGTTTCAGCTGTGAAAGACTGTATTGTCTTGATGGAGTTCAGTTGTTCTTCAGCTACTTTAGTTAGAGAACCTGTAGCCTGTTGTAATTCTCTGGAAATTGCCCTGATTTTCATTCCATAAATATATGAAGCAACGACCAAGGGAGGACCAAAAGCTAACAATATCAGTGACAGTTTTGTAGACAGAACAAACATCATCGTTATAGAGGCGCCACCTACAATAGTATGCTTTATACCATCAGACATATTCTGCGTCACAGAACGTGAAACCACATATGCATCACTGGATAGTCGTGAAATCAAATCACCCACCTTGTTGGTATCGAAGAACTCCATGTCTTGTCTTAGTGTTTTCTTCATGATGTTAGATCTCAATCTGGCTACCAGCTTCTCTCCTAAAACTCTCAGGATGATTATTCGCCCAAAAGTGGCTACGGTAGATACACACAACAGACCTGCCATAATGAGCAAAAACTCATTTAATGAAAATCCATATAGCTGTATATCTTCTAAGTTATCATATCGTCTCGTGGCGTCTAGAATAGCTCCTGTGATCTTTGGAAGCGACATCACGATGGATGCGCTTGTGAATAGAAGAACAACTGCAACTCCAAACAATTTCAAGTCTCTTCGTGCAAGTTTCAGTAGTCTGATTACTTCGGAAAATCCCGCTTGTTTCTGGTCCTCTCCTGACAATCCGAACCATCGTTCTTTCCATGTCTTCCTCTGCCTAGATTTTATATCATCTGGTCTTTTATTGTTCTGTGTGTCTTTCGAAGACTTGGCGGAAGGCGTAGTAACCTTCGAATTGTTAATGTCATTTGTTTCACTTACTTTAGCTCGAGCAGAAGCCCATATACTGAATGACCTTTGAGGTATACAGAAGTGTCTAGAGTAGATCTCTCGAGTATATGACGTTGATGAGAATTTGGCTTTGTGTGTTGACCGGCCTATAGAAAAAACAAGCATATTAACAGGCCTAGCTCGGCAAAGGCCAAACAGTATGGATTTATGGAACAAAGACGGTAATATCATTATAAAGACAGCATCTAATTAGAGTTGTATTATTTGGTCTCTCGATATCGCAAAACACTGAGTAGGTCGGACTCGTTTTGAACCAGTTCTTATCTGTAGCTCGCCTATGCCGCTAATATAATAACGCAAGCCCTATAGACATCCAATAAGCCCTGTATCACTCACTTGTTGTGCCTATCAATGGCTCTATAGTGTCAACAAGAGTTATTTTATACCCAAAGGCCTATTTAACGATGACTGAGTATTTTAAACCGTGAACATCCAGACTTTTTCGTCAAGCTGACGTAAGCGTTTCCGTCATCGGGGCGAGGCTTCAAAATGCAAGGTTACGTTAATAAACCGTCTTACCACTTGACCAATCGCATTCGCGCTGTATGTAGCGCAAGATACTAATCAGATTCAAGACGTGTAACAAGGCTGCTATTATTGGAAACCTGCTGAAAATAAACTCTACGTCATTAAAGGCAGCATAGTAATATTACCGAGCAGCATACATTCACTACAACTCTTCCGCAAAAACCGGAATTCTAGTATAGGTGGAACAGATCCAAAGATGTCAAGATACAGGTGATTAACTTAATCAAAGTAACCAGTTAATACGGATAAAGTGAATCCATTTCAAAAAGCGTGCTATATTTGTTAAAACAATCTTTATATGTTGTTCAGCAGTCTATGCCTGCAACTAACAAATTGAACTGTTATTGTTGGCTTAAGCATTAAGCAGACTTAGCATCAAGAGAAAGTGATGTAGTGTTGACAACTTCTCCTTTCTCAAGTTTCTGAACTTTTACCTCAGAGAACGCTCTCTTTTCAGCGTTGACTCTCAAATCTTCCTTGAGAGACTTTTGCACTGTTCTTGCAGCAATTGCAAAGAATTTGTTGATTCTGGATGTGTGTTAGTATGTAAACCTCAACAAGTCAATATTTCCAACCTATTATAAAGTTCTAAATCATTGCAATGACGTCTTTGGAAGCATTACAAGCTTTTGAAACTGCAGACAAACACGCAAAGGCAAATCATCTTGTATAAAAACAGGCTACTTACGAGAAACCAGCTTTCTGCCACGATGACATTTCTATAATACTCAACAGGTGATGTCCACTGAATGATGAAGTAGTATCCTTCTTCAAGTGGATACTTTGACCTACTAAAAGAAGTATGTGTTTTTTTCACCTCGTTGACTCTCCAATAGGGTGTAGTCTTAAACGGGGACAGTGCCTCATAACCACAACTAGCTAGTAAAAAATGCGTCGATCGACGCATAGTAGCATGAAAGTATGTGCACTACACAAACCAAACAACTATTTTTTAATCATAGTTCTCAAGTACATGTAGATTTCTTGTTCTTGAGAGCATAGATCTGAGCTAACAGCTAACGCCTCATCAGGTAACCTTCATCTGGCATGTCTGTATCCAGGGATCATTACTATAGACTAGCATCTGATCTGGAATCTGAGAGAATTTCTGCTGCAGGTGATTTAATAAGAGACCTGGTAGAAGTTGATGAAAAGAAAGAATGGGATTATGTTTTAGACAGATTAATAAAGGGACTGGCATCTCCCAGGGGGTCAGCCAGGATCGGGTTCTCGTTATGTCTTGGTGAGGTTCTACGCTTGTTGATTGTGGAGAAGGAGCTATACGATATAAATGACTATCTTTCTGATTTCAGCACCAAGTTAGAGCGATCTGTATCAAACAAACACAATGGAAAGAATGAGCGTTCCTTGATATTTGGAGAGTTGTTTGGAATTCAATCTGCTCTCAATGTCGATATAGTGCTTCACTATTTAAAGAAGTCTGATCTCGAAACCTACTCAAAGATTCTTCGTCGCCTTATTGATCTGTCTCTTAAAAAACCTTGGATTCGGGAAGCTTGCTTTGCCACGATATTGGGCTCTCTAAAAAGTTTGAATATCACTGGCGATTCCAGATACCAAGTGATTTTAATTGATCTAATTAAGTCTATTGAAGAGGCAGGCTTGTCGGCAAGTTCAGAAGGAATTCAGATATATCTTAGTATACCTTTGCTGTTGCGTCACACAGTTGCAGAAAAATCAGGTGCAACAACTTGGAAGAACGGCAATCCTTTATCGAAGGGTAATCTCTTACTATTGTCTAAATCTTTGCGAGAGATAAAGGCGGAATCAACCAATTCTGAACAACAAGAATCCGACAAAGGTAAGAGCAAGGGCAACTGGACACCGATGTTACACAGTGTTTGGAATCTTCTTCTCCACGAGCTGATTGACAACTCGACAGCCAGCCTTCATAATATGGGAGAAAAAAAGACTAAGAAGCGAAAAACCGCACAAGCAGATTTAGTCAACTTGAACGCTTTTTGGAAACCTTGCATTGATGATCAATTCTTCTCATCATCTGCGTCTGCAGAACGGAAGTATAGTGGTCTTGACATTTTCAAAAAAGCTCTTACCTTCCCAAATTTAACCGTTGAAAATATCAACTCAATAATGTCTCCAAATTTGATGCGGTGTTTAATCAATCAAAGTTCAAGTTCTGATAGACTTTTGCATAAAAAGGCCAAGGCCACTTTGTCTGAACTGGTGGCTAGGTGTCAAAATCAACAGGATCGAATAGTACCGGTGTTGAGAAACATTGTTATGACAGCCGTTAATTTTGATCTGTTAACAAAAACAAAAACAAGTAATGAACTTTTGTTAGCAGCAAATGATCCTGACGTCATTAAGAGTCTCATTGTCTTTTTGGTAACGCTAGAAGAAGGTGTCGATAATGATAGAATAAAATATCAGGTATTTGCTCTAGATTCTTTACTTCATTTGATAAGGGCTAAAAAGAATATCATTAAAGACCCTTCTGTGCTTAGGGTCGTTTTGAACTATCTAACTTTGCACAGCTTCATGAAACCGAAGAATGGGAACACAGATATCTACTCGGATAGAATGGCAGAAATTAGCTTTTCAAGATTACAGTCTATCTTATTTGAACTTCTATCAAGCAGTACAGTACCCGATGAGGGTGTTTCATGGCCTCGTTTTCTGGTAACGCAGCTTTTCTTGTATGATTCTGATATATCATCTGAAGAGAGCTCATTCGAAATGATAAATACGTTTGATGAAGAATTGAAGCAGATAAAAGTAGACTCGTATAGAGTCTTGCATCAAATAAGCTTAATGAAACAAGGCGACAAATTTGGTTTTTTGGAATGTTTTGAAATTCTTCTTTCAGCTGCACTAATTCAAGTTTACAACGGAGATCCTGATTCTGTGGCTATTGTTGAGGAGATCAAGAAAGCGTTCGACGATATGCAATCAAACAAGGACTGGGAATCGGACAAAGTGGCAGACCTCCTTGTAGATTTAATCTTGTCCTTCTTGAGTCAGTCGTCGTCATTAATGAGAAAGATTTCACTTATCGCATGGGATAAGATCGTCTTGAAAGTAAAAGCTCCTCAACTGGAACGAATCTTTGAAATACTTCTCACTAAAGAAAACAAGGAGGGGCAAGCCAAACTGTTCAATGAAACCGATGACGAGGAAGACAATGACCATGATCACGGTCCAGATTCAGATTCAGAGGAGTCTTCCTCAGACAGGGATTCGGAAAGTGAATCTGAAAGTGTTTCATCTGAGGAGGATGCTTCTGAAAAGCAAAAAATCATCGAGGAGGTTGATAGAAACACAAGCGTTTTGCTGGCACAAGCTTTGCACGTTCCACAGTCTGGTCACGATACGTTGGATGACGACGATGAAAACGACGATTCACAGTCAGACGTGGAGTCAATGTCGGATGAGCAAATGATGGCAATAGATTCTACTCTTTCAAAAATATTCAAGCAACGACAAGAGGCAATTGTCAGCGCACAAACGATATCTGGGAATCAACGGAAGCTTGATGTACAAAATGCAAGAGCTGCTGTTGTGTTTCTGAAAGGTCGGAGTCTCGAACTTGTCGATAATTTGATATCCAAACGGCCCAGTAACCCGCTTAAACTTAGCATTGTTATGAATCTATTGCAGTTAATGGATCTGACTATGGACAAGTCTATTGGTGAAAGAGCCCACAAACTAATCAAGAAAATCTGCAAGAACACAAAGCTAGAAGACTCGAGCGTTACAATGGACGAATTCACACAAATGATTCGAAATGTTCATGGAATGGCATCTTCTAGAACCAAGTTTCAGGCATTCTCCAATGCGTGCAACCAGGTGTCTCTTTATTTTGCAAGATGTTCAGTGAATGTTTATGGTGATGTTGCATTGGACGCTGTTGTAAGAGTTTATGGTGAAAGTCTTGCAACATGGGCCAAAGATAAGAATGACAAAATTGTTGCGGGACTCTATGTAGACGTTATCAATTGGCTAAGTAGTAGAAGGCATTGAATGGAAGAGTGGTATATATATACATATGAAGACAGAACATTTCGCTTAGGTTTCAGTTCACACGCGCTTGCGGTTGAGTTCTGCTTGTTTGTAATTACGAGCCTGATTATCGTTGACTCTATTGAGGAAGTCTTGTTGATCGAGGTAACCGCCCCTATTTTTGTATTTGAGCTCATCGCTTATCTTCTCGTCATCAACGTAAGCAGCCCAGTCAAGCCGTGATTTTTCAAGAGTAGAAAGCTTCGAGTTCGATGTATCACCGATCACAGCATCGAGCAAACTGGCACGCTTTCTTTTCGGTGGACGTTTGTGCAGCTTCACGCCAGAAGGCTGTTCAGGCTGTTCAGGCTGTTCGGTCTTGACATTGCCATTTGAACTATCTGTACCGGTTGGAACGTCCTTAGCGTTATTATTAATTTTGACAGAGTTGAAATGTGCTTTGGCCTCTTCGGAGTTGGCGTCAACCCATTTTTCTTCCTGGACTGTTTCACCCGCAAACTCGTACGTCCGTTTGATCTTGATCTTTTGAGATTCAGCAGGAAGTACTGGCTTAATTTCTGTTGGCTTCTGCGGTGGATTCTCTGATTGAGATACAGTAGATGTCTCAGTGCTCTTGTCAGCAGAACTGGTTTTGTTCATTTCCGCCCAGATCGAGTTTACATCGAGAGATGAGGAGGCAGGTGCCACGTGTGTTTTGAGTTCATCAGGTTTGTGTCGAGTGGCTCGTGTCCTCACAAGGGAAGGTTTGCCGACATTATCTGAATCAGAGTCTGAATCCGATTCGGAGTCATGTTTAGGTGCGGAAGGGTTGTAATCTTCATCTGCGGACTCGTTGTAATCGCTTTCCTGATTTTCTGGGTTCTTCGGATCCTGAGGGTTCATTACGGGTAACCGTGGAGTACACAACTATGGTGAAGGAAAGCAGTAAGCAAGTAAATACGTAGAGCTATGAATTTTCTAAAATGCGTGAAGGTGGGCGTAAAAGCAAAAGCAGGCAGGGAAAATAGGTCGATCGACGCAAGTCTCACAGGGAGCACGACGCACCGCGCGAGAGGCCCTGATCATCTGGACAAGTTGCAAAGAAAACTAACAAGCTTTCTACTGAGTATCAGGGACGTCGTGTTGTTTTATTACATCGGAAGCATCGACAAACGATGCTGAAGCGCAAGAATGAAGATGGTGAAGATGCCACTGTGAAGCGGGTGGCTCTTGAGAGTGAGACTGTTGAAAAAGAAGACGGTCATAACGCGTCGGGCCTAGAACAGGGCGACGAGAGTCAAGCCGATTCTGTCGAAGATACAGGCATCAACGAAACAGCGGATGCACAGACCATCCAACAGCCGTCTGAAGACGCACACCAGCCGTATCAACTGGCTCAAGACATATCGAAAGATGTCTCTCAAGGGGATGTTGAGGGGCAGGGACCCTCGGGGGAAACTGTAGAAGGATATGAAGAGAGAATTACCGGTACCACAGCTCTTGCGAAGACCGAAGACCCCACGTATGTTCACTTTCGTATGCTGTGTACCATAAATGAGACTGCAACCATTGTGGGGAAAGGTGGAGAGGCAATTTCCAAAATCAAGGAGCTATCTAATGCTCGTGTGAACGTGAGCGAGAACCTTAAAGGCGTTCCTGAACGGGTTGTTTCTGTGAAAGGACCTTCAGAATATGTGGCTAAGGCGTTTGGGCTGATAGCACGTACCTTGCTTGAAGAGTCGTTGGACCAGCCGTCGTCACTGGAATCGAAGCAGCTTAATGTGAGATTGCTGATTCCCCACACCGTTATGGGATATGTCATCGGTAGAAAAGGAGCCCGGTTTAGGGAAATCGAGGAGAACTCTGCCGCTGCTCTCAAAGCAAGTGATCAAATCCTACCTTCAAGCACAGACCGTGTGCTCAATATTAGCGGAGTGTCTGATGCTATACATATTGCGACGTACTACGTTGCACAGACTGTTCTCGAGCACAAACAGCATCTTTCCAAGGCACTGTACTATAACCCAACTAACTACAACCAACCGAGCACCCCTGCTGCTGCTGCAGTATCGTCTGCTCATTTATCGATGGCTTTGGCAGGATCGACACCGCCTCAGACTGGTCAGTATCATAACGGGTATCCAGCACAAATGATGGGGATACCGTCCCAGATGGTGGGCTTGTATGCTCAAATGGGTGCAGCAAAGCCTGGTGCAGGCCATCAGCATGTTCAAATGGGCTCAGCTGCCCCTGGATTAAGTCCCTACGTGCCACAGTATCAACAGTTTATGCCGCAACAAACTCAGATGTCCAACCAAGATAAGATCAATCAGGACATATTTGTTCCACAAAATCACATTGGACTTGTAATTGGAAAGGGTGGAAAGAACCTAAAAGATATAAGGTCCACAACTGGATGCTATGTCAAAGTAAACGACGAGATCCCTGGCTCAAGTGAACGCAAACTCACCCTCATTGCTTCCAGCCCGTTCGCCATTCAGCAAGCTATAATGCTCATTGACAACAAGATTGAAAACGAGAAGCAACGACAGAAAAGAGAACTGGTTCAGCGAGATTCGCCAGTGGAGGAGTCGGTGCGTCTTGCAAACCAATAAAGAAATAGTACAAGATATAACTACAACATCAACTGTAAAATACACACTTGTTCTCATATTTCTATAAAAGAAAAGTCAGTTTAATCATAGGTGCGGAACACCCAAACTCGTCAAAATCATGCTAACTACACTCATCAGTCCTTCTCCTAAAACTAGACCGCTGCTGAAGATGATGATCTTGACGCGGTCGTTCGACCCAACTGGTGCGCAGTGCGATAACTTACGCATCCAATAAAATGATACCAGACCTCCGACAAATCTGGCAAGTGTGAAGGATGGAATGTTGTAGATGCCAATTCCTGCAGGCACTCCACTAGGCAAGAAAACCAAAAATTTGTACCATTTGGAGCTTGGACCAACAGTGTTCTTCAATAATGAAATCAAACCAAAAACAATACCAAATACCAGTGAAAACTCGTAAACTTTTGGAGGTAAACCGGCTCCACTCACTAGACGTGCACAGTCAATCCATATAATCGCAGTAGGTATCTTGAAAACCTTTCCCGGAATCTCATAAAGGTTGTTGTAAACTTTATACATTAAGGAACTGAGAATCGTCGAGAAAACAGATCCATACATTTGGGCAACAAACTGAGCTCTTGGTGAAGCCCCTAACATATAACCAGTTTTGAGATCTTGCATTAGATCTCCAGCTTGCTGTGTAGCGGCCTCAGATATTGCTCCGGAAATCAAATTAATTAAAATGACACCTGGCTGACTCTTTGGAATAATCAGTGCAAATATCAGCTGCGACAATTTGCCTATTCCACTAACGGGGTTCAAATCCGTCTCCCCTAAAGCTCTCACTCCAAGAACAGACAACAGAATGGATAAAACCAGAGCGATTGTTATCGCATAGATTGGAATTACAGGCCCAAAAACTGCTCGCGTACACACAATGCATGAAATAGAAGTAATGACTAGTCCTCCCAATATCAGATACATTGGTATTTGATGAGATTCTGCTAAATCGTCGCATTCCGTTGATTTCGCAACTGACCTAGAAGTTCCAAGACTCATACTATCAGGAGCCGTCTCCGGAGAAGTCTCATGTTCATCTTGGAATAATCTGTCAGAAGCTTCATCTGACCTTTCTTTGCTGGATTGCGCTCTCTGTCTATAAACCACCAAGTAGCGTAAAGACCTAACTGTTATCACCAAGAAAGATACAATAGAGTCGCTGATCATTATACACAAACTGATCCACATGATCCATCCCTCTGATCCATCTTTCCAGTCATCAACTTCTCCAGGAGCCCATCCTTTTCTTTTTGCGAGTGGCCCGAGAATACACCATCCAAGAACCATTCCAAATAACATATACGATGTGGTAGCTAATCCCATAATCATACCTTGTCCAACATACGCTGGAGACGGCTGGAAATCAAGCAGGTAATCACGAGCCATTGACGTTCCAAATATAGGAATAGCCTTTATTTGCGGGATAAAGTAAGCCAAAACAGTGTAGAGAGAAGACAATGCCGACGTAGAAATAAGAAGTCTTATATTTGTTTCATAAGCCTCAGATTGTCGTAGCTGGCACAAATCTTGAGACTCAATTATAGTGAGATTGTTAGGGGTATCGACGATGCTTCTTTGTATGGGCGTAGTCTCGTTATCTATAACAGTGTTCGTAGAGCCAACGCTTTCATTGTCAATATTAGGGCCAGAAACAACCAGTTTGGCGCTGTTGTCATCTTCTTGATTGGTGGCGATGTTAAGGGTTGTACCATGAAAAACAGATATCAAAGTTGCAGTTGCGCTTCCACTTGGGAAAGGCAACTTCTCTTTAATAATGAGTTGCTTGCGCAACGGAACAGCGAAAAACACTCCAAAAAATGCTAGACCCAAGGACCATAATATCAATTTCCAAAGGGGCTTGAGATCAATCCCTGTTTCATAGCCACTTTCTTCTGTGGTCATTAACTTTTCGATGGCAGGGATGATTCCAACAAAACCATAAGCAAGGGGACCGGTGGCCACTGCAACAGCTACACTCTGCACAAACACATTCTCGACATCCGTGAATGTCATTCCTAAATGAGGTTGAAGAGTCTTGAATATAGCAAACCCTAGTAGTGCAGAGGGGAGGGACATCATTGAAACCCATCCTGTCTGAAGCCCAAATTGAAAATTCGACATCAAAATCACCGAACCAATCGCAAGACCTGCCAGCGTGGAACGCACAGTAACCTGTGGAAGATCTGCCTTGGAGCACCAAGGAATGTCGTTGGGCATCTGTGTTGCCACAGGCATGTTATGCCGTTGTTGTTTTAGAGCCTTTTGTTTGCTCTCCCGCTTAGTAATCACTTGCAAAACACCTATTGCTTAGCTCATATAAGACGGTTCTTTCCGAAGGAATAGCAATTAGTTATAAGGAATACCCTTTTCAATCTGGAACATGTGGATGTTCCGTCTGTCTGCCTATGATCCACAGTCAATGACCTTACGCTGCTTCTATTATACTTTGCCCTAAAAATCAAAGAACGGTTTTTTTATCGCTACAAGCTTAAAAAAACTTTTCTCCTCTTCGCGGGGCTTTTAGCTCTGCACAAACTTTCCCTTTTTGGCAAGCATGCAATCTGGACCCCAAAATGGCCTCAATTAGGTGAAAAGTATGTACTTGAGAATGTCACTTAGTGTAATGACCCCACATAGCTTGGCTGTATCATCAACCACGAAGAGTCTATGAAGTCTTGACTTACGGACAGTCTCCAAAATCACACAGAGATTATCCTTAAGAGTGCAAGTATAGACACCTTCAAAATCATCAGAACGTTTCATCAATGCCTCTCCGACACTCAAAGATAGATCAGCATACATACTTCCTTTTATTAATGAAAGAACGTCAACGGCTTCATAAACGTTGACCAGCTTATACTGGTCGTCCACAATGGGTACAGAGCTGACAGACTTAGATATTAGTAGATGTATCACCTCCATTACTGGTGTGTCCATCCGAACGGCACATAAATTTTCACAAGTTCCCAGTCGGATCTCAGACAACGGTTGTAGTAAAAACCTTGTTTCTTTACAGTTCATACTAACAAACTTGAGAATCCGATACTGAGTGAGTACAGACACCACAATTTCACGGTGTGTTTCCTCATCTTCATCAATTAATGGGATTCTTCTTGCAGAGCTTTCAATCATTTTAACACAAGCTTCATATAAGGATTTCAGGGGATGAATTGATACAGTTTCCAGTTGTGGTACTCCGAGTGCCTTTTCCACCTCTCTGAGCCCATCTAATGTAAGATTATCCACTACTTGGAACTGATCCGGATGCTGAGAGTAGTATTGAATCACATTGATGAAATCACTCGATGTCAAAAGTCCTGCAAATCTGGAGTTTTTGCTATTCCATAGTGGTGCAGACACAATACTGTTCTGTAGTAGAATGTTCAATGCTCGCTTCACCAAAAGCGACGTCTCGAAAACTATTAAACGATATGATACTGGAAGAACATCAAACGACAGTTTACTCTGTAGAAAGGTCCTAATAGCCTTCAGAGCAACCTGTTGGTCTCTCGCAATCTGATCTCCTACACTTTCCGACATCTGCCGTCGCTGTTTAGCCTCCTTTTCGTGTCTTCCAATTATGGGTTGCCTTTCCCCACCTGCTCTTTGTCTTTTATTTACTTCCCAACAGTAGAAATTAGTTCTTCTTTAGATAGAAGCAGAACCCCAACGTTTCTTTAACAGCGTCTGAGCTTAACCAACTCTGGCTGTTACACTAGTTGTATGATGACGTATTGTCAATAACTCTAATATTCAGGCTGTTCTTGTTCTTCGAGTGCAGCAAAAACCACATACTCAAGTGATCAAATATTTCTACGGAAATATTTAGAGACCGGAAATGACAGGCTTTAGTCGGAGATTTGAGCGGTTTGCTGGTTAAGGGGAAGTGATGAGAAATGGTAGTCTGTTTGGGGCCAAATGCTCCGATAATTCTCTCGAATTGCTTTCTATTTCATGCTACTAATGGCTGAGGTACACAGTGGTGATGCTCTCTCACCCCCACTGTGAGACTGTCTGAGAGAACACCACCGCATTGTTGGTGCTGGGTTTTGGCCTTAGCAGGCTCATATTGATTTGATGTGTTTGGTGTAAGGTGGCAGTTAGTGGCTCTGCCGGTGTGCATCTTCTTCGTCATGGGAGGCTTCATTGAAGCCAGGGCCGTCAACCCCTCCATCAGTCCTTACGGTCCAGTATCTATGTTATTCATTTTCCGGCTCTTTTACTCAACCAGCTGAACACCGCTCAACTACTGTTACTCCCCTGAAGTGTGGCCCACTAGACTAAGAGCTGTTGGAGTTCTTGGTTCATCTTCTGGAGTAACTGTTTCGCTTACTTGCGATATGACTTTGATTATTATCTAGGACGATTAACTAGCTCACGGACACTAGTCGTCACCATAATAGGGCACTTTCACACAGTTATAAACACTGCAACTCAAACACCGGGAAAATAAAAGAATACGTTCCATCATTGCTTACAAGACATTATTCCGTAACACCATACTTCACCAGCAATGCCTTTCTCTTTGCCTGTCGAGCCAAATCATCCTTGGCCTCCTTCTCCTTCATTGCAAGCATTAAGGCGGTTGGTGATACCTCGGCCGTGTAGTTCAGATCAGTTAGAGGAGCGTCAGTGTCAGGTTGGTCTGAATGCTTCTTCCTGTTCTCTTCATGGACAGAGGAGGCAAACTTCTTTAACCTCTCAAACTCCTCTGCCTCTCCAGATATATATCTCACAAACTGCCCTCTCTCATTGAGATAACCCTCCTTGGGATCTTTATATACTCGTGACTTGGGATTAAACTGTAATTCTTCTCCGGTCTTTATAACTTCCAGGTATCTGGCCTTCTCATCGAGAGATCTGACAGATATCTTCGGTTGCGTTCCATCTGCAGCCAACAAGTGCTTAGTGGTCCCCGATGGTGTACTAGACGCTTTAACATCGCTCAAAAGTCCTAATTCCTCCATTTCCTTGAGTTCATCATCATCTATATCTGCATTAACTGATTCTGCAGCTTGTTTTCTCTTTTCTTCCTGTTCTTTCATCAAAAGCAGTTGCGCATCATAATCATTGACAGAATCATATCCATGCCATCTATCTCTCTTCGCATCCCAATCACCTGTATCCTTACGAAGGACAACTTCAGCCTCCTCATCTTCAGGTTCACCAACATTTGACTCTTCTTGCCTGTACTCGTAAGCTACCTTGTGGGGTTTTTCTAAACAGTCTCTTTTCGTATGATCCAAACTCCCACATGTCTCACATCCACCTTTCCTAAACTTGAGCTTTCTCCGTTGCTGATTAATCCGCTTATTTCTGATACTTGAATGCTTCTTCACCACCTCAAACTCATCCTCGATCCCCTTACCCTTTCGTGGCTCATTGTTTGGCACTATTTCTGCCTCTGGGTCTAACCGTTGATGTTTTAGTAGATCTGATGTCTTGGAATACTCCTCAGTAAGCTCTTCTTCGGTCTTTCTCTTTCTGCTGTTAGAGTTCACTTCCAATGCGTTTGCCTCATAATACCACGGCTTGCTCGCTATGAAGTTGGGGATATAATCGTTCACTCGTTTACCAGCCGCATCATAGATTGGTCGTCGAGGATTCTGCTTCGTTCCAGAATCGTTGGTGTCTCTGTTTCTCTCCATTGTAGTACATCCGACCGTGTTCGATTCCTCTAGGCCTGTACTCGACCTTGCCTTCTCTATCTATATGGTTCCAAAAATATTTTATTTCAATATGTAAAAAATTTTATTTCCTTCTGATAAGAAGAGTAACGATATAGAACGCTGTCAAAATCGTCAGGATCAACTGCATATACAAGGAATAGTAGACAAGATGGCGGAGAAGATCAAGTCATCAGCATTTGTAAAAAAACTGGCGTCAAATGACCGCAAAACCAGAGAACAGGCTTTCGAACTGTTGAGAAAATACCTTGCAAGCAAATCAACTACAAAATCATTAGACTTGTTGGAGTACCAGAAGCTCTGGAAGGGTTTGTATTATACTATGTGGTTTTGTGATCGGCCAAGACCACAACAGAGACTTGCAGCTGAGATGGCTAGATTGGTCTCGCAAACAATACCAATAGAAAGCTTTGATGTATTTATTCAGGCTTTCTGGGATATTATGTGTATGGAATGGCCATCCCTAGATCAGTGGAGAGTTGATAAGTTTTATATGTTGATGAGGTTCATGATAAACGAAACCTTTCAAAGGCTTGAACAGCTGGAATGGGATTCTTCGGTGGTCGAAAAGTATATCAAGGTTCTTGATGAAGGAATATTGAGTGGACGCAGTGAAATTTCACCTGGAATTACTTATCACGTTATTGATGTGTGGCTTGATGAGCTAGAGAAAGTTATATTTGCAGATTTAGAGGAGGAGGAAGATGATGATGACGACGATGAAGCTGGCGATGAAGATAAACTTCTTGAAGAGAAGAAGCAAATTGTAGCAAAACTTCCGATGAACATGCTTCTATCGCCATTCATTCGCCTGAGAGCTTCTGCTTTACAAAAGACATTGAGAACGAAAGTTAATGAAGAGCTTCTGAAAGACTCAAGGCTTGAAAGCTGGGGTGTAACTAATAATGAGAAAGAAAATGATGCTGAGGAAGGAGAAGATGATGAGGAAGAGGAAGAAGAATGGACAGGATTCAATTAGAGCAACAAGCAGGGACGACTCATTACACTTGAAGGGAGTTCATCGTGAAGTTACTTGTAAATTGCGCCCGTGATAGCTTCATAACAGCCGCTAATGACCAATAGCTCCATCGTTACCTACTGATACTAAGTTGAAGGAGCGAGGTGTGTTACCCGGATTTGAAGGTAAATAAAATCATCGAAGTGAACAACAGATATGAATTTTTGAATAGTCAAGACTTAATAAAAAGAACGTTCACGTTTACAGAGATCTAAGATAGACACCATTGAGCTATTAATCAGAAGAATATCAGGGATACCTCTAACTGCTTCTGTTGAGCTCACTTGTCTCTTTGAAAAATTTTGATTTGATTAAAAATGGCTGAGTTTGATAAAATTACAGAGGCTCCTGTGGAGTTCCTCAAAGAAGGTACCCAATTTATCTCTAAGTGCACCAAGCCTACTCAAAAGGAGTACTTTAGACTCATTAGAGCTGTTGGTGTCGGATTTTTGATGATGGGTATTGTGGGATACGCTATTAAGCTCATACATATTCCAATCAGATACTTGATTGTCTGAATATGTGACAAACACCGATTCATTGAAACTAAAGACATGGCTATTTCATGAAGAATATGCAGCGATGTACAGTATCTTGTGCATTATTGTTATACCTGCCCAGCTGATGAGAGGCAGCGCATGTAATTTATATACTGTCATCATTTCTTAAATAAGCAGTGCTATAGACCATAATTTGTTATGAACAGCTCTGGCCTCTGTAGATGATATCAGTAAAGCGTTGATGGAAACAGCCAGGCATCTGTCGATTGTAGTAGTGTCGGCATTAGCGTGTTGGTTGTTGGCCAACTTGGCTTCTGCGACTATCGACGCATTCGAGGTCGTTTCTATTATCTTCATACTAAAAAAATAAGTACTGAAGTGCTTTTCAATCTTAGCTATGACTCAAAAGAAAGGCCTGGTAGTGCCAGATTACATACTCCAATGGGGTTTTCATCCCTTTTAACACAAATCACAAAACATGAGCGCGCTGAGAATGAGACAGGCTCGTCTGCTTCCGCCTCATTAGCTCCATCACAGCCTATACCAACTAAGAAACCAAAAACATTATCCAATGCTAAAACAAGGAATGAGACATCGTTGCTCAAGCCTCTTGCCCCTGATCCGGCTGTTGCGCGTCTTAAGGAAGCCAGAAATAAGCAGAAGCTTCAAATGAAGGCAGAGGTAGAGGCTAAGAGACGAAGAAGACATGTCCCATCTACAGAAACTACTTCTTCTCAAAGAGAAACTAAAAATGCGTCCAAGACTCGTTCTACGCCTGCGAACAACTCCAGAAACACACCAAAGCTCTCTTTTAAAGAGCTCATGTCTCAGGCAGATAAAGTAGATAAGAGTCGCCTTGTCTATAATCCAATCAAGACTGCTGATCCGACCAAGAAAGGTACTCATCGGACAGTCTCTAATCGCGCCCCAGAGAAAACTATCAAAAGAGCATTGGTAACTGCACCACCAAAACGAGAATTGCATTCACGCGGGAAGGTCAACAAGAGTACCAACAGGAGCTCTCAATTCGCTCGGCCTTCTCCAAAGCTTCGTGAACAACTTAAACATCAGCAGTCCAAGAAACTTGCTCCTTCCAAACGTCCACTGATATCATCCTCTTCTTCAAAGAGAGACATTTATGACATTGATGCAAACTCAAGTGATTCTAGTGACTTCAATTCCACTGTAGACTATGATGAAGATGTTGATGACTTTATTGTTGAAGATGACGATGATGAGAGATATTCGGCACAGCGGTTTAAACCGCAAAACTATAGTCGAGACGAAATATGGTCCATTTTCGGTAAAAAGAGACACTTTAATGATGAATACTACGAAGATGATGATATGGAAGCCACTGGAGCTGAAATTTTGGACGAAGAAGATAGAGCTCTCCAAATTGCCAAACGAGATGATGTCCAAGAGGCAAGATTATTGGAGAAAAAACGTCAAGAAAAGCTAAAGCGTCTGGGTAAAGCCAAATAAGCTATAACTTGATACAAGTCAACTCAATTCGTCAATTTATTTAAGTTCGGTACAGAATTAAACACAAAACTTCAGGCTGAATCGCTGTACTCAAACTCATACCCATCTGGGTCATCATCATCTTTATCATCAGTTTCATCTCCTTGAAATGACTCTTCATCACTAACTGTTTCCTGATGCTCATTAGTCGCAACGTTCGGTGAATCGTCATTGTCAGGATTGTACGTTAATGAGTCCTCATCATCTAATAGATTTCTCGCTGTGCTCTTTTCCAAAAGGTTATCGCCTACCTTTATGTTTTCATCTATGATTTCTCTAGATTCGTCTTGATGTTCATCTACACCCTTAACCTTTTCAGAGTCCCCAATAATAAATCCACCCTCTATTCGAGCTTTGTCAACCTCGGTATCTGTGTCCATATCATGATCAGAACTGCCGTAATTTTGTAGATCATGACTTCCTTCAAAAGAAGCATTTCTTGTATTGTTTCTAACAAAACCACCACCCCCTCCACCAGTAGAAGAATCATCGCCTTGACTTGATATCTCCTCATCAGCCGACTCACTATCAGGATATACTCTCTCTTTCAAGTTATCCACCTCACCATGCTCTTGAACAAGCCTGGATTTGATTCTCATCTTCGTCAGCAACAGCTTCCACGATCTGAGAGCAATCAATTGTTGTCTTCTGACTAACTGATCCTCTTCTTGTTCCTCAAGATAGTCACAGACTAGCTCTACCGCATCTTTGCACTCGCTTAAAACAATAACACCCAGTATCTTAACTGTTGCATGGGGTCCACGCTGACCTCTTTCATTAGGTTCAAAATCAAATCCAACAGCAGCAGGAGCAAATTCTATACCTAGCAGCTTAGCAGCTCTTTCAGCAAACTTCCGTTGTATGTGCACGGCACCCTCAGGAATCATCCATGGCTGATAAATGTCTAAATTACCAAAGTCGTTCTTTTGAAATTTGCCGTTTACGATCGGCCTTGGAGAATACCTTTCAGTTTGATATTCAGCATACAACCGAACGTTGTTGTCGTCATTTTCTGAAGAATTTTCAAAGTCACCTTCAGTACGCCTCTTTTGGGATTTGTTTCTTTCTTTTTGCTTTAGTGGCTGCTCACCAATCTTCAATACTCTTCCTCTCAACCACCAAGCTTTGGCAGATCTAACATGCTGGACATTAGTTCTCTTATATACCGGGATCATTTCCTCGGCTTTGTTGTTTTTTGTTTTCTTTCTCAAAGTACCACAACTGATCTTTGGTTTCAGAACTTCGTTCCATTTGAGTTGGCTCTCCAATGCGTATATCGGATGATTTTTGAAATCTTGAATTGAATTCGGCATACCCTCTTTCATAGATCGTTCTTCAAACTCCAACTCTTCAAGCTTGTCAAGTTTATTTATATTAATTCTTGTTGGCAACGATGCCCCCTTCAGCAAGTGACAATACCAGTCATTTGCCTTTTCATCTCTCGTTACTCTCTTTTTCCGGACTTTAGCGTTATAGAACTCGGAGTATCTTCTGGTTATGTCCCGTGCGCCACCCAATCTATCAAAACCAACAACATAGTAAGTGTTGTTGCGAATACTGTTTGCCGGTGGTTCCAGCTTCGAGCGTGACCCAACAACCTCAATATACTTTTGCACTATAGGATCAATAGTAATATATTTTTGACTGTCTTTGTCCCATACCTCACACCAAAAAACAGGATAATCCTTTCCGAGCTCATCAATATCATCGTCGTCAACCTTCATGTTGCTATAGCTTGGTCTATTGCCACGTAAGGCTGACAGTAATCTTTCATGTTGAGTGGGAGCTCTTTTTGGAGATGCCCTTGAACTTCGGCTTGACGGCCGTTTTGCAGGTTCATCTTCTGGCGATGTTTCTCTTGTCACCTTCTCTCGAAGAGACAAGTTTGTGAAATCGGGAGGCTGCAGAGAAAACACAAGCCTTGCATTGAGACCAATAGACCGCAGAAGTGCAACAAAACCCTGGGCTGCTAAGTCTCTAGATCCTCGTCTATTCTCGATAAGCTGTTCAAACTTCGTTCTCGAGATTGCATCCATATCCATAGACATTCCAATTTCCTCCCAGGTCTTCTTATATATGAAAGATTGTTTTCGTCGAATAGTCCAGGAATGACTCCAAAACTGCATTAAATGACGGAGGAAATCAAGCAGCTTCCGAGTCTTTGTGCGGACAGAAACAGTTTCCTTACTTCTTTCCATCAAATAGTTCTCATACTCGTTGAAGTATTTTCTAGGGATCTGTTTTGAAAGCCGAGTATGAAATGAAGGACTAGAGCACCATGCATTTCTAACAACACCATGAGCAACCATACACAGTAGATACAGCATATGAACATCCTTTCTGAACTTTCGAACTTCCTTAGAAACAACGTTTGCTCCCCTTCTTCTTATCTGTCTGGGCTTACTAGTGGTATCAATAGTGACAGAAATGCTTTGGTGATTCGACTTCGAAACATCAAAAACTCCCCCCATCTCATTCAAAGTATCTATATTAACGTCTTCGAAATCACTCGAGTTATATTCCTCTTCGCTCTCCTCCTCATCTGAGCCAGACTTAGACTTTGATTTAGATCTTTCCAACCCCTCGTTGTCTGACGACGAGAGCAGTACAATCGGATCATGCGAACTGCCTAATTTCTGTTCAGAGAGAATGCCACCACTCAGATCACTCTGGGTCGCCTCATCGGAGGTCGCTCCCAAAGAGTCTGAGTTACGCGATGACTTCTTGCGTCGTTTTAATGGCCTCGAAGTTCTATTGTCCCTGGTAGACTCCGTCCTAAGAGCTTCTGCCAAAAGATCATGGTACTGACTCAATCTCCTATCAGACATCAGAATACGTCAGCATGCTTTCTCCGAAAAGACGTCCGTGCGATCACAAACAGGGATCAAATCGCCACTCTATCTACCTTGTCTTTCTGCGGAGCTTTTTATCCTTTACATTTCGGTGTAGAGGACTATCACAATTCGACGCGTCGATGATATAAAATTATCTCTTCTTCTAGGAAAGGAAGACATTTCTTCATAAGCCAATATTAGGCTGACCACTTGGGAAGCTTCTCTTCAGGTATAAGAAAGCCCGTCACCAGAAGTCTCCTCAAAAAGATCAAATGCTGGATCTGCTGAGAGGAGCGCACGCCATTTGTAGGAGTGCACCGACTACACAGCTTTCTATATATGCACGACATTTGCATTATACAGGAAATCGAGCATCTAGCCAGGCCCGACTTATATCTGGTGATGTCGATTCAACCATCTCACATAATGACATTAAATTATCTTCAGACCTTGTAAGGGTGATGAGTGGCTCCTCTAAAAGAACTATTGAGAATGACCCCAAATCTGAGACATTTGACTGGACAACTGCGCTTCGAAGAAAGATCAGTGACAGTCGGTTCTATACAAGCTACCGACAAAAGGTTGACGGTACAAATACATCATTCATAACGAAATCAGGGCATATACAAGACTTCTTCCTGAATGCATTCATTCGAGACCATGATGCAACTAAACCTGAAATCGCTGCGAAGGATATCTCGAACCTAAGAGATCCTGAATCTGCAGTTAGTCTTGTTCTACATTCCGTGTTGATGTTACAAGATCCCTCATACAAAAATCAAGATATTCTCAAATGTATAGGCTCTTATTCCTTGGGCCTGAATCCGAGAGCATCCAAGATACATTATTCACCCAGTGAGCGATGTGTGTTCAAAAACTCTTGGGACCACATGGCTACCGACCAAACTTTAATAGACTCGACGATGCTACTAAAATTCAAACTAAACGAAGCTGTCGGTTGGTCGTTGGACACTGATTTAAATGACCAGAATGTGTTTTCCTGGATAAACTCTGTCTTAGCACCTACATTATTTGACTCAATCTATTTTCTTAGGGACTGCAAAAAGATTCCCATCTCTGTGATTTATGATCTACTATTACGAACACCTAACGATGAGTTCGAGTTCAACTCGCTCCTAGAAATATGCAAACAGTGGTCAGCTGACGTTTTCCTCATGGATCAAGAAAAATGGTATCATTTGAAGCAGTTTCAAAAGAGTTCTGACAAGTACTTGGACAGAGATCTGCTTCTCCCACCTGTGTTCTCTAATCTGTTTTTCTACGCTGCAAGAAACCAGCCAAAGTCTCTTCCAATTTTGATTGAGATGTATCTGACTCACACAAGTTCCCTGCATTCGTTCAGTCAAATCAATGAGATTATATGGCGTCTCTCTCTAGACATTTCAGGAGAAAACGGCATGAAGCCTTCAAGACATTATCATCAAGCACAAGCAAAGCTTATCAAGGCTGTTAACGATATAGTCTCTGAAAACAAGGATATATCCATGGACATTTCGACGATGTTGGGTGTGGCTAATTTGTCTTTTTTCAACGGCCCAGAAAAGGCCTACAAGTTATCGAAGGCCGCTCAACAGCGCTTTGATAGATGGCAGCTGGAAAGTTTTGATCTTGATGGATTTCATAGGGTTTTAGAAACAAATAACAGCCATCATCAATATAGTGTCGAGGAACTGAGAAGGCTGCGAACTGATTACAATGTGAAATCGCTCTGTACAACTCTACTACTACTGCGAACAACAAACGAAAGTGAAAATCATATATTTTTCTTTAATCAACTATATGACATTCTGAGAAATCTCAGTCCAGACCTCTTGAAATGCTATCCTGAGGTTTGGACTTTTGTTGCGGTGAAGTTGAATATTCACTCTGAACTGTATGGTGAAGTTGCAATCAGATTGTGGGAGCTTTTCTTGGCAAAAGGGACTCTAAACGGCAGTCCCTTACTGATTGACATATTAATCAATAATATTCCCAGTGTTAACGACATTTTCAATCTTTTAGAATTATCAAAAGGTCTTCAACTGGACGAAGTGACTTTATCTTCTCTAGTTCTAAGGCTATACAAGTCTAAGAAGTTATATGTTGGACCATCCATGAGAGGGCCTGCGCATATCGATAACTTTGTGGATGATTACTTAACCACTCGGGAATCTACAATAGAAGAAAGAGAAAGCAGAAAGACATATAACTTGGGTAAGTTCGACTCGCCTATCAGCCTAGCAAGACATATTTGTGATCAAAAGTCAGGCAGATCAACCAAGTTGACTTCTAGCTACTTGCTGGGAGAGGCCCTGGTGAGTCCGCAAAAGGCCTATGAACGATTTTCAGAACTATCGCGCTCTGGAAAAGTAAACTCCTTGTCTCTTTTGAGCTTGCTGATTGCTTGCCTGCGTATGAAAGAACTGGGTAACGCCAAAAATGTTCGTTGGGGAGAAGACATGTTGGCCCCCATCGATGCGACCATTATGGAAGTCAATCGAAACTTGTGCCAATCTTATGGTGATACAAATGGTTCGGTATATCCAACAGAGAATCTTTTAGTGGTTTATATCAAGTCGCTAGGAGAGTTTGGTCGAAAAGCAGAGTTGATCGGCTTGCTCAGTCGACTTGTGGACCTTCGCTTTCCTGTTAGTGCCGCTCTCTTTGAAACTTACTTAGAGTACATTGATCAGGGCGATACGCAAGAGCTGGTCAGTTATTTAAATGCTTACAATGAGCGCATGATCAAATTACGTGAGGCTAAGACTGAGCTGGAATTGTCACGCTTGAAAAGCCAACTTCCTGTCAATGATACTACAGGCAGCTTCAAATCGTTCTTGGAAACCCTTCCTATCAAATGGGATGTTGTTCGTACGTGGAACTGGCCCAGTAAAATCCACGCATAGTCGTTATACAGGACTAATAGTTTAACGATATTTATATATTAATATTACGCACCAAATTACTATATCACCTTTCTAAATCCTTGTCCAGACTCTTCTCATCAAGAGTAGCTTCATTCTTTACGGACGCCGCACGACTGGGGGGTTCAGCAGTGCAGTCATCAATGCTCGTGTGGTTATCTTCAAGCTCTATTTGTTCCTGTCCATTACCCTCGTTCTCATCTTCATCAAACTCTTTCCTGATGACTCTAAAACGAATGTACCAAATTATCTGACTGCAGAACAACCCCAGCTCCATTGCTATCACAATTGCATATAAAATCATTCCCATTATGTCAATGTCACCTACAATGGTACTGGCCATCGAAAAACAAGCTCCGGCACTATCCATAACTAAAAATAAAAAGTTGATTCCAACAACTCTTCCTTTGCGCTTAGACAGTTCGTAATAAGGAGGGACCAGCCCTGCAGCTAGTAGAATACTGGCAATGATACCGAAAATCAAAGCAGGCCACTTCGTACCGTCTTTGTAAACCTTCTTCAAGGGAATACCAAACGCAAGCTCACATCCTACCAATGTCGCAAAAAATAATCCTCCATAAAGTAGCACCCGCTTTAATGGCACATTGTTAGGAGGATAATACATACTTTGTAGCCAAGCAATAGCACAAAGAACTGAAAACATCTGCGGTTGAACTTGCATAGGAATATACGAATCACTTACTATGAAGTATACGCCAAACGGCACACCCGATGCACACCATAGAAACATGAAAATGGGTGGAAACCCTGTGGCATCTTTCCTTCTCCACAGATAGTAAACTTGAGGCGTTAACTGGATACACCTGTATTGATAAGAATATTCAGTTAGTACTGTACTCAGGACGTCGATCGTTGCTTATGCTTATTAAGAGCTTACCATAGAACAGTACCTATAGTTCCTAAAACATTTGCGGCAGTATTAGACTGTACCATTTCTTAATGGGATTAGAACCACCAATCAAAAGCTCCAGATAGCATCACACAAATGATTTGAGGAGAACAGCTGTCGTTCCGTTTATAAGCTGGGAGAGGATGCTTCGTTTAAGTAGTTCAATAGGCCCTTTGAATAGAGCCCTTAACGAAATGTCAAATAAGTACAGCTCGCGAAATAGATCGCAAAAAAGAATGATGACAACCAGGTTGCGCGGGAAGTATTGTTTAGATAAGCAGAAGAGGACATTAACAATAGCCGCATTAGTAGCATTGAAAATAATCTTCTACTCTCCTTGAGACATATAATCAATCAATCTCTGTTTATTGTGACTAGAGACCCTCAACATGCTTTACTAAATCATCTAGATATGGGTCATGTGAACGTCTCGAGCCGGTGGGGTCCAGATTTTTAAGAGCTTTATGCAAGAGAAGCAAATACTCTTCATTTGGTCCGCTTTCTCCGCAACTAGTTTTAATAATTTTCGCTGTTTCTGTGACTTCCTCAGGACCTATAAAGGACTCATTTTGCGTAGTCCCTATGTAAACAACTGAGGTCACTAGTGGCTCTCCCAGATCATTGACAGGTAACGAGGAGAGAATTTGTGATCGCACAGGATCCACGTGATCAGATTCTGGATCTACTGCAACATTGAAGTCTATCTGTTGAATTGTATATCCGTCTTTTTCACGAAAATCCAAATACTCAGTTGCCTTCAAAGCATGCTCAGGTGGTATATAATAGATGCATCCCCACACCTTCAAAGCTCCAAATAAAAGATCTGGATCTGATACAATTTCAGTAGCGTTTGGATGTTGGGCCAGCTCATACCTAAGAATATCTGGCTTGAAGTCACTATGTCGTACTATGTCGTCATGAGAAATGATTGTGACCACGCGACCTTTCTTCTCCAAGGTTCCTCTATTATCATAGCTGCTTTGCCAGAACTTGCGCGCAAACCCTTTGATATATCCAGGAAACTTGACAAAACTTTTGGAAAATTCCTTGTCGTGTAGTGGTGGTTTGAACAGCAGAGAGCCGTAACCTACCACCCATAGTGCACCGTTCACATCATTTGATTGTTTTGATGTTACATCGTATGTCATTTTGGTCATTGGAGCTGAGTTCATGCAATCAACAATGAATGTTTTGAGTCGGTTCAACTGTTTTCTTTTTGTACTATGGAGAAAAGAAACTGGCAATATCAAAAAATATCATATCACGTGACCTAATCATTCAGACGCAGTTCCCAACCTGTGGCCCTTTCCTCTAAAAGCAGCTCTACCTTCAAATGCATTTTTGAGAAATGAGGAAGATGCTGCAGCTCTTGATGATGGCTTCATTTGTTGTTTTGGGGGGATGACGGTTCCGTAACTTCTGTTGAAAGCAGCGGCGTTATAATCGATTCCTGTAATTTTAGAAAACAGCCCCTTCAACCATTGTGGAGCAGGAAGATGTCCCTTGGAATAGTACCAGGAATGGGAAGAATTAACACTGTGAATTGTTCCGACGCGATGATCGGAATTGGCATTAGTTCTAGTTTGTCCCGATATTATTGAAGCAAGAGGACCCAAAGACGATGTTTCTGCACAATTGTAAAGATATGCGGCAAACATCCCTGCAAGAGCCAGTAAAAAGTTCGTTCTTCCGTCTACAAGAAGACGGAACCCCAAGGAAACTGCAGGAAGAAGTGATGCCTTTATCGGCATGAAATAAAAGTTAACTGTTTGGTCGTAATTAGCCACCGACCAAGTAAAAGTAAGAGCGGATAATAAAGCTGGCGAGAGTGACAGGAGAGGCGGCAATGCCAAGTATGCAGTTAGAACAATGACTGGGACAATGATGAGATGATAAAAGACGTAGTCTGGTAAGTTCTTGTTAAACTTTCCTTCTTCCAGGCCTTTAGAGAAACTGTAAAGCATGTATATCTCTGTAAGCCCCTGCATGGGCTGGGGATGTGAGATTAAAAACCCTGTGAGAACTCGATACACTTCCCAATTTTCAAAGATTCGGGGCCAGTAACACACAAAAGAAGAGTACCCTATGATTCCCAACGCATTGAGTCCACCCATCAACAGAGAAGTAAGGGTGATTGTCCGAGTTACTGGAGGAATCGACGCGACGAATCTATAGATTGTTAGAGTCGGAACGGGAGATCTCTCAACTATCAATATACTTACTGTCCAAGTTCTGACATTGTTTACGGACTTTATATGCGGCGCAACAACGTATTTGATGTATACCTAGACAAGATGATCTTGTATAGTGTCTTTAAAAATTATATACGTGTATATATAATAAAAAAATATTGGATAAAGAAAGTAGTGGATAACAAGTATTAAGAGAGGACGGTATTTGTTTGGACCTTTGTGTGGTGTTTGTCTGCTATAGCGTTGCTTATTGGCTTCTTCTACTCACTGTATTAGTACTCGCTGTTTTGTATCAATTGTGGCGATTGTGTTTCCCCCTTGTTTTAGAGAAAGAGATTGCTATCAGTCTCGGCAGTGTTATCTTGCGAACAGTCGTCTTACTGAACAAAAGAGCTGCAGAGAATGAACAATGGTTGTCTCAGCTAGGCGACTGATGCTGGTTGTAAAGTCTGCTAAATTAGCCTACGTTTTGCTGGTCATTGCACTGGTTATTTATATACGTCGTCGTGGCGGCGCAGAAGATGCAGAAGGCCAGATTTCCGCCCCGACAGATGCTTCAGCTCGATGGAATTCTGCTATGGAGGATATTCAACAGCAGAGGTTGCGACAGCAGCAGCAACTGTCACAGAGCAGTGAACACATTCATAGCAGTAAATGGTTCAAGGGAATGAAAAAATCAAAAGAATGTCCTGATTATGAGGAATACTCTAAAATCAAGCACGAGCCTTACTCCGAAGGACCTCTGAAATTATCATATATGCGTCCTCCTTTAAAGTGTCGAACTTTTAACAGTAATTCCGTGGAGAAAACAATTGCTGATATGAAGTTGCGACTCAAAGATCCTGATTTATTCCGTATATTTGAAAACGCTTTTCCAAACACTCTTGATACAACCATCTTGTGGTACGATCCGTTAAACAAGGAAACTGAAACACCATTAACGTTTATATCCACAGGCGACATACATGCTGAATGGTTGAGGGATTCTGCGAGACAGCTGAGCGTATACCAGCCATTTTTGAGGCAGGATCCTGAGCTCCAGAAGCTTATAAAGGGTGCGATTGTTCAACAGGCATTGTATATTCAAAGGGCTCCTTACTGTAATGCCTTCCAGCCACCTGCATCATCTGGGGTTGCTAGAAAAGACTCCAGTATTGACTATGTGACGCCCAGACCTTCTTGGAAGTTTGCTTTTGAGTGTAAATGGGAATTGGACTCATTAGCATCATTTCTTACCCTCACAAATGAGTATTATGAGAACTCTCAAGATGCTTCAATATTCCATAGCAAGGATTGGCTGGATGCTGTCAAGGTTCTCTTATTGGTACTGCGTAGAGAACTATCTCCGACATTTGATGAACATGGAGATCTTCTCCCATTTTATTACACTTTTCAGCGTGATACCCGTATTGGTTCAGAAACGCTTCCATTAAGTGGAAGCGGGAACCCAGTCAATGGTAATACTGGTCTTGTGCGTTCGGCATTTCGTCCTTCTGATGATGCCTGCATATATCAGCTATTTATACCAGCAAATGCGCAGATGGCAGTGGAGCTCTCTAGAACCCGCAGATCGCTACAAAAGATTGCAAAGAGTTCCCTGGATGAATTGGTAGAGATTGCGCGACTTGCAGAGTCTATACAAATAGGGATCGAGGCGGGAATAGCTGAACATGGCGTGGTGAATCATAAAGATTTTGGAAAAGTGTTTGCATTCGAAGTAGACGGTTACGGTGGAGCAAATATAATGGATGACGCCAACATCCCATCCCTTCTTGCTCTTCCAGATATGGGATATGGTAACATATCAGATCCAATTTACCAGAATACACGCAGAATGGTTCTTTCGAAGAAAGGAAATCCTTACTATATGGCTGGGAGATACTTCCAGGGTATCGGTGGACCTCACATAGGGCTTTCGAATGCTTGGCCTATGTCCTTGCTAATGGCGATTCGTACAACTGATGACGACGAAGAGATTGCTGGATATTTAGAGCTTATCAAAACGACCACTGCGGGACTGGGTTTGATGCATGAGAGCATTCATGTCAATTCGCCCGAGAATGAATACACACGTCCATGGTTTAGTTGGTGCAACAGTGAGTTTGGTAAAACCATCCTTGATCTTGCTAAGAGAAAGCCTCATTTAATATTCAATAGTGAGTATCAACATGTACCATATATTGTTAATTGATGGAGCCGGTGAGCCGCACGCGGTGCGAGGATTAAAGGCTGATAGTTTGCTTCAATAAATTTCCAGGTGTTTTTTTAATGTTCAAGAATTTGAAACACAGAACCTGTCAAGTTTAGCTGACGTGTTCAAGTGAGGCAGGCAATTGAGTCTCTTTCAACCAATCAGAAGTGACATTAGCAATCAAACCAACAGGCGCTATGGGTAAGAAAGTCAATTTAAACTCCGTAGTTGCCCTCAGAGGAGAATGTGACGATCATTTACCAGCGGTTTTTGGAAAGTTTGGATACACTCAGTCGTTCACCTTGATTGATTTCAGGCTCGTGATTGGCTATCTCTCGGTAATTGCAGCTGGTTTGTTATACTGGTTAGAGAAGAAATACAATAATGACTTCCATAACGAGGAGTATGTCACATATACAACGATGTTAGTTGCTGTATTTTTCACATTGAACTCTATATGGTATTTGTTTTCCAAGTTTGTGGAGAAGGATATCAAATATGTAGGTATCAAAGGATCTAAGAAGATCCAGGTATCTACGCGGTTGAAATCAAAGACAGATCCGACATATGTGATAACGTTTGAGGTAAACAACGAGAGGCTGACGGATGAGATTGCGTTTACAAAGGTGTTCAACGAGGCCGGATTTCTAGTTCTTAAGGCTTTCATAGCAGAGATTGAAGGCAGCTTGAATAAACTGACTAAGAATACTTAAAATGCTTATGTGACGCTATCCATTCTACTGTATGATCTGCACCAGTGATATAAACTGAAAGGAAATATCTGAAGCAATGGAAGAAACCTTGCATAGAAGGGATAAATGAAAAATCCATTCAATCCATCATTTATCACCTCCATCACACGGTGTGCGAGCTTTTGATGGTCTATAAGCGGAGCCAAGAATGCTCGACCCACATTAATGTCATCAAACATTGGAGTTGTAAGCTGGCCGGGAACAATGCAAGAAACGGCCACAGACTCAGGAAGTTCTGCTCGCAAGGAGCTGAAGAGATCCATCATAGAAGCCTTTGTGCCAGAATAAACGGCCATGGATCTCGGGGACACGAAGCCAAGAACAGAACTAATTCCGACTAAATGCACCCGACGGGTGGCTGTCTCTTCCTTTGTACGCGACAAATGGTCCTGGATAACTCTCTGTATTAACCTCATTTGAGAAAAGTAGTTCACGTTGAATATATGATGTGTTTCGGCAACAGAAATATCCACTGTGCTGTTCCACTGTCTAATAGCCGCATTTAAAATTAAACCATCAATCGATCCACCGTCCAGATACTCTTTCTTGATCACATCGTACCTCTCTTCTACCATATCCTCGTCACTCAAATCACACTCTTCAAAAATCACTTGGCCTCCAGCACTTGAGCATAAGCTCTCGATTTCTTCATTCCTCGCATTATCCATCACAATCACCTTGTTAATCAAGTTTCGCTGAAACAATAGTGTCTTAACTATCTGTAAGCCTAGCCCCCCACACCCACCGGTCACAATCACATTCATTCTATCCCGCCTTGCAACACAGCAAAGCCTCGATTTGTAGTTATAATACCTTAGAACCCATAGCATCACTATGAAAAGACCAAACTTTAAATAGCCTCCCCGAAGCGTTTTATAGTACAGGGGAGTCACTATTGTCCAGCAAACAATGGGATTGAACAATGTGTACAGAAGAATATGCACCACATAGTCTATAGAGTTATGCCTGGTGTCAATGAGGAGACGTGACGGACAAACATGTCGCCTTATACATCGCCACATCACCCTCTAAACTCAATAATTAGCCACTTCTTGTAAGTTATCAATTTTCATCGTTATTTATAATATACGCCAAAAACTAGAATTTTGATTTCTCAATAAAACCAAGGCAGTGGAGAAAGTTGGCTAGATAGTTATATAGTTGAGCGACACATAGCCCGCTCTACTGGTTCTTGTTCACACTCTTGTTGATAGAGATCCCGTTGATCCTGGAGTTGTGTGACTGAGTTGGAGCAAATTTCCGTACCGTTCTTATTTCGTCGGCAGAATAGCCCGGAATCCGGATATTCCAGTTTCTTTCCAAATGTAGTTGGATGTCTTTGACATCAATCGATTCCGACTTTCTATGCTTGGCCAAACGACACGCAAACGAGGTCACGGAGGTGATGAACTCGTCTGCTAAGTCAAGCAGCAGCTCCTCAACGTCTCCATCGACGGTTATCTCTGTGTCTCCGTCGTCCGACCCAACAGATCTAACCAATTCTTTCAACTTTCTCTTATTCAATACTCTTTCGCCTTCCAGCTCCAAGGGCTGAGGTCTTACCAATGCAGGAGTCGTCAATGCAGATGCATGGATAGCATTTCCATTTGTTAGTGAAGGTCTGTTGTTCTGACGGAACGAAACCGGTTGTAGTGAAGGGACCCGGAGATCATCTGCAATTGGCAAGTTCTGGAACCGCGATCTAACTACATTATCTTGAGAGATACTTCCAGAAACAGCAGCGGAGCCGGCTGCTGGTGATCCCGAATCACCAGGCTTGGAGGCAACAGCAGTAACAGACGTGACATTGCTATTTCCGGGAGTGCCTACTGTCTTTTGCTTCTTTCCTGCAGGCTGACTGGCAGCCTTTCCTTTGACAGCCATCTTTCCTCCTGAAGCAGGCGGAGAGCCCGACACTTGCGGCACAACAGGGAATGACTGCATAGGAGGGCCATGTTGCTGCTGTTGTTGCATCAAAGCTTGCTGCTGCTGGACAGACAACTGTTGCAAGTTAGGCGATTGTGACCGTGATGGCTGAGAGATTGGCATTCGATTGTTTGGCTGTTGCTGATTATGGAACTGCGGAGATTGCACTGATGCCCCCTGTTGCCTTTGCATCTGCTGTCTCTGCATCTGCTGCTGCTGCAACATTCTTTGCTGTTGCGCCTGATGTAGTGCCTGTTGCTGCTGTGGAGTCAACGATTGAAGTTGTTGTGATTGAAGTCCTTGGTTGTTAATTTGCTGCGGTTGTTGTTGTTGTTGTTGTTGTTGTTGTTGTTGTTGTTGCTGTTGTTGCATTGGGATCTGCTGCCCTCTTTGTTGCTGCATCGCAAAAGACGGGTCAGCACCATTAGAACCACCAGTCTGAACGGTAGCGCCCTGATTTTGCTGCTGAATTGCCCTCAACTGACTAGTAATTTGCTGCATATACCGTCTATATTGCTCCATCCGATTATTCAATTCCCTCTCCTTCTCCGCAAACTGAGCAAGTTGCTCTGCAGTTGTCGAAGGGTCTGCCTTCTTAGCCTCAATAGCTCTCAATTGTGCCTTCGACTGCTGCGAAAGCTTCATGATCTGTTGGTAACGAGCAAATTGCTGTCTTTGGAATTGAACTTGCTGGTTTGCAGCAGGGGCACCTTGACGTGGTTGTGATGCCGCCGCCTGTGCTCCAACAGATCCTGAACTGCCAGGTCTTATTTGTTGCCCTTGCTGATTTTGCATCTGTGGGGTATGAACGGCCTGTTGCGGCATTGGAGACTGAGAACCGTTCAGTTGTCCCAGCTGAGCGCCAATCAATGGCGACGACAAATCATTCGCATGTGGTGCTGAAACCTGTGATTGAGATTCAGTGCCTGAAGATTGTGCAGGTTGAGAGGAGAGTTGTTGAGCGTTTCCTTGATTCTGGCTTTGAGCCAGCATTCTTTGTCTACGGTCATATTGGACCAAAATGCTCTTGATTTTTTCAGCAGTACGAACATGCTCTTGTCCCTCCGGAGTTTGAAAGCCAGCTTTCTGCGCAGCTTCCCGTTCTACATTGAACTGTCTCAACAGCAGCTGTGCCTGTTGAGGAGATATTTGGCGAAACGCAGCCCTTTGTTGTTGTGGTTGGGACTGTGGTTGTGATTGCTGCTGATGCTGAAGTGGCTGTTGCGACAGTGCCGGGGATGACAAATTCATTGGTGATGAAATTGGAGGTGACTGTTGTCCTCCTTGGTTCGGTTGTTGGTTCATAGCACTAATTTTATTTGATCTTCAAAGTGACTGACTTCGCAATCTTTGCGCGGTTCTTTGGATACACCTCTCGCGACGTGCTGGTGAGCAGACAAACGACTCTAAATAGCTGTTTTACCTCGGAGACAACAAAGCTAGTGAAAGAAGCTAGTTTACTGTTTTTTCGTTTCTTTGTATCGAGTAGGGCGAGAAGAGAAAAACAAAAACTTAGTCGCGTCGATAGTCGTACATACTAAACCATTACAGGCCCTATACTCATCACGTATGAGTCTTGCGTTTGCGTAAATGAAATATCATCTGTTCTCCAGTGGACTCCAAAGACCCACTATTAGGAATTATGCTCACAACAACTCTCCCGGACTTGGTGTTCAAAATTTTGACTGATCTTCCTAAGCATTCAGAAACAAGCTGAGAACGCACATTTCTGACCTGAGAAATAGACCACACCTCTAGATTCTGCTTTCCCGCCAGTATCAATGACTTGTCATGGCTGTCAAACGTGGCATTAATACAATCAAATCCAAATTTAATGGTTTCCGTCCGTGAAGAGACGATTGACTGAAAGTCGGTGGAGTAAGACACAAACATGCAATATCGTGAATATACTAGCAAAATGTCAAAATCTTTCGTCTTAGGATCCAAAACAAACTTGAAAGCGCCAACCGGCTTTTGATTACGCAGTCTCAACTTCAAGCTCTTATCAGAGTTATTCAACGGAATATTGCCCATATTGGTCAAATTTGACTGGTAAAATATCGGGTTACCTTCATTGATATGAGTCAAGACAAAATCTGATGAATGCAAAAAGTGGATGTCTAAGACCTTGAATGTTGCTTTCATAACTCCAAACTTCAATTTCCAATCATCTCCCATGATTATTGGAGCAAACATAACTCGTCGATCTGTCCAGTAAAAAACATGCGCTGCTTCAATAATGCACGGTCCTCTTCTTACTTGCTGGTATCCAATTTTAAAGCCGGCAACCTGCTTGTCAAGTAGAATCATCTTGGAGTCGATGCTTCTTCCCGCCTTCATGACTTCCACAATATCTCTCACAGAAACACGGCTCAGCGTCTCACCACACAGCAAGAAACACATTTCTTCCTTATACACAGTGACCCTTTCGACATCACGCTGCGAACCTATCTTTACCCAACTAGTTGGATTTTCAGCTTGTCCAACATATATACCATTCTGACCCCCAACAATGAAATAAAGCTTGCCTTCTTCATGGAAGCAATCGCATGATAAAACCAAAGTATTAGCCAATGGCAAAATGTTGGAAGGAAACTTTCTTGTAGACTGAATGGCCTTCTGGACCAGATCGTTTTTGGGATCATCTATCAAGGGAGGCGCAAATGAATGTGTGGGTATTACCGTTTGAAATGACATGACATCTATCACTTTCAAGCGATATGCAATCGATAATTTTTCAAACAGTTGATGTTTATATTGGACAATATCCCTAACAAAATGGGTGAACAACGATGGGGCATCAGGTCTATCAAACTTGACGGTGTAAGAAACTTGATTACCGCAATCTTTCAACAACAAGTATTTGGTGCCGTCTTCGGAACTTTCTTCAAAATCCAAAAACTGAAGCTGTATTCCTGGTCGATTCAAAAAGTAGCTGGAATCTTTATGTTCCTTTTTTAGCAATGGCAACAAATAGTTATCCAACAGACACAAAACAGCACTGTCCCAAGACACTGAACTCTTCAGGGAAACCTCTAGAGGAACTCTGATTTTTCTGTCCTTGTTGAAAAGATCAACCATTTCCAGGTCAAGATAATCTGTGCAAACAAGCTTTTCATTCAACTTAATCTTTTTGTCTAGATCTGTCGTAAAGTCACTGATTTTATTTATTTCATCTAACACTTGCAAGATTTCCTCGGAAATGTCCACGTTTTCCTCTTCATCGAGTTTGATGTATATTTTCTTTAACTCCAATACCATTAATCTTAACGGAGCAAAAACCTGGAGAAAATATGAATGAAACAGTTCTTTTCCGGAGGCTAAATATGGGTTACCAATCGCAACTTCATCAGAGCGCTCAAATTTTTGAATCATATCTCTTATTGATTCAGTCGTAGAAACCTTTGCTAAGTAAACCAAACTCGTCGAAATATACTCATAATCCTTGACTAGCCTTCTGAGCCAGTTCCTTATTGTCCTCATAACATAGTAATCGTTCACAAAAAAGTGATTGTCAAACGCTGGCTTCAGTCGTCTATCAACTAACTTATCCAGATACTTGTAAAGGGAACATAAGGAAGAAAACCCTCTTTGGTAATCGAGCGAGTTGTTTCCCGTTGATTGTTTGAATAAAGGTCCATAATGCCCTATCATTCTCTTTAGATTTAATCTGAACTTTCGAAATAGAAGATATAATTCAAATACTGCGCTCTGCCTTTGGAATGCGAGAGGATTCCATTCTGTTAGAATCTTTAATTCTTCGTCATCCAGATGCCAAAACTCCCTATACTGGGCCCCGTCAAACTTGTCCAAATCATGAATGGCAATCGGTCTTGAATTAACCACAATTGTGACATCTGTTGGAAGGTCTTTCAAAATAGAAGGCTCATCTATTATTGAAGACACCGAGGATCCACTTCTTATAGAGAGATTGAAAAGATCCTCCCCTAGATTCATACTTCTTCTACGATAAGACTCAGGCGATCCTAATGAGTCACTCATTGCTTCGTATTCAGACTCAATATCGGTACCACTGTGAGTTGTACTTGGAGATGAAAGAAATAAGCTCCTTTGAGGGCTCGTTTTGAACGGGGATTTCAGGAAAGCTGTCTTCAGACTAAAAGGGATTTTGGTACTTGAACGAGGAGATGAATGCTCACTTCCAGGCCGAGACTGACTATTGAACTCCATGGACCGTCTCAAAGAAAACAAATTCTCTGGGGCCTGATTTTCTTTATACGACTGCTTAGGTGGTGAAGCTCGCTTAGAAAGGCCGGATTCACTTAATGAGAGAGACGGGGAAGGAGGGGGCAAAGACGGATCTCTGGTATGACGTGCACCGTGATTAGGATAGCTATTAGCAAATGGCAAACGAAATGGGGACGAAGGTGATCGATGATGGTTCGGCACTGGAGAAGATTGAAGGGACGTTGTGTGAAATGAAGGCTCCGAATCCGACTCTGACATACGAGATTCAGCAAAAGCAATGTTTTGCATGTAAAGTGTCTGTCTATTTGATCTAGGAGACGGTGATGGAGAGGGAGTGACCCTTTCTTCTGCTGGTATTCTATTGATCATGTTAATAAGTACGATTAAGCAAATTCGCCTACAGGCGGAGCATGGATGAAGAGGTGACTTTGGGGTTTAAGCGCACAAAGTAGAATTAATTTGAACAGGGCAGGAGACTATCAGCCAAGTGAATTGAGCAGCTGCCTGTTTGCTCGAGGTCAAGTTATACTAAACGTCTAGTTATAGTAGGAGGTAGGCCTCGAACTTCATTGTTGTTGTTTGGATAAAAAAAGGGTAGAACAAAACAACGTGGCGCAGCAAAGACGCGTATGGTGGCGCAGTCGAACTCCCAGATAAGATAGAAGAGTCAGTAAAGAGTGAGAAATAAGGGCCTAAAATGGGTATAACGTAGCGGAAACGGACTATCTTACCACTGAAACGGTTATATAATACACCAACTAGTCGAACATGACGGGAAAGAGACTTCGTCCTGGGTTGTCTCAGATATTAAAGCCAACCATTTGCCGAACACAAAACAGTCTCTCAAGGAATTACGGCCGACCTAAAAGTCTTGGGGAAAATTTTTTTTCCCTGAATCTACAGTATATAAACTAAACAAACCTATTTTAAAAGCTCGACTGCTTCAAGTTGCGGATAAAGACTCTTTCCTCTTTTTTCTGGCAATCCCTTGCCCATACCATTACTGAAGAGTGTAAAGATGTCCTCTAAAGCAGTTCTAGACTATACAAAGGCAGTTGAGCAACTTTCGCTGTATGATCAGAAAGATGGTCTTTCTATCCAAGAACTTTTGGACTCAAAGATACACGGAGGTCTTACTTATAATGATTTTTTGATTCTTCCTGGAAAGATTGAATTTGCAGCATCTTCTGTGGATCTTGAAACACAGTTGACGAAAAACATCAGTCTCAAAACTCCCTTTGTATCTTCTCCTATGGATACAGTCACTGAATCCAATATGGCTATTCATATGGCTCTTCTAGGGGGTATTGGTATTATTCATCACAACTGTTCTGCTGATGACCAAGCTGAGATGGTTAAAAAGGTCAAAAAGTATGAGAACGGATTTATCAACGATCCTATCGTGATATCCCCTACTTTCTCCGTAGGAAAGATTAAGGCCATGGGATCCCAGTTTGGATTTACATCATTCCCTGTTACTGGTAAGTGTTTTTTATTTTAGCTTTGCTTTTGTTTACTCGACTATGATGATTAAGCATTTTTCAAATAACTTTCGTTCTACCGATTTGTGATCAAACGATCTTGTGGAAACGCTAATTTTCTGAGATGTCGTTAAAAAGGCAAAAAGTTGTTTGATTGGTTCACCAAGACAACAATACTAACTCTGTGCTCTGATAGATACGGGTAAAATTGGAGGAAAGCTTGTCGGAATTATTACATCTAGAGATGTTCAATTTCACGAGGATGACTCTTCCCGAGTCTCTGAGGTGATGACTGTCGATTTGGTCACTGCAAAGTCGGGGGTTTCTCTTTCTGAAGGTAACGAAATTTTGAGAAAGTCAAAGAAGGGTAAACTTCCGATCGTTGATCAACAGGGAAATTTGGTCAGTATGCTTTCGAGGACCGATTTGCAAAAGAATTTGAACTTCCCATATGCTTCTAAGTCTCCTAAATCGAAGCAACTTCTTTGTGGAGCCGCGATTGGAACCCTTGACTCTGATAAAGAAAGACTTGAGAAACTTGTTGCTGCAGGTCTAGATGTTGTTGTTATCGACTCTTCTCAAGGAAACTCCACATATCAGTTGAACATGATCAAGTTCATCAAAGAAACATACCCTAAATTGGAAGTCATTGCTGGTAACGTCGTTACTAGAGAACAGGCAGCTGAATTGATCGCTGCTGGCGCTGATGGTCTGAGAATTGGAATGGGATCTGGATCCATTTGTATTACTCAAGAAGTTATGGCTTGTGGAAGACCCCAGGGAACTGCTGTATACAGTGTTTCTCAATTTGCGAACTTGTTCGGTGTCCCATGTATCGCTGATGGTGGTGTGGGTAACATTGGCCATATAGTTAAAGCAGCTGCCCTTGGAGCTTCCTGTGTAATGATGGGTGGTATGTTGGCAGGAACTACCGAGTCGCCTGGTGAGTATTTCTACAGAGATGGCAAGAGACTCAAGACCTACAGAGGTATGGGATCTATTGATGCCATGCAAAAAACCGACAACAACGCAAATGCTTCAACATCGAGATACTTCTCTGAGGGGGACAATGTTCTGGTTGCTCAAGGTGTTTCCGGTTCTGTCGTTGACAAAGGTTCTATCACCAAGTTTATTCCATATCTTTTCAATGGTCTTCAACACTCTTGTCAAGACATTGGAGTTACCTCACTTCAAAACTTAAGAAAAGAAGCTGCAGCAGGTAGTGTAAGATTTGAGTTTAGAACACCTTCTGCCCAATTCGAGGGAGGAGTTCACAATCTTCACTCGTATGAAAAGAGATTGCACAATTAGTGATGCAGTCTCTCAGCGTTCTACTTATTTTGTTTTAATGTATTTAGAAAACAGCATCACTCTTTTCATCGTATGATATATATAAAAACAGAGTACAAAACTCACATTCATGTTGAGCTTTATATAGTATTAGATGGTGTTTTTATTCCTCATCCTTACGTTCAAGGAATGCTTAAACAGCCTCTAGGACAACATCCTTGAAGCCAGCAACCTTCTTACCCTTTTCTTCAACAGAGCCCTCACCGTGAAGAGCCAACAAGTTACCAAGATCGAATTTTGGTTGTTTAAGTAGCTTTACCTTTCTGATGTGAACGTTTTGCAATGGGAAGACAGACTGAGTGGCTTTTTCGATTTCCCTGCCAATGGCTTCTGGGATCAACTTACCAGTTAGTTGAGCCAAGGTACAGTTAGAAACCTCTCTAGTCATAACTTCGGTCATCTTCTTTCTAACTTCTCTGAGTTGAGAGGATTGAGCGTAAGTGGTCTTCTTGATTTGGTTGGCTTGTCTTTTGGTGAAAGCAATGCAGAAAACTCTTAAAACATAGTCATCAGAGGTCTTTACTGTAACATTAGCCTCCACAAGAGATTGCCACTTTCTAACCAATGACTTAAGCTTGTCACTGGTGAAGTCCATTCCGTGGAAGTTGGTGAGAAGGTTCTTACCCTGGACTTCATCAACTCTTAGCTTAACCTTCTTGTATGAGTGGTCTTCGGATCCCTGTAGGTCAGCTAGACAGACTTCAAACACTCTACCTTTGAGACCGTCAGCTGCGTTCTTCAAACCAGTGGACTTGTTGATAAGGGTCTTACCAACATTTCTGTTTTCAAAGGTAGTTGGGGCCTTGATGTCGTACCATTCCTTTCTGGTGAATGGGTCAACCACCTTCTTCTTTAGACCCTTCTTTCCCTTGGAGAGTCTCTTATTCTTTCCAATAGCCATGATGGATATATGATTCCTGTCTTTAGTAGCGCAAGCAACTCAACAGTGTCTATACTGGACTTAAGAAATCAAATCTATTCACAGTACTAAGAGTCTAAAAATTATCTTCAGCTATTTCCTTTACTATTCAACCTTGTCTCACAGCCTAAACAGACTGGATCTTGAAAATTTTCAGTGTGACCGTGAAAAAATAATTTTGAAAGTACACCTCCCGCCAGGGTCACCAACCCCGCCCTCCAGCACGTGCCTCCCCAAATCATCCTTACATCTTAGAATTGTTCAATTTCACTGCCCTGGTTCTGGCTGTGCAAATCGTATTTCCAGTCCTGACCAAGTGTAAACAAACAGTAAAAAACTAGAAGTGAAGACATTCTTAGATCTGCTACAACAATTGCATGCCAAAGTCACAAGTATAAAACAGCCAACTCTACAAGATGGAACACCAGGTAGCTGAGAATCATGCTCACTATTCATATCACAGCCACAACGACCCCGGTCATCAGGAGCAAAAAAATACAGTCACCCTCAAAATTGGCCTCATAGGTGATGCTCAGGTTGGTAAAACATCACTGATGGTCAAATATGTTGAGAACTGCTTTGATGAGGTGTACACACAGACACTTGGAGTTAACTATATGGAACGGTCAATAAATATAAAATCCACGGAAATCACGTTTTCTATATGGGATCTTGGAGGAGAAGCTGAGTTCACAAATATGCTGCCTCTTGTAGCTAGTGATGCAGTGGCTGTTCTATTCATGTTTGACCTGTCAAGAAAATCCACTCTTAATTCCATAAAAGACTGGTATAGACAGGCAAGAGGCTTCAATCGCACTGCTTTACCTTTCCTAGTTGGCACCAAATACGATCTTTTTGTTGATTTACCAGATGAGACACAGCAGGAGATCACCAGACAAGCTAAAAAGTATGCTGCTGCTATGAATGCTCCTCTAATATTCTGCTCCACCAGTGCTTCTATCAATATTCAAAAGATATTCAAGATCGTGATCAGTAAGGCATTTGACCTGAGACTGAAGATACCAGAAATTCTTAATACAGGAGAACCAATACTGTTGTATCAAGATGTATAGTCGCTTCATCTTTTGATACATCTGTAGACATTAAATGGCATATATATTACCACGCAATCACGTTTCAATAATAACATCCTTCATTAACGGGTCTTTCTTAAAACTGCTGATTATCTCATCTTCACTCACGTTAAGTCTGATAAGACGGAGCCTTTCTGCTCGTAGCTGTTGTTCAACTAAAATACCACTTTCTTGTAGTTCTTTCATGATGAAACTGAATCCTTCCACTCTGAGATGCGACTTGTCTTCCCAGAAAATGTCAGTAAATTCCAGTCCCTCGTTTTTCAGTTGTTGCTTCAATTCTGTGAACAAGCACATCTGAAGCTGATTGTTCAATTCATCAATCACATCTCCAACAGCAAATTCAGCTAACCCTGTACGCTTGCTTCTTAGCAAAAGCGCAGCCAAAAATGCCTTCGCCACAAAGGGTAACGAACTTAAATAGTTTGAAATTGGCGACGTCGTAGTCTCCCTTACTGCCTTCATGACATGCTGAATTGAGACAGTATATTTTCCACTCAGCCGTTCTCTTTCCATCAATGGCTTCTGCAAAAACTCAGTTTCAGCAATCTCTAGAGCTCGCACACATATTAGCAATGATCTTCTTGCATCTCCACTAACAGAAGCCACTTTTCTGGAGGCGAACTCAATAGCATCTCTTGATATTATCATCTTGTCTTCATTAAGACGACTCAGCTTATCAAGCCTGTGGTCTATAATTGTACTTAGTTGAGAATAAGTATATCCAGGAAACTGTATCCGTACGAGTCCTAGTCTCGATGAGATCTTGTTCGTTAATATTCTCTCTGGAAGATCCATAGTATTGGCAACAGCAATAACAATTAGCTTGGAGTTCACATAGGAAGGCCAATTGAAAAAGTTATACATAACCGTCTGTTTTTTGGTTATTATCTGATCCAGCTCGTCCAGCAGTACCACGAGAGGTCTTCTATTAGAGTCACTGTTTTTGAAATGCTGCTCCAGCACTGCCAACGATCCAGAAGCCGTGAGCCTTTTTCCAGATATTTTATGCCAAAGCACCTCATACGCAGCTTTCGGTGAAAGTAGTTTCAATCCGTTGATCTCAACGTAGTCAAACATGGAGTTTTTATTTTCATCAAACATAGAAATAGCCATCTGCTTGATGACTTCTCTTATGGTAGCCGTTTTACCCACTCCTGGAGTCCCACTAACATATATACAGCAGCCAGTCTGTGTGATAATTGCCTTTTCCAAACTAGTGTAGACCTGTCTAAACTCATCTTCTCTACAGGGTAATGATTGAAGCTTTGCTGATGTATGGAGTCTATCTCTGGCCTTTCTGAATACTTTGGAAGTTTGTTCATCCTTCTTTTTTTGTGAGCTCAATACGTCTAGATTATCCAGCACCAATTCTTCATCATCTTCCTCCACAAAATTCAGACTCGTTGTCACCACAGCGGGAGAGGCTGACTCAGACTTGGCAGCAGGCTTAGTCCTTTTCATAATTGCTTTAGAGGCCTGTTTTGAAAGCGATTTAGAGGGAGACTCTCTCCTCTTTCTTGGGGATGGTGATTGTTTCGCTGAAGCGGGAGCACGTTTACGTGCGGTCTTGTATATAACTTCCTCAGAAGAATCCGTTTCCACAGCGGACAATGCATCTTCACTATCACTGGAACTTTCCACATAGCTAACATTTGACTTCTCTCCGGTAGTCTGACTCGGAACGGGATTGAGCTTGGCTTTCTGCGTTGAAGTTCTTGATGTGGAGGACTGCGAACCCAAAACAGGAATACTTGACGTCTTCACCATCTCGTACAGATAGTCTGGATCCGATTTTGCAAGAGCTTGCAAGGACTCCCATTCAGCTACAGACCTGAATCTTTCGCCGTCACCGTCACATATTCGCCTGCAAACAAATGTTGTCTCCAGATCAGCCTCTTTTATTCCATTTCTTTTGAATGTGCTTGATGAGATTACGTTGCAGGAGTCTATCACATTTTTTAAAAGGATTCTGTCCATAACAGGGGTCAGGAAAACATCATTTTCCGTGTAATCTGGTAGACTTTTGCGGAGCTGTGTTTTGTTAACTTCATTTACCCTAAAAAACCAAAGTACCTTGATCTCCAGAAAGTGTTCAGTTCCAAATAAAATCTCCTTGATTAGAGCCAGAGCAGCTGCACCACCATCATGAACAAGTACACAATCCCCTTCAGACAAAACCAGTCCATCCTTGTCCCTTTTCAAGATTATTTTGTCAGTCTCTTTGTTTCTTCTTGAACTTCTTGATGTTCTCCGTGGAGTGGAGGCATTGAGGGTCTGTACGTCTGTGTCTGAGTTCTTCAGCGATGTTTCGTTCTTGCCCAAGAAATACTGCCATCCTTCTAAGTTCTTAGCAGAAAGAGCCATTTCAGCTAATTGTCCCTCTTGACAGTCTTAGATAATAACAAGAAACGCTTGTTTTCTTTTGGAACCCCTGTAAAAATATAGACTTAATTTGAAAAAAATGATTTACGGGTATCAGAAGATAGTGAGGGATTCTGAAAGTTTGGAGAGCTCTAATAGTACGTACATGTCATGAAAGTCCCCCAAGTCGCTGCTTCCATCGATAATACTCTCCACCATCTGCTTTTGCCGTTCTTAAACCTAACAAAAGAGGCAAGAGTTTTACAAGCAATTAGATTGTGTTCAGCCTTGGGAGCAGTTCTGTTTGTGTCTCTCATAGTTTTCCTTCCCTATGTTAAACATCAGATATATGTATATCGTTTAGACTGTGCTCATGTTGACGTGTCAAATGGACTCTTCACTAAATTAACACAAGGTTCCGGAGGAGACTATGGTGGCCAGAAAGACCTTTCCACCTCAGAGATTCTGTTAATAGCTGATTATATTCAAGGACAACTTTCAGAAGCCCCTCAGCGTGTGACATCAAACCTGATGAACTACTGTATTGGCTACTATAATGCCACAGAGAATTTTGACGGTTCTCAACAAGTCTTCACGCAGGATTCCAATACTGAGATGACCTATATCTGTTCAAACACTGATATCGCCTTTGTATCTGATTACAGGAAATTATTATCCAGAGTTGGATTGGATGTGATTCTTGAGTTTTCTGAAAATAGTGACTTCCTGCCTTCTGATGGTAATGATAGCATATCTGATATAGCAAGTTATGCGGAAGAGCCATCTTATGTTAGTGGATTAGATTCTAAAAGAAGACAAGCAGTTGCGAGTGTCATATTGTTATTCCTGTCTATTGCAGAGCACACTGTAACTTTGGTCTTAGCCATACTTTATTATGGCCACAGGAGACTACGCAAGGATGACAAGAATATGCCTACTTTTACAAAACACCTAATTGCAGCTCTCTCATTGATAGCTTTTATCTCCCTGTTAGTCTCATTGGTGATTCAGACTGAGCATGTCTTGCAAGGGAAATCTCAAGTCAACACAGACCTTAAAGGTTTTGGATTGTCACTTCATTTTGGAGTCACCTGGTTTGGGTTAGCTTACGCAGGGTTGGGATGCTCCTTTATAATGCTGGTATCTTGGGCTGGTCCTATATGGTGCGCAAGTGGTAGGAAGAAATCCATTAACAAACCCAGCGAGAAAGTATTTCTTGAAGACCAAAGCAGTCACGCCCCGCTTCTAAATGATGATACTGAGGTATACCTGGAACTCGATGATCATCTTGACGCCTCTACAGTAAGACGATCTCACTCTCTTTCATCCAATAAACCAGACACCTACACACCGACAGGATCAAGAGTGCTCACTCTGAAACGAATTCCTTCTGGATCGTCCTTTGCCTCATCCACGCACCCTGTATTCGCTACTCCGCTCACCAGAGACACACTTCCACCTATGTTATGACTTCGAACCAGCTCTTAAATTTTTTAATAGGCGCTGAAAAAGGGAGCTATTTTTTATAAAAAGGAATAGTCGTTAAGTTTAGGTCTTGGGAAAAGAAGAAATAAAGACTACTGGCAGGGTTACACGATCCAAGTATACTTGCTATTGATGATAGTTGCTTGATAACAGGAGCACACATACTACAGTTTACAGTTTCTTATTTTGTGGTAACTTAAGCTAAGCGTGTGTTCGGATGTTTTCGAATCGAGGCTCCGCGCTCCAGGGGTCTCTCCCTGATGCGAGGCCCTTTAAGCCAGTTTTTTTTACAGACCCTGAAGAGCAGACAGAGTCAACAGACAACATACATGTACAGGCTGAATCTCTGTTGCCGCATGACATGATCCAGAACCCGTTCAATGATAATTCTTTTGGTGGTGTTCCCGATCACCGCTCTGCTTCTCCACTAGGAAGCGGTCCTTTTTCTACTGAAAATGCCCTTTCATTTAATGGAGGGATTGCCAGAAATGCCAATCCATTCACCGGAAGAGATCAGAAATCGTATCATTTGAGATCTGAGTCTAAACCATCGTCAGGAATGTCAAGATTATCGGGATTAGCCAGTCCTGGTGGACATGGCAACACAACTTTGGGTGCGTTCAATGGTAGCAGCGATGCTGATAGTGCGGAAAAGTTTTTATCGTCAGTGGAGAAACTTATAGATGTGGACTTAACTAGTGCTTCCAGAAGCACAGGGACAATTGGTTCTAGAAGGATCGGCAACAATCTATCCAGAGGTTATTACACAACTTTTGTTATTCTGTCATTTTTGGCACTTCTTATGTTTTTCCCGGCGGTACTAACGTTTCTGGTTTCCGTTTCATGCAGAGATGACACTGGATACTGTATTCCAAAACTTGAGTTCCAATTCACAGACGATTCGACGGATTCTCCCTTGGTGACCGTTCGAGAGGCGATTAAGGTAATATCTTATTTTGCAGTGGATTTAGGATCTAATAAGGTAGATATGGAATTCTCTGATCAGGACTTGGAAAGGATTGACACATTTGCTCCAAACACAAAGTTCAGCTTGAATTATTTTGGATATTGCAGATCCAACCTTGATTTTGATGGTGAAGTTTGTGAATCATTCCCTACTGGGTTGGACCTTCCCAGTGTGCTAATCAAAGATGCAGGACATAGCTTGAGCTTGAATTCAAAACAGGGTGAGCCGGAGGCAGTTGGAAACTCTCTTGTGACCGCTTTCCACGCCATACTAAAACATTTAGCTGATGACAATATCCTTGCCTACGAGGCACTGACAATAAAGCTTATAGGACAAGTTCTCTCTGTGATTGTGGTTGCCAACTTTTTGTGCTGTTTCATTGGATTACTCTATGCTGTGGTGCTTGTATGTATGCTACGTTCCAAGATTACTAAGTCCACGGTGCATGATAGAATTTACTTGCTTTTGGGAATACTGGAAGGAATTAGTATATCAGGGCTTGTGTTCAACTTGACTGACCTTGCAATAGAATATGTATATGCAAACAAGCTAGAGGATGCAAGCAGCGAACAAGGTTTGGCGGTTGTATACATGGGACTAGGATTTTACCTTCAGGAGGTGATCATAAGTATACAAATCCTCGTGTCTTTGGGATTATACATGCTTATGACTTTCCACCCCTGGATGAGAAAGGACTAGCGTTGAGTGGCCTTTTGTTCATACTTTCTCTTGAAAATGACTCGTTATTCCCTGTCTCTGTGTCACCTAAATAGTTACTTCTTTTACGAACAATTAATGCGGAAAGTTATTTCTCCTTTGATTAAGTTATGTAACTATATTTTGAACAGAGAGCCATCGGGCTGTTCTGTTATGCGATAGTCAAACGAGCTGATACACTCGCAATCGAATGTCTCATTGACTTTTTCATCAACAATAATGCTCAAAGATACACCAAACCAGGAACTATAGAAAGGTCTTGATGGTCTACTAACAGCCACAAGGTCAGCAGTTTCACCATATCGGTTTTTACCAGATTCATCGAACCGAACTTTCAGTCTTGCAATTATAATAAACTGGCCTTGGTGTTGACCTATAGGGAGAAGATGAGCATCAAAACTGAGCAGTTGATGTTGTGATAGTGGAGTAGCGGACCAAAGTTGTTGAATCTCGGCTTTGCGACCAAAAGGAGTTCCATTTATTATGATTCGACATTGTTCCATGAGTTGCGGTAGAATTCTCGATCTATAGTAATCTAGAGTTTCGGATGTCTTATATTCCAGATCCAGAGACTCAAGCAACTTTTTAATGAAAGGCTCTAGTTTCTCTGTGGGATCAACTTGCTGTTGACCATTATTGAACCCAGTCAATTGCGAAGGAGTAGTTTGAAGACCCCCAGAGAAATTCATTATCTGTTGACTCGTTGCTAGTGCGAGCTATTGTTCTCGGAGTTTCCAGAGCCAGTGATGTTCTGAGAGTACTTAGGCGTCTGCTGATAGTATTAGAGCTTTCAGTTACTACTCAGGCCTAGCGCCAAGCTCTTTCACCGTAAGTCAAACAGGTTACTAGCTTCAACTACTTGACTTTGTTTTATACAATTTTTCTGCTTTCAAGTCTCGATCGCCGCGCCACTGAATTTGCCACAATGTGGCGCATCGATACTTAAAAAATAAAACTGTTGCGGCGCAAATCAAAAGGGAACGGAATGTTAAAAACCCATACACCACTTTCTCTGTATCCAAAAACGGACTCAATCGTTTTCCAAATTAGTCGATACGCGCACCGGCCCGCTTCCGTTTTCGGAAACAGAATAGGGGGCTGTCGCTGACGTAACCAATCAGCAAGAATGGTGACTGGCGATCTGTGTGGATCAATAGGGGTTGGGGAGGAATGGGTGGTTTTTAGATCAGACAAGAAATTGCAGAATGGGGATCCTAAAAACAGAAAATCATACAAGCTCGCCATTTCTAAAGGTTATTAGACAGCTTAATTACCATAAAAGGGGCTGGTCAAGGGGACTCTGACACGAATTGTGGCCGATCCAGGTACCTGAACTAACCCAATCTGGAGAAATTCCAGCGATAGCCCTTTGTAAACCCAGCCATACGTGTAACCCAGCCAAGTGGGTTTGCGTAAACACACATACTTATATAAAGATATTCTGCTGCCAGCAGGTGTGGTGTTGGCTATTCTGTTTGCCTGATATTATTGTGCTGTCCTGCTACTTAGTCGATCCATCTCGTCCCACCCCGGAAAATTCCTGCTACACGTTGCTATAGATACCTCTTTAGTTATTCCGGTTTCATTCTTTCATACTTTTGGACTCTCTATTTCACCATGTCTGCCCTAACCGCAACTTCAGATTTGAACAGTTTGGCACTCAATCACGCAAGATCACACTCAGATTCTACTAATACCAAATCATCGTCCTTTTATTCAATGTCACAACCCAGAACTGAGGACCTCATGTTGACTGCCAGCTCTTCTCCCGAGCGTGCCAAGCGTCCTTTTAAAGATATTTCAAGCTCTGATACGGTATCTGAGTCAGGTCTTCCAAGATCATGCTCACCTCCTACAACGAAAAGAGCAAAAACCGCTCCTTCGTCTCCCGTTTCTCTTGATTTATCTTTTTCCAAGAAGAACAACTTCATTGTTCCTGAGACCCCAAAGCTCTCCAAACTTCCAGATCTACCGTTGACTCCTCCTTCTCAATCTGTACCCACGGAGACACAGCACGAGGCACCGGATATCCCGATTTCTAGCCCTATAATCTATTCCAATGATATCTGTGAAGTCACCATTGTGGAGTCCATACATTCAGAGCCTCCTGCTACCCCTCCTTCGTCGACATCTTCATCACCAAAGCAAATGCCAGAGATTCTGAAGCCAGTACACAAGCCTAATAATATCTTACAGGATTCGTCCCTATGTTTTCCAGACACTTGCTATTCATTCAATATATTAAATTCGTCTGTGAGCACACTGAGCGAAAGTAATGAGAGAGGCTGCTTAACAGAACATCGCAATGATGAATGGAGAGACTACTTTTGTTCCAAGATGAAACATCAAAATAATGGTCTTTTCAAAAAGTACCGAGAGTTTTGTGAACAGCTGAACCCAGCTAGCTCACCTGTTGAAACATCGAAACCCAAGGCAATCACTAAACCTTCCAAACTGTCCACATTTATCGAATCACAATACTTCCAATTCAATGGCCTTATTGATTACCCATATTCGAATAATTATACCTATCAGTCTCATGGCTATTTAAGAGACATTGAGTTACTGACATCAGCATCTTCGTTGTATAAGCAACCACGCAAATTGAACAACTACTATATGAGCCACAACCACCGTCGTGTTAGAATACCTTCTCCGTCACCAATTGAAAAAGGGACCGTGCTTCCGCCCCTGTCGTTTGAATCTTCTAGTCATGAATCGCAGACAAGATTACCTTCCATTTCGCAAGCTGTCAGAGCATCGCCTAAACAGACTGCTGCACCTTTGTTCCAGAGATCCACAGCATTACCAATCACAAACTTCATCAACGAGGCTGACCATGTCGAATCCAAGCAGTCTGCTTCTTCTTCGCCATCTTCGTCGCCAACTACATATAATGCTACCATTGCATCTAGATCATCATCTGGTTCGGTGAGACAATGCATTTCATGCCACTCCTCTCAGTCCCCATGTTGGCGGCCGTCTTGGTCCTCCTCTGAAGGACAGCTTTGTAACTCTTGTGGTTTGAGATATAAGAAGACGAAAGCAAGATGTTTGAATTCCGAGTGCTTGCGGATACCGGCAAAGGGAGAATGGACACTAATGAAGAATAAAGGAAAGGTATCCTTTGGCGATAAGCATCTGGCTTATAGATGTCTTCATTGTGATGGAGAAGTTGAAGTTGACGATCACTAACTTTTTATGTATAATTGGAACTGAAGATTTATGCCAACCTGCCGGGCGCAAGTTATCGGGGCTATTGACTCGCTATTCAGCCATAAAAAATACATCTAATCTACTTATTATACGAGCATGTCAGGCATGTAAAGAAGCTCCACAGCATCCCGTAGACTTTCTATGACTAGAACATTATGTAATAGATTCACTTAATCTGACCAATTATATGTCTTTCCGCGGTGTATCTCATAATTGTGTATATAGCTGTACGGGGTATTACAACCTTTTTTTGTGGGGTTGATCTTAGTTCTATGCATTTGAAGACAGATCTAGACATCTTTCTATACTGTTGGAAGAAAACCCCACTAGTATTCAGCTCTCAATTGTCCAATCAACTAGTATAACTAGTATAACTAGTATAATTGTTGTACATGTTCACGGTTACTTTCCTGGAAACCTACCGCCTCTGACGGCAATGCTGAAGTACCATTTCTCAAAATGCCTGTTGGGCCCTCTTCTGGTGCCGTCAGCATTGACTTCTCCCCACATGCAATGAAATAAACCACCACATCTTGTGCCGTACAACAACAGTCAGATCTGCGATAACAGATTTAGCGTCAGAGATAGGAAAAATTTTCACTAGTGGCTTTTTCCCAAACATGTATATAAACCAAACAAAGAATCCCTTGGCCGCTGTTTCAAAGAGCTTAGATAACATACAACATCTTCAACCGTAGAAGTAAATAGCCACAAGCTGTTTACAAACAAAACAGAGAGCAATTGGTGCTGTGTTTCCCTTTCCAAATACAGCCTTTACCTTGTGCTAGTTGCAACTGACTACATTCAACGAGAGCTGCCGCATAACGTTCGTCCACTGCTTAATACCTTACATAAACTGCAAGGTATTACATTCCACCTTGCATCCCCCTTTGGCACACCTTTTTTGTTGTGCTAACCTCCACCATCTCACTGTACGCTAGCATTGTTTACCTGAGGGGGACAAAAGCCAGGGATATACAGATTACAAGGAATAAAATCTATGTTTGTCAACTTAAAGGTTTCTTCAATTAGATTGTCGACAAGATCTATCAGCTGCTCAGCTAATACAAAGTCGAGTATATCACCCACAGGGCTGTCATTTGGTAAAATGGCTCCTGTTTCGTTGTACAAGTCTCCATCAGTTGAATCTTTTGCCTCTTGCTATAATGATAATTTGTCAGCGCAACTAATTGGATATAAGCTTTTTTCCAAGATAAGCTCCATTGATGTCACTACCTGTGGTGCTGATGACGTCGACCCCTTTTTTGTTTGTGACATTGGAGAAGTTAAAAGACTAATCAATCTCTGGAGAGAAAAACTACCTAGAGTCAATCCGTTCTATGCTGTGAAATGTAATAATGATTCAAGACTTTTATCAACCATTAACCAATATGGCCTTGGGTTTGACTGTGCCTCGAAAAATGAAATCCAAACTGTTTTAGACATGGGAGTCGATACTTCACGGATCATTTATGCTAACCCATGTAAGTCAATTCCTTATTTGAGATATTCTCGGGATCACAATGTCAATTTGACCACAGTTGACAATTTGGATGAGTTGCACAAAGTTGCAAAATATCATCCTGACTGTCAATTATTGATTCGCATCCAGACTAACGATTCTTCATCAACTTGTCCTCTTTCTATCAAATTTGGAGCTTCTGTCGAGGAATCAAGGATTCTGGTGGAAGAATGCAAGAAACTTGATTTGAATCTGAAAGGTGTTGCTTTTCACATCGGTTCCGGTTGTGTTGATTTCCAAACTATTGAGTCTGCTGTTATAGATTCCAAAGCTGTAATGGACGTTGGCGAATCATATGGCTATCGGATGAATCTTTTGGATGTTGGTGGGGGATTCGAAAAGAAATCGTTTGAAATCTCATCAGAGGTTTTAAGAAAAAGTCTTGATAACGTTTTTCCACAAGCTTCGTTTGATAATCTCACCATCATTTCGGAATTGGGCAGATTTCTGTCCTCAACTTGCTTCACTTTGGCTGTTAACGTAATATCCAAGAGATCCGATATTCTCAAAGAACGGTTATATATCAATGATGGTGTTTATGGCAATTTGAACTGCGTTCTCTTTGATCATCAAGTCGTTCATCCAAAAGTTCTTACTTCAAATGGAGAATTTAAGTTCTTTGATAACTATTTTTCTACAGAGTCAGACCTTTCGAATTCTCAGAAAGAATACTCTGTATGGGGACCGACTTGCGATGGCCTTGACTGTGTCACCCCAAGATGCAAGTTATCTAAAGAAGTCTCAGTTGGTGACTGGTTGTACTTCAAAAATATTGGAGCTTACACATCGGCAGCTTCCACCGATTTCAATGGCTTTGATTCTAATGTCAAGTGTTTCTATGTTGACAGTTTCATGTGAGCTTCTATCTTGGTTCTAGCTCTCTTGTTCCTTAATCTGATTATTGGTTTTTGTTTTCTATATCTTGGCTTTTGTCTTCCCTTCGGGGTTCTAGCTTTTGTTAAAATGATCATTTAAGTTCATAAAATCTTTCTTGTTTTGCGTACGCTGTCGTCCACTTCTGTCGTTCTTTTCACGCCTATAGTGTTGAACAACAACTCCACGTGCATGACACTCTCCTGACTGTCGGCAATATCTAATAGCCCATCATTTAATTCGTCATCACCTTCACCACTGTCATTCAGTTTCACATCGTCGTTAATATCCATTGCATCAGAGTCAGATATTATCAATCCATCTTCATCCCCGTCAATGGTATTGCCCTGACCGCAGCTGCTAGATTTGGAAATACACTCATTGAATTGCTTGTAAGCATTTTGCAACATTCTTTCGCTGTTCATCGATGAAAAGGTCCGGAAGAGTGGGTAACGCGATAATCCAGAGCTTGGATACAGCAAACATTCTATTGTATCTTCCTGATCCTTGCCAGCCGAAATACTTATATAAATCTGCATCTGATTTAGTCCGACAAGAACAATGCTTTCATAGTCAAGTTCTAACGTTCTATTAGATGGAAAGTGGAGTAGAAATGACTTATTCAAAATGAAGAGCCAGATAGGAATACGGGCTGAAATGATATCCTTGGAAGTGGGATGCTTTGTGGAGTAATCAGGTTCGAGAACTTCAACAGGTATTCTTTCTTCACAGAATGGAAGTATTACCTCTGATTGGTCAGGAGATAGCTTACAATCAAGATCTATATACCAGCAATCTGACCCATAATAGAGAACAAGAGAATCCTCATCTGTGAAATATTGTGGTGTAAAGCTTTGATACTCGTGTACTAAGTGGGTATTCTCCACTGAAGGTAGATCCTTTACCAATCGTATTCGTTGCTCTTTCATCTCACAGTGAGGAACCTGCTTTCTGTCGTACTAATAGACTTGTCCAAACACACATTATTCAATGTTTAGATAAGATCAGAAATTAGATAGAAAATTTTCTCACCAAAACGTCATACTCTATATAAGGGGTTGCATCAAGAGATTTTATCGATTTTTACAAAGGATGGGTTGTGCGAACAACCTGGAAGTATGATGGCAGAACCACTCAGGCAATGGACAGAACCCTTCCGGTCTTTTCACGGGGATTAAGAGAGGGTCCTTGTAATTGGCTGTGGAGTGTTTAAGCTTTTAACTATACTTGAATTAAGACAGCGAGGTTACGATGCGTTAGGAATGGATGTTAGTCCCATCCCTGGCACTCGTTCAGCTGCAAACGATATATAGCAGATTATCTGCATTGAATATCCTGATATGTCCTATACGAATCTTTCGTATGAAGCTCTCCTAGCCTGGAGATCTGAGCCCCTTTACAGACCACACTTATCTGAATGCGACAGAATACTGCTTTCTCCGTTGAAAAGTGAGAATAGTGGCAGAGCGAAATATGATCAATTGAGCCAGTCAAATCTGGAGAAACTGGGCTGTCTTCAATAAGTCGTACCACTGACTTCTGGGACTGAGATTGGGAAACTCTTTCCTTTCCAGAGCTGGTGGGAAATACAATTTCAGATCAGATGCCGATGACATACAATGCGCATTGCACATCAGCAGAATCAAGCAAATGTTTGATTTCAGTCTATGAAAAATGCAAAGAGTTAGGTGCGAAGTTTGTCTTTGGAAAAGCAGGCCATGCTTGCAAGATACAGGAGAACACGGTGACTGCCGTTGATGGTGCTGTGTATCATGCTGACAAAATTGTGGTAGCGGCAGGAGCTGCTACTCCAACACTGGTAAACACGGACGGAGTGTTACGAGCATTAGGATTATTTATCGGCCATATTCAGCTGACAGATAACGAATATAACAAGTATAGAAGCATACCCATCTTTTTTGGAACAGAATGGGGGTATTTTTTCGCTCCGGATCCTGATTATCATAAGATGAAGATAGGATTTTGCCATGCAGACATCAAGAATTATGTAGAAGACCCGTTCAGCACTGAGCGGCTTATATCACTTCCGGTTTACACTTCTAATATTCCTGAAAATTGCCAACAAGCGGCTCAATTCCTGTTGAACAAAGTCATTCCAGATCTAGCTGACCGCCCGTTAATGGATTGTAAGACCTGTTGGATAAGCGAAAGCTTTGATAAGCATTTCATTCTTGACTAAAGTCCTTATTCAAAAAACGTTGTCGTTGCTGCTGGAGACTCTGCTCACGGATTCAAATTTCTACCCACAATAGGAAAATATATTGTAAATAGGCTAGAAGGGTGCTTGAGTGAGGAGTGTGACTTACACTGGAAGTGGAGAAAACCGGCTCAAGATTTCGGCATCCAAGATATTGCTCCGAGAGTGAAACGAAATAACTATCAGTTTAGCAATCCGCCAAGGTGGCTTATGCGAAATTCATGAAATCCATAAGACGTCCCATTGTACATGAGTGAGGCTTGAGCCACCTCCCGATATCATCTTGCCTGGTGGCGAAATATGTTCTCTTATTGTCATATGTCGAATAATTGAATGCAGTATTTGTTTTTGACAGGGGTCATTTAGATAAACTCACTTATAATATCCTGAAAACAAGAGAATGATATCAGGATAAAGGTCTTCTATTTGGGAATCTTGCAGCCATAATACCCTTTGTATGTTGACTTCGGCTATCAGTGGTTTTCATTCCAAATTGTCTTGGTCATCTAATAATACCACATAAAGCATATGTGTTAGATCCCACCAGATCGCTAAGATCCCTGTTGTCATTTTTGGACAGACCGTCACACAAATTTACCGTTAAAGTTATCCCACTGTCATTAAAAGCTATTTCTGCATCCGTATCCACTGCAGGCTCCTCAGCAATCTCTATCCTTCCCCCTTGGTTTCAGGCATGCTGTCCAACAATAGAATCCTGTTTCAAATACCCGAAGACGGCACACTATTTTTTGTCACATTATCTTCAGGATAATTTCGGGAAAGGCACACGACTTACGTACTCAGTGTGCGTCTTGCAATAGGTGTCAAGAATCAGACTTGTTTCGCTGACTGAAAATCCCATTCAATCCTGAAATCGTGTACTGATCTGACAGGATTCCAAACTGGGCAGTTTTCCCAAACGGGATTAATACGACTGGAAATGTTTCATGCTGCGAATAATCACACTTCCAAAAGGGGCTCGTTTGATGTGAAGAAATCAAAGGATCTATCAGTTTACTCCACATGAGTGTTGTGGCTAGTGAATGATAGCACATAGCTCTGGAAAGTCGGAATACTTGAAACAATGGAAGCTTTTTGATGAAGCTGGTTAAATATGACCTGCTTCGTCCTGTAGGCTTCTCAAGACTCGATCGTCTCGTTCATGATCAACTCTATTGCTTGTATGTCCAAAACAGGGCTGCAGAGTAATGTCCTTTGGCGCTATTGGTAGCCTATTACAACGGAAGAACGGTGGCCCGAAAGCCACCGTATCCTGTGATCCCAAAAACAGGCGTGAGGCTTCTGATAAGCCTGCATCCCCCATTCACAGTTCAGCTCCTACTCTGTCATCCTGTCCGGTTTCCATCCCTTTTTTCAAGCTTCACTCTCCTCCAAGTCTGAATTTGGAGGCCTGCTCAAAGCCGCATAACCACTACAAATCTGCAGTCGGCCCTAATTCTGAGTTTACTAGTCATCCTTACCATTATGATCGTGAAAACTCCCCTATTTCGTCTGTTTCATCCAAGCTCTCGCTAAATGAAAGCGAATCAGGTCTGTCATCCAGTTATTCATCTCCTAAAAAGTATCCTTTTGGGTCTGCAGAAAGAAAACGAAGTAAGATAGCGACAGGTGATACATGCTGCTTTTGTGAGGAACCACTTTTGAACGTTTTTGATGGTGAGGAGCTTTTGGATTTATCATGTGGTCACCATTCCCATTATGAGTGTTACTCAGAAATGCTGATGGTAAACAATTCCTTAACTGAAGATTCTTCGTTTAATACGGGTTACCAATTGACTGTTAATTGTCCAATATGTGGTGCTCTTAATTCTTGCGAAGATGAAGCATTGAACGACAGCATAGTTAGAAGTTTGCTTCTGACAGATATATCAAGTCTTCATTATGGCGCATACTCAGAACTTGCAAGCCCTGCTACTATCTCACAACCTCTTGTAACTCCTGTGACACTTTCCCAGCCCTTGATCACGCCCGTTGTTCGTTCTTTAGATCAAGTTAGTACTGTGTTTGATGAGAAGCTTGCCGAATCAACTCCATTACTAAGTCCTGTTCAATTCAAATTTTCAATGAGAGATAACTACTCTCTTCATTCGCCCGTTTCGCCTTCGACAAAACCACTTTTCGACGAATTGGAGAATTCCGATGATCGTGTCAAAGGTTCAGCTGGTGCCGTAGCAGATTTGCCCACTACACCAACAAGTTCTTTGTGCGAGGCAAAGGTGGAGATCATTCCAGAATTTTCCAAGATTGTTCTTCCTAGTGATCAGAGTATTCCTGATTACTATGATCTCTCTTGTGTTATGAACATTAAATCAATCGACTATGAGCCTAGTCCTGCAGATCTCTCCAATGAACAAAGACTCCACGAGAAGACCAGAAAGGAAGAAATCACTGAACATGTCTTGAGATCTATCAAGGTAGAGTGTGATTCCAGAAACTTCAAAATCGACGAGACTGGCGATCTGATATTGTTTGACTTCTTTGATTCATGTGCTATAAATGGAATGCTTCATGATAAATGCTTACTACTGCTATTTGATTTGAAAGTTCTGGTGATGAACAATTCTATGGATAGAATTCTGGTAGATGTTCCTATCGATGAGCAATTGTCAACTGTCTTTGAAGATCCTCAAACTGGCGGCATATCCCTGAACTTAGCAAGTCTCACTGTGCCTGAAGTTTTGATTGTCAGCAGCGATAAATTGATTCATGATCGATGGCTCAAGACTCTCTGCAGATACCACAAACGTGTTAGACGACGCAAATCACATTGTGAAGATGACTATTTAGCAAATGAATCCAACATGGCAGAGCAAATCCCGTTGATTCAGATGACAGCCAGCGCTTGGGGCCTATTATCTGAATCTGGTGGACTTGTTCCTGATGAGATTCAGAAGAACAATAGGCTACTATCTAAAGGGCTGGACCCTCCTATAGGATTTTTGAGGAGACAGATATTGAAGCCTGATCCCAATCCTTTGGTGTTGATATTGGGTGTTCCTTTGATCAACACAGAAAGCTTGGGTATAAGCAATGAACAGTTTACTAAAGAGATTCGTGATTTGATTTATTCTGTTTTAAAATCAATGCAACCAGAAGATAAACTTGGGCTAGTATTTATTGGGAAACCTAGCTCGGACCCAAGACTAGGCAACTACTATGGATGTGCATCTAAGTTTTGGGAAGGATGGAAAGAAATACTTGATTCCATACAGTGTTACTCATATTGTGAGAATCAACACACGTCGAGCAGCTGGTGTGATGGCCTTCGTTATGTTCATCATTTATCACTGACTTGTTTTGGGCTAGAGGACTCTCTGGGGATTTCCAATTCAACGAGGCAGATAGTGTTTGTTAATACCGAGAAGTTGGATTGTGAGGCAAACACCAGTTCCTCGTTTGATATTATCAGCAAAGATATACGGGATATTTGTGATGAGTTTGGTGCCTCGTTCGATTCTGTTTCTCTGTTCGATGAATATATGTATGAACCATTTGAACTGCACTCTCAATATGTTCGACTTATTGGAACTGAGGCGAACAGCTGTCTCCATCTGAATGTTCGTCAATATTTTGCATTCGATTTTGAACAGTTGAATAATATTGTAATGTCCTTGATTAAAGATTACCATAATGTGACTGTGAACCAATTGAGAAGTTATTTGGAGATCTCAAAAGGCGTGGAGCTGATATCATTCGAAGAGCTAGGCGATCTCAAGGAACTGGAAGTTGGTAAGCATGAAGAGTCGATTATGATCAATAATGTGGTCAAGGGGTATGAGAAATCTATAATGTTCAAACTGAGAATTGATCTAAATGACATTCCTTTGAATTCAATCAAACAAGGCGTAAAGATAGACCTTTTGAAGAACAGGACGGAGCTTCAACTTGTTTCTGCAAAGAAACAGGCTGAAAGTACAACATCTATTAAGATTTGGACTAGCGAAGCTGATTCTACCAATATGACACAACCTCTGAGGTTCTTGATTGCGAATGATGAGGATAAGTTAGATGGCATAAGCCTGTCAATTCATCCTCGTCTATCAGCAATGAAAGACGCTCTTTTTGTCAAACGAAGAATCGAGTTGCTAGTTCTCAAAACGCTGAAGAACCAGGTCATTCAGAGACAACAATTCAATAAAGTCACTAAAGAGAACATACGATTGAGTCTTAATCAACTCTTGAATAACATCTGGGAGCTTGTCAAGTCGTGCAATAATTCCAATACATCGAATATTGACAGAGACAATATAGTGAACTGGTCGGAAGCTTTGAGTGATGAACTATCAGATATCATAGATGGTTATTCTATGCGGAATTATCAACTAAGTAACTACAAATGTGTTTGCAAGTACACTAGTCTTGTTTAAGGTGTACAGTTACCGTACACGGCATGTTTATATATTACTACAGGGAGAGATTTCTGTCGACAATAAATAATGAAAGGCATATGCAGAATCTATGAGCAAAGGTTAGGCTTAGTGTAGTTCGAACAACACCTTCAAGTTCTCATACATCAGATAACTGATAGACACAGCTGGTGCAACCTTTGCTAAGTTTGGAACCAGTCCTTTGAATAGACCAGGATAACCTTCTCTTTTCACTGTTTGTCTTGCAACATCCCAAAAGCCGTTATACGTATAAGGATGAGCAAAGGTCCCTTGTGCTTGTAACCGGGTTCTCAAAAGGTTTATTGGATAAACCATACTCGCTCCAAAAGTTCCACTCATAGCTCCCAAAGTCAGAACGACATAGTTTGGAATATTCACGTCGTCTGTTGAACAGTTCTGTCGAACAGCCTCTCTTTTTATATACCATTTCTTTACTGTTGTAAAAGTTCCCAGGTCAAGAGCAGCATAAGGAAACATCCCTCCTATTCCAACACCTAGTCCTCTATAGAACAATCTAAACCCCCCTTCCTTATACATCTCTTTAGCCGTTTTGAACAGAAGTTGATTTCCCTTCTCCTTAGAGTCTAATGAGGCACATTGTATTCTGTATTTCAAGGTGTCAATCGGATAAACGGTCATCTGTGCGATCACTCCTCCAATTCCACCACTAACGTAAACTGAAGCTTTGGATAACTTCGTATCATCAGGGACTTCCTCGACACGACAAAGGAACCTCTTGGTGGCCTCAAAAGATCCAAACTTCATAGCACTTTCGGGAAACACTTTGAGGACATTCAGACCATTACCGACATAGAAGGCTCTTATACCTCCCTGTTTATACAGTGTTCTTGCGGCTCTTATCAGCGGAGATTGTATCTTTGATGACGACACCTTGGTGTGGGTTTTTTCCTCAATCTTATGTTTAAGTTGCTGTTTATTTGTGAGAAGGGTCGAGGAAAGATCTGTTCTTGCAATCAAAAACACCTTAACCCTATCAAAAGGAGCAGTACATGTTCTTGAAACTACTCCTGAAAGTCCACCAGCCAAAAAGTAGCCGACACTCTTTAAAACGTCATCTGATATAGTGACATCACCTTCTGAAGATATATTTTCCAGTTCATCGTTGAACAACTTGAACGCCGTTTGTATCCTAGATCCGTTTAATCTAGGCATTAATAAAAGACCATCTCTGAATGCTTCAAACGTTATAAATCCCCGTCGTTCCGAATCAAGAGACTTCAATAGGTTATCAAGCTCGGAACTTGTAGGATGAATTCCCATATTCACCAAATAACTCTCCACGTCCTTCTTCGTGACAATTCCATCATGATCCCGGTCAACATTTTCAAACCCCACAGCAATCTGACTCTCTGCACCGATCAAATACTTGTTGAACTCTTCGAAACTGATATATTCGCTGCTTTTTCCTGAAGGATCACCCCCTAGTCCATCGTTATTAAAGGCCCTGTATATTTGAGAAATCGCAAAATGTGAGTGTTTCAGCGGATGATCCGTCTCTTGAAGAGCCTTTTCAAAGTCATCAAGGGTGATATTTCCTTTGTGAGACACATCGATCTCATCAAAGAGCTCTTTGTGTTTCTTTACACGGTCGTCAATCGTCTCTTCAGCTCCCATAACAAGACGTCAATCTTTCTTTTAAGGAGTGTCTATATTATAGCCCAGATTCCTTTAGCCAGCTCTTCTCCGTTTGCCATATATGGAGAGTCACCTGAAGATTTTACGGCAGCTAGCTCGTGTTTTGGTGATGCTTGTGTCGCTTCAAGGTTCCTTGCAAGTGAATAACTCTTTAACGCTAATTTTCCATGTCTTTTTTGGTTAGCTCACAATAGTTTTTTGAAAGGCTAAACGAAGGCCATGAAACCAAAATAAAAACTGAGACGATTGGTCGATCGACGCATACAGAACTCCCACGCATGCGGTTGATGATGCTGGGCCACATAAGGCAAAAATTTTCGTGTCTTGTGGCGCAGCAAAGGCGAACTTTGATGGCCACATAGAAATAGTGTTAATCATCTAGTTTAAGTACAAAGCGTGGATGACGACTAGGTCTAGACAAAGGAGTTGTTTAACAGATACAGGTTACTAACCACAGAAAATACAATGTCTGTGAATATCTTTGGAGACCAGGTCACAGAAGAAAGAGGTGAAAATGCCAGACTGTCGTCTTTCGTTGGAGCTATCGCGGTGGGTGATCTTGTCAAAACGACCTTAGGCCCTAAAGGCATGGACAAGCTTCTTCAGAGTGCCTCATCTGGAGACTCCATGGTCACCAATGATGGAGCTACCATTTTGAAAGCTATTCCTTTCGACAATCCTGCAGCGAAAGTGCTTGTGAATTTAGCTAAAGTGCAGGACGATGAGGTTGGTGATGGAACAACATCAGTTACTGTATTAAGTGCTGAATTACTGAGAGAGGCTGAGAGATTGATCGATCAGAAGATACATCCTCAAACAATAATTGAAGGTTATCGTCTTGCTTCTAAGGCAGCCCTTAACCAATTAGCATCCTTAGCCATAGACAACGGAGGAAATACAGAGAAGTTTAGAGATGATCTAATGAATATTGCAAAAACAACCCTTTCTTCTAAAATTCTTTCTCAGGACAAGGAACAGTTTGCAACATTGGCTGTCGATGCTATTCTACGTCTCAAGGGCTCTACAAACTTGGATCACATACAGGTAATAAAGAAATCTGGTGGTAAACTTTCGGATTCATTTTTAGATGAGGGTTTTATACTAGATAAAAGGTTTGGTGTGGGACAGCAAAAGAAGATTCAAGGAGCCAAAATCTTAATTGCAAACACATCAATGGATACAGACAAGGTTAAAATCTTTGGTGCCAAGTTCAAGGTTGACAGCACCAGCAAACTGGCTGATTTGGAGAAGGCAGAGAAGGAGAAGATGAAAGCTAAAGTTGAAAAGATCAAGAAGTTTGGTATCAACTGTTTTGTTAATAGACAGTTGATCTACGATTGGCCAGAACAGCTTTTCACCGATTCAAACATCAATTCCATTGAGCATGCAGACTTCGAGGGAGTCGAAAGATTATCTCTTGTTACAGGTGGTGAAGTTGTATCCACCTTTGATCATCCAGAAAAGGTTAAATTAGGATATTGTGATACAATCGAGGAAGTTATCATTGGTGAAGACATTATGACCAAATTTTCGGGTGTAGCTGCTGGCCAAGCTTGCACAATAGTACTAAGAGGAGCTACTGATGCTGTTCTTGATGAGGCAGAAAGATCCTTACATGACGCGCTTTCCGTGTTATCGCAAACCACTCAAGAAACAGGTACTGTCCTTGGAGGGGGGTGCTCAGAAATGAATATGTCGAAAGCTGTAGAGCAGGCCGCTCAGAAGGAAGAAGGTAAAAAGTCGATTGCAATGGAATCATTTGCTCAAGCGCTTAGACAACTACCTACAATTCTCTGTGATAATGCTGGTTTTGATTCCAGCGAACTTGTTTCAAAGTTGAGATCGTCTATTTATAATGGAGTAACAACATCCGGACTGAACCTAAACGATGGAACCGTTGATGATATGAGAAAACTTGGAGTTGTTGAGAGCTACAAGTTGAAAAAGACCGTTGTATCGTCTGCTTCTGAGGCTGCAGAGGTCCTTTTGAGAGTCGACAATATAATACGTGCAAAGCCTAGAACTGCTGATAGAAATGCGCATTAGTACTTCACTTTTGATTGTGCAATACATTGTCTAATTATAATACCATAGTATATGTATTTGCAGACGCTCTGTAGTTAGAGTCTTGAACAATCAACTAGCATGCCGAAGCTGTTACGTCGAGATGGGCCTGGAAGTAATACACATATAAAGTATCCAAAGCTTCTTTTAATGATTGCGGGTTAATGGTCTAGTGGTATGATTCCTGCTTTGGGAGCAGGAGGTCCTGGGTTCAATTCCCTGTTGACCCCAATTTTTTTATTTGCGTACGCTCTATTGTCTATCAAGGAATGGTTCGCTGGATATAGTATAATGGCCAATGAAAATACGTGTTAAGTGATACAATGACTATGTGAATAAATAGAACGTATCTAGTATACTTCTAAGACGTATCTACCTTCTTCTTTCATCTCCTCAACTTCCTTAGCAGAATCAATCTTGACACCTCTTTCCTTAGCATCATTTTCCAACACAGCCTGCAAACAATCTGTTATGTCAGGAACAGGCCAAGTAGGGCCACACAAATAGAAATGTCCCTTCTTACTAATCACTAGATCAGTGAGATCGGACAAATTCTCTCTAATCTTGTCCTGAATGTACACCTTCTTAGGCTGATCTCTCGAAAAGGCAGCACCAATGTGTGTTAAAATTCCAGAATTCAAGTAGGCTTCCCAGAATTCTCCATACAGATACTCCTGTCTCTTGTGTCTTGAACCCAAGTACAAGTAGATTTCACCGATGTCATGTCCTTGTTGCAACTGGTAATATCTTTCTTCAATAAATGCCTTAAATGGAGCAAGTCCAGTACCCAAACCAGCCATGATGATAGGCTGAGTGGTTAGAGGAGGAAGCTTCATGATGGAAGGTTTGACAGAAACAACTAGCTCTTCACCAATTTTTAGATCACTGATATACTTTGAGCACTGGCCATACCTTTTCTCTCCCTTTGAATTAACCCAATCCACAACAACAATTAATAGTTGAACCACATTCGGATGGAGTTTCTGGGACGAAGCAATCGAATACTCTCGTCTCTTCAGAACAGGAATCAATTGAACCAGGTCTGCGGCAGTTGGTCTAGCAGACTTGAATAACTTGAATATATCAATGTAATTATAGAGCTCTTCATCCTGATACTTCTTAAGTAACTCAGCGCCAGAAGCCGACGCTAATTCAGTCAACTTCGCTTTTTCATCTGGATCCTGCGCATATTCAGCTAAAGATTCATAGAATCTCTTAGGAGGCTTTCCAAGAAGATCCAGGTTTTCAATAAGTGATTGTCTAATTGTTCTCACTTCCACAACGGATTCATCCTCCTTGGACACAACCTCAACAAGATCATCTGAGTTGAGCCCATAACTTTCAATGAACTCGTCAACATGTTGAATCGAGTTTCTTCCATGGATTCCCAGAGCCTCACCAATATTATAGGTCAATCCAGTACCTGTGATATCAAACTCAATGTGGAAAATGTTACGGTCATAGTCTTCTGGGGTTAAACGAACGTTCTCCTTAACCTTGGCAACAAAGTTCTGTACCGGTAAGTCTGGTCTCAATGATCTGGACGTCTCGTAGGCTTCCTGGAACATCAGCTTTTTGGTCAATTCAAATCTGTCATTTACCCTAACAACAGTGTCATCAATAAACTCTGTTCTTGGATTTCCAGCAAAAGCTGAATCAACAAGGTCAACATAAACATCCTCAGGTTCATCTTCTTTGTTTTCTGTAGCGGTATCGTCAGTCTTTTCAGTATCTGCGTTCTCTTCTTCAGCTGACACAGTAACCTCCGGAACTTTCACTTCCTTTAATCCAATTTCTTTAATGTCAGAAATCAGATCAGCAATCACAGACGCCAACAATTCTGCTTCTGAACCAAATGCTTGTAGGATCTTAGTCACCAAGGAATGTGCATCTAACTCAGGGTATGCTAGCTTCCAGAAGACTACTTGAATAGCAATTGAATGGGTTCTTCCGGCAGTAGCCTCATTTTCTCCTATAGCGTTAAGATCTACCACCATTAGGGGAAGATTAGATTCAGCCAGCTGTACCTTGAAAGACTGGGAAAGTGATTTATCGAAAAGCTTCTGTTCATCAAACTTATTGTCTGGAGCATTGATCAATACCAAGCGTCCCCCTTGCTTAAGATGATTAACCGTATTCACTTGATTCAATATTTCAGTATTTCCAGCGATAATAACATCAAGTTCTGAGCTGTTTTGATTTCCAACTTTCACATCAGCTTGAAACAATCCAGAGTTGACGAGATTGTCAAATGTAGGTCTGTACTTGATGTTCAGGCCAGGAATCAAAGATAAAGCATGTGTAATCTTAGAAGGGACTTCAATAAAGCTGGAATCATCGTTGAACAGGAAACGGAAAGCAGAACCAGAACTGGCAGAGGAGACTGCTGCTCCAGCAGAAGAATACTGTCCGATTATTTTCCAGAATAGCTTTACATCAAGAAAAGACTCCTCTAGTGGTTCGTCCAAAACGTCAATAAATCTTTGGTTAAGGAACAATGAAGCTTGAACATCCAGTTTTAAAGGATTAACGTTGTTATAATGTTCACCAATAACAACCACTTTCGATACATTCGAAGAAATAAGACTGGAAAACTCAGCAGAGTTGAACGGAAGAGGGACTCTCACAACCACCAGAGCCACTTCAGAAGATCTCACACTTTCGATAGCTTGAACAAGGCTTGCAGTTTCTCTAGTTCCATATGTAACAAATACAGTACTAGCATTCTTAGAGCCAAAGTACTCAAAAGGTTGATAAGAAGTTTCCAAAGTCTTGTTGAGTTCCTTTAAAGCGAATGAGATTCTTTCAACCGGACCCAACACTTCAATATTTCCATTCAGTCTTTCGGCTAAGGATTCAGTTGCAGCACACACCTCTTCAGGAGAAAGTGCACCATGAATAGTCTCGTTGGTTTTTATGAATGAAAGACCATCAAAGAGATGTACATTGGTAACATTTAACCTAGCAAGAACCGAGGATAAAACGGCAAAGTGCTGTGATTCAATAGCATCAAATGAACTCACCACTGGAAGGTTCAAATTCTTGCAAACGGATAAAGCAGATAAATAGTTTGACACGAGTTTAGAAGTTTGAAAATCGTAGTCTAAAGTGGCGACTTGAAGCGCCATTGGTAAATTATGGTGGTTCTGGCTTTGATAAAGTAATGATTGTTCCATAAACATTAAAGCAGAACTTGGCAATACCACAGAGATAGGCTTCTTGTCCGTAGACTCCTTGAGATATCCAAGAAGTATGTTTCCACATCCTGCCCTCACATCTAGCTCGTAAAGCTCAGGAATAACACTGTTGAGGTTTCTTCTCTCTAGATTGGTCCATAGCGATAAAATGGAGCGCACACCAGATTGGCCAGGCATATAATAATTGAAAATCTTGTCAGATACCAGGTATGTTGTAGAGAGTAATAAGTTGTAAGGTGTAGTGAGTACCTTGCCTTTCAACTCATAAGGGTCAAGTGGAAGACCAAATGGAGAACTCTCTGTAGCAGAAGAAAGAGCTACAGAGGTAGAAATGGATCCTGCCTCTTCACGTTGAGAAATGGACGGCATCTGGGCTGTTCAAGGTGTATCCAATATGAGAGAGTATGTTTTCAATGAATGAAACCACCTCCTGTTTGATAAACATTAAAAGAGCCCTTATCGGTGGTTGAGCTTATATCTAGAGGCTACAAAAATTTTCAGATCCAAACACCGGGGAAGTCAAAATGTGAAATTTCTAAAGGTCACGTGACACAACCAGCCACATAGTATAATTAGTGAAAATCCGGGGTATGGATCAGGAGGGTGGGGTTTCTGTTGCACCAGCCTCGGCGGGAGCAGTTTCAGGCTGAAATGACTCAGATGAGTTAGTGTTCTGCGGCTGTTGTCCAAATTCAAGTGTAGTCCAACCTCCTGCACTTCTGGCCAGTCTGACCTTCTTCCATTCTAGCAACTCTTTATCATTAAGTAGATCCTGTACCTCCTGCTGTAGCTCGTCTTTTTTCTCAGATGGGGCTCCCAGAGCTTCTTGTTTCTTCTGCTCTATTGTTCCATCTAAAAAGTACAGGTCGTCATTGTAGTTTTGGAGTCGTTGTTCGTTGTCAGAAGCGGTCGGCTTTACGTTGTGCAATCCAGTTTCAATATTCCAGACTCTGGAAAGCTTAGGCGTTCCCATTTTGTGAAAATATAGCTTCTTGGCTTCAGAACAAGTGTCCAAATACTCATCAAGTTTTCTTTTCTTAGGTTCAGAAAGAAAGGACAAATCTGCCAGCTTTTCATGGTTGAATTGCTTAAGTTTCAACACTCGCCATTGGAACTCGCTAGTATCAACCAAATACTTCATCACACGGTGAAAAGAGGCATTCTGAGCAACGTAATGTCTTTCAATGTCGGAGAGAATATCACCAATTGATTTCTTTATAGGTTCGTTATTCAAAAAGATCCCAAAGTCAGGGACACGGAACTTTCTATACTTTTGATTGAGCTCTGAAACCAATCGGTTCCATTTTGCCGAAGTGAAGTCATAGATGAAAGTCAGCATAATGTATAATTGCAAGCTTATAGCAAGTCTGTTCTTTGACTGGTTCATTTGAAGAAGAAATTCATCTCCATCTAAAATCCAATCACATTCATACACCTTCTTGGCCAACTCCGCTGCAACAAATTCAGACTCGGAAACTGAGCTTCCTTTGGAAGGGATCAAGTTTACCTGTTTTTTGCGCTCAATATCATCCAGGTCTTTGATTCCTTTCAGTACTTTTCGACAGCTCTCGAGGAACTGACATGGCTTGCTGTATCTTCCAGTCTTAAAAGCATTGAGCTCCTGAACTAATCCCTGGAAATCTGCTGTGAAGTATAACGCAATCTTTAAGTACTCCTGATAAATCTCTGCCTGTGAACCTCGTCTAGTGTTAGAACCTCTGCTTGCTCCAGATGGCCACTTTCTGGTTTTTGAAAACTCTAAATATGTCTTGTAGAATTCATTAAGTCTCCATTCAGATGTCAACAGTAGTTTATCATTGATATCAAAAGCACTGCTGATGAACACAAGGAGCTTGGAGGCAAATATGTCGGTGTCTCTCAGCTGGCTAGTGAGCTTCGGCAGTAGAGAGTTTCCAATCTGCAGCAGAGTTGAACCTGGTTTTGCTTTCCCCACTAATGCGTTGTTCAAAGTGAGTTTGAGCCTTCTGCGAATACTTTTCTCATCAAGTAAAACAGCTCCAAAGCCGCTGACTATAAACTCAATTGGTGAGGAAAGCATTATCGTGTTCACAGTTTGCATCGGATATGCATTTAGTTCACCTTCGTATTTAACAAAGGCGACAAAGATTGAGAAATCAACAAGCAGCAGTAAACGATGCAGCAGCTCATCCGAATCGGGACTTTCTCCATACAACTGTACAATGTAGTTGGACGTGATGGTATTGAAGAACAGAACCTTCTCTATTGGCAGCTGGCTGGGCTGAAAGTCTGTAAAGTGTGACTCAAACAGTTGATCAAGATGATCATTATCGAAAGCAGGTTGCTGTTTCAATTCATCGAGAGAAACAATTTTGACAAGCGAGTCAATCGTCTCTCCCAGGCAACTGGTATACCTTTCCACAATCTCCTCAACAGCAGTGGACATCTTGCAACAAACAGCTGGTCTGGGCCCTCTTGTTGCCAATGATAAGACGTCTCTGTTTTCAGCTACATTTTACTTTATTTTTCATTTTCATTTTTTTCTCCATTAATGCTTATATCATCAGGCTTCATTTTGTGAGTATCTACCTAGCTTATAAGCCAGAGCAGGATGATACAACAAACTATAAGCCCAGCTAGAATAAGCGAGTCTCGTTTCCTACGGGTGTTTATTTTAGAAAGCAGAACCCCGAGACCCGGAACTGTGCTCAATGAGCTTTGAAGACGGTTTCCAACGCTTGCGAGGGTACCGCGTTGTCTCAGAATTTCATCTCTTGTTCCATAAACTTGACGAATGAGGTTATCAACAACACCGTGCTGCTGATCCAGTCGACCTCTTTCATTAAGCATGTACTCGTCTTCGGTATCCCCCGATGCAGCTTCGCTATAAGAGCCTTGACGGCCTTCTATATCAGTACGCACATACGTCAAGAGGTTCAATCTGTTGCGCTCCTGTTGTATTGCCGACTTCACTCGATTAAAGTCCATACGATATTGATTGAAATTCTCCTTATGCCTAGAAAGTTGCTGTAGCTTGGATGTCGAAATAGAGTTCTCTAACGACTGAACATCCACAATCTTGTTCAGGCTCTGGATCAGCCCCGTCAGGGTGCCAATGGTGGACTCAATCTGCTTTTCCGACTCATTCTCCTCTGTAGACGGCGACGATGAAGGCGATGTAGCAAAAGCTGAGTAATTTGCCAGCAGGTTAGACAGCTGGTTCTCCACAGACAGAATCTGCGATCTCACTTGGTTGAACGACGCGCTCATATTTACCGTGATGCAGCCACAATTAGCAAATTACTTTATCATAAACCCAGAAAAGGTCTCTCAGATAAGCGCAAATGCCAGTTAACAGGGCCGCTCGGTGGCATGTGGCATTGGATGCAAGCAAAAGCTCTTGCGTGTTATCCTTATTTGTGACCATTTTATTTTTGGCCCAGAGCCTTTGTCCACACCAGTACACCAGTCAGTTTCAAGTGGTCTTTGGTTGGACGGATAGCGTCCATCAGTGGTCTCTTGCATCCCTTCGAGGGAGAGACTCTACGTTCGCCGTACACAGCTCACCTGAATGGACGGGGATGCCTTTTAAAGAAGAATTCCCGAGTAAAAGTCCCACCATTTAATAAGAAGCTCGTCATTCCTTGCTGGTACACCCCTGAATAGTTCCAGCGACTGACATGGATGAATGAAGTAGTACGTGCCCAAGGACAGGTGGTGATCCTCAATTCCAATTTTTGATAGAATTTGACTCTTCCATGAATCTAACAGCTCGGACTTATCTGACTGTTTTGCAGAACTAGACTCATAATCCTCGCAGGCTGAACTACTGCTGACCCTTGACGCTAGCACCAATTGACTAACTAAGTCGTGATCAAAGATGAGCTTAGACTCTTCAACTATGAGGCCATCAGAAGTATGCTGAGTGCACAGCTTGTACACTCTGAAGTGGATAACGGGCCACTCATACGAATTGCTGAAAGAAATGATTATATGGACGTTAATCTGCTGCGAGCCGAGTTGAGTTGGATGAAGAGCAAATACGTATAGCTTGTGCGCAAATTTTCAATGTTAGAAAGGAGAGGCATATTCATACAAGCAGCTATTACTTACGTGATTATCAGTGTTTCTAATCTCCACCTTATCAAATTTATTAGCATTCGTTAAGAATTCAACAAAACTCTCAACGTTTTCGGTAAACTCTGTCTCCAGCATATAATTACAGCGTCTGATCGATCATAGTACAGCTCTGACCATAGGATTATCGAAAACAGCACATACAGCCCGCAACATCCAGGCAAACTACTACCATTTGTACTTGTACGATATTACAGCCTGAATTTTATTTTTACGGCTGTGCAATCAATACATAAGTAAGTTGAAGAATAAGCTGGTTGAGAATGTGGATTGGTCAAGCAACATAGCTATAACAACGATAGTAGCTTGGTACTTTGACCGTAGAATTTATGTATGTAAATAAATAGAGGCGAGTTGCGGTTCAGAATGCCACATATTGCGCCAGGAGGTGGGGTGTAATGAAGAGTGAGGGGCATGGTATAGAAGAGACCAAACAGTCAGTTAGCGTTGGCTTAATCAAAAGCAAGCTGTTTCTTGATCTCTGCTATTGCTCGTCCAGGGTTAAGTCCTTTTGGACATGTTCTTGCACAGTTCATGATAGTGTGACATCTGTATAGCGACATGGAGTTTTGTAGCATTTCCTTTCTCATTTTAGATGCCTCATCTCTGGAATCCACAAGCCATCTATAAGCCTGCATCAACACGGCAGGGCCCAAGTATTCTTGCTGGTTCCACCAGTACGAAGGACAAGAAGTGGAGCAACATGCACACAAAATACACTCGTATAAACCATCAAGCTTCTTTCTGTCTTCAACACTTTGATAGTTCTCCTTTCCATCTGAAGGTTTTGCTGATTGTAGGTATGGCTGAATTGACTTGTATTGTTGGTAAAAGTGTGTCAGATCAGGAACAAGGTCTCTGACAACGTACATATGTGGAAGAGGGTAGATCTTTGTTTCTTTAGAAATGTCTTGATCAATTCTGCACAAACATGCCAGAGTATTTCTACCTCCAATGTTCATAGCACAGGATCCACAAATACCTTCTCTACAAGATCTTCTGAACGTGAGAGTAGCATCCTGTTCGTTTTTGATTTTAAGAATCGCGTCCAAAACCATCGGTCCACAATCATTGAGATCAATCTTGTATTCCTTGAGGTGTGGTTTCTGGTCCGGAGTATCAGGAGACCATCTGTATATCTTGAAAGTCTTGAATCTTGGCTCCTTTGCACCGGTGGCCAGCGTTCTTAGTTGCTGGAACTTAGCAAGCTGAGACAATTGTGATCTAAGCTGTGACTTGAGCATTCTTCGTTTATATAGAACTCACAGTGAAATAGGAGAAGACTGTGGGACAAACTACCGCACTGTATGTAGCTTAACACAGGTCACCAAAGAAAACAACTGTGCTGTAACTTCAGCTAGTTTATTTCTGTGGGTACTTTAGAGGATGGTTAAAAACCCTTGCCTTATTAGTAAACTTTCTTTTCTGATTGGCTGCTTTTGCCCCGCGACTCCCGGGCTCCGGATGCGAACTCAGTTTTTCCAGCGGGGAACTGGACGGATTTCTGGTGTACAGATGGAAACTAAAATCTAGGAGCGCTGTCTTCACTCGGTATATGCTGTGGTTGAAGAGCAGCGAATTGAGGTATCAGGGTTTTGGGGCCGGACTTCCTACAGATAGCACCTTGACAGCCTGAGTACTCGACCACTTGGCTATATAGACTGAGGGAGGATGGCCACCATCGAGCGTGACCTTATCCGTCCGCCCGCGCTGCACCAAAGGACTCAACTTATATCAGTGTTACACCTCACGGATATCAGCAGTAGCATATCCGAGCTCGACGTCGTCGCGTCTACAGGTCGTCGCGTCTACAAGCCGTCGCGTCTATCGACGTGAAATTTAAATTCTCTCGGAATCTGTGGATCTAGCACCCGTAGATCCCGAGGGTTGTATCGCATAACATAAGACGTAATCTATTATCGTAAGAAAGCCAGCACGCTGCGACAAACACAGCCACTGGCAAAGCATTATATACATGAACGGCATGATAAAACGTAGCAACATCATCAAAATCGAAACAGAAAGCTGCAAAGCCTCCTTTACAAAATCCCTCTCGTTCCGGGCCTCTAACAAGACACTCTTAAAACGTCAACAGAAACCAATCTCCCTCAATTCATTCAACAGACAAGTGCAGCGCTAGCGCCGTGCATCTCCGCAGCCGGGGAAACCTTTGTAGTTTCACATCCTAGGGTCAGTTCACGCTTGCAATCAAGCCGTCCGCAAAGGTCCGACTCATCCGTCGAAGAAACAGATGAACAATTAGAGAGTAATGGTAGATCATGGTATGTACAGTCGTCATCTTCCTCCTCGTCTTCCTCTTCTTCATCCTGCTCCCGAGACACATTTTCAACAGGAAGATGAATCGAAGACATTGATCTCTGGCGATACTGTTTTAATCCATCAACATCGGCAGAGCGAACGCGTGAGAGAGCAGCTCCTGACTGGTCGTTATCCTCATCAGATTCTGATCCCAATTCGCGTTCCTCAACCTCTACACCCTGGTAACAGAGGTGTAAATCTTTCATCGTACTACGATGAGCAGGAGATCCGGTACCAATTAAATAATCATCCTCATCTTCCGAATCCGAAACCTGCTCATAATAGTACTCGTAACCATCGTCACTGTCCAAATCAGAGTCATCAGAATCAAAATCCGAATCGTCAGAAGTGTAATAAAATTCCACGTCTGTCTTGTCCGGTCTTGAACCTCCGGCACGTTGTGACTTCTCGGGCTCCATAACGACCACATGTTTGTCTTCTGGGGCCTCATGAATAGAGTCAAACGAGAATTTCGACAATTCCGAATCGTCTGAAGAGGATTCTGAAGACGAATTTAAGCGATCTATCAGATTATCCAAAAGGTTAGCCTGGCATACTAGACGGTGTAGGTTCACATCAGTACGAACAGCCTCCTTCGTTAGCTTCGTTTTCACTCTTGAAGCAAGAGCGTACGTGCTCCAAGCCTCATCCTCATTATATGTCAACATTGTCAAAAATTTGGGCACCAGTCAATTCAGTAAACTTCGGTTGTAGCCCGCTATCTAATGGCAAACCCCAACGTGTACTTGAGTATGCTGATGTGTAATTCGCAGTCGCACAATATGCTGTACTATACTTTAGAACTACACTCGTGTAAGACACTGTTGTAATATACTATTGATATCCCGCAAGTATACTTCATAGAGAACATATCCCGTAAGCTTAGATCAATGCGTGTCAACACATAGCGCCAGCTCCCCTTTATATATATAATAGCCCTCTGCTTAGAAATGAATCAGTTTCTTTTCGGCTCGGAATTAACTCCGGCCCCGATCTGCGCGCATATTTTGTCAGCGAATTCCCTCGGCATAACTGTTTCACCGACCAAATTTTCCCGTGAAGTGCGGACTTGCCTGCAAAAGTTCTTCTCCCCCCGCAACTTCCTCCCGCAGCAGCCGGCGTACAGCGATGACTAATTGTCCGGCCGCTAGAGAGTCACTTCGCGAAGTTGGTCAACATCCATACACCAAAGCAAGACAAGATTTTAAGACTATACGCATCGCCTTTAGTTATAGACTTCGGATTTAACATGGAACTGGGAAGATTGCTATCCTGAGGACACTGAGACCCGCAAATAGCAACTGAAATGACACATTAAAGCAGAACTCCAGTTCTGACATCAACGAAAGGTCACAGATTATGCGTCTCGGTTGACGTCTCCGACTCGGTCATACTCAAACTACAACTACTACACCGGCCTTTACTGCCAAATATGGAAGGCGAAGACAAGCGACGGCCTTGAATTTTAACGGCTTTTATTGTTCTACAAATCTCACCATGACATAGCCTCCCATTTCTTCAATTCCTCCGCCCAGGTCACTACGTCTTTCTGACACTTACGACGCATGTAGAAGATTGGGCAGTCCTTGTTCGAACACAGAACTTCCTGATGTAGTGATCCTTGACATCTTTGACACTCGGTCCACAACTTGCTGAAACGCACTTCTAGATTGTTCATCTTTGCTAATTCTTTGCCATAAATTTCACCAGCCTTGTCCATACAATTGTCACACAATGCGCGACCATCCGGTATCATTGATTTACAGTTCTTGCATGTGTTAGCCTTTCGTGCGAATTTCATAAGCCCTCCAGTTTTAGCCGCAGAAACTGCAACCTTTCTCGTATGTGACCCGTTCAATAATTCTTTGGCGCGTCTTTCGCCGAGTATCGGCTCGAATATACGAGTCAGCGGGTTTGCTAACTGGTTCTCAAGATAATATTTGGTGTCAATCGGTAATGAATTTTCCAACACATATAGAGGATCCTCAGACTTTTCATAGTTCTTATCACCTGCTGTCTTGATGATCACGTAAGCAACTCGATCTCCCAATGTTGGCGCCGAGCCGATGTCTCTTTTACGCATGCGCTCAGCCAACTCAACGTGTGCCTGTTTTGCTGCATAATCTTGTCGGGAAAGAGCTTTAGTGATCACAAGCTGCGACAAATCAATCCGATTTTGTAGCAAGTCCGCAATTGTGCGCTTCACAAAGTCTTCGGCTGCAACAACGTCTCTTTCTTCTAGAATCAGTTCCAGAACTCTTGTTATGACGTGCTGCACCAATCTACAATTGTCTCTTCTAACTGTCTCGATACCCTTTGTGTCCATCTTGTCGAACTTTTTTGGGTTTGTCCAAAATAACCCCGCATATCTCTTTTTGTTGATTAGCAGATACGGGAAGTATACTTTCTCGAACTCTAGCTTAATAGGGTCCTTAAATTTGGTAGAAACATATTCGGCAGCTTCTTCGCCCATCTTCATGCACGTTTCCAGGTCATCGTGACCAAACTTCACCATAACAGAATCAGTATCTCCATATATGACTTGAGCATCAAACATGCATCCGTTTTTTATGCTATACTTTTCTTGAACTTCACGTTTGGTCTCCTCAATCATCTCTCTCCCAAAAGCTGTGACTGATGATGAAATAGCCAAACATGGCAGCTTTCCAATTGTTGCACCCGTGAAACCGTAAACAGAGTTTGCAGATATCTTTAAGGCCAATTGTCGACCATTCAATACTTGTTTCTTGAACGGATCTGTCTCTTTCTTCAAATCGCTCCTAGCTCTCTTACGAGCACTTAGCAATTCTTGTAGAATTGTCGGAAGAATACCTTGCCGAAGATGTGACTTCACAAAATAGTCTCCATTTGGTGTTATAATGTAATCCTCATCTTTTTTAAGCCCCAGTCTCTCAACAGTTTGCTTATTCAAGAATGTGGTGTAACAAAGGTTATGCGCCATCATAATAGAAGGATACAACGAGGCAAAGTCCAAGGTAGCAATTGGAACATCATAGTATCCTCTGACAGGCTCAATCACTGTAGCACCCTCATATTCCTCGTTTGATCCTTCACTTCTCATATTGGGAATCACAATATCTAAATCCAAACACTTTCTGAATAACTGAGATATAACTTTGATTTGCTGACCACGACTCAATAAGAATGAAAAAGGAACACCAGTAACTCTTGCCATCTCTGTGTAATTAACTAAGCACATGAGTTTCTCGGCCAATCGGAGTGGTAAATATGCATCCTTTAGACAGTACACTGCTAAACGTCTTCTAGTCTCAGACGATCCATTTTGAAGATCGGTAATGATCGAGTGATGCACATCTTCTTTCTGTTCATTCAGAAAATGTGCCGATACAGCATTAAGCGTGTATGATCTCAGTTTGTACTCCCTTTGTATAAACTGCAACAAATCCAATTGCATTCTTCCTTCAATATTCACAACCTTGTTCTCTCTTGTACCATAGGCACGAGAACTGAATACAGAATCTTTAACTTCCTGCTTTGAGTTGGAAAGTCTACCAAAATAAGGAAATCCTTCCGCACCCAATGTCTTAGCTCTGTTCAAAAGATATGGCAGATCAAAGTTGGCAATATTATATCCAATCATGACATCAGGGTCAACTTTAACGATGAACTCTTTCCATTTCAGCAGCATTTCGGCTTCATTCTCAAATGAGAATATTTCGGATCCTACTATTGGAGCACATGATTTGACAGTAAACACATTTCGTACGAAAGGGACTGAATCTCCAGCTTTTGCAACTACACTTGCGATTTGAATGACGGGATCATGTTCTGGTTCCGGAAAAATACCTTTTCTACCAGCACATTCAATATCAAACGATAAGATACGCAAGGGAGCCATTGACAAATGTTTGCCTTCTGATGGATGTGAAACTAAGTCATCATAGTTGATTGTGAACTCAAACTGACAAGTGGAAACTATTTTGTTTGGAGAAACTAAAGTATAGGTTCCACCTGGTGCAGTCAACCAACACATCCCTGTAATTTTGCAGTCAATCATCATTCGTAACAGATACTGAATATTATCGAATGTCATGGATCCGGTAGGGGGAAATAAATCTTTAAACTGAATCTCACCTCTTTCAAAGCCTGATCTGATTTTACCTATGAATCTAACATTGTTAACAATGATCTTCAAAAATGGTAGCTTTGCATTGTTATTATATCCCCAAATGGACTCCTTTAGAGAGATCTCAATTGCCACAATTCCTGGATAGTTGGAACTTAAATATTTTGTAAATTCGCCGATGTCTTTGTCCGTCAGTCCTTTAGGTACCGGAACATATAAATAATGTCTGAATCCCACAACGTTACATAAAACAGAGTAGCCCTCTTCTGTAACACCGAAAAAACGGACTGCAGATTGGTCATCAATCATGGTTTCCTCAGCATCCAGCTGCTGAAACGATATAGCATAACTCTGTGGATCGTACGCAGGAACCGGAGGTCTTACCCAGACCTGTTTTTCGGTACCAGCACGAGAGCTAGAGTCTTTTCCAGACATTTCCAAGAGTTCCTTCTCAAATGTAGACACATCATTGTCAACCTGACTCGATGTCAGTTTTTCATGCAACTTTGATGAGCTAAATGAATCATGTACGGGCAAATGATAGCCGTGTGGTTTGATCGATTGATTGGCAGAAGGCAATGAATGTGCTGATTCTGAGCCTACATTCTGATCCACAGAGATGTCTAGATGACGTCTCTTCTTGAGATTTTCCATCTCCAAGTCATCATGTCTGTGTTTGCTATCAAGGCTCATTTCTTGACACTTTTCAGACTCTCCACATCAATATAAACACGCTCGCCCTCCACTTATGCTTTATCAGAGATTTCTATGTATCAACTTTAAACAACGCGTCTCATGCATTGATGCAGAAATATTATTCGGTGTGAGGGTGGATATGCCATTTGATTTCTAAGATTAAATCAATATCTGGATTTAACTTATCATTGGTTGCCTTCTTCAATGACCTCGCATTATCATCTTGTTTGATCAGCCCAACTACAATCGATAAGTTCAAAGTGCATTTGTTATGGAACACGACTGAGCACTGTCAAATTGATTTCATCCAATGAGCTTCAACTTCACTGGCAGTACCAGAAAACGGCAAGTGAACTTGGGGAATAGAAACCTCTTGTCTAAAAACAAGAGTACGTTCTTACAGACCACGCAGTTGGAAAGAGAACGAAGAGAAAGAGCGAGACTCGAGGAGCGTGCGGCAAAGGTGTTACAGTCCTCACTCAGAAGATATATCGACCTTCGAAGTATAAGGCTGCGATTAAGCGAAAACTGGGATGGCAAAAACATTCCTGAGTTTTGCCTTTTTTTCCAGTATGTGGTTTTGATTCAGCCCGAGGAGAGAAGTATTCAGTATCTTGATATTCTACAACATAGTATTGGGGAGGAATCATTCAAGAGAAACCTTAAACTGATCAACAAGACGGCCTATTCGTTAATCGAATCCCTTCGGACTGTTGTGGCTGTGAAGCCTATCAAAATTGGACTGGTGCGCAAGCTCACCATACTTTTGAACGAAATATACGACAATAATCCCTGTGATGTTGACAGCAAGCCTTTTATAGAATGCCTCGACAAAGTATGGGATGTTGAGCCGTACTTCCTCTCTAATCTGCTCAAGTACTCCACGTACTATAACCCAGAAATACTAATAAACCATCTAACGTCCCCATGTGGAACGTTTATAGAGTATGCTAGAACAAATGGCAAATATGCATTGTTGATCAAAGCTGTCCTGGCCCAATTTGAATGGATAGTCACCAACCGAGAGAAAATCGCTAACTTTGACTCCTTCCAAAGACTTGACTATTTAGTCAACCTGATAACCATACTATTTGATTCCAAATCGTCCTATCTTGAATTATTAAGCCCGACTTTTGTGGAAGCGTTCTCTATCATTTTCAGCAGCATAACGTGTGGTATTACATTTGGGGATGGGATTGATGACTCTCCTGTGACAGATGAGCACTCTCTCTTTCCAAAGTCCCAGGTAACTCGAACCAAAGCGGATTGTTTATTAGTCACTCAGAGCATGAAAACTAAAATAGAAGATCTTTATATGTCTGATTTTCCGAGATATGTACTGAGAAATAGCAAATCATTGGAAATAGATTCAGGCCTGTTTATTTCATTTTTCTACTCAATGATTCAATTCATATCTCCGCAGGATTCTCGAGCGGACAATTCAATGAACTTATCACTCAAGAACAACTTAATTGCTAATTTGATTGTTTCTTTAAACTCTTCAGATTTCATGAATGTTTGCTTCCAAACACTTTGTGACAATGATTTCTACAATGAAATCCTTGTACTGATTGAAGAGAACGGTTACAAACTTGATGATAATGACAGTCTGTGGTCTTCTGCATTTTCAAGGAAAAATGAGTTATGGTGGCGAGCCCTTTACTTGTTTGAAGAGATATATTCCTACCTCCTTTATGTTTCAATTGATACAGACTTGTTTGATAAGGGGAGGTTGGACAAGGAGAACTACCTGCTATTTGTATCTTTCCTCAAGAACTTTTCGATTTTCGTCGTTTTAGGTGGGAGAAATGTTTACCAGAACTTGCATAAGGTTGAGAGCTCCTACTACCCAAGCATAATGGACAGCCTTCAGAAGGTAGGACGACTATCCTTGAAGCTTCTCAAGCAGATATATCTAAGAGATCTTCGAATGAAGTTGACTGATGATAGTTTCTGGAGAATGAAAGATGTGTCTTTTTCGGTAGATAGTATCACTCCCCTGTTTTCATTAATTGAGAATATGGATACAAATGATATTGATATGGATGACGATGAGTACCCCGACTGGAATAAGGTGGATCTGTTCAATGTCGAAAGAGTAAAGATATTTGGGAGAAGCGGTCATCAACAACATATCGATAACATCTTAATCCTTACCTACTTACCATTTTTGGTGCCTTTTGAATTACGTGCAGAAATATTCCATCGCATGATTGAGCTTGATAAAGCTAAAATGGGCGCATGGATTGATACAAAGCTGCATGGGTCAATCTCCAGAGAAAATGTTCTTTTTGATGCCTTTGAACAATTCGGTCAGGTACATGGTGCTCAGTTTAAGAAGCAGTTGTCTGTGGAGTTCATCAACAAGTTTGGCGAAAGAGAAGCAGGCATTGATGGTGGTGGATTAACCAAAGAGCTACTGACAAGCATTGTGGATAACGCATTTGTTGCTACATCATCCAATGAATCTCAAAACGCCGGATTACAGTTTTTCAAAACCAACTCAAACTATCAGTTGTATCCGAACCGTGAGTACTACATTAGGCTAAGGTATCAACAACAAAAGCCAAATCTGGAGATATTCAGCACCGAGGAGCGAACATTTCATTTACAAATGATGAGATTTCTTGGAATGGTTATTGGAAAATGCTTATACGAAAATGTGTTGACAGACATTTCGTTTGCTCCTTTCTTTCTAAGCAGATGGTCGTCCCCTGTTGTCAGTCATGGTGTCCCAGCACGGAATTTTATGGGACTCAAACAACACGGTGAGGTTCAGCAGTACCGTAATTCCTTTGACGACCTCAAAAGCTTTGATAATGAATTATACAACAACTTGGTCAAGTTATTAGAGATGAGCGAGGCAGATTTGGATTACTTGGAGCTATATTTCACTATAAACGAGCAATTGGATGACAGAACTGTAGTGACTATTAATCTAATTCCAAATGGATCTCAAACTAGGGTTACATTCCAAAACAGATTGCAATACATTTATTCGATAGCAAGATTCAAGCTAGATCAGTCAATCTCTATTCAGTCGTCTCACTTTCTTGAAGGCCTTTTTGAAATCATTAAGCCTCATTGGTTGTCTCTGTTCAACCCATACGAGTTAACGAACTTAATATCAGGAGGTGAAAAGGAAATCGATGTTCAAGATCTCAAGGAAAATGTGGTGTTGGGTGGTTTCACCTTCGGAGACCAAACAATCATTGATCTGTTTGAGATTTTGAATGAGTTTGATAACAAGCAAAAGTCTCTGTTCCTCAAGTTCGTTACATCAAGTTCCAGAGAGCCCTTACTGGGATTCAAAGAGCTCAATCCCAAATTTGGTATCCGCAACTCCGGTGGGGATGTGAATAGGCTTCCAACAGCATCCACCTGTGTCAATCTACTCAAACTTCCAGATTACAGGAATAAGACTATACTTAAGGAAAAACTCCTCTATTCTATTAACTCAGAAGCAGGATTCGATCTTTCCTAAAACACAAACGTTTTCAAAAGAGCGTTATACGAACTGTATTATACAATACAGCGCTATAAAACATATGAAACTAGATCAGAAAGGATGCACGACAGAGTCGTAATTATCTGGGATTTCCTCCACTTTCGGGGTCACCGCAGCTGATGATATTTTGGATCCTGGCACCTCCATGCTCTTTTGTCTGTGCAAGTCAGAATTAGTAAATCCATTTTTCAGATTCTCTGCGAAATCACTACCTCTGACATTTTGGGTTTGAGTTAGCTCCTTGAGCTGATTCATGTTGTGGATACATTTTGAGATCGTTTGCACTAGAAGCGAAGGTTTTAGAGGCTTTGACAAATACTCATCCATTTGAGCCTTTAAACATCTTTCACGATCTCCCAGCATAGCATGGGCTGTTAGCGCAATAATTGGAGTACGGAATGCCATTGCATCCACATACTTTTTCTTTTCCCATTCTCTGATATTGGCAGTGGCCTCAAAACCTCCCATTATTGGCATTTGTACATCCATCAGTATTACATCATACCGACTCTTTTTAACAGCTTCAACCGCTTCCAATCCATTTTCAACAACCTCAATTGTATGGCCGTGGTTTTCTAGAATCTTGACTGCTAACTTCTGATTGACAAGATTGTCCTCGGCTAGAAGGATCTTGTAGGAGATAGAACCGTCACTATTTGAGGGCGCTGCTCTACTTTCTAAGGCAGGTTTGAGTATTGATGCCAAATCAGACACAGAACAAGGCGTGTTTCCATAAGAGCTGATACCCAAATCAAGACAAACTCTCATATTAAGAGAAGGAACTGAAGGATGCAAAAGGACTAATGGAACATACTTGATTTCAGGTAGTAGGCGGAGCTTTCTACCGGTTTCAATTGAATCAATAATGATGATATCATAGTTGATTGGCTCCTCAATTTTCACATCTTCCACGGTTTTAGCCACAATAGGCTTTAGATCAAGCATTCTAATGCTTTCGTCGATCCTTAGGATCTGTTCTTCGTTGTATTCTGTAGCAATAAAGAGAACATGGTGTCCCTTAAAAGGATATAGAATCTCCAATTGTCTTGATAAATCGATTTTGGCAGGAGAAACAAGAATAGTGAAGTAGAAATTGGAACCCTCACCATAATTCGATGTCACCCAGATCTCTCCTCCCATCAGATGAATAAGCTGTTTCGAAATCGAAAGACCTAATCCAGTTCCTCCAAACTTTCTAGTGGTGGAGCCGTCTGCCTGACAGAAATTATCAAAGATCACGCCCAACTTGTCCTTTTCAATTCCAATACCCGTGTCGCTTACGCAAAACTCCAACAGCAGCTTCTCTATATCATTAACTATTCTCGAAGTCTTCTTCACTGAAACGGTCACTTTTCCATGATTGGTGAACTTGATTGCATTTCCAGTCAAATTCAGAATCACCTGTCTTAATCTGAAGGAATCACCAACAAGATTATCAGGGAAGGAGTTATCCACTTGATAAACGAGATCCAACTGTTTCTCGATAGCCTTGACAGCCAGCGTTTTCAATGCTCCAAATACAGTTCCTCTTAAAGAGAAGTCAATCTGTTCAATTGTCATTCGGTTAGCTTCAATCTTGGAAATATCTAAAATATCGTCAATAATCGTCAATAGAGAGTTTGCGAGATTATGGACTATCGACAGCATTTCTCTTTGATACTGAGTAAGTTGGGTTTCGAGTGTTAACTGAGTCATACCGATAATACCATTCATCGGAGTTCTAATCTCGTGGGAAGTGTTAGCCAAAAACTCGGATTTTGCGCGGTTGGCCAACTCTGCAGCCTCTCTTGCAGCAGTGTTTCTTTGAATAGATTCTCTCAGATTCAGAACCATCTGGTTAATCTTGGTTTTCAAAGCATCCATTTCACCAGAAGCTTCGACAGTGATGAATCTTGTGAAATCTCCATCTGTTGCAGCGGCTGTGATCTGAGCAAAGGCTCTAACTTGTGTTGTCAGGTTAGCAGCCATAATATTAACGTTGGTTGTAATTTCCTTCCAAAGGCCATCAACATCATTAACTTCGGCTTGCACACCCAGTTTACCGTCGATACCGACATCTTTTGCGACTCTCGTCACCTCTTTTGCAAATACTTGCAAGGAATCCACCATCTTATTAATAGTGTTCTTCAACTGCAAAATTTCTCCTTGAGCTTCTACCTTAATCTTCTGTGACAAGTCACCGTGAGCAACGGCAGTAGTCACTGTAGCAATAGATCTCACTTGGTTTGTTAAATTATTAGCCATAACGTTCACCTTCTCTGTGACTTCCTTCCATGCACCGTCTACATCAGTGACATTTGCCTGTCCACCAAGAATTCCCTTGGTACCGACTTCTGTGGCTAATGTTCTGACCTCCTCAACGAATGTTCTCAAACGATCTACCATCTCGTTGATGGTTATTTTAAGTTCCAAAATTTCACCTTTACAATCTGCAGTGACTTTTGTAGATAAGTCACCTTTTGCCACAGCAGTTGTGACATTAGCTATATTTCTCACCTGCGTTGTTAGATTGAGTGCCATAGCATTGACATTATCCGTGAGTTCTAGCCAGATCCCAGACACATTTTCGATCTGAGCCTGACCACCCAATCTACCCTCAACACCAGTCTCACGGGCCACCCTTGTCACTTCAAAGGCAAATTTTCGGAGCTGGTCCACCATCTTATTTATGGTATTCTGAAGTTGCAAGATCTCTCCCTGGGCATACACATTGATTTTACGGGAAAGGTCGCCTGCTGCTACTGCCGAAGTAACTTCAGCAATTTCTCTCACCTGGTTAGTTAGATTTAACGCCATCGCGTTGACGTTATCGATGAGAGACCTCCAAACGCCACTCGCTTGAATCTCCATAGTTTTAACTTGGCCACCAAGTTTTCCGTTGGCTACTTCTGTAGCAAGATTTGTAACCTCATGGGCAAACGTTTGAAGCTGGTCCATCATCGTGTTTATGGTGATTTTAACTTTACGAATTTCAGGATCACTCTCAACCTCGTGAATCTGGACCTTTTTCGATAAATCCCCCATAGCAACTGATATTATCACAGTACCTAGATCTGAAAGTGCTTTGAGGAAAGCCTCATTGGTGTGTTTTGCCTGGGCTAGCTCCTTAGACAGCTTCTCAGTTTCACTCTTTTGGGATAACGCGAACTTCAAGAGATCTTCTCTCAAATTGGGACCATAACTTTCAAACAGTGAGCTGTCTGATAAAACAGACAGCATATCGGGAGTGCTGGCTGCTGACACCACCGAAGTCATCTTTTGTGTATGTCGATAGTTGAAGGGCCAGATACTTACAGCAGTACAAATTTGACTGCGAAGTGGGTCTCTTTCGTGATATTAGAGCCTTTATAACTCAACCAAAAGAACAGCTTGTTAGCCTCTGATTTGCTGCTCGTCTTTCGATCAAAGGATGTCTATTTGGAGGCAAAAACGATGTGCGTTCAGATCTTAGCAATCGCCGAATAACTTCTGGATCTGCGGTTCCAGTGACTTCGATAAGAGCAGCCAAACAAGACTGAAACGTCTACACAGGCGGTCTTTGCTCAAAACGATGCAAAACTAATAATAGCGATGCAATCGTAATATTGGTATTTCTCATGCACACGCGGCTTTCAATTTCAAGGTACAGCATCTTTACACCTTCTGCGGCTCAGGACAGCAGAAAAGTCCCTTTTTGTATAATAATTACGTGTGCGGCACAATAATGACGTTTTGACCCAGCGTTAGGCTTGTATTTTTTTGTTAGCGGCATGGAGGTGCATTGTTAGAATATAATAAGCTTCTTGGGATTCTGCAAGCGTGCTGGCCGGGTAATCCAGTCTCGCCTGGAATCAAGATATTGGGAGAAGAATATCACCCTTTATTTGGCGTAAGTGCGAGCTTCCAGCTCAGTGGGCTACACAGCAGCGACGATCTATGTCTAAGTCTGAGTTATTGGAAGAATTTTGTGGTTGGAAATACTTCAATGTAAGATGAATATGCTACGAAAACTGATTTATTCTGGCTAATGCTGATTAGGCAGATAATTCTTGAGAGAAGTATATAAAGTTCAGGGTTGTTGAGTGCTTGTAGTATGTGTCTTGGAATAATGTGCAGCTGAGAGTACACTATGCTGTCCAGCGAATGTTTGGTATTCTCTGAATCAAAAAAACGAAATCGTGTGGGGTCGGCGGTTCGAAGAATTCTCGATCCATTTGGATTCAATAGTACAAGAATTGTAAGCAGTCAAGAGGACCTCAGGCTGCAGCATGAACGCGATAGACTTGTGTCACAGATATTGCTTCTCACTCGGGAAAAATATGGCCAAGAACAAGACGCTGAGCTTTCCTGTGCGGTTGAATGGCCTATAGAATGGTCGCTTCCTCCCAGTTTAGATGCTCAAGAACCCAAAAAGACCAAAAGCTTGAAAAAACAGGTATTGCATTTTTTGAAGATAGCACGATTCAAAAACTCAGCGAATGGCTCTTTGAAAGTGCTGAAGTCTTCAGATGTTGTGGCTGCTAACGCAATCACTTCGCAACGCAGTCAAGATGAATATTTAATGCCAGAGGAAGAACCTCTTCTCGCTTCTGTAGACGACGAACAGGTTCTCTTGAATACACCACAGACAGGTAGTCCTGTTGTTTTACATTCACCATTCGAGCCCAGTCATTCTTCTCCTGTACCTGGCACCCCGTCAAGTATGTCATCTTTCAAAAGTTTTACCACGCCAGTGTTGGAACCAGAAAATAGACCACTGGAGCATTCCAGAAGTGCTTCTGAGGTATTAAGAAGACGTTCTCTGGCATCTCGAAGTCAGAAAAGTACCCAAAAGGTCTCTTCTCAACCTTTTCCCCTTCGCAGATCTTCGTCTTCTGCTTCTTCCCCTCGCACTCCAGCACTGGGCTTCAACCCAAGACCTAGAATGGGCTCTGTTCCGGCACACATGTCTCATTCTAGTGCATCATCACCACAGGAGGTTTCCACCCCGGTGTGGTCCACTGCAGGTGTTTCAGATCTAAGTCAATCCCATGCCTCACTTCACTCTTTCAATTCAGGCTTCCACAGTGCATCTTCGAAGTCAGTCGCTCAAGCTCGAGAGCCGCAAAGCCCTGCTGAGCAAACGGATCCGTTTAACGACCGGTCACAATATTCACACTCTCCTCTGAGTAGGCCCAAGTCCAAGGATTATTACTACCTTTAATACGGGGGAGACAGAGCATCCTTAAAAGGTTAAGCATAAAATTATATTTTGAATTACGTCAGCCATTGCGTAAACCCCGCCCCAATTTCTGGTTATTTAGTTTTACTATGTAAAAAAGTCAAGCACACCAGTCCCACCACAGTTGAAGTCCCTTGACGTCCGATTTTTTCTTCTTGAGATAAATATAATATATTAAATTGGGGTCTTGAAACTCAAGCCATATATGCCTCTGGATTTAAAGGGGTTGTACCTGGGAAACGGACACTCATATAACTCCGTTTAAAGTCTCTGGAAACAGGAGGGTATCATTGATTCCATCCGGTTTCGAGAAATAATAGGGGGAAAGATATAGTTTTGAGAGCAGCCAAACAAATAACCAGATAGCATTTTGCGGCCAAAAGGTGAGAAATCACGTTAGTATTACCTGACAGCTGTTATTAAGGTCAACTGTAGCTGATAGTTGAAAAGACGCGTGGTCGGAAGCTGCTTTCTGTCTTGAAAACTATTCGATTGCCAATATAACTTTCGAACCCACACCATCGGCATCCTTGTAAGGGTATCTCGGCTTTTATACAATATTAGAATCATCCAAGATGGACAGCTTTTTGGACTTTTTGAATGATAAGGATGCTCCGAAGTCGACATTGGTGAGAAATGACTCTAGTCAGACTTCTCCAACAACCGTAGAACAAGGGTTTTCTGCGGGAAAAGATGAATACCCGGTAGAGTTCAATCAGATTGAGAAGCTTGTGGAGCAACTCAATAGTCAGCCCACCTCGAAAGAGTCCAACACTGCCTCTTATCCTTATTTTGAATCAGATGGAGACACGTTTCGCTCCAAACAGACAAAACCTTTTGATGAGTCTAAATTTGATTTCCCCGCTTCTGGGCTATCTCCGAGGATCAATATCGACGATGTTACTGATGACTTTCAAGCGTTTGATAAGGAACTTCAGAACAACAACAACAACAATAATAATGATGTGTTCAGTGAACCCGCTGTTTCTCCTCAGCCTTTAACAGGAGACCGAACTACTAGTATATCGATGGGATCCGGTGGGGGGGGCTATAATATTCCGTACTCTTCGTCGCCTCAAGTGGCGGCCTCTTTGATCCCTGGTGGACGCTCTAATAGCATAAGCAATCAGGGTGGCAAGAGTTATGGTTCTCAACTAGGAACATCACTCAACAATATAATTTCGCCTACTTCTACTTACGATGGGTTTTTGGACTCGCCCTATGGATCATATCAGGGAGGAAGTTTCAATGACACATATCTTCGATCACCTATGAACTCTCCTTCTTTCAAAGGAATAGGGTCTCCAGCGTCTGTGGGGTCGCATATGAACCCCAAAAATGCATTAACAAAAGAATCTAAGCTGAACAGACGTCGCGAGCTGCATAATGCAGTAGAACGAAGACGACGGGATCTTATCAAGGAAAAGATTCAGGAGCTTGGGACTCTTATACCTCCGTCATTATTACACGATAATCCCAAGAATAAGATCAGCCAGAGTAAAGATGCAAAGGCTAACAAGAGCACGATTCTAGCCAGATCGGTGGAGTATATTGGATATTTGCAGGAGATTTCAGACAGCCAGGATGATAGATTGAAAGTGCTTCAAACCAAAATTGATGAGCTAGTGTCTTTAACTAAGGATGATAGATCTGTTGAAGAGGTAAAGGAAGATATTGGAAGCAAAATAAATACAGATGGAGATTCTCTCGGACAGTTGTCTAATCCAACTACACAGAGTCCATTTGAATTTACTTTTGATAGCCCGGTTCAAACTTCACAGCCAACTCAGATGAATATACTACAAGAGGTACCACAACAGACGCAGCCTGAGTTTCGATTTGACGATCCATCTTCTTACTTTGTAGAGTCGTCAAACAACGCAAACGACGCCACGGCTTTCGAAGAAAATCAAAAAGAAACAAATTTTTGGGACATTCAATAAGCCAGCGAGCGTTGGGATTACGAGGTTACGATAGTATGTACACGCGCTTTAGTGGTTTCTTGCTTTAAGCCCTTGACTAGCTGTATTCAGTAAAGGTCGACTAGAAATTTCGCTGACGTAATCCGCCAATAATTTTGTGTTGACAATTTTTCTTCTGGCTGGCCTATTTACAGCAACAGGGGACTTATAGATGGGTGGCGATCGTTTCTTGATCATTGGCAGAAGCCACTTTAGTGCAGTGATTAGTGTTTTATTGCGGTATGGCGGAACACGGCAGCAGTGGGAATAACGCGGAATTTCTCGCTGATTGGAGGTCGGGTCGAGGGACTCATAACGAATCGGGAATCAACGAGTCCGAAGGCTCGTTTACTCAAACTGCCAGATCTTTATTCAGCTCCGTCACAGATAAACTTCAAGATGGCTACAGTCAGGCATATAGCGTTTTGCCGATAACAAGCCAAGATTTGGAATCCCAGCCAGAACCATCATGGTTCACGCTTTCGAGGTTTGAACGACTAATAGCATTTTTTTGCTTTATCGGAGGGTCAATCCTGTGTTTTACGCTGGGTATAGTTTTGTTTCCAGTTTTGACACTGAAACCTCGCAAATTTGCTATGCTTTGGACACTGGGCTCGTTGCTGTTTGTTTTAAGTTTCGGTTGTCTGCAAGGGCCGGTGGACTATTGCAGACATTTGGTTTCGAAAGAGAGACTTCCGTTTACGATTGTGTTTTTCAGCAGTATTTTGAGCACTATTTACTGCGCAGCAATTCTGAAATCCACTATACTGACGCTGATAACAGGTTTGGTTGAGATGTTTGCTGTACTTTACTACACACTTAGTTATTTTCCATTCGGGGCCAGAGGCTTCCAGATGATTTCAACAATGGGGCTTCGGCAATTTAGTAGTATGATTGGGTTTTAGAGACCAGTCTACGTCTAGTTGAACTGTATATAACAAGATGCGTCAAGATGGGATGATTTGTCGTGATTGTGACATCTCTACATCGGCTAACCTGCTAATAATTTTGCGTAGTCTTTTTATGAACCAAGGGAATATATTTGGGGCTGGTAAAGGGCAACCGATCAAGCATCAGATAGGATAGCACAAGGCCCAGCACATTGAGTCGACACCGAAAATGACGTCCGTAGCACATGAAGCGTCTTGCATCTTCTGTAAGATTATTAAGGGTATGTTGGAGACGTTGTCTGTATTATTACTATCGGCAGTATTATAGATACTAACCCCGCACTTTGAATTGCACGACAGGCGAGATTCCTTCGTTCAAGCTAATTGAGACCAAGTACTCTTACTCGTTTCTTGATATTCAGCCAACAACGAAGGGACATTTGCTTGTGATTCCAAAGTATCATGGTGCCAAGCTGCATAATGTCCCGGATGAATACCTGGCAGATATTCTTCCTGTCACCAAGAAGCTTGTTAAAGTGCTAGATCTGGAGATTGAGTCGCCAGAGGGTGATGGCTACAATGTGTTGCAAAATAATGGAAGAATCGCCCATCAGGAAGTGGATCATGTTCATTTTCACCTGATTCCCAAGAAAGACAAAGATACCGGCCTTGGAGTTGGCTGGCCTGCAAAACAGGCCGATATGGGGGAACTGGCAGACTACGCCAAGGAGCTGGTGAGTAAGATTGAGTCAATCAGCAAGAACTGAGCTAGTTTATGTGTAAGCTAAGAGATGATGCCTCCAACGTACTATAGTGCTGTATGCTTGTAGTCGAAGTAGGTGTAAGGGTGGTGGATAATTTCTAGTTGAATCTAATTCCTGTAGAGTGGCAAATTTCAATATCTCAAAAAGTTGAAGGCGATTTGTGTATAAAGGAATTAGCAGGACAGATCAACAGGAAGCAAACAGGAAACGTTCTGATAGAGGCCGTAGCATTGTTTGTTGTTTCTGACCTCTTGTCACGTGAGGTTCTGTTTGATCTGGAAGTGTTTAGGAGTTGACATTGAGGCAGAATCCGGGAAGAATGGTTGATGAGAAAAAGCCTTTGTTAGATGCCTCTGGCCGGGATGTTGAGCCTGAAGATTCTACTGCGACTGCAATTTTAAGAAGAAAGAAGAAGGACAATGCGTTGATTGTTGACGATGCCACTAACGATGACAACTCGATCATCTCTATGTCTTCGAATACGATGGAGCTTTTGCAATTGTTCCGTGGAGATGCCGCCCTTATTAAAGGAAAGAAGAGAAAGGACACAGTGTTGATTGTGCTTGCCGATGACGACATTGAGGATGGGACCTGTCGAATCAACAGGGTTGCCAGAAACAACTTGAGAGTCAGGTTAGGCGATGTTGTCACTATTCATCCATGCCCTGAAATCAAGTTCGCCACCCGGATCTCGGTGTTACCTATTGCTGATTCCATTGAAGGTATCACGGGTTCATTGTTTGACGTCTTTTTGAAACCATACTTTGTCGATGCTTATAGACCTGTTAGAAAGGGTGATCACTTCGTTGCCAGAGGTGGTATGAGACAAGTTGAATTCAAAGTTGTTGAAGTTGAGCCAGAAGAGCATGCTATTGTGTCTCAAGACACCATAATACATTCTGAAGGAGAACCTATTAATAGAGAAGACGAAGAAAATAGCTTGAATGAGGTTGGATATGATGATATTGGTGGCTGCAGAAAGCAGATGGCCCAGATCAGAGAACTGGTTGAATTGCCACTGAGACATCCTCAGCTTTTCAGAGCTATTGGAATAAAGCCTCCAAAGGGAATTTTAATGTATGGTCCTCCCGGTACTGGTAAGACTCTGATGGCTAGAGCTGTGGCCAATGAAACAGGTGCGTTTTTCTTTTTGATTAATGGACCAGAAATCATGTCCAAAATGGCTGGTGAATCTGAGTCGAATCTGAGAAAAGCTTTTGAAGAAGCTGAAAAGAATTCTCCTTCCATCATTTTCATCGATGAGATTGATTCCATTGCTCCAAAGAGAGATAAGACCAATGGTGAAGTTGAGAGAAGAGTTGTTTCTCAACTTTTGACTCTGATGGATGGTATGAAGGCAAGATCCAACGTTGTTGTGATTGCTGCTACTAATAGACCAAATTCGATTGATCCAGCTTTGAGAAGATTTGGAAGATTCGACAGAGAGGTGGATATCGGTATTCCAGATGCTACAGGAAGACTGGAAGTTTTAAGAATTCACACCAAGAATATGAAATTAGCCGATGATGTTGATTTAGAAACTATTGCGGCAGAGACCCACGGTTATGTTGGTGCAGATATTGCTTCTCTATGTTCTGAGGCTGCTATGCAACAGATTAGAGAAAAAATGGATTTGATTGATCTTGAAGAGGAGACCATAGATGCCGAAATTCTTGATATGCTAGGAGTTACCATGGATGACTTTAGATTCGCTTTGGGTAACTCTAATCCTTCTGCATTGAGGGAGACTGTTGTTGAGAGCGTTAATGTCACATGGGATGATATTGGAGGATTAGACGGTATCAAGGAGGAGTTGAAAGAGACTGTTGAGTACCCTGTATTGCATCCAGACCAGTTTACTAAGTTTGGTTTGTCGCCTTCCAAGGGTGTACTGTTCTTTGGCCCACCGGGAACCGGTAAGACACTGTTGGCCAAGGCTGTTGCAACTGAAGTGTCTGCTAACTTTATCTCTGTGAAGGGTCCCGAATTACTGAGCATGTGGTACGGTGAGTCTGAATCTAATATTAGAGATATATTCGATAAGGCTCGTGCGGCTGCTCCAACTGTTGTCTTCTTGGATGAGTTGGATTCCATTGCTAAGGCCAGAGGAGGCAGTATGGGGGATGCTGGAGGAGCCTCAGACAGAGTTGTGAATCAACTTTTGACAGAGATGGATGGTATGAACGCTAAGAAAAATGTGTTTATTATTGGAGCCACCAACAGACCAGATCAGATTGATCCTGCTATTTTGAGACCGGGGAGACTGGATCAGTTGATTTATGTTCCACTACCTGATGAGGTTGGAAGACTTTCTATTTTGAAGGCGCAGTTGAGAAACACGCCATTGGAGCCAGGCTTAGATCTTTCTGCGATTGCTAAGAGCACCAATGGATTTTCCGGTGCAGATCTGCTTTATATTGTACAAAGGGCTGCCAAGTTTGCTATTAAAGATTCGATTGAGGCTCAAAAGATACAGGAGCAAGAGAAGGCTGAGAAGAAAGCTGCTGAAGGGTCTGACGACGTGGAGATGAAGGTTGAAGAAGAAGATAATACTCCGGATGCTGTTCCATACATAACCAAGGCACACTTTGAGGAGGCCATGAAGACCGCCAAACGGTCTGTCTCTCCTGCAGAGCTCAGACGTTACGAGGCTTATGCCCAACAGCTCCAGGCTTCAAGAGGACAGTTTTCTAGCTTTTCATTTGGACAGGGTGGAGACGCCTCGGGAGCAGGTGATGCTGCAACCTCTGGCGTAGCCGGACAGGGCGCCGGGGCCGCTTTCGGATCTGTGGAAGATGAGGAAGATGATCTCTACAGTTAGACTGGTTTACTGATTAGAACGTCTTGCCCACACCATAATGACTGATTGATTTGTAGCTTTGTATTTTGTGGTGTAAGTGTCGAATCTGTGTACATGTTTTTATTATTTTTATTATCTGCCTTCACGATTGGACGTCGTGTCGAATCGTATCAGTGATGTATTAGAGCGGGTGGGTCTATTTATGGGAATGTCCTTAATAAACGGGTAGTTATTACGCCTGCGCAACAACGAGGTCAGTTTCTGTGTCGGGGTTGGCTATCCGTAGGTTCTTGTCGAGCTTCTGGTAACTTGACGGGATCTTCTTGGAACTGTAGAGCTGCGAGGAGCCGCTGAAGATGTTTTCTTTGTTGTTGACCAAGGAGCCGTACTTCTTGAAGAGTCTCAGGGGTTTGGGCTGGAAGTCTGCCAGCTGGGGGGTTTCAGGTATTTCCTGGAGTTTTTCCAGCGATCCAACTGAAGATGTAGACGAAATTAGCGAGGGTACTGATGTGGAGGATGAGATGAGCGAAGGGATGGATGAGTTGGAGGATGTTGAAGATATTTTGTCCACTGGTGGTGTGATCAACGCAAAAGAGCTGGAGGCGGTTTTTGGTTGCGGATGCTTGCGTCTGTGAGAGAGCGGGCTGGTTGTGTCAGAGAAAAGAGGCTCTGTTGGTGATGGGAGCGAGTCCGATACAATCTGGCGACAGGTGACAAGACGTGATTCGGAGTGGTGTCTTAGTTTTTGCTTGATGGGGTGCAAGAAAGGTCCGAAGGTGTTGATTAGATCAGATTGGTGAATGCGCATGTTGGACCAGCCCAAGTAGCCAATTAGTTCGATCTCAAGAGTGTTGACGTCTTCAAGACTCAAGAGTCCGTCAGTGTACTTACACCAATGCTTGTTCATCGGCGAGGAATCATTGAGGTTTTTAGCAGCAAGAATCATGCAGCCCAAGAAAATCCGATGTCTTGTAGTCTCCATTCCTGTAGAATTTGGAGGTAGAATTGCGCGTAGTCTAGTGAGGTACACTAGGGTGGACATCAATGTTGGTGTCTGGACGTGCGAGTAGCCGATGAGACGCTCTATAAAATGATATAGGGAAGGAACAGCAGTCTTTTCATCAATTGGAGAAGATGGTGGAGATGGGTAGGCATCTGTGCTTGTCGGAGCTAGTGCAATGACTGAGTTTGTTGTAGCAACCAAGAAATGGATCATGTCCGATGTTACGGGCTTTCTAACGAAAAGGTGAAGTGCCTGGACGTCCGACATTTCAGTGCTCTAGTTTATTGTTCTGTGATCCTGTCCTGCTATCTAGTTTCCAGTCCAATTGGTTCGGTAGTCTAGGTAGTTTGTTACCTGGACACCTTGTTGACGAGGAGGCATCAACTTATAAAGAACGGTTGTCCAGTGAGAGTGAGTGCCTTGCAGGCATATTCCCATTTTAGGCAGAAAAGACGTGGGGATTGATAATGGAACTTTTCACTTTGACAATGCAGTGTGCCTTCATAACAGGGGGGACGCGAAATCTCGCGTCGCGTTTTCAAGATTGGTGCACAGGTGTTGGCAGTGACGCGCAAAAAACACTTTGCTGTTTTGGGACGCTTTAGAGGGTGCAGGCCAATTTCCCAATAGGGGAACAGAAATACGACGCCACATATGCGCCACACATGTGATGCGCCAAGCACCAGCCACCCAAGCAGCATAATTCCAGGGACCTGGCGGCATTTGTGCCGCCATTCTCCGACGAGGCTGAGCTTGGCTTCTTGTCCCTGCGTGGGCCCCCGGAGAAATTTAGGGATTAGCTTATTAGCTTATTGTAAAATAATCCAATCCACAATAAAATCCAAGTTGAATAATAGACCAATTTGAGCAAAGTGAAGTCACAGAAGCTAGCAAAAACCTCTTTCCGGCTAACTCTTCGGATGACACACATTGGTTCTTTGAATAGACATTGCTAGGATCATTCTTTAGCTGGAAAACAGAAGCACGGATAGACTTGGTTCTGATCAAAGAGCTGATAAAACTTTTAGATCCTCAGCCATCATCGACTTGTCTTCTTTGAAAATGCCTTCAGAAGTCTCGCCACTGTTGGCAACGTCCACGGGTTCTTCTGCTCCCACAACAAAAGATTCAGCACTTGTTTCTGTGCTCAAGCTCACCATGACTTCTTCCCCGGTTAACATTTTATTGCTGTTCGTTCCGCTGGGAATACTTGCTGCCGAACTTCATTGGTCTGCGGCCGTTATCTTTTCATTCAACTTCCTGGCCATAATTCCTCTGGCATCTGTCCTAGCTTACGCAACAGAAGAACTAGGAGAATCGATTCACAACAATTCCCTTGCAGGTTTGCTCAATGCTACGTTTGGTAACGCTGTTGAAGTCATTGTTAGTATCATTGCCTTACGTCAGAACCAGATTACTGTGGTCCAGGCCTCCATGCTTGGGTCTATCTTATCAAATCTCCTTCTGGTCTTGGGATGCTGCTTCACAATAGGTGGAATTCGTTATCCGCAACAAGTGTTCAACCAAACAGTTGCTCAGACAATGACATCTTTGTTAGCGCTTTCTATGAGCGGGCTTTTGTTGCCAGCAGCATTCCATGCATCGCTTCCTAACAAAACAAAGGACTTGGAGGGAAAAATTCTTGAGTTTTCTAGAGGAACGTCGATCTTGCTACTTGTTGTGTACTGCTTCTATCTTTTCTTCCAGTTGCATACTCATAAGTTTCTGTTCGAAGAATCATCTGAAGACGAGGAAGAACAGATTCCAAATCCAACAGGCCAGACTGAACCTACTCTGGATTCTCAGGACACTCTTTCTGTTCATCAGAGAAGAAGCTTTTTGGTGAATCGGCCAAAGTCAATGTATGATCTTGAGAAGGATGAACAACATTTGTCCACTCCATCGTCGATCGTAGTGCTCTTAGTAACAACACTGCTTGTCTCTATTTGTGCAGATTACCTAGTGTCTTCCATTGATGATATTGTTCAAACATCAGGACTCTCCAAAACCTTCATTGGTCTAGTTGTGATCCCTATTGTTGGAAATGCGGCAGAACATGTAACTGCAGTTGTAGTTGCTTGGAAAAATAAAATGGACTTGGCAGTTGGTGTTGCTGTGGGCTCTTCAATCCAGATATCTCTATTTGTGACTCCGTTTCTTGTTCTAGTTGGTTGGGCTGCCGACATTCCAATGTCGCTGTACTTCTCCACTTACGAAACCGCCGTGATGTTCGTGGCTGTGTTTATAACGAACTACTTGATACTTGATGGGGAGTCAAACTGGCTGGAAGGGGTCATGTTGCTGTGCACGTACCTTATCATTTCTATCTCTTTCTACTTTTACCCGGACACACTTGCTCAATAGATGTTTGATGCACTTTCAAAAACTGCCCAGCTGCGGCCTGGTGATCTTCCTTTGGTGGGGGATGAAATGGGTACGTCCGGTTTCCCCCTAAATCTGGCTCGGAAACCACAACTCAATTATGGGAGATTCTGTCACTAGCCACAATGTGTGTATCTGATTCGAGAATTCACACTGGTATGGGATATGAGTACCGGGCTGGGTACAGAATGCTACACTATGGTTAAGGCGATAAACACTGTACAGGAAGATATTTTTAAATCAAGATCAGTTATGGGGCTGTAGTCTGTCACAATTGAACCCGTGTAATTAACCACCCCGGGGAAAATTTTTCCTGGCATTAAAACTGACGGGGTGTGGGAGGAGCTTAAGATGCTAAGAAAATTAATGCATGCATTTATATAGAACATAAAAAAGCTCTTAAATTGCACATACATTCAGTAGAGGAGGAATTTGCTCTGTTTAACACAATTACCGGCCCGCTGGGACTGCTCTGGGAATACAGCTGCGTCGAAAATGTCGACAAACTCCATCAAGCTTCTTGCTAGTGACACACACAGTGTTTTGGCAGAGCTGGTAGCTAAACGGTGAGTAGTATTAGAGATAACGTGAAGCTTACTTGTATTAACATGCTTTATTAGTTTGGGGCTTTCCTTGACTCCAGTTGATATCAAGAGAGATTCAAATAAGGAGATTTCCTTTTCAATAGGTGAGTCAATCAGAGATGAGGACATTTACGTCATTATTCAAATTGGTTCCGGGGTGGTCAATGATAAGGTATTGGAGCTGCTGATTATGATCAATGCTTGCAAAACAGCATCTGCCAGACGAATCACAGCGGTTCTCCCTAACTTCCCATACGCTCGTCAAGATAGAAAGGATAAAAGTAGAGCTCCTATTACAGCCAAGCTGATGGCTGACATGCTTACTTCAGCAGGGTGTGATCATGTTATAACAATGGACTTGCATGCTTCTCAGATACAGGGATTTTTTGACGTTCCAGTGGATAACTTATACGCGGAGCCTTCTGTGGTAAGGTACATAAAAGAGAATTTGGATGTTGAGAATGCAATAATAATATCACCAGATGCCGGAGGTGCTAAGAGGGCAGCTGGTTTGGCAGATCGTCTCGATTTGAATTTTGCTTTAATACATAAGGAGAGAGCAAGAGCAAATGAAGTCAGCAGAATGGTACTTGTTGGAGATGTCACTGATAAGGTCTGCATCATTGTCGATGATATGGCGGATACGTGTGGTACGTTAGCTAAGGCTGCCGAGGTGCTATTGGAGAATGATGCTCGTTCTGTTATTGCTATTGTCACGCATGGTGTACTTAGTGGAAACGCTATTAAGAACATCAACAATTCCAAGCTACAGAAAGTTGTCTGCACCAATACAGTTCCTTTTGAAGAGAAACAGAAACAGTGTCCAAAGCTGGATGCCCTTGATATTTCAGGAGTACTTGCTGAAGCCATCAGAAGACTGCATAATGGTGAGAGTATTTCGTTTCTCTTTCGCAACGCTCCTTACTGAAGTACGGAAACAATGCTTTTTATATATTTATACTTAAGCGGCCAGCCTAGAGCCCGTATTTGGCAGGGTTGAATTCCTCTAGATTGTCTAGTAATTCCCCATACTCATTTTGAGGCCCCAATAGCTCTTTAATCTTTTCCTCTCCACATATTCGCAGAACCTCCTTGTCAGGAGCCCATATGACAAATCCTCCAGCTCGTTTCCCAGAAATGAAGCCCGGAACTGCATCTTCAAATATCAAAACGTCTTTCATTTCAACAGGTTCCTCTAGTCTACCTTCTTTCTGTAATTTTTCATTAAGTTTACCAAGACCAAGCCACCAAATGAACGGAAGAGGCTTACCTTTTCCAGCAATCACAGGATCATCTCCGGTAACAATCACTTCAAACAAACTGAAGATATCAGATAAATGGCTTGTTTTGAATTCATACTTGTCTTTGTGGGAAGAAGTGCAAACACCAATGGGAATCTCTTGGGAAGAAAGATGTTCAATCAGACTCCGCACTCCGGGAAGAAGACTAACTTTGGGCCATAACTCCATTTGTTTAACAGATGTGAGCTCGTAAAGCTCTTGAGCCGTGATTCCTTCTAATCCGTAATCGTCTATCACAGTCTGAGAAGCCACGGGTCCAGGTAGTCCTTGTAGCTTCATCTTAACATCCCATGTAAGCCCTTGAGAAACTCCGAATCGCTCGCGTAATATCTCAGATATTGAAATCGTGTACACCCTTTCTGAATCAATCAGTAGCCCATCCATATCAAATAGACAGGCTTTCACCTGTGTTGGTGCAGTCATAGTGAAGATAGTGATGCTTGAACCACCTCCAGTCGTGATAATCCTCAATTGAAACACTAAATTTTTCATCAAAGGTATCTTAAGCTTGATTTTTCAGCCATTTTTAGACTCCAATTTTAAAAAAACTTTCTCCGACGGAGATAGTTTTGGAACCGGACGAACATAAGCGGAACCATCATCAGTCATTCAGAGCGGTGGCAGACTGTTTCTGCAAACAGGACACTGCAACTTGTATTTCATCCAGTTTTCTAGACATTCCGTGTGGAATATATGACGACATGGGGTTACCATGTAAGATCGTCTTGCAAGAGCGTTCAGTGCACTATTTGCAACAGAACTGTCCGCAAACGTTCCTCCCTCTGTGTGATCTGCTTTATGGCTAACAACGGGAACCTCAAACGAATTCATACAAATAGCACAATCAATCTTGCACCTTTGATGGCTGTGATCACTATCAACAACATCATGATCTAAATCAAATGCACTTTCAAGATCATCCACAGTCAAAACAGGATGGTAATCATAGGTCTTCGGTAAATACTTCTCAGGAAGGAAGAATCTTGGGCCCAAAAGCTCTTGTAGCCATAGCAATGAGATCTGAATAGCTAGCCAAAATGCTATCACACCAATAAGAGCGCGGTTTTTAGGATGGTATAATGGATTAGTAAAACCACCAAAATAAATTATTGGTAAAAGTCTCAATGCAGAAGTACCAAGGATAAACCTCCATTGGAATGACTTTCGGGAGCCCCGTATAACGTTTCTGTAGATTTGAGGAACCCAGAAAGAGTTCATGATTATTCCAATCGCAAACTCAAATGCAATCTTCTGCTTCCTAGGCCATAAATAAGCATTGAGGATCAGGAATGAAAATACAATCAATGAAAAGAAAAAACCCATGTACAACTGCCCACTTATAGCCTGTTCATCTTGAGCATCTACCACTGGCCGTGTGATGGCCGCTGGAAGACCATCTGTGTCAGCATTATTCTGGTCATTTGCGTCCGGTGCACGTCGTTCATCAATCGGAGTTCCTTGTAGAGCTGTTCGCCAACTGATGTTTCTCTCATTTATTTGAGTAGAGTATATCAAGATCATGTATCTCATCTCAAATATAGAAGAACAGGTGAAGGCTAAGAACGCACAGACGGCAAACTGTATGTACAAGCTGCTGAAAATCAAAGAGAAGAGCAACGCAATCATCGAAAGTGATCCATCAACAAGGTTTATGATAGCAATTGACCAGAATGATATACGGGACAATGTTGAAGGTGTGTTTGTAATGCTCATTTGGTTGATGAACAGCCATATTTGCGCTGCTATTAACAAAACACATCCAAGTATGATTTTTTTAAGGTCATTATCGTGAATTTCTCTTCTGGGACCCACAGCTTCACCCAACGTTAACATTATTCCGCAGTCTGGTGAATATAGTAAGCCTGATCGAAGCTTCACTTCAGGAACACTAACATGTGGTCTTCCAAGGGGGCGCTGCAGCTCATTATCGATATCTTTTAATTGATCAGAAGACAATTTTGTAGAAGTGAAGTGCATATAGGCAATATACTCACATTTGGCACTCACATCGAGCAGTTCCTCCACATGGTCAAAACCAATATCATTTACCTCTGTTTGGTTATATATGGAAATGATTTCCTGTTGTGTATGGTTAAACATGGCACCATCCTGTAGGTTAAAAAAAGGTAAAGCATATAACCCAGCAAACTTTGCTGATCTCGTTACTGCAACCAAATTTCCAGATTTTTGGTGATAAACACCGGTGAGTCCTAGTTTGTGGTCCTGGTTTTCGTCGAAATCAGCAATTCTCATACTGACGGATACAAAAGTAGTATCCTCACTAGCTGCCGTCATGTTCAAATTTCTGAGGTCAAGTCTGACTATTCCAGAATCGTCAGTGATGTTTCCGATCTTTGTTCCTGGAAGAGCAAGAGTACTTACAGACTGTTCAAATGAAGAGGAATCATCTGTGGGATCTATGGCTCTTTCAATCTGTCTTTCAACTTCATCATAATCAGACAGGTTTCTGTAATATTCAGGAATAGGCATTGGTATTGGGTGAAACTTAGAATCTTTGAACAGTTCAAAATTACCTCTCAGAGAAGATGTGATGTTAAACCAATAGTTTCCTGGATTTATTTTGTGGGGCGTTGAACCAGAATGGATCTCATCGGAGGAAGGCAGACGCACCACATCTTCTTCGGTGTTCCACACATCAGCAGCTAGTTTGCTCACAATGTTGGGCAGCAAACTTCTTGACTGATTTTCGAGGAATGGAAGCTCTTTGTCATCATCAAAAGGCCAATCGGAAACGTTTCTTCCATTAACAGCGTCTTGATATGATAAATGAAACCCTGTGAGGTTTCCATAGCCATCTCCATAGGTATTGAACGCCACAATGTTGCGCGACCTTTGCATCTCGTCTCGAAACTTGGAGAGAATCTCTTTACGCTCTGCAGAAGGCAAATATCCAGCCTCGTCAGGAGGAGATCCTGGAAGTATAAACAGCAGAAACATTATCAGCATTAAAAGCTGGCCCCTGCTGATTTGTGAAGGCATTATGATAGGTCTGACCTGAGGCACAAGGGAGATTATATCCTTGAAGAGTGTTAAAGAAACACTATGTGTTTAGTATGGCCTATGAGGCTCCAATTCCTGCTTCAAGATTCAATCAGGCCTACAGACAAAGATAAAATACACCTACCCTTTGATTACCTTGAACTCCTCACTGTACTATCTTCTGTATTGTTAGCTGTTGAAGTTTACATAGTTGGGTAGTACACTCCCTAAGGGTTTTTTCAATTGAGGCTGTGCAACAACTAGGAATTTTGGTGAACAAATCCTTTTGAAAACAAATGTGCTTGCTAGATGATTCCCACATATTCATAGTCGGGTGCGACTGGGAGAGTTGTAGAAGCAGTAAAGGTGTTTCAAATGAACTTGTCTCTTCTGGATCCTTTTGCAGTTGCAAAGGAGTACCCGGAAACCTTATCGCAGACTCTTTCTCATGGACATTCAACCAGTGTCAAGTTCAATCGAAAAGGAGATTACTTGGCGTCAGGTCTTGCTGATGGCGCGATTGTGATAATAGACAATGACACCAATAGTGTTATAAAGGTTCTCAGAGATCATACAAGAGCAATCACCGCTCTTCACTGGTCGGAGTGTGGTAGGTTTCTTCTATCCTCCTCTAGAGACTGGAAAATCAATCTATGGGATCTGGAAAATGCCAAGGTCGTTCGATCTGTTAATTTTGAGGGATCTATATGGAGCTCAATGATGCGACCTGGCTATAAATATCAGTGTTCGGCAGCTCTTGTCGAGTCTGAACCTGTGTTCATAGATTTCGAGAACCCTGAGAGCCCTAAAATAGTGCAATTGACGACAGAGCCTTTAGAAGACACAGAGTCTCCGGAAACAGGCGACCTTGATCAAGATAGTGACAGTTCGGAGTCAAAACAAAGAAAAAAACGCAAAGTAGATCATCACAAGCACTGGACTTTATGCTCTGTGTTCAGTACAGATGGCAAGTATATTTTCAATGGGACCAATAAAGGATGGCTAAACATTATCGATGTTTATTCTTTGAAAACTGTCAAATCAATTAAGATATGCAATTTCAACATTAAAAACATTGAGTTTTCACCAAACAGCAAGAAATTAGCAGTCAACTCCAGTGATCGTATAATAAGACAGTTTGTAGTGAGCGACCTAAGCTGTCCTGTTCAAGAATGGCAATTTGATCTTGAGCATAAATACCAGGATTCAGTCAACAGACTGCAATGGAACTCTCTAAAATTCAATCACAACTCTGAATATTTATGTGCTTCGACATTGGGTGCTACGCACGATATTTATATATGGGAAACTGCTCTGGGGTCTTTGGTGAAGATTCTTGAGGGATCGCATGAGGAGCTACTAGATGTTGATTGGAATTTTCGAAAATGTTGTATTATTGCAACGACTATGGATACAGGGTCTTTGTTTATGTGGACAGTTACCATTCCTCAAAAGTGGTCTGCTCTTGCACCGGATTTTGAAGAGATTGAACAAAACATCGACTATGAAGAGAAGGAGGATGAATTTGACTTTGTGGATTATGAAGATGATCTCAATAAAATAATGGAAGAAGAGGAAAAGGCCGCTGTCGACGTTATTACTAAAGAAGATACGGATGCAAGAGGGTTTTCATTCCTGGACTCATTTGTGATAGATGTCAATCTGGATCGGCGTTATGATTGAAAAGAGCCAGATAACATCAACAGCATGTCCAACCGCTTGAAGCAGTTTGTGTTGAACTGCCTCGCCGCAAGTCTACCACGTTCCTTTTCTTGTGGAGCACCCCATCAAATGAGGTTTGTGGACCCTTCAAAGACATCAGCTTTGGAAATATCCAATTGTTAGAACTGCCAAGAGACGCCATGAAGCCACTTCCTGCATCATCGCTTCTCATAGACTCCAAATCGTTTCCCAGATCACCATATTGCACTCCTGAGTTTGCATCTTCAGGATTCAATTCGCCCATCTCAATCTTGGTGACAATCGATCCTGCCAGATTTTGAAATAGTGCATCCACGTTTACGTTAGAAAATGCGCTGGAAAGCATATACTGTAAATTAGTGCCAAGGTAGTCAGAACACTCTTCAACAAACTGGTTTATTTCCTGTTTGGAAACAGCACTCTTGTGTTCCACGATCAAATCGCTCTTATTTCCGACCAACACCACACATCTGGCTTTTTCCGTTAGATTCCTGATGTCCTCAACAAACTCCCAAAGCTTTTCAAAACTGCTCCTGTCGGTTATATCAAATGTGAGCACAATACCACTAGCTGCTCGATAATATGATCTTGTTAAGGATCTGAATCGCTCCTGGCCCGCAGTATCCCAGATCTGTAACTTTAGTTTGGTATTGCTGTCGACTATCACCACCTTTGACGTGAACTCTACTCCTATAGTTTGGGAATTGATGATGCTGGAGTCCTTGTTAATGAATCTGTGCAGAAGAGACGTCTTTCCGCATCCTGAGCATCCAATAAGAATAATTTTGCAAAGGTAGTCATAATGATCTTTATTGCGCACAATAGTATGCTTAGAGTCGAAAGACGCTATACTTGATTTCTTGAACATCTAAGCGTTATACAGAGCCGTTACGGATGGTGGACTGTTGAAGTAACGCCGTGATAAACATGTAATCTCATAGATGGTTTCATATTTTGAGATAATGATAATAATAAACATAAAACCGAAGGCGACGATCGACGCGAAATAATGACAGGTCGTTTTTTACTTGCAATCTATAACCTTGGAGTATACCATCATGTGCAGCATACAAACGGTTTCTCAAAGTAAATATCGTAAACTATCAGTAGTACTATCTATAAAGATACAAAGGTCTTCTGACACGTATACGAGAGGACTATTATAGGACGGTTGAATCGTGGTTCTTGGCAAATCTTCCAGAAGGGTCCTCGTGGCAGCCCCATTCTGCCTTTGGAATCCATCTCATCACAGTGGAGGCAGCAGCTTTCGAAGGGAATAGCTCATCAAACTTACATCTGTAGAAGTAGGCCTCCTTTGTTGTAGGTATATCATCACCCCATTCTGGCTTAGGGTTGGCGAAGTCTTCGTCACTTACACTCTTATCTGCAAGTTCTTTCAGACCATCAATCCAAGAATATCCAACACCATCAGAGAACTGCTCCTTCTGTCTCCAAAGAATGTCATCAGGAAGGTATGGTTTCGCAGATGGGTCGTCGCTTGTATCGAAGGCCTTTCTGAGAATATACTTCTCCATTCTTTTCTTGGATGGGTCAATCAGTTTGTCTTTTGGATCAATGTTCAAACACAACTCAAGGAACTCCTTGTCCAAGAAAGGAACACGAGCCTCTAATCCCCATGCCATTGTCGATTTGTTTGCTCTTAAACAGTCTGCATAATGAAGGTTCTTGACTCTCATGACACATTCCTTGTGGAACTCTTCAGGAGATGGAGCGTCAGCAAAGTAAAGGTAACCTCCAAATATTTCATCAGAACCTTCACCAGACAACACCATCTTAACACCTTGAGCTTTGATCTTTCTTGAAAGCAAATACATAGGTGTAGAAGCTCTAATGGTAGTCACATCGTATGTCTCAAGGTGGTATATCACGTCCGACAAAGCGTCAAATCCATCCTCAACAGTGAATGTGTGCTCATGGTGAATAGTACCAATGAATTTGGCAACTTTTTTTGCTGCAACAAGATCTGGAGCACCAGCTAAACCAATAGCAAACGAGTGCAATCTAGCCCATCCACTAAATGCCAAATGTCCCTTCTCATCAACACCAGTCAGCGTATGTGTTGCATCAATACCTTCAGTATGTGAATCTATCTCCTTGGCAGCTAACGCAGTTTCTCTGGCAGCAATAGAAGCAATCAATGAAGAATCAAGACCTCCAGAAAGTAATACACCAAAAGGAACTTCTGCCATAAGTCTCTTTCTGACAGCCATCTCAAGAGTCTCTCTGACTTTGGTATAATCAACAGGAGTAGTTGGGATTTTGTTACCATCCCACCACGATGGAGTGAAGTATCTTGTTATTTTGTCGGTATTAGAGTCATAAACATGTCCTGGAGGGAAAAGAATAATTTCTTCACATTCATCAGTCAGACATTTGAGCTCGGAAGCAAAGTACACAGTCTTTGGATTTTTGGATGATCTTCCCATGTACAACGTGGTGATACCGACGGGATCTCTTGCAGCAACAATTCTGTCATCCTTCTTGTCGTACAAGACCCAGGCAAACATACCGTCAAGGTGCTTTGGGGCATCTATATCAAACTTCTGGAACAAAGGAATGATAGGCTCACAATCAGAAAGAGTTTTGAACTTGTAGTCTGGGAACTGATCTCTGAGTTTGATATGGTTGTAAATTTCTCCATTAACAGTAAGGAAGTATCTCTCATCAGGAGAAGAGATAGGTTGAGCACCAGAATCTAACCCAACAATAGCCAATCTCTCATGACAGAGAATAGTGTTGTTGCAGATCTTGTTGCCAGACCAATCTGGTCCTCTGTGTCTAATTCTCTTGGAGTATTGTAATGCTTTGTCTTTGAAGCCGTAAACGTCCGGGACGTTGTAAGCTGCAAAGATTCCACACATCTTGTAAAACTATGCAACTGAGCGCGCAAATCCCAGACTTGATTTCCTTCTAGACTGCTATCGGATCTATCAGGATATCTTACGTTATTAGTACCCGGGGCCCGTAACACAATAAATAGTCATCTTTTCTCCAGTCTGACTAAATGATTCATCGTCTATCATCCAACAACCAAAACGAAAAAGTTTCGAGGCCCAAGATCTGTTCATACACGACTTAGTTTGTTTCGGAAACTACTCTTTTGAAAATTTTTCTTTATCAGCAAAGTCGGTGCTCATAACGCGCGCTTTTGTCGACGGGAAGTTCTATGTATTCAACCGCCGACGGTGCCGTGTGTGGCTGAGACAGTTTGAATGTGGCTGATGAACGGTGGCGGTTGGTCTCCGTTTCTGCCTATCTCCCAACCACCAATCGCCTACAAGCTTTGCCGATTATATAATAGAAAGAGTACTCTACTTTGCAACTTTAGTCTTTGTACCGCTAATTTCTACGGGATTGATGTTAAGTAGATGCTCTATATTGAATAGAAGAATCCAGCCAACATTTTCTTTAAGCATTAAGTTTTGCAGAGCGTATATACAAAGATCTACTCGTTTTATCAATACAATGTCAGTTTCTGAAACTTTAAAGCCACTATTTGCTGAAGTCGACCGCCTGAAGCCTAACTTTATCAAAAGGCTTTCCGATGCTGTTGCAATTCCATCTGTTTCGGGAGATGAATCTCTAAGACCCCATGTTTTTGCAATGTCGCAGTTTTTAAAGGCGGAATTGGAGAAACTGGGGGCTTCTGATATTCAGTTAAGAGATCTAGGAAAGCAGCCTCCTCCGGTTGTTGATCCCGAGCTTCAATTACCACCTATTGTGTTAGCAAGATTCGGATCTGATCCTTCTAAGAAGAATGTTTTGATCTACGGTCATTATGATGTCCAGCCTGCGCTGGTAGAGGATGGATGGAATACAGATCCTTTCAAGTTGGTGGAGACTGATGACAAACTTTACGGAAGAGGAGCTACTGATGATAAAGGCCCTGTCATTGGATGGTTAAATGCTATTGAGGCACATAAGAACTTAGGTCTCGAATTACCGGTGAATTTAGTTTGTTGCTTTGAGGGAATGGAAGAAAGTGGATCGCTGGGATTGGATGAACTTGTTGCTCAAGAAGCGCAAAAGTACTTCAAAGGTGTTGACACTGTCTGTATTTCTGACAATTACTGGCTCGGCACCAAGAAGCCGGTTTTGACTTATGGTCTTAGAGGTTGTAACTATTACCAGTTGACAGTTAAAGGACCGGGAGCGGATCTTCATTCAGGTATATTTGGAGGTGTTATTCATGAACCAATGACTGATTTGTTTAATGTCATGGCACAACTAGTAGACACCAAAGGAAATATTCTAATTCCAGGAGTTGCCGAAATGGTTGCCCCACTTACTGACAAGGAAAAGGCTCTTTATGATAGTATTGAGTTTGATGTGGAGGAGTTGAATCACGCGTCAGGCTCTAAGACTGCCGTTTATGACGATAAGAAAGATATTCTGATGCATAGATGGAGATATCCTTCTCTATCATTGCATGGAGTTGAGGGAGCTTTCTCTGGAGGGGGGGCCAAGACCGTTATTCCTGCCAAGGTAACAGGAAAGTTTTCTATTAGAACCGTTCCTGACATGGATTCTGATAAGCTGGATAAGCTTGTGATTGATTACTGTCATTCTAAATTTGCAGAGCTTGGATCTCCAAATACTGTGAAATGTGAACTAATCCACGGTGGTGCTTATTGGGTCAGCGACCCATTCAATGACTCGTTCACTGCTGCTAAGAAGGCAACGGAGCTTGTTTGGAATGTCGATCCTGACCTTACTAGAGAAGGTGGATCCATTCCCATCACTCTTACATTTGAAGAGCAATTGAAGACTAATGTTCTTTTACTGCCAATGGGAAGAGGTGATGATGGAGCACACTCAATTAATGAGAAGATTGATCTGTCTAACTATATTGAAGGAGTCAAGACCCTTAGTGCCTATCTTCACTACTATGGTGCTGGTACTGATAGCAAATAAGAGCTGTATTATATAGGCTTTGGGTAGTTTTTATTATTTAATTATTTATGAAATTTAAATGTTAGGTTGAAAAATTTAAGGACTAAAAAATTTGAAACTACCAGCAGATTCATGCTATGCTGGACAACCTGCTGGTTAGCACGAACACAACGTCTGCAGCTATCTAGTTAACTTCTAGGCCGTTAGAAGGAACATGGATGATTATTCACGGTTAAAGAGAGCTCATTCAGAGCTTATTGCTTTGAAAACGGGACTGTTTACAAACAATGCAGTTGAGGAAAATGATCCCCTTGTTAAGGCCATCAAACTGCTTATTAATGGACAGTATCTCAAGCTATTGAACTTTGAAGTGTTCCAGAAACACGTATTACTGAATGAAGATATTGGTGATGCGGTAAATCAGCTTATTAATGATGGTACTGCTATTAATCTAAAGAACTCTATCGATGAAATAGTTGATTTAATAATAAGAAACTTGAAAGATCTGCAACAAGGAACAGACTACGCCCTAGTTTTGTCGATCATCCTTCTTCAAATGTTTGTGGAATTCAATTTCACAGGACCTAACATTCCTCTAGAGAAGTCTGAATCTTTGGGCTTTTTGAATACGATTTTAAGCAAGTCATTACAAGATCCGTCATTTTCAGCATCTTTGGCAGAATCTTGCAGTGATCTACTATCTTTAGGTGGTCAACAACCTTACGAGTTGACGGAGATGCCATTATTACTCATACTCGCCCTGAGGCTTTTGGAAGTGATATCCGGTTCTGATTTCTCCTTGCTGGATCATAATTATAAACTTGACCCAGATTCAATCTCAAAGAGAAGTAATGTACTTTTCGGAAAAAAGAATGATATCACCACAGCTAGCACTTTTTGGTGGAGATCACGAGCATTGCAAGTTCAGCAATCCTTATTTACTGATGAGTGTCCTATTATAGTCACTCTTTCTTCACAATTATTATCCTCTCAAACTCTTGCTCCTTTCATCAATGAAGAGGACTCTTCAATAAACCAACACTTGACAACATTATTTCACTTAGAATCATCTGCAAATGCATTATCGGCAAATTCTGATACATTATTAATAGAGTCACTAGAAAAGGCGCAGAGGTCCTCTCAGCTTGAATTCATTTTAACAGGTTGCAAAGCCAAGAGAACAAAATTCCAGCAGAATGCAATAGCGGCCTTAGTTGTCCTAGCAAAATCCAACATGCCATCACACTCAACAGAGTTGTCGAAGACGAATAGTATAAATCCAAAAGAAATTGCGCTGAATGATGAATCATTACTAGAAAATCTTCAATACGATTCTTTAGGGGACCGTCAAAAGTTCCAAGAGAATGAAGAAAACATCTGGAAGATAGAAGAAGACTCAGCACAAACGTATAAGAGTCTGGAACGAAGACTTTTACCTGTTGCTTTGAACCCTGAATCGATTCCAGATACTCTTTTAAATATAGATCCTAACAACCAACCTCAGCTTACGAGTTTAGACTGCATTCAGTTACTGCTAAGGGCTGAGGGTATCAGAGTTAATTCACCATCTGGGAATCAGATTGTGAACGAGGAAATACTTGCTCTTGTTAGAAGAGTTCTTAACACCTCTTCCGGACTAGCGAATTGGCTGATATTCTCTAAAGGATTGTGGATGAAATCTCTACTCGAAACGGCAAAGCCGACAACAGTAGAAAGAGGAGTCTTACAGCTTTATTCCCTAGTTGAAGAACTAGGCGTGACTTCAGAAGAGACCGCTAGGCTTTTCCCTAAGACTGAAGATGTCGTTTCATTTTCTGATTTCTTCTCAAGCTTAACAATTGACGATAACAAGGAGTTAATTAATTCTTCGAGACTCCGGTATTTCTATCAATTGCCCATGATGGCTAAATGGTCAATGGACTCTGTATTAGCTCATAAATTAATGGAACTGGGATCTTTGAAGTCGGCTGTTGAAATTTATGAGAGACTTCATATGTGGACTGATGCTGCACTTTGCTATGGATCCACAGGAGAAACTAGTAAAGCCGAAACCCTTCTCTTAAAACAATTGGACCATAATCCTAATGATGCAAGGGCGTTGTGTGTGCTTGGGGATATTAAACAGGATCCTAACCTTTGGCTGAAGTCATGGGATGCTGGGCATTATGCGGGAGCTAAGAAGTCTTTAGCGAAGTATTACTACAATCCTCCAAGCGGGTCTGGCTTAGAGAGAGATTATGAAAAAGTAATCAATTATCAGTATGATTGTTTGACAGCTAACCCTCTTAATTTCGAAAATTGGTATTTTTATGGGTGCCTTGGGTTAGAAACCGGTAATTATGAACTTGCAGCTGAAGCATTCACAAGATGTGTTTCACTTGATGATTCCAGCTCATTTGCTTGGTCGAATTTAGCTTCTGCTTTCATAAAACAGGACAAGCTTAAAGAAGCGTTTAATGCATTGAAACAAGCCGTTAATGCCGGGGAAAAGAACAAAAGATCTTGGAAGATTTGGGAGAATTTCTTGATTGTTGCAGCCAAACTTCGATACTGGGATGATGTTCTCTTTGCATCAAGAATCCTTGTGAATTCCAAGAAGGAAGCCGAGGGAGATGGATCATTGGACCTTCCTATATTAGAGAAACTGGCGGAGATCTTAACATCCGAAGCTTTTGATAATGAAGGAAGACAAACTCATTTTCAAAAGAGCTGTATTGAATTCATTTGTACTGAAGTTCCGGCTGTGGTTAACCACGTTTCGAGGGTGTGGAGGATAGTTGCCAAAGTCAACTTGTGGAGAGGGAAACCGTGGATTGCTTTAGAAGATTACGAAAAGGCGTATAGAGCTGTTACAACCTCTCCAGATCTATGTGTCGATGAAAACATTTGGAAAGAAAGTGTCGAATCTTGTGAGGAACTAGTTTCAGCTTACGAGAACTTTGGAGAGCTTCCTGGAAAGTATGGTGAGGGAAGTGTCATTTGCAAGGACTGGAAGTTTAAAGCAAGGACAGCAGTTAGATCTTTGATATCCAAAGGTAAATCTACATGGGAGTTCACTAATGAGTACAACAAACTACAATTGATGAAAAAAGATTTGATGAACAATTAATTATTTATATAACTGGGACACCAAGTGCAGAACTGGCCTCAAGTGAGCTTCTTCTTTCTTGACTTTCTTGGTTTCTCTGTCTTTTCTGAATTGTTCCAGCCCGGAGACTTTTCTTTTTTCAGTGGAGATGCTGGTGATTCTTTTGTAACAGCAGTTTTGGCGTTGTAACCCAAAATATCATAGTTGTCTATCGAGAGCATCATTGTTACATTTTCCCTCAATGTCAACCAGGTTTGATTAATATAAGACGGTACGACTTTTTCACTGAAAAGACCATCTAATAGCTTGAGGAGGTTTGCCACCGCGATTCTGCTTGCATCTGAATATTCAACTCTCAGACCCCATACAAAGATGTAAAAGATCAAGACGTATAAGGAACCGACATCTTTTGATTCTTTACAGAGCAGACCAATCACGACAAGATCTATATGCGCCGAAACGAGGAGCAAAGGATACTCAATGTAAGCAACCAGCGGTGCAAGAGCAATAGACAGCTGATGATAAGGGAATACATCCATTATGAAATAGTTTGTAAGATTGAGGAATGAATACGCAGCAAATGGCATGATTTTAAGATCACTTGCGGGAGTTGAGATCCACAATAATGAATATACCAGTAATTGAGTATTTTCAGATTTAAGGACTTCTGCAAGCGGTATTGAATGGCCATCAAAGTCGCTTCTTGGAAAAGCACTTGTCTTAGCTGAGTAAGGCATTAGCTCTGGGTCCAAAATGTGTCTTCTGTAAACAACCAAAGTATAGGTAATAACAGCCCCAATGAGAGAAAAATTGTACCATGGCAAAGCTTCTATACCGGTGGCGCTTTTAACTATCCAAAAGGTGTACATTACAAAGCCAACAAGAGTCATAAAGTGGGAACTCACCCAGATATAGTGAAGCACATCATTCGGAACATATTTCTCAGCATAGCATGATATTCTTGCCCATGGTATATAACCCCAACATTTGATAGCCGTTTCGATGAATTCGTTTTTCATTATTTCGATCTCAACGTCTCTCTTGTTATCGCAGAGAGGTTAAAGCAACACTTTAGGTGTATTAATTGAATGATAGCAAATGTGTAGAAATCCCGTGATCATTTGGAACAGTCAAATGTCATACTCATCAAGAGCCAGTCTTTTTATATATACAGGTAACTTTTGGCGTCTGCAGCCAGAAACATGACGATTTCCCCCCTCAATAGATGAAGCGCCTAATAATATTCAACATGGCAATTTATTTAGAAGAGTTTTTCAAATCATCAGGATCCTCTAGTAAGTAGGATCCCTCGGATTCATCCTCCTGCTTATGCTTGTCTGGGGCATCTTTCGCATGATGACCTATGAGATTCTTCAAATTTTCAGGAATATCCTCAAACACCAAATCTTGTGTGTCCAAACTGACACTTTCACCCTTTGCCTGAAGAATATCCTGAATATTAACTCTTGTATCCGAGAAAATCTAATGTATTAATGTTAGTATAAGCAACCCTCTCCGTTCAACTTCAAAGTACTTACTTTAAGATGATCTGCTATCAGATGTCGACTCTTACATCCTGGACATTGTATTAAAACAGTACCATTAGTATATGCTTGCTTGGACATTGTGTGACTTGAGCGAGTGTCACATTTCTTACATGTGAACGCAATCATCAACATTGGCTTATCTACTTTAAGCTGGGCTGTGGAGCTATTATCTCTGCTTCCTTGTGATGAGTTCCATCGTACTTGCTTGTTACCAATACTTGGCACACATTTGTACGTGTATTGTTTGCCGTTTGGTCTGATTGATGAAATGAACAAAGCACGATTTATATTGCTAGCCCATAACAGACCAACATTGTTGAGACGGTTCGCGGATTTAAACCTTAACATTGTGTTTGTGTTGTGAGCTCAGTTTCAGCTCAAACAACTGCGAGCACTGGTCAGAACAAAGGCTGATAGCTGGTTAGCATACTTCAGTCGATAATGTACTTTGAAAAATGTACGTTAGTGCCCCACACAACTGAGCACAGCCCTTTTAAATTTTTCATTTTATTTAGCGATAGGTTTGTGTTAGTATAGGCGAGTTTAGCTATGAGAGATAAAGGCAGTAGTCGGCTGCAAAGAGATGGAGTTGTTGAATGATACTGGATTATATGAATGAGGAGTAACTATATTGCTATTGGTTGTTTTCGTTTGAAAGCAACGAGGCTTTTTTTAAGAAATTCAAATACATTGAAGAGATGTTTTCATAGAAATATTCATAGTGATGTGGAGAAGAATAAGAAGAAACCAGAGTCTCCTGAAAATCAGCATAGAAAGCCCAAAGCGGACCTTAGAGGCCCTAAATACTGGATGAAGCAGTATGCAAAGGGCTTGTCCTCTGTCAACAGGTCATTAGAGGCCAGTATGGAAGAGCATTTACATAAGCGATTAGACAAGATTCGGAGTTTCAATGAGGAAAAAAATACAACGCCATTAGAGCGAATGACAGTGGATCCTACGAAAGAGAAACTAAGACTTGGTGACTTTTATCGCAACAGGCTCCTTATAAAGAGTATACGCGACTTTTTAGGTACCGATACACCCACGGACTTTCAAAAAAGATTCCTTTCTGTTATTAGTTGTCATTTAAGTACTATTGCGAAAGGAGACGAAGGTTGTGGGAAGTCTGTTGCGCTTATAATGCATGCTCTATTTTTAGAAAGATCAATACGACGAGGACACGGAATTAGTTCTCTGATACTTGTTAAATCAAATGATGTTGTCTTAGAATATCAAAAGATCATAACGGCGATTTTCAGCAAGCTTCCTCAGAACAAGAGAGGAAATATCAACGAGCTGGCACAGTTTCTTTATAGATCAAATGATGAAGTTGAATCCAAACAGCAAGAATGTCTTGCTGAATTTCCATTACCTCACATTTTGGTGAGTACCCCTCAACGACTTTTAGATATACTTTCTTCACGAGGAATGGATTTCGTAAAGGTGAATAACTTACCGCTTATCGCTGTTGATGACTTTGATTCAATGTTGGGGACAAAGAAAGAAATCAACAGTCCTAAAAAGGCTCCAATTGTCCTGCTTCTTGATTATGTGGTGAAGCTACAAGATTATAATCGAACTCATAATGAGCAACATCCACAGATTGTATTCACTGTTTCATCTTCCACTCAAAGCAATCTCTTAAAGGATATACGTGCCAATACCCAATGGTTTGATTGGTCTAGATACTTTTCAATAGGTAATTTCCATTCAGAAGATGAATTACCTTCTACAAACATCATTCCGTCTAATGTCGGCTTGAGCTCAGTTTTGGTTGACCCTCACATCAAATCCGGCGGATTAGATTATGAAGTCTCACTATATGATATGACTCCATTTAATTACGGGGATTCATACACTTCATGGATGGATAAATCAGTAAGATCAGAACAAACAGATGATGAATACTATTTGAAGCATAGAATGATGAAGAGATCCAGAATGACCAATGAACTCAAGCAGATGGAGTTACAAATTCTCATCAATGGATTGCTGAAGTTGGTGGAGGAGAGTCTATCAAAGTCGGAATCAAATAGAATTTTGCTTGTGTATCCTGACGATTGCAGTGTATCATACATCAAAAGTCTTATAGAATCATCAGGTGGACGATGCCATGCTTATTCTCCAGCCGATAATGTATTTTTCAGTGACTCTAAGCCTGATGAAGATGTTCAATTTTTAGCTATCAATACAAGCGCACTTAATGGAATTACATTCAAGGGCCTTGAAACCATAGTTGTGTTAGGCATTGACTCCATAAAGAACTTAACCAACTTTGTTACAATTTGTGGAAGGTTTCGTGATTCCACGGGGTTGATTTCTCATACCGAATATGATACTTTTGGTGAAGCTGTTGAAAGGCCTATTCAAAACAAGCTACTAGTACTCAACTGTACACTTGATTTTCAAACTTTAGAGCGTACCTACTTGGAAGGCTTGTGTGTGAGAGGTGGGCTCTTGAAACAGTTTTCCATAGTAGGCAAGACTAAAGAAGCCGAAAACTGACTTCTTTGACGGAAGTAATCAACATAATTTACAACGCCATCTTGCTCATATATCTAAGATAGAGACTAATCCTTTCAAATCTGTATATACTCTTCTCTACTTTTCAACCGCGTTCATTATTACATTAATAGCCTCCAGCTTCAGCTTCTCGATATTCTGTCTGTTGGAGAGAGTAGTTTCCTGTGTTTCGACCTTAGTCACTTCTGTCTGCTCCGTTTGATCTTGTACTTCATCAGACACCATCATTCTTATCTTACTCTCAACATTTTTGCACGTTGCTTCAATTTTATCGATTGTGGCTTTATCTTGACGTATTTTCTCCTCAAGTTTCAGTATTAGACCTTCTCTAGATTGATGCAGGCGGTAACTATTAAGAAGATGATGGAGATTGATTAGTATAATCTTAATATCATCAATCTTGGAAAACGAGAGGCTCGGATTTTTCGAAAGAATTCCAATCAATTCCAGAAAGTTCAGAAGCAACGATCTAGTCATCTTCTTGAGCTCATTGATCCTTTCTTGCGTGAATATTTCTTCTTCACCATCTGTTTCAGTTACCTTATCATAAAGCTGAGCAACTCCAGATTCCTTTAAGGTTATAAATCTGTCCTCAAAGTTCCATATATCTCCAAAAGACCGATAGCTTTCCCTATTTGGAGCGTTGGGAGGAACCAGAAACCTAAGGTCTTTGATACTAGATATTATCTCGTCAGCCTTTTCCTTGTGTAACTCTCGAAGCTTTTCGACCTGCTTGACATTTTCGTCACTGAAAAACCGAATATATGGAGGGGGCGGCGGATAAAGTGACGATACGCTATCACTCTGACTTTCACTCATCATGTGAAGCGCTTACAGGTATATGCCAAGACCTCTGTGTTCCTCAAAAGACACGCTTAAATGGTGACTATCGGTGATCAAATTATTTAGATATTTTTGTTGATCACTTTTTCTTGTATATAAATTAAGTTAACGTAATTGAGAGGGCTATAGTATTGTTGTGAACAGTTGACTGTTTAGTATTGTAACAGGTCTTTGGATGCATCCAGCGCAGACACATATTATTCAGAAGACATAGTTGCATATGCAATACAAAAGATCAAGCCATGTCGACAGATCAAATGGACATTGACGTGCCTGGTAAGTGGAAGGCGTTTTAGCTGATGACACGGGCAAGAGCTGTTAATACTAACATCACATACAACGTACTTATAAAGTAACGGAACTGGCAGCAGTTGACACTGAAAGTGAGAAGAAGCCAAAAAAGAAGCGTTTTGAGGTGAAGAAGTGGACGGCTGTTGCTTTTTGGACGTGGGACCAAAACAACGAGACTTGTGCCATTTGTAGAAATCACCTCATGGAGCCTTGTATTGAGTGCGCCTCTGTCAGTGGATCAGGCAGAAACGGTGCTAGGGTGAACTGTCCGAGGGCTGTGGGTGTTTGTAATCACTCATTTCACCTACACTGTATTGATACGTGGATTATTAAGAGAAACTCATGTCCCTTAGATAGTTCTGAATGGGCGATTAAGGAGCTACTGAAGAATTAGCCTATCAACTAGGTGGGAAAATATGTTAAATACGAGTTATAAATCAGAACGAAAGGTTCGATTGATTACCAAGCTTGCAGCTCTTCATAATAGTCCAGTCTTCCATTGTATCTAGCAGCTTCAACGGCTGCTGCGTGTCTTAAACGATCACACATTGTCGCTGGAGCACACGATACCACTGAGATAGAGCCTCCATTAATCTCAGATACCTCTTTTGCTAGCAAGTTCATCATATCTGGTCTTCCATATTTATAGTTTATGAAATCCAAACCATCTGATTCAAGGGATACTTCTTTTTCAGCCGAATTTTGATCCGAAGATGATTTGGAAACCTCCATAGAATCAACGGCATCTCTGGTAAGATAAATATCCACTTGAACCCTAGAGTCCTTTAGTTTTGCCAGCTGTGAGTTTTGGTAAGCAATTTGAGTTCTGTTTCTGTGAACCCAAATGAGCTTAACTGGTTTAGTCGAGTCACTTTGTGCTAGTTTGACAGCATGGTCCACTATACCGGTAGCCCCTTCTCCACCACAGATGAGAAGGGTGTTGTCATATTTTGTTGCAGGAGTTGATTGGCCATATGGACCTTCTAAAGTCACCTTCTTGGTCATCTTACCTCCATTTTTCAGTAGCTGACGATATATCTTTCCAGTGATTCCACTTTTATGTTTGATATAAAAGGCCAACATCTCACCATCATTAACCACAGTAAACGGATGATTTTGAAAGAAAAGCCATGGATCAGAAAAGTATACATATGCATATTGGCCTGGTGAGGAAGTGAAAAGCTTGGGCTTTTTCATTGTAACTTTGAAGCAAGTCTCACTGACAATCTCCAACTCTGCCGTATGCCAGCCGAACATGACCAATCTAATTACTCTAACAAGACGATCAAAGAACCACGCAGCACACGAGGCAATAAGCCACTCTGTCCATCCAAGGACCCTGCAATGATACCAACACAAGATTATGAAGGCCATCACCAATAAAATATGCGAGTATAAGAAAAGTTCATAGTATCTGCTTCTTAGTGGATGAAGGGCGCACAACAAGATGACACCAGCGACCACAGTTGCTGCAACACCGGCAGCGAAATAAAGGTCTTGAAGATATTCAACATAGTATCCTAAACATGAAATGGTGAATACAGCCGAGTGGATCACAGCGTTAAGGAACATGTATCTTGCTAGAAGCTTGTGAAATTGAATAAAACTGGAGTATGGAAAACCTGTTAAGTACAGCAAGAAGTTATTGCGGCCTGAGAATAAAACCAGAAGTGGGATTTCGGCAAAGGAAATGATTCCTGTTCTATCAGCTATGAATCTCTGCAGCTCCTCAAGTTTTGTGTCAAATAGAAGCTGTTGGGCGTTGATCTGATAATCACGGAACCAGACTGCCACTTGGACAACAGTGAATCCAAAGCATATCAAGGTGTCTAGTCTGTTAGGCAAAATTGCCGAAAAGATCCTCAAGGCGCTGGCTGGTTCTGCGTAATGTCCGTTTGGTAACAGGGCTGGCATAGTCACATAACTTCTGAATTTGTTAGTCAAAGGCCCAGAAATCTTTTGAAGCAAACCCATTTTGGTTAGGAAGTTGCATATGGTTGCTATGAGCATCACCAATCCAAAATAACAGTTTAGAGTGATTCCATAGTATGTGCTCATATCATAGTTGAAATAGAAACTTTTATACTGGTCAACATATTCACCTACAAGTGTTTGGTTAACCAGGAACGGAAGGTATTGTGGCAGAGAAGCATTCACATTTGAAAGATAGTTTTGTGAAGCGTTTTCATAGCTTGCTTTAAAGTACTCTGGCGTGTACATCTCACTTTCGGCTGCTTCTGAACAAGCAGAAGTAGCTGTCTTGAAAATATCCTGAAGTGAGTCTTCGTCATCGCCCATATAACCTGCCATACACAACAAGATGCTACCAGCTTGAGGAGGATATCCACACAGCTGGCCATAATATGTACCGTTAAAGTCGAACAGATAATAACCTACCACAGAAGAGCAGGAATACATGACCTCAGCCCCAATCTTGTTGAGCATTCGTGTTCTCCAATCTAGTTCTTCAGCCTGTGCACTGTAGAGGAGGAAGAACAAAGCTCCACAAAGGAGCAGATGTATTTTGCAGTACATTTCAAGTACTAAGATCTGAGACTGATTACAACAGTTATCAAAAGTCTATAATATTTCAAAGATCTGCTAAACTTCTACAATGCTTTATATATCTACAAAAACCAGTTGTGGAATGGGAGGAGCAAAAAGAAGGGCTAAAGAACTAGACTAAGAGAAAAGATTCGCCAATTGTCTATGTGCAAAATACAAATATCCCACGCATAGGGGCTCTTCATGTGCAACATAGCCAATGGTAAATAGATAAAAACAAAAGCACCCAAGATAAAGTGTTCACGGTGCATACTAGAGACTAAGTTCCGCCTATGAGAGGATGTGTTTACGCAAAAATATGCACTCTATCAAATGAGCCCTTGTTCTCCAGGATAACCCTATTATGCACATCACATTTCTACTTTTATGAGGTTGAGCCTTGCTAACTCAAGTCCTCTACCATTTGGCAGGATATTTCGGTGATAAACAAGATACAGTGGTCTGAGAGGTAAAGCAATTGAAAAGTTTTCAACAGGGGCTCAAGGGACCCGCTCTTCTATTGTTGAAGTGGTTTAATAACCTACTTCGCAGGAAGTGCTGATCGCATTGTTCTTCCCTGTTTGTGTGGCACCATTGAAGTGTCAGTTACGGCACTCTTTGTTTCTCTAACGATTATTCGAGATCTGCAACCAATAACATGAGCCGCACATAGGTTTGCTTATTTATGCTTAAACTTTATTATGGAAATACCGTTTCAAGGTGGAATAAGGCACACTACGAGATTCAAAGGGTTCAACCAATTGCGGTGTGTCTATTAAGAATATACATATCGGCTGAATTTTGTGATATTATGCGTCACTGAAAATACGTAGCATGAACAAAAGAAGCTTGGCCTAGGAAAGAGAGGTCTTGGCCTTAATGGGTCGACTACCTAAGACCTTGGCAAGAAAGCTTGGCTGGCGCTCCACAACAAAGGAATGTTGACCATAATTTTAATAAGCCGCACCACATTTTGTAATGCCTCGGCAGCAGCCGCCATAGCTGTATAATCGGGGTCTGCTGATGGAAATGATAAAACCCTCATCTAAGAAACAATACAAAAATTATTCTAACAATAGCCATAATGCAGACTATGCATAGCTGTTACAGACGGCTTAGGCCTTTTCTCAGATTGTTCTCTGCTACCAAAGTAGATGGCGATCCTCGTTCTCGCCATCTACTTTGTGGTAAATTCAAGATTAACAAGATTAATACATCGGAACAATACATTCTTCTTACTATATGTTATTACTGCTTTTGTCGAGGCAGAAGCTTCCACAGCTCCTTGAACGCGTCAAACAAATCTCTGATTTGGTTTTCTTCAACATTAACCAACTTCCAGCTGGAGTTGTCGACCGCAATCAGCTCCTGAAGACTCCGGTTAAGAACCTCCAAGTTGAGCATGAATTTCATAGCCACAGAATCATTGAACCCATCAACGGCCATCTGAATTAAAGTACTTATTTGTGGATCTGACTTTTCGTCATGACTTTCAGAAACCAGCCCCACGGTTCGTAAAAAGTTTGATTGCCGGTACATGGCTACGAAGTAGTCCATACGTTTTCCATATTCCTTTCTTCTCAGTTGTAATTCCTGTGTGACGTCCATGGACTCAAGTTTCGAGTCAAGATATTTGCTTAATGCCTGTTAATCTCTGTTAGTAGTCCCTTCAGCCAATCATCTCCCTTCGCAGGGTCATAGCCAGTAGATGTTTCTGGTGCACGGATGGCTCAGCACCCGAAGCGAAAATTTTTTCACCTTCTGGGCTGCGGAGACCAAAAAGCACACAAATACTGAAAATAGCAGGAATCATCTTCACTTACATCGATCTGTTGCAACAGCTCCGGGTACTGGAATATCGTCAGCATCATGCAATCCTAGAGTCAGTAGCAGTTATAACGATTGATGTCTTATCGCGACGTTTAAGCTCCAGCCCTGCTGACGGTGAAGTAGAAGTAGCTTTTATGTGGAAAACTCCTCAAAGTTTAAGCCGAGGAGTAAATTCCAACATGATGTGCTCTAGACTCAACGGTTTTAGAGGCTGTGCGCAATTACTAAAGGTAATTGACACCGTTGTAATAACAGTGTAGTGTATTTGCACGGCCATAAAACAGGCGGTTGTTGACTCGGATTACCGGCGTCATTCTGTAGGGGGTGGTAGAAGCCGCACAGACCTGGTAGCCATACACTACCTGGTGTCTAAGAAGCCTTATTGTTCAGAGTAGGAACTATCAGCGTCTTCGAGTGTATGTTCAATGGAAAAAGTAAGTCCATTAGTGTCGTCTGCGAGCGGTGTTTGTTGTGAGGTTGCATGATTACAAGAGCCAAAGTCTTTCCAGTTCTCGACTCGTTCGACATGAAATGAGCCTGTATTTGAGTCGAGTTTAGATTTTAATTGTTGAATCTGGAGGTTGTCATTTCTTAGAATCCAGTAGATGGTGATCAGGATGATCATATTGATGGAGAGCAGAGCCAATATTAGAGGAATGGAGTTGAACATGAAAATGAATTGATGCAGTTGATGATCGTGACGTTTGTAGAGTTTAATGGCGACGACGAAAAGTAGCACAACGGACTCTGCAGCGTAATAGGTAGCCGAGACAGCCACAACATTAGAATTTCGCAATATTGTAAGCATCTGAGCAATCTTGCCAGAAAGTAGCAACACAAATGAAACCATTCCTAGTAAGAATGCTTTATTTTGGGATAGAGTATGATACGGCAATGAATCTAGGATCTGTGATCGAATAGGATGGGCATTTGAGTGTACAGGTGAGACTGCCAATAATGCAGCAAGCACTGGCGCGGTTTGAGGAATGTGCGACCCCAGAAAAGATGTAGGAGGAACAGGATTGAAAGTATTGACGTCTTCGAAAGAGAACATCATACTTTCTGCCGCCATAGAGCGAGGCGAATACTGAGTGCGTTGTCGAAAGAATGAGTTTGGAGAGAATTCAAAGGCCCTGTACTGATTTGGAGAGAACAATACGTGATCTCCTGTAAAATTCACTAGCGGTGTTTCTCTTGTAACAGGATTATTTTGAAGAGCGCAGTCTTTGGTTGCAATGATCTGACTATAACACTGAAGAGCAATATAGATATATAATGCTGTTCGCACCGAAACAGAAACAATGTCTAAGATAAGCTCATTTGTTGGCTTCTCAGAATCTATAGAATAAAAGCATAGCGTGATGATATCATTAAGTATTTCCAATACAACTAGCAATGTGGACAAGTTGAAATATCTCATGTAATAGTGATTGTTGAGGATGACTGTGTTGACCATCAGTTGGAGCATCGGCAGTACCCCATATATTAAGTTGAGTGCCAGAACCACCGTATCAGCAGTCATTAAGGCCATAATGTATACCAACGAATGACTTTCTCCATTTGGCTTCAAAAGCCGTCCGTTAGTCTTGTCGATGTCAACAACTTTATTTAAGTCGTAAGCAAGTTGGATAGTTGTAAAGGAATCACTCAACCTCAAGATTTCTACTCTAATCCCTCCGCAAATGTTAACAGAAACCAAGTAGCAGAGCTAACTTCAACAACAAATTTTAGTTCCAGCAGGAGTGACGTCGACAACCAAAACAATTCGCTCGCTCACGCTTCCTTATCGCATTGATAAGAAAAATTCTTATCTATTCTTCCGAAAAAGCCACCATTTCCGGAATCAAGGGAAATGGAGGGCTCCAATTGGGCCAAACGTTGGATGACTGAGGTCTGCTACTACTCTGTATGCTAATTACGCCATATTTCAATTTGACAACGTGTTTGTGGACGGATGCAGGTGCTAGAAAACGTTGCTGAGTTGAACGTCGATGATCAGCAGACTAAACGGTTGCATGATGTCAAAACCTAAAGGTCAAGGAGATTAGCATTTTACTGTTTAGAGGGCTTCCACACAATAAGCATTAATGCCCGATTACTGAATGCAGAAAAGCGCAGCTTTGGACTAAATGAGTTCGGAAGTGATTCTATTGGAGAGTCGACGAAGAGGCGTTGCTAGATCCACGTGAGGAAAGAAAAATAATGTACTTTTTTGGTGGCTCAAGAGGGATCATAGTTACCCGGACAGACGCGTCTACCAGGGTCGATAGCAAAAACATAAAACTCTTAGCACGCACTCACTGGATTAGAGTATGCTGGATAGTTGCTTCAAAATGAGGTGTCGACAAGGAGGCTAATTAATACAGGAGAGGTTACATTTCAGCATACCCAAAAATGGGGAACATTCCGTCAAACCTGCTAGATGATCTTTCAGAGGGGACCAATTGTAAGTAGTGCAGGTCAGATGATTAGGGTTGCGGACCGACAAATAACTAACATAAGAGTTTAGTTGGATCTGATGAGATTGATCGGCTTGCAAAGCGATTTATGAAGCTTGATGCTGACAATTCCGGAGCGATTGACAAAGAAGAATTTCTTTCGATACCAGGGATAGGACAGAACCCATTGGCAAAACGTGTAATAGATATATTTGATACGAATAAAGGAGGAGACATTGACTTCAAGGAGTTTGTGACTGGGCTTTCGATTTTTTCCTCAAGCGGCTCCGTGGATGACAAGCTCAGGTTTTTGTTTAGTGTGTACGATATTGATAACGACGGGTTCATATCCAATGGGGAATTGTTTTTGGTATTACGAATGATGGTTGCTAATTCTCTTACGGATCTACAGCTTCAACAACTAGTTGATAGAACAATAATGGAGAGCGATCAGGATGGCGATGGTCGTTTAAGTTTTCAAGAGTTCAAGAAAGCCATTGCTCATACTGAAGTGGCTTCTAAATTATCATTAGATGATAAGATTTAGATATCTGCACAGGACATGGATATAATTTAGCTTATGCATTCATTCGTAGGACGATGCGAATCTGTAGTCTGGTACTAGCCAGCATAGGCCAATTTAGTCCCAGTATGGACCCTGTTGTGCGTTGAACCAGCTGGAAATATTGACTCCCGCTTAACAGCGCTCAACATATTTTTTCTTATCTAATAATTTTATTATAAACAAGGTCTACTTCTAAACAAGAGCAGATATGACCGAGTTGGTTTTCGATAGCGAGAAAGAGATGTCACACTCTACTTCGACACCCATCAAGTTTGAAAGCTCATTTGCAAAGCGTAATAAGGTCCATTCGTTAAGCTCAGGTAAGTATCGACACATTTCAGCTTAAATGTTGCTTCTGTTAAAAGCCCCCTGCAGTGACTGACTAATGCTTTGTTTGATTATAAAGAGCACCTTTCCAGGATAGTCAAAGACAATGACTCTCAGGAAGACTTGATCCCTTATACGACTCATTCGAAGGAATCTTCGCCAGTGCCGCCTGCTTTCGATAGTTCGCCTTCGTCATCTACACAACACACCAGTTTTAATATGGGCCCGTCTCTTGAGGAGGGTTATAGAGACAAATTCCATCAGTCTATGATGAATGAGCCTCCACTTTTACATCCAGATTCTTCATCAACTATGTTATGGCCTGAGTTTTCTACTGCTAGCTCGTCCCCTGCTACCGAAAGCACCCTCAATTTCACCTTCAACAATCTATCTTTGAGTGACAAATCCGTGATCAAACATCCCACACCATACGTGATTCCCTCTGGTTCAATCTCTGACAGACTGCACAGCCCTCCAAAGGACTTACCTCTGGTACCATCGCTCGGTCTTGTTGATGATCCACAACATTTTTTGAAGAACCAAGAGATCATAGTCATGAATAAGCTACATGACTCAATTGACAAACATCGAGAGTATCTTTCTAATGGAAGCAGGAAAATCAACAAATCAAGATATAAGCTTTTGAGCCTGTTTAACCAGCTTTATCAGGTTCATCAGGCGATGAGAGAAATCTATACAACTGAAAAACTCAACAAACTGTCTATTCTTGAAGACTTCAAAAGACGGGAAGGCAAGAAATCCCGCCTAACAGCTAAAATAGAAGAGATCGAAAATACAACATCTGAAGGAATAAGCTATAAACAAACCTTCAATGAATTGACAAGTGTCAATAATGAAATATATCAACTGGAAACAGCTCTTTCAAAACTAAAACATAGACAAAAGATCCTTGATGCACAATTAAAAGAATCAAAATCCCTTCTTGATGTCAAACTTCATACCTATCTCGAATCATTGGATCAGTTGGACACAAAAGAATTCAATGAGATTGGAGCACTTCATTCGAGTAAAATAATAAAAAAGCAGTTGAATCCTAGTGCAATTATTGAAAACTTAGATCTACAGCTGGATGCTTTAACAGACATTACGGACACTGCCCAACAAAAAGAGATTAACTTTAAGGAGAGCTCGGTATATCTAAGTGATATATTTGACAACCTTGTTAGATCTGAAACGACACTTCGTTCAATCATATCAACTAGAAACATAGAAAACCAAGCGGACCTTCTAATGAAAAACATCACCGAACTTCACGCCTACCTGCAGCAAAGACTATCCCAAATTGAAGACCTCAACATGCCATATGCTAGAACCATACTCTTGGACGAAATGAATACTACTGAAAGAGCCCTGAAAATTGTGAAAGGTGAAAGCACTGCTGACGCTGCAACTTCTCTTAAATCAATTACGTCAACTGGAACAGACTCAAAATCCTCATCTCGCCATATGTCCCCAGTTTCTGGTGTTCCGCATTCTTTCCCCATTCAACCAGCCTATTCGAATCCTGTTACATCCACCACTGTTGCGTCACCCACCCCAGAGATCTCAAATGCCAATGGGATTAAAAATGACAAGTACATAACCATAAGCAATGTGATTAAGAAGAGTAAAGGAGCAAAGAAGGATTAATTTTATTTGATGTGTCTGATTATTAAGTCTATTAATGATTGTGAGTTATGGACGTTCATTTTAACGCGACGAGTGATGCACACTTTTTGAGGTCTTCAGTTTTGAGTTAACCAAAGCCTTAGGAATTCCACGTTTCTTCTTGCTTATCTTGATCATTCCGAGGTTTTCATTTGCTGATGACTTGGAAGTTGGAGGTTGGCCTTTCTTTTTAGATGGTTTAGAAGCCCCACCTGGCATTGGTCCTACAGGCAAAGCTTTGGTGATCACAGACTCGTCAGACTTAAATCTGACGGACTTAGGCCCAGTAGGTAATTGCGAGTTTTTTAGATCTTCTGTATCAGCATTGTCTGCCACATGATTTTGATGCTGTTTGGATTGTTTCACATACTCTTTCTCATCTTCATCCGTTTTTTGATTCTTTTCTGAAGATGTTCCAGAGAATTTTCTCTTGTGACCTTTTACAACAGAACTATCTTCAGCTGTTTTCTGGTTAGAAATCACACTGGAGAGCTGGAAACTAGAATCAGCTTTCAGATTCCTGGTGAATCCCGAATATGCATTTGTGAGCAGTCCTCTTGAAGAAGAGTCATTTATGAGATCATACCACGTCTTATTGCTTATCAAGGTATCTTTCGAGCCAATCATCCACAGGGAAGATCGTGCTCTTGTTAAAGCCACATTCATTCTTCTTGTATCGGCCAAAAATCCCACGCCCCCAGCGTTTTCGCCTGCTCTTACACAAGAGAATATGATGATTTCCTTTTCCTGTCCCTGAAATCCGTCCACTGTATTGAAGTCAATCTCTTTGGTAATAGGGAAACCGTACTGTTTCATAAACGTGTCTTTGAGACATCTGATTTGCTCTTTATAAGGAGATATGATACCTATCTTTCCAGACCAGTTTATATCAGGAAGTTTTTTGAATAGAAACTGGACTATTTCTAGGGCTAGTCTAGCTTCGTCAATATTGAAAAGAGATTTTGTTCTTTCATTTTGAGTATGTCTTCCCTTAATATCAAAAAATCTATACGGACCAAATGCAGAGATTTGATTCCATGGCCTGCTGTTCAATTCATTCAAGTTGGGACCGTCAAGCAACTTCGAGTTGTAAAACTCTTTTGAGGGGAACCTTGAAATTTCAGGATGCATCCGGTACTGAACATCCAATAGGTACACGGAATCCTTGTGATTGTTCTGCATTCTTACAAACAAACTTTGTTCATAGTTGAAAGAGGCTGCTTTTTGCGAAAGAACAGTTGGCGGCAACTGATTCGGATCACCAACCATAATACATCTCTTGCAACCATATCGAAGAGGAATAATGGCACTCAGCTCAATACATTGAGCAGCTTCATCAAGAACAACAACATCAAACGTCAGAGACATTCCAGCCAAGACGTCGTGAGCAGAACCAGAAAGCGTAGCGCAAACCACTTCAGCAGAGTTGAGAATCTTGAACTGTAAATTCCTTCTTTCAATCTCCCTGGTTCTATGACTTATTGCTCGCTCTTCCCTCAACATATCCAATCGCCGTCCAAGTTCCTTACGCTTTTGGACTACTTCCTGCAATTTCGACTCTGTTTCAGAAATTTCACTAGCAGACATGTGCTGATCCGAAGCCAATTTATCTCTCAAAAGGTCTCGCTCTCTAATGCACTTTCTATGCTCTTCTCTAATATTAGAGTCGTCCGATGAAGTATTCAATGCTGAAAGCTGTGAGTCAACAAGCTCTTCTAGTGTTGTTGACTTCACCTGAGCATTGACAGCATCCGATCTACCAAGTCGTACAACCTTAGGATTGAAATCCTTCCCTGCTGCGTTTTTAATACCTCCCATAAGTCTCAATACCAATTCATCAACCGCCGCATTTGAGGGAGCAGTTATAAGAACTTTCTTCTTAGGCTGGTGTTTAGCAGCATCCTTTGAAGGATTAGGTATTGTCGATTTGGAATCCAATGCTCCCGAGGTTATAACATGTCCTACTATTCCAAGAATAGTTTTTGTTTTACCTGTTCCAGGCGGTCCCTGAATCAGCGAGAACCCTTCGTTCTCAACCGTTCCAGTAATTGCAATGGCTTGAGACTCATTCACATTGTATATTTTCTTAGTCTTTGAAATTATACTTTCGTTAATATGCTGAGGAACGGAAGGAATAGCCTTAATAATTTCAGTGGAAAGATCATAGTATGGTAGACCCTCCAACGAAGAAAACTCTCTTTCAATTGTTGTCATTTGAATCACTCGCATTCCAATAATTTCACAAGAAGGGTTTAAGAATGAAAGTATAGGACATGAACTTGCCACCCGAACTGTTACATCAGAATAGCTTCCATTATTACGCTTTATCTCTTTGACTTTCGCAAAACAGCCCTTGGAACATTTACTAAGTTGCGAACGCTTAGGTGGTGCTCCATCTTGATCTAGATTGTCGACAACCAAAAGTACAATCAAGTCGCTTTCTGTGATACACTTCTTATCTGAGATCATTTCTGTTCTCACAGAAGTGTAAACATCGAAAAAGTTATCTGTTACGGATCTGGATCCTATAGATAAACGAAATGGAGTTTCTTGAGACATTTCTTTAGCCCTTTGGATAGCCTGCCAACATTCTAAGAGCAGTAATGGTTCAAAGACTTTTCTGTATTCCAAAGGTGACTCGAAAGTTGAGGAAATAACTGAGTATGAAGTTTCGTTTTTATCAGGATACTCGTCGGACTTGAAATACGACCACGCGAGAACTTTACGATATAATGGGTTCATATCGGCATTGAGACGCAATCTCATCAGTTCTTCGTTCTTTTTCTTTTGATTAACATTGGTTGCTGCTGGTTTGTTACGGAGGAAGTTAGTTGAGAACTTTGAGTTTCCTGAATGCAACGACTGGATAGTTTGCTTAGACTTCTTCAGCTTTTCAGCAACCTGTTCTTTTGTGAAAAGAGCATCATCTTCCGCATCTGTCTCGGAATCAGAACTTGCGTTGTCCTGATCAACAATCTGTGTTTCATCCTTCTTGCGTTTGTTAAATCCGGACGGTCTTGGTGCCGCTGGCACTTTTGATAATTGACTTTCTCGCTGTATCCTTCTCTTTTCCGCTAACTGTAGCTTAGCCTTCTCAAGTAGTGATAATCTCTTTGGCGCAGCCTCATGCTCAACTTTTTCCGACAATGAAGTCAAAAAGCTGGTGATAGAAGGTTGGTATTTACCGGAAGGCATAGCCTTGCCGCTAGCTTGACCAGTAATGCTTTTGTGATGCGATGGGTCACTCTGATCATCACCAGATCCCTTGCGGCTATCCACAGAGGCAAGAGTGGAGTTTTTTCTGTATTCTTCAGCCTCAGAAACAATGCTGACAACCAGAGACTCATTGAACCTTCTGGCTCTCAGCAGGATCTCACCACGTTGTTCATCAGATAGCTTGTTGTTGAATCTCTTTGCCTTAGAACAAAGCTTTGTCAAGGTGATAAGTGGACTGTCTTCAAATTCGAGATCCAACTCAATTACCAAATCCAGAATATTCAAGGTAAGCTGGACAGATAAGACAAGTAACCCTGAATCGCTTAAACGAAGCCAATTGATAATCTTTTCAAACGCAGCTAAAACAGGATGAAAGAGACTCTGTTGTATATCTTTGATTTGTTCTGACGAAGCCCCTTTAAATTCAACAGAGGCAGTGAGTATCTTATAACCATCCAAAAGTGAATGAGAGAGATCCAGGACATCTCGTGTAAACTCCATCAGATTTTTGGAAACCTTCTCAGAGTATTCTCTATTTTGAAGCAAGGCCTTCACAGCTTCATAGCTAGTTGACCAGGAGAAAATAGCAGTGTAAATCATTGCTAGAAACTTCCAACAACTCCCCCAAAGCTCAACAATCTGAACTCTTTCTGTATGGTCAAGATTTATGGATTCAACCAAGATTCCACGGACAGGATCGAAAAGACAAGTACTGAAATCCATCAAGGTTCTGACACCTCTCTTACTAGCCGGGAAATGCTCTAGTTCTGTTAACGATGTTATTGCCTTTGTCACGGAGGAAATGGAAGTGGTGAAACTAAGAGATAGCGCTTCCCTGATGGCCTCAAATCTACCATCAACATCAAAACTTTCATAAAGAAGACTGACACCGCTCTCATATGCCTTTTCTTCAGCGGAAAATATGCAACCCCAAATACCTGAAGCAGATGAGGGCGTAGAGAGAAGCACCTTCATGTTGGTTTTATCAAAATACTCAGTCACTCTGTTGTAAAGGTTTTCTATACCAGAGACAAGCTGAGAGACATACTTATTCTGCTTGCTGCAGCATGCAACCAACTCTCTAACTTCCGATTCACCGAAGTCTTTTGATCCCTTGTATTTCGACTTCAATAATGTAATATCAATTGAAAAAACACGGGAAATTCCCGATAAGCTGCTAATTACCTCTTTAGCGAACTCAATGTCATTTATGAAGAGCTTTCTTTCTAAAAGTGCCCACAAGTGAGGATTAAAATGCGAGTTCACTGTAGAGTCGCCTTTATCAAGATAATGACCAGCATGTGACAGGAGCGTAATATCAAACTTCATTGCTAAATGGATAAGACGAAGTGCTTCTGGCTTCACTTTTTCGTTCATCGACGCATCAAATAACACAATCGCTTTCTTATCAATAAGAGCTCGAGCATCTGACAAACTGTAGAGCTCTACAGTCAATTTGGGATCATAAAACTCGTTTTTCAGCTCCAGTTGATCAGCCATTAAATTGATACCAATGCCTGTAACCAATGTACCATATGAGGGCTCTTTTACTTTATCAACGAAGAATTTGAAGACGATGCACGCACTTTGGGCTTGTTGTGACTTTGTTATGCTTTTCATCAAGGGAAAAATCCAGTTAATTAGATCTTGAAATAGGGCTGACAATGAGGAATCAGCCACGATATTCTCTTTAAGCTTCCCAACCTCTAAAGCTTTCAAATATTTGGCAAAATGAGGACTATTAAATGAAACATCAAAGAAGTTTAAGTAAGTGAGAGGCTTGACTTGTTCCCAAAACACTGAATCCATTCTAGCCAGAAGAATAGCAAAGGTACGCAGTAAAAAGGGAAGGGGTTCATCAAGATATGACATTATGTGATTTATGAAAACCCGGAAAAGAGACACCACTTTGAATGAAATTGTACTTATGTATGCTTCAGAGGTAGGAGGTGATGCAAGCCTCTCAACTATAGTTTCTGAAGAACAAAACCTCAGTATCGGAACCATTCCTGCCCAAAAGCGAATGCACCTCTGTGAGTTGAACAAGTCTGGATTCTGAATGTTGAAGAAATGAAACTCATATTCCTCCATAACCAACGGAGAAAATGTCTCAGGAGGAAATAGCTTACTATTCTTCTGGTCATAAGGAAGGCAAGACAATGCCCAATTTCTTTCGAAATCGGACCCTTCTCCCAGAAAATAAAGTAATCCAGGAAAGAGGTCTATATCTGGCTTTATGGGACGAACTCCTGAGATTACCTCCAACATATGGGAGAATAGAACGTGTAGATCTGAATTTACTCTCAGTAAGCTGGGACACAATAGGCATTCAGTCAAACAGCATAAGACGCTCTTATTTTTATAAAGATCTTGATCTTCTTCAAATTTTAGCTCCTTCAAACTATTTAAAAGAGATAAGGCTTCCCATTCAAAGATGCGTCTCATCACGATCTGTACTTTGTCATATGGCAAGTTTCTCTTCAAGATAAAGTCGTACCTTATTTTAGATCTGGACTCATGAAATCCAACAGAGCATTTTGGACATGAACTTAAAGAAGAACGAGTTACTTGTTTCAGAGTTTTGAGAATCTCCGAATCATCAAACGCAATTGAGATCACCAACATGTGACATATTATACAAGAATTGAGTTTGTCGCAAAAGTAATGTGAATCACTAGGCAGAGAAGAGAAGTAGTCAAAGCATTCGGCAAAAACCTCTTGCTGAACTTCGTCATCATTTGGCTTCAGATGCGATTGATCTATTTTTTCCACTATTTCAAGAGCTCTTTTATGCTGGCTCATAATAGTTCAAATGCTTCCGGTTATCAGAGTTTCGTACTAAAGCAGGCCAATGCCCATTAGAGTGTAAAAATGTTGCAGTCCAGCGAGAACGCGGTGATCGAAAGGATCATGATTAGAGTAGTCTCTCGTAAGTAATTTTTACTCACCTAACGATCGCGTTGATTTTCCGTCGACCGACGCGTCTTCTTTTTGACCCGAGGCAATGTTACAGCCATATCTACGAAATAACACATTGACTTTGTTCAGTGATTACAAGAAGCTATGTTTGGACCAGGGCATCGTTGGATGGTAACTATTCAAGATGAGATGAAATATGCCTCTTGACGTTGCCGTCATTCTTTCTGCTTCTATCTTTTCCCTTGTAAGGTGAAGTGTACTTGCACAAAACACATTTAGCGAATGTTAAAGCGGCGTAAGGATTCTCAGGTATACCTATATTGTCAAAGATTGTGGACGTCTCAGTTGAGGTCCTCTCCAACTCAACATCCTTCTTATAGCGGATATGAATCAAGTGGATTTTGTTTTCTGACCTTAGATGCTCAAGCCAGTTGTCATTATAGAAGAACAACTTGGTATCAAGCCGAAGATTCATTTTGGCGGACACCGTATCTCGAGTCTTTTGCTCCATATCACGTAGCTCTTGCAGTTTTTCGTAGGTCAGTCTGTACTCAGGACCTGTGAATGTTACTCTATCAGCAACAGGAACTTCAACTGGTGGGTTAACCAAGGGAAATCGCCTTTTGGCCGAACGGGGGCTATCGAAACTAAGGATATCTGTTTGATTTGTCACTTTTGTCGTTGCACTAACTGACGGTAGCGTCTTCAAAGGAGCAGGAGTGGATATTGCCTCAATTGTACCCGACGATTGAACATTATCATTGAGTTCCAATCTAGGAGCATCATGATTTTGGGGTGCTGCTTGGGCATATGATATAGTCTTCATTGCATTTTTCGGTTGAGTCGTGTTACTCGTTCTCTGCTGTGCAGAAGCAGTCTTCTCTGAAGGCACCCTTGCATCTTTGGACGTTGAATTCACATCATCATCTGAATCATCAGAGTCATCCTCTTCGTTTAAATGGGTTACATATTTGTTGCCGGTAGCAGTAACAGTTACCGTAGAACATGATACTTCTCTGACATCAATATTAACGACAGAAGATCGAGGAAATCTTCGCTTGCGAGATTGCATCTTGTAAAAGACAAATATGTGTCGCTTTGATTAGCTGATGGTCTGAGGAGAGGCAATCGTAAGATCAAACGGTTGCGTAATGAACGCCAAATCTGCGGGTTTTCCAATTTTGAGTTTTCAAAGGCGATATGCGTGTTTACAAAAAGCGAAACTCAATTTATCTGTACCTTTTATATAGATATTCAGAAACATTCAGGGGAGCCGACAGAGCCAAGAAGGAATGTGTAACTGGACAGGTGAATGTGACAATCGATTAACATATCAGCTGACTGATTAGTCTCACTCATATCCCGTGATTCACTAGGTGACCACCAAAGTCTGGTCAAATCAGAGTGTCGGTCGTGCCCTACCCAATTCATCCACCAACTCAAGAAACTGCCTTCGTGTCTTCAATAACAATTCTCATTGATAGGCAGAAAACAGCAATACACAAACAAGTAAGAATAATTGAACAAGGGCTAAGCTAAGCGCACAGCTGAATCACACACAGTATTATAAACAAGTGATTTTCGGATATGAGGTATGGATTTTTCACATCATCGAATCAACTGCAGAACATGAACTGACAAGACAATCGAAATCGTCATAGTGGAAGATTTGTTAGAGCATCAAAGTACCGACATGTGTTTGGTCAACCATTCAAGAAGGAATTGTGTTACGAGAACCTTAAACCAACCCTGAATGCTTTTGACAGTAACATTGTCAAGAGCAATGGGAAGTACATATCCTTGAATTCCAATAGTATAGGAGCTTTCATTATAATTCCTGTGGATGAGGTTGGAAAGGCACCCGATAAGGTTCCTATGTTCAGGGGCCATACTGGAGGATCTGTGCTTGACACAGACTTTGATCCGTTTAATGACTATAAACTCGCATCTGCAGGAGAAGACGGTAAGATTTTACTTTGGGAAATTCCTGAGGATTTCACCTTCGCCAAGGCAGATCAAGATCACATTGTTGATGTTTCACCAGTTGCATCATTAGTTGGACACAGCCGTAAAGTTGGTCATATTCTTTATCATCCTGTTGCACAAAATGTGTTGGCTTCGTCTTCCTTTGACTATTCGGTCAAGATATGGAATCTAGAAACAAAGAAATGCGAAGTCACTCTTCAGCATAAAGATCTCGTTACATCGTTCAGCTTTAATTATAGTGGCTCGTTGATTGCAACAGCTTCCAGAGATAAGAAGATTAAGATTTGGGATACTAGAAGCGGAAAACTCATTTCTGAGGGAGCTGGTCATACTGGAGCCAAATCGACTAGGATATGCTGGCTCGGGAATACCAACAGACTCCTAACCACCGGTTTTGATCGTTTTTCCGAAAGACAGTTAGGTATCTGGAATACAGAAGCTTTATCTGACGGACCAATTGGAGGATTCTATTCTGTAGATTCTTCGTCAGGTGTCCTCATGCCTTTTTATGATCCCTCTACTCATCTCGTGTTCGTTGCTGGTAAGGGAGATGGTAACATTAGATATTTTGAATTTGATAATGATGAGTTATATCAATTGTCTGAGTATCAGTCGACTGCCCCACAGCGCGGATTTGCTGTTTCACCAAAGCGGTTTGTTAATGTTAAAGAGAATGAGATTGTCAGAGGATACAAATTACTAAATGACAACTCTATTGAGCCAGTATCATTCATCGTTCCTAGACGATCGGAGATGTTCCAAGATGATATTTACCCTGATTCTCCTTCCGGTACACCCGCTTTAAGTGCTGATGAGTTTTTCTCCGGAAAAGAAGTCAATGGACCCATCCTCATATCTATGAGAGACGTTTATGAAGGTTCCGAGACCCCTACATTGACTGCGTCCAAAGTTGCCCAAACTCCAGCACCTATAGAGGAAGAGAATAAGGAAACTCCTGAACCTGTGAAAGAAGATACAAAACAAGAAGTTTCAACATCTCCAGACACGACACCAGTTGTGAAGTTGTCTACTCCCAAATCTCGTGACGAGAAGACTGATAACTTGGTGAACGGAAAGGAAGTCAATGCACTACTAAACAAAGTCGGTAGCTTATCGGATGACGACACTCAAGATGTGGATGCTGGTGATGAAGAGGAATGGCAGTCGGTTACACCCAAGGAGATTATAGATGCGCAGCCTTCCAGCGTGAAAGAAGTAGTTACATCTGCGAAATCTGACACAAAGAAGAATGAGGAATCTACAAAGGAGACAACCAAGGACATTAAAGTCGATTCAACAACTGAAAAGAAGACAGACACTATAGCCGAATCTACGAAAGAGAAACCAACTCCCTCTGCGGTAGAATCGCCTACAAAGGCTTCCAGTGCTGCAACCAAGGTCAGCTCTGCGGCTGGAGGGCTTAAGAATTCTGTTGATCGTTTACAAACTTTAGTTTCTAATTTAGAGGCTACTGTTCAACAGCTGAAAAGCACCAATGAAAAGAAGGACGAAAGGCTCAGTGCTTTAGAGTCCAAGATTGATGCTCTCTTGGCAAAATAAAAATATCTGTTATTCTAGCTTTTCTTTGTATTTAGAACTGACTGTTGTACACCCAACTAACCACGTTTACCTGTTTTTGATGTATACAAATGCTCAACTATTGTGATCTCGGAGGAATTCCATGCATAAAAATCTCGATCTTGAAGTATTTTTCCGGACGGACTTGGCTGAAAACGGAGTTCCATTATTTTCGTGCAAGTGACGTTTTGCGTTCACAAAAGAAAAGAGAAGGAATCAAAGTATAAATATCCACGCTTGTCAAGAGATAGTGGATAGTGAGTTGTTGAATATCTATGAAGCATTCCAAAACATAACACGATGACTAAAGAAGAAACAGTAACCTCGTTCATTTTCAATGAGGACCTTACTCCATTGCCTAGGCCTGCTCCTACGCATTTACTGGAAAGAAGTGTGATGGACTTATTTTCATTGAAGGGTAAGATCTGTGTGGTGACCGGAGCTGCCAGAAAGCATGGAATTGGATACGCTGTTGCGGAGGCATTTTGCCAGGCCGGGTGTGAAGGACTTGCGATTTGGGACTATAACGATGCTTCAGAGACCGTCAATGAGTTAGCTACCACGTATGGTATCAATGTGAAGGGATATAGTGTCAATGTTGCATCATCAAAGTCAGTGGAGGAATGCGTTAACCAGGTGGTGAACGAGTTCGGAACAATCGACGTGTTTGTCGCAAATGCTGGTGTGGCTTGGGAAACTGGATCCATCTTGGAAGATTGCAATCATGATGATAAAAACTGGCATAGAGTTATGGACGTAGATCTCAACGGTGTTTATTATTGCGCCAAGAATGTTGGAAAGGTATTCAAGAAGAATGGAAAAGGCTCCTTGGTAATCACCGCATCCATGTCAGGAATCCTTGTTAACGTTCCTAACTTCCAGATGCCATACAATGCTGCCAAAGCTGCTTGCATTCACATGTCTAAATCTCTTGGAGTTGAATTTTCCACTTTTGGTGCTAGAGTCAATTGTGTTTGCCCTGGATACATGGACACAGGATTATCCGATTTTGTCGACAAGAAGATCATGGATCGCTGGTATCAACTGACACCTATGGGAAGACAAGGTATTACCAAGGAACTTGCTGGTGCCTATCTTTATTTTGCCTCGGATGCCTCCACTTTTACTACTGGGTCTGCTTTAGTGTGTGATGGTGGAATGACCGGTCCATGAAGTGACATACAGAAAGATTTGCTGAGATTGTTTTGTGAGCTGGCCTAATATGTTTAGATACTTTATAGAAAGGCTCTGCATCCACTATGATTTTAATTTTTAGATAGCATAAATAAAAAAACAAGCCTTCTTTCAAAGACTAAATAAAAAAGGCGAGGAGCTTTTTGTCAGTACAACCACCTGTCAGCGGACAATATCCACTACTAAGCACACGATGAATGGTGTCAAGGATACCACTTTCGATTCCTCGCTGTATCGGCCAAATCCGTTTGACGACATAACAGAAAGACTAATTCGAAGTCGAATAGACACAAATAATGAACCTTCTGAAGAACAAGAAGGCAGTTGCCACAGTTCATTCTCAGAGTCTGCTATTCGTAAAACTGCAAAAATACTAAGAGACATTCCTCTTATTAAGCATTGTATTGGTCCTCCAGACGAGAAAGCCGCTCAGATAAATAAGTTGATCGCTCAACAAAAGGCCGCCACCAGTTACCAAGAATGGGTGGAGACCAGTATCAAGCTTGATGAGCTTCTTGATAACAACAAATGGAAAAGGCGCATGGATTCGACCCTGTATGACTACGAGCTTGTGCAATCGAGGCTTGATGAGTTAAGGGAGTCACGATTATCTGGAAATTATAAAAAACTGTTGTATATCATCAGAACTACGTGGACAAGGAACATGGCAAATATGGACAACATCAATCTTTATCGACATTCCTCCGTTGGAACGAAACAGTTGATTGAACAGTATATCGAGGAGTGCGAGACATGTATTGCTGTTCTTTCTGATCCAAAGTGTCCACTGAGCGATAGTTATGTTTTAGGTATGCTTATGCAAACGAGTCGAAATTATGGGAGAGTTGCTATAACTATGAGCGGGGGTGGCTGCTTCGGATTATTGGAAATAGGCGTATTTGCCACACTATTAGAGCTAGATCTGCTTCCTAAAATTGTTTCTGGCTCTAGTTCAGGATCGATTCTCAGCTCAATAATTTGTTCAAAAACAAGTAAAGAATTGTTGGAGGTTCTCGAAACACTCGCAACTAGTCGATTTGAGGTTTTCGAGCCGGATGAGAACCCTGAAAGCTTTTTATCGTGTCTCGGAAGGCTTTTGAAACATGGAACTTGGTTTGACAATGTACATCTGCGAAACACAATGAAAGGATTCTTGGGCGACTTGACATTTAGGGAGGCATACAACAGAACAGGAAGAATACTTAATATTACAGTATCTCCTGCATCAGTGTATGAGCAACCCAGTTTACTCAACTACTTGACTGCTCCAAATGTTTTGGTCTGGTCTGCGGTATGCGCCAGTTGCTCGTTACCAGGAGTATTCCCATCGTCTACAATATATGAAAAGGACCTTAAAACAGGTGCTATTAGAGAATGGTCCAATCCTATGGTAAAATTTGTTGATGGTTCAGTGTACGCTGACCTACCAATCCGTCGCCTTTCCGAATTATTCAATGTGAACCATGTTATTGCTTGTCAGGTCAACCCCCATGTTGTTCCATTTTTGAAGATGTCAATTCAGTGTGTCGGCGGTGAAATAGAAAACGAGTATAGTGCTAAGTTCAAGCAGTTCTTGAATCAAGTGTACAGTCTTGTTTCTACAGAAGCGATGCATTACTTAGAGGTTGCGAAGGAATTAGGAATCGCCACTAATTTGGCTACGAAGCTTCACCAGGTTTTGTCACAACCGTATTCCGGCGACATCACTATATTGCCTGAGATAAGATTCAATGAGCTCAATAGACTGTTAAGCAATCCTACACCTGATTTCATCCTCGATTGTATTGTGAGGGGATCCAGGGCGACGTGGCCCAAAGTATCTATAATCAAAAATCACTGTTCGCTGGAATTCTGCCTAGACAGAAGCATTGCTATAATAAGATCGAGACTTATTTCAAGCTCAAACGTGAATTTAGCAAATATACCAGTTAGTCTTATCCAAGCAGAGAAGCTGCAAAATCCAGAAGAAGACGCTAGACGCAAACCATCTGAAAAGAAAAGAGGTCATCAACGAAGAAGATCAGAGACTTTGAGCGTTGGTAGTATGCTGGAAAAACATCTACTTTCCAAAAACTCGTTTCCTAATCTCAATATCAATAGAGAAATATCAAGTGCTCGCTATTCTGGCCGTTTACCGTCAACCCCTCTCCCACTTCATCCTCATGGTGTATCTCCACTCCCTGCAATACATAAAGCTGTCTCCATAACAACACCCCCTACCACAGGCGCCTCTGTGCATCCAAAACGATACAGCTTTGATGGGACACAGTTATCTGGTGGAACCGAAATATCGAGCGGTGGCAGTAGCTCATCATTGAACGCTGGTGCTTCACTAGAAAAGATACCTACGTTCAAAAGACATTCGCTACGATCGAGGTCATCGGAACATTTTTCAAGGCCTCAAAATAGCAACATACTACTCAGCACTCCTAAAAGGAAACCAAATATGACTCTGGATTCAAGAGAAACTAGTTTCGATGATGTTCAGGCCTCATCAACTGCTGAAATAGATCCACAAACCATATATCATCGTGTCGACGACCCTTGCGATGACGAACAGCTCACGATGGGATTTTCTTATTACCAGGACCCTGAAGAATACGGCAGCCAGCGCACACGGCCATCTTCGACTGATGCAGACTATTTCCAGAACTTTGCAAGCAACCAGGATAAGCACGTAAGTTAGGGCTGTGTGAAGGGGGTATTCAAAACGCATCCGTACACCATTAAAAACCCCAGTTTCACATGAGCGACGGCCCCGATATTCCTTTACCCGACCATCCCGGAGAAATATCGGAACTTTGTTTTTGCCAGATTATGAAGATAAAAATAATGTTGAGTGTCTTTGTTGGATGTTATTACCGGGGCATATTGAGAACAGCGGTGTCTATTGGGGTCAAGGAGGACGTCGGCTAACATCAACATAACGATTTTTGTGCGACGGCCTTTGTTGGTGGCGGTGGGCCCTTTGATTGGCAGGACCAGTCTTCAGATAAGGTCGGTGTTTTCATTTAGGAACTTGATAAAATCATTTGGAAACAGAAAGGACCAACTGGAAAGACGCCAGCTTCTTGTTTTGAAGCTGAGTCAGCTTTATAGAGAACAGGAGGAATTGCTTTCTGAGAAGCACTCACCTTTCAAGAACAAGCATATCAGCAAATACTACACTGATCTAGGTTCGCTATACTCCAATGGCTATGATAGTCTGGCGAAGCTTGGAGACGTGTCTGATTTTCGGTTCAAAAACTTTTTGAATGACGAGTTGTATTTGAAGTCAGAAGAGCTGGCCCAAATAGCTACAAAGCTCACTGCAGAGGATATTTCGTGGCTAAATTCTAACTATACGAATTCAATTCACCAATTCCTTAATGATTATCACTATCGACGAATAGAGACGACATATGAGATTTCAAGTTATCTCCACAGTGACACGCTGTTTCGGTCGATTTCCACTGAACAGCTTGTTAAAAATGCCGTGAAGCATACACGCGAAATACTTCAGTTAAATGATTATCCTGTGCCCCAAATAAAGTTGGACTTTACAAAACCGGAAAGCATAGTTACATGTATCCCTCAACACTTACAACACGTCCTTTTCGAAGTGCTGAAGAACTCAACAATACCAGCTATACAAACCAATACCCCCATAACCATCAGCTCAGAGCACATTAGTCCAACTCTCACTGCAATAAAAGTGTCTGATAACGGAGGAGGCCTCTCCAAAGAGATTGTTGATAAAATGTGGCATTTCCATTTCACAACGGCTATAGAGAAGGACAAAGATGAAGTGAATGGATTTGGAATGGGTTTACCTCTGTGTAAACTGTTTTCTAGATTCAATAAAGGTGATATGAAGATCATCAACCGTCCAGAAGAGGGCGTTGACGTCTTGATACAACTTCCTGCTGTTGGTTAGCTCATGCTTGAATTGACTGTATTTGATAAGTTTTGAGCGTTAAACAATATCAAAGATTCGTCGTTGTTCCGGTATAATCGACAAGTGGTGCAAAACTCTATAAATATAAGATTCTAGTTCTTCTTCTGGTAACCGCAGGATTTTCCTGAGATTCATCTTGACTGATCATCATCATTTGACGGGCGATATCTTTCTCACACATCACTTGGTCTTTGTATATGAAGTAGTCGTCTTTGATGCTTTCTCCACAAGCGTGGCATCGGAGACAGCCACTATGGAATAGCTGTCTGTTCTCATTCACAAGGCATTCTCCTTCAATTCCCTTTCCACATACATGACAAATTGAGCCGTTGATTTCATGGAAATGTATCTCACAATATGGTTTGTCTTCATGAACATAACATGACTCTCCCTTGGCAAACGGTTTCCAGCATGTGGAACATGAAAAGCATTTTCTATGCCATTGTCCTGAAAGTTGATTGTCTTTGGACCAAATAGGCTTTTGGCCAGCTTTTATAGGCAAATGACACTTACGACATGGCCCCTCACCAGCTGGGTATATTTTCTCGCTTGATTCTTTATTATCTATATCTGTATCGCCATTCATGTTACCTTGTGGTGGCTGCGGAGACGGTATTGAAGGCGGCAATCGACTTGTTGGTTTGTTAGCTTCAAATTTATCACCAGACTGTTGGAACGGTGACTCTAGTGCATTCAGTTTCACTTTAGCTGGAACAGAGGTCATACCAGCTGTGGATTCATCATACTCCGTGTCTTCCTGGATAGTCGACATATCATTGCTTTCCTCTGGTTCTTGAGGTGTGTTGTATATTCTAAAATCGTCTGTATGCATTGTACTCAATCTCTTAATATCTGGAGTATTGTATATCGAAGAGTTCTCGGAGAGCGATTCTCCGTTGACACCAGGTATTGTCGGAAGTTTCAGTCCGAGAGGTCCTGGATTTGGTGAGGGTGACAGCTCCTTTTTGAGGGAAAGTAACTGTTGTAATGAATCATCGAGATTGTCAGCATCAATTTCTCTTTTCGGTTCTGGAGTGTCAACAGAACGTTCGAACTTCATATCGAAGGCTTCAATTGACGAGTTGGCATCTTGATACTCATCCTCTGTTTCTGTCATGCCTGAAATTCTAGATGCTCTCGAACGAGGTGTTGACGTCAGACTTATATCTGGGATTTTTGGGGATTCAAACTCGCTCGCATCAACTTGTTGTAGTTCGGAGTGTGGCTTTTCAAATTGAAGGTCGGACTTTAACTTATTGGCTTTAGTAGGCACAGAGACCGGAGCCCTCTGTTTCACGGGGTTGATAAGAGAAATTGAAGCAGCAGCAGCAGCCGCTGCGGGAGCACCAAATTGAAGAGAATTGCCACTCGAAGAAGAATTTCGGTTGTGACCAGATCCAGGAGTCTTTGCAAAGACGTTCTTTTTGATACTGGACGATGCTTCAATAACAGGAGCAGAATATGCATTGTTCCTGTTCAGAGAATCTGCAGAGGACGAGTCGAGCTCAAATCTAACTGGCGAATGTCTCTTGGGTTGAATGCCTCCATTAGAGGTGGCCTGAAGTGACTGTAGGGACTTTGCAGACGCCGATCTTTGCCCCGAGAGATTTGGATCAGAAGCGTTATCTTTAGTATGCATGCGCGCAGGAGCAGTGAAGTTTCTCTCTCCTTGTAGGCAAGGCGTAGATCTGCTACTTGAGTTTTTGCTTGCTGGTTTTTCAGGCTTGTAAACGTCGAATCCAGCGCGTTCCATCACACTCCGTACTCGCCTTGATGTGCTCAGGGGAGGAAATGCGGAGTGGAACTTCACCTGAGAGCCCCCCGAACGTATAAATTCCGGAAAATTGGACAGATCTGGCACCTTCAGGTTCTGATTATTCATGGTGGAGTGAAATCAGTGATTTGTCTGTGACAGTAGTTCACGTCCAGTTAATTTCCGTGACGCTCCTCGGCCCCAGAAGAAACGCGTCTAAACCGCCTTTATCTTCTGCTTGTCACTGATGACCCGCCAGTTGCTGTGACTAGTCGCTTCAGGTACGTCTACTGGCTTGAAAGCGCGTCGTTGATCCGCTGAACGTCTCTGCAACATTTTTGAAAACACCTGTGTGTACTCTGAATTTTTTTAACCTCAGCCGACGTTCCTCTTCTCGGCAAGCAAAAAATTGACGTAATATCTTGTGTAAGCATCTTTGAAATGCCGAGGAATGTTGGTATCGTGTCATAATACACGCAGTTGATATACACAGCGCAAAGTCACCCTGAGTAATCAGCTAATCAGCGTGACCAACAGATAACGGAAACGGCTATTGCCATGTTTGTGTTTCGGAATCCAAGGAAGGCTCTGACACATTGGATTCTAACTGAGAATAAACATCATTCTGATTAAGCGCAAGTTTCTGCTTCATTTTGGTATACAGGATGAACGTGGCTCCCGCAACTGAGCTTCCCGCCACAATAATGCTGATAAAATCTATTATCCGTTTAGAAGTAGGCTGAGCCGAATCCCCCACTTTTTTCATTTGACTACCAACAAATAGGTAAAGGAATAGTTTAGGAGATGTAGCTAAACTTGCGAGAAAGAAGACAGCCACTTTGATTCCCGGAATGGCTGCCAGTGCCCCATTCGAAAGGGAGTAAGGCAGCGGCAATAGTCGTATAAGACTTAACAGCAATAAGTTTTCCAAGAATCCCGCTTCATCGTCGTTCAAAACCGATGCAAAGAGTTTCAGCTCTTTATTTCGATTGAACAAGCTGACAGACAAGTTATGCATCCAGTTTCGATATAATGAAAAAGCCACTGTTGATCCACTGATAGATGCAAATGCCAACAAATACCATCCTTGATATCCGTAAATCATCCCTATAAACATAGATAACATACTGAACCCCACCATTGGCGGAAAGCTTATGAAGAATATTAACAAGAATACCAATAGTTGGCCTTTGAATCCCCATTTGAGCCAGACATCAGAGAGCTGGATCATAGCTGAAATGATTCTCTGGTAATACACCAATAATACGACATAGAGAACGAAAACGACAGAGCCCGCCACACAAATCAGGATTTTTCTGTGAGCAGGCTGCGCTTTGTAATACGTTATAAACTTTCTTATGCCCTCTTTGACGTGATGCTTGATCGATCTCGCTAATCGGCCTAATTCAGAGGTAGACGTATGCTCTTCTTCGATATTGAAGTTTTCGAGATTAAGTGATACAAAACTGGCATCATTGTCTTCCTCATTGTTGGTAGTAGCTGATGTCATTATATCTTGAAGTAGAAGTGTAAATAGCCCGATGATCAGCGTCGTAATGGCGCCGATTGCAATCTGGTAAGTGTTTGATTCAAGAAGGTATGAATCGTCCTTTATGTAGTCATTTATCTTTGCTTTTCTACTACAGAGGCTGAGCCGCTTAGGTCGATCGACGCGAAATTTGAATGCCGTTTTTATAATTTCCTACTAATATTGAGACAGCTATAAAATAGCACCAGTTGAATATTACCGATCTGTCTTGTTGTCGGTATCAAACCACTCGTGAAACCGGCTGAAGCTGCCAAAAAGATCCTACGCCAATGTTTCCTATAAGTCTGTTTGTTATGATACAATGAGAGTGATTCCAAGAAGATATCAAAGGTGCTTTGTATTGGCTTTCTGCTCATTGACTATTCTTTACACTTTTGTTTTCTACTATGAATTGACGGCAGGAGACGACGAAGCTGACTTTTTTCAGTTCGCAAGATCAACAGTGACTGGCTACTTGAGCTCTGGAAAGGTTGTTGAGCTTTACTTCAACCCTGAGCAAAAGGACCAATTTGACGGACGAACAATTAGGAATTTGCTGGAATTCGAGAGCGAAAAGTATTCCAGAGATCGTAAGCATACACTTCAAGAAGAGTCAAAGAAGAAGCGTCGAAAGCAGAAGCCAATACGGATACAGAGTATTACGAATGTTCCCATAACCCAGGGCAGTCCGCAGTTCAAGCACTTCTTCAATGCATTTACTGATGTTTTACTCTCCAACCGTCTTTTATTTCCTCATCCTGAACGAACAATATTTCACGATGGAAAACCGGTAATATGGGAAACTAAGTTCAATGAACTGCCATATAATATACTGTCAGAGACAGAACTACTGGACTACATGGATTTTGCAGAAGAGTTCATTGAAGATTTGGCTAACAAACATAAAAACGTTATTCAGTCTTTACCTGATGCTGACATACATTACTATGAAGGCAAGGGATATGTAATGATTGGCGGCGGTATTTATACCTGGTACTCATTTTTATCGATCAAAGCACTTCGAAAAACAGGATCAACATTACCATTGGAGTTAATAATCCCCAAAGATGAGGACTATGAGGCTGATTTATGCAACAATATTCTCCCAAGCCAATTTAATGCTAAGTGTGTTAAACTATCCACTGTTCTAGGTCCAAGAGGAATGGAGAAGATCGGAGATTTGAAAGGATATCAATTCAAGTCATTTGCTCTTTTGGCATCTTCTTTTGAAGACGTCATCTACTTGGATTCAGATAACTTTGCTGTTAATAATCCTGATGGAATTCTTGACTCGGAGCTATATCAACGATATAAAATGATTACATGGCCAGATTTTTGGAGAAGAACAAGTTCTCCATTATTATACAAAGTTTTAGGTATCAAAGTTGGAAATATGCCTGTTCGAAGACTCGACGATGTTTTCACACCTCCTGAACTTTACACAAAAGCAGAAGAATTGATAGAAGTTGAAACCAGTCTCAACTTTCATGACCGAGTTGGCACACTTCCTGATTGGTCCACAGAAGCTGGCCAGATTGTAATAAACAAAAGAGAACATTTCAGAACCATCTTGTTATCACTATACTATAACTTTGATGGTCCAACAGGGTACCATCCTCTCTTGTCACAGGGTGGAGCAGGTGAAGGAGATAAAGAAACTTTAGTCCTCGCTGCACATTATTTTAAAAAACCATATTATCAGGTTTTCAAGAAACCAGATAAGCTGTACGGAACTTTCATCAAAGAAGCAAACTATTATGTTGATTCAACCATTGTTCAGTACAATCCTCTGGTTGATTATGAATCATTAAAAAAGCTGATCAAATATAATAATGACAAGATTGACAAATTGAAAAATGATTATGTCTACAGTTATATGCACACCTATGGTACCATTGCATTCGAGGAGACTCCATCAGAGCCTCTTTTTTATCATGTTCATTGTCCAAAGATGGACCCATTTGAGTACGCTTCTAAAGGCCTATTTACAGATCCCCATGACAAAGAGATTCGAAATCTTGGTACCGAATTCCCAAAAATTGGATTTGACATCGAGCGTTGGATTTGGGAGACCATAAACTCGACGTTGTGTGGTGAGTCTGATTCCAAAATCGACTTTGCGTGTTTCAAAAACAACAATATGTCTCTTATATGCTCGAACGATATAATCACTGACCGGTTTTCGTACCTGAGCAGGACAGGAGCTACTTCGTTTAAAAATTATAAAGCACCAAAGATTGAGAGCAAGTACGATTTTCAGGACTTAGATTTGAAGGATTTGGATAACATCGTGTTGGATAGTACTGCAAAGTCCTCACACTATGACTATGTGATCCAACAATAAATCAAATATCACAATTGACCTGATTACATTATACAAATATACTATATTTATATCTAAAAAAATAAACTTGATTAATGTAAAGAAAGCTCACCACAGCAAGAGCAATAAAGTTGAACAATGACTTCCTGCAGCAGCATTGACCTCGAACTAATCCTGCATGAGCTTATTGATGTTGCAAAAGAAGCAGGACAGGTTATGAAACAGAATGCAGGATGTGTCTCTGCAGACGATAAGAGGAACGCAGTTGACCTGGTCACAGAAATAGACAAACAGGTTGAACAGCTCATTAGGGCCCACTTATACTCAAGGTTCCCCTCTTATAGCTTCATTGGTGAAGAGACTTTTAAAGGAGAAGCTGTTCCTGATGATCCATGTTTTATTGTTGATCCAATTGATGGAACTACAAACTTTTATCATAACTTTCCATATTACTGTACTTCGCTAGGTTTTACAGTCAATGGTATACCAACAGTTGGCGTAGTATACAACCCATCATTGGATTTGTTGTTCACTGCTATAAAGGGTAAAGGTGCCTATCTTAATGGAAACAAGCTTCCACAGATGGTGGCTCCTTTATCTATGCAGAAATCGATAATAGCATTTGAATCTGGTTCCGACAGGAAAGGTTCAAACTTTGAGCTTCGAATGAAGTTATACAACAATTTACTTGCCGAGTCAGGTCAATTTATTCACGGGTTCCGTTCTTTTGGTTCTGCAGCGATGAACTTATGCCATCTGGCGACAGGAGTCATAGACGGATACTTTGATCTTGTTTCTAGTTGGGATGTATGTGCATCTTGGGTAATTCTTGAAGAAACAGGTGGAATTATAGTTGACGTTAACAGAACGCAATTGAGCGATATTCCTGTTGACAACAATATCTACTTAGCAATAAGAGGTGCCTCTAAAGAAGAACAGACAAAGTGGGCCCAAAAGTTCTGTGAATGTGTTGAGGGAACATTCCAGGTATGAAGTGTGCTAACGCTTTTCGAAGAGTTTCAGATGAATATCTTGTGCGATTTCTTCAATTTCACCGTCTGATGATGTTAATGATGAAGCAAGAACATTTTTGAATGATTCATCTCGTGTCAGCAAATGTATAAGGTTTGTATTTGAGCAAGGTATCATGATGTTAAAAATGTACAGGCATCTCAAAATTATAGATGGTTCTTGGCTCTTCTCTTTAAGTAAGGACAACAACTTGTCAATGAAGGCATCTGATCCGCAAAGGATTTTAGTGACTAATTCAAAGTCACAAGCATTTGCAAATAGGTTCAGTATTGCTTCTACTGATTTTAAATCAGCTAAAACCATCAGCTGAACAAGTAACCTAAAGTTGTCATAGTTGACATCTGAACTAGACGTCCAGTTAAAGAACTTTTCACAGCAAAGGGGGGATGTTATCAAGTTGGCCAACAGCTCAAGGACTGAGCGTTGGATTTGAATATCAGGCAACAGAATAAGGTTTTGTAATGATGGGAAACAAAGCTTTGTTATCATATGCTTGATGTCCATATTTTCAACAGATGATAGATTAACAAGAGCTATTAGAACATCAAATATTTCGGCATTACATGGAGACACAGCGCCCCAAGGGGCTACTGAACCATATGATGATCCAAGAGTTTGTATATCATATTGGAGAAGAGCCTCGGCTAAAAATGGTATTGGCGTGAGAATATCAGATCTCTTTAGTAGAATGCCAGGGTTATTGCTGATGATAATACAAGATAGAGTTTTAACGGCTGAAAATCGAATATTTGCATCCTTTAAAGGTGAGTCAACCGAGATCGTTCCAGATTTATAGTCAATATGTTGAGAGGTGTTAACTAAATATGTTAGAACAATGTTCAAAGCACCTTGTCTAACAAATTCAGTTCTTGATTCTGGAGGAGAAGCCATATTAAAAAGTAGCTGTATCAGTTCGGCCTGGATCCCTGATGATGACCTGTACAACTCCTGCTTGCTTATTTTGTTCAGCGATGACACCAAATGCTTATTTAATAATCTTTTTATGAATGCGGAGATAGCCTGATCGTTGTCCTTTTCAGACTGATCGTTGTTTTGTCCAGAAGGACGATGCATATTTGAGTAGTCCTTCAGTGATTTGATCGATTCCTCCTCTTGTGAAAGAGACTTGTTGGCTGAGGTCAAATTACGGAAAACACATAAGATTCCGAAAGTTGACGAGCCATCAATTGATTCAATAAGCTTTGCTATTAGTTCGTCATTGTTTCTCATCTCTCTTCTTTGTGCAGGGTTCAACGATAAGAAAGCCACACCTTCAATATTGGCTTCTGAAGGGATTTTGCAATGGATAAAGCTGTCAATTGTAATCTCTCCAATGTTTTCAAGAGTCAAAAGCTCTTTAAACGTTTGGAAGGTTTCTTTCGGTATGTGATTCCAACATTTTAACAGTACTACTGCTGCTAAGCTATTCACTGACTTTGAGGGGTCGGCCGATGAAAGACCCAGAGCTGCTATGAGAAGAGGCGCATATTGCTGAGCAGTCATTGTCCGAAATGTTTCATCCATACAAGCAGCAGAAAATAGTAATAGCAGATCATATACTCTTGAATAATGAAGATGAATATCGGAATTCAGAATTGAAGTGATCTCCACCGTCAACAGTCTAGAAAAGTCTGCATTTGAGAGTAGAAACCCTCTGATCACACTTACAAACAGAGGAAACAATTCTGTTAGTATCGTGAGCAAGTTGTGTAGTTCCATTTTGGTATCACAAAGAATAATCCGATCTTCAATATTTGATTCTAATTCCTTTTCTAATGAGGAACCAAGTAGCCGATACAAAACAGCTATTATTGTAAGAGCAGTTGGCCTAGTTTCATCAAAACACAAGTAGTCAAGCATGGTCTTGATAATCAAAGTGCTTTGATGCACATTTGATCCAGGCTCAAGAGATTGAATTGATTTCAACAACTTGTCAAGATTTTGGATTCTTTCATCTTGAGATTCCAGAAACTCTTTTCTGTTGGAACTCTCTCTCAAATCAAAACTATTTAGATCAGCTACTAGTTTATCAGTTATATTATCAATTGTGTCGGTCATCTCCAAGCTATTCAATGATTGGGTCAAACAAAAAGATCGTTACATGTTTGTAGAATAACAAACTTATTCACAGAGGTGCCAAAAAAATACGCGACTATAGACGCGACTATTGAACCCCAACCATAGGTTTTCACTGAAAACTGCTGTATACCGCACCTGGTTTCAGGTTGATTAATACGACACAATCCACAAAGAAATCAGGTTTTCTCATAAATCCCCAAGCTCAAGAAGCCGAAACGACGAGCTGCATGCGGAACTGGAATAGGCGTCAGAAGAACAAACATAAGGCCGACTCGAAGGCCGCAGCAGGGTTGTCAAGAGGCACCATTGGTCAATAGCGTTTCATTTGATCTATGCATAATAGTTTCAACAAGGAAACGTTGGTTACTGCATATTGTGAGGGCCCTGAAGTTGTCCTCCTATTGTTGAAGAGAAGCCGCAAAAAAAATTATTTTAAGCATATCTTCGTTATCTCCGACAGTTACGACCACTTAGCCTGGGAAGCAGACTTTCTCTCAAAAATAAAGGAGTACACAAAGCTGACACCTGAATATTAACGGCTACAGTGATTGAGCCCTCCCAACAGGAGAAAAAAATATTCCCATGCCTATAAACTTCACATACATAAACATAAAGCCGTACTTCATATAAAGGGATTGAGAGAGGCTGTCCCTGCAAAATATTTCATCCCACAAGACTCAATTCAGGGTTAGCTACTGCATAAATTGTTAAGCGGCGTTAGGGAAAGCTTATAATCGTTGCAGCCCTCTTTAACTTATTTTATCCTCTCAGTAATAAGTGCTTCGCCGCAACAGTAGTGCGCAACTTTAATTTTTGCAATTTAGGCATTGTTCTTGACAACTCTATTGTTGAAATACGGCCGTGGAAATTATCTATCACATCCATCAGTGAAAATCCTTGGCCGTTCGTATTATTAGAATATGCACCTGGTGTAAATAAGCTATTAAAAGCCATCCACAAAAAAAAGAAAAGCTTGCGGATTTTTGTTTCTCGTCTGCAATATATGAATACCGGTATAGACTGTTGCCTCAACATCATTTCTATGAAGAATATATCTACTAATCCGCTGTCTTTTAAGCTGCTTGCGAATTTCTGACATAAAACGGGTCACTTTAAAATGGAAACCCCTAACGAAGCAAACAAGGTCAAAGACAAGTATAAAGATTCTTTGGACAATCTTGACTCTTACGACCACAGAGACGAAGAGAGCGACGTTTCAGCTAGAGAGGAAAAAAGTTATGGTGTTAAGAAAATCGAAGCACTCAACAAGCAATATGATTCTTGGTACGGTAAGATCGCTGTGTTCTTCTCTGTGTTCTTAGTTGCTTATGCTTATGGACTCGATGGTACTATAAGATCCACTTATCAGTCATATGCTACTTCATCCTACGAGAAACATTCTTTAATTTCTACCGTTTCTGTTGTGAGATCTGTTGCGGCTTGTGTTGCACAGTTGTTCTATGCTAGATTGTCTAATATCTTTGGAAGAGTAGAATTGCTGATTGTTGGTATCATTTTATATGTGGTTGGAACCATTATTGAATCCCAAGCTTATGATGTAACCAGATTCGCCGCCGGGGCCATTCTGTATCAATTTGGATACTCTGGTGTCATCATTCTTCTGCAAATTATTACAAGTGACTTTTCTAACCTTAACTGGAGGGTCTTTTGTTCATTCATTGCAGCATTTCCATTCGTGATTAATACTTGGGTTTCTGGTGATATCACCGCCGCTGTTTTGAAGTCCCGTACTTGGTCTTGGGGTATTGGTATGTGGGCATTTATCTTCCCTTTATCTTGTATTCCTTTGATTACTTGCTTCATTCACATGCATTATCTTGCCAGAAAGAACAGAGACCTACAGAACATTGATGGCATTTCCGATTTCAGAAAGCATGGATTAAAGAAGTTCTTGATTGACACTTTCTTTTGGAAAATAGATATTGTTGGTCTCCTATCTATTATGCTTGCGTTAGGTCTGTTCCTCACTCCTTTCACTTTAGCCGGTGGTGCTAACTCTGAATGGAAAAAGGCAAAGGTGTTGGCTCCTTTAATCATTGGATTCTTTGTCTTCCCATTTTTCTTCCTATGGGAAATGAAATACGCTAGACATCCATTCTTTGCTCCCAGATACATGAAAGAGAGAACTGTTTGGGGTGCTCTTTGCATTGGTGTCTTTATCGATTTCATCTGGTATATGCAAGGTGAATTCTTGTATACTGTTCTTATTGTGGCTTTTAATGAGACAATCAAATCAGCCACTAGAATCTCAAGTTTGTACTCTTTTGTTTCTGTTATTACAGGAACTATTCTGGGGCTGGCGATCGCTTTTATCAGAAGATTGAAAGCTTTCATCATGTTCGGTATCTGTCTGTGGTTTGTTGCATTCGGTTTGATGATCCGTTATAGAGGTGGTCATTCCTCACATGATGGTCTTATTGGTGCCCAATGTGTGCTTGGACTTGGAGCTGGTTTCTTTACCTATGTTACACAAGCTTCCATTCAGACTGTCAGTGATCACGAAGGTATGGCCACTGTACTATCGTTGTATCTTTGTGCATATTACATTGGTTCTGCCCTTGGGGGTGCTATTGCTGGGGCTATTTGGACCCAGTTGCTACCAAAGCAAATCTACAAAAGATTCACCAATACTACAGAGGCTGCATTAGCCTATGGTTCTCCTCTCACCTGGGTTTATGATCACCCTTGGGGAACTCCAGACAGAGAACTTCTTGTTGAAAGTTACAAATATATTCAAAGGGTGCTTATTATCGTTGCCATCTGCTTGTGTGTCCCACTTTTGGCATTCTCATTCCTTTTGAGAGATCCAAAACTTGAGAGTGTTCAGAACCTCAAGGATGGTCAGTTCGATCAGTCAAGTTCTGAGACTGAGGAGCAACCTTCAAGTTCTGGCATCTCGAAAGTTCTGAAGAAGATGAAACTTCAGAACTAAAGACTGTTGTAAAGAATATGTTGGTTCACTTCTTTAGCTTTTTTCTAGGAACATGTTGAACAGGGTGCAGTGCTGTTGTACTGTTGTACTGTATTGTGACTTGTTTTCTTTAGTTTGGCCAGGTTCGGGGATTCTTCTCTGAACTATTTCATTTAGCGAGAATTTGGCAGCTGTAAACTTTGGCATTTTTAATAATATCTTAATGAAAACGGTCTATTCAAACACCAAACCGCAGTGGAATATAGGATGAGTAAAAGGGATGCGTGGTGACGGCCTATTAGGTTGGAAACTGATACTACTTAATTATGCTCAGTGAAATATCCAGACGGTTTAACCTGAGACCACTAATTATCAATTGACTCAAGCATATACATAGTCGTCTATATGTATCCGGGTAAAAGTAAAAGTAGACATTCGTTATAAAACATAACGGAACTCCTTGTTCTGTCTGTCTGTCTGATCGCTCATTCCATTGAGAATTCCTTCGAGTCGTTCTTCTTCCATATCATCAGTGCGCTCAACAACTCCATATTTGGCGTCTCTTCTTTTATTCTCCCATACAAGATATACCCTAAGGAATACTCCAATAACAAAGCATGCACAGAAACATCCCAGATTAGTAGCAAGAGCTTTGGTATATTTAGGAGCATCCTCACTAGTGAAACAGAAAGGACCAATGATATTGCCCACGGCGAAGAAAATAAGCAGAACCATACTCATTGTTGAACGTTTGGTATGGCCGGCATAGTTACTTCCTATCATAGAAAGAACAAATGGCCAGGAAACTGCGTAAGAGTTGATCATCCAATATGCCACAACCCTTCCCCACTTTTGTCCATGATCTTCAGTAGCGTAAACAGATGCTAAACCAGCTATAGCCAAGATCAAAGGAGCAGTCATACCAATAGTTCTCAGGTTGTTGAACTTAGTTGAGAAAACAGAGTAAATTAACATTTGTCCTGACGAGAAGAATGAACTTCCAACACCAATGGCAATTGTCTGAACTCTATTGTGCACGATATCACTCAAGACAAGAGTACCGAAATTTGTTAAACCACCATTTGGAATCATAGAGAGAAGAATAAATGCAACTAAGATCCACGTTTTTGGATCCTTGAAGCAGTCCCATACTTGTTCATTCTTCCAGTCGTTGGTTTTCATTCCCATCATATTCTTTGAAACTCTTTTGACTGCAACAATCTTCTCCTCCTTCGTCAGGAATCTAGCATTTCCTGGAGAATCTGGTATAAGAACAAACCAGACGACAGAAATCACGACAGAGCACAAACCCAAAACTAAATATACCAATTGCCATTCACTCAAGGAGGCATGGGTGGCGTGACCTAATCCATAAGACACAAAACCGAAGATGATATAGAAGATACCCTGCATCGATCCCCAGTACATTGTACGGGCAACTTGCTCTTTTCTAGTATAGAACAAAGAGGTGAAAAGAACAAAACCACCAGAAACAGGGGCTTCAAACACTCCAAGTAAAAACCGACATACTAAAATACCACCATAGTTCTTGCAGCCCATATGACCCAGCATGACCACTCCCCAAGCAAAGGTAGAAAAGCATATCACTTTGCCAATAGGAAATTTTTGTAGTAAATAGGCAGTAGGAAACTGACCTCCTAGATAACCGAAATAAAAAATAGAAGAAACCCAAGAATACTGACCACCGTTCAGGTGTAAATCCTGCTTGAAGGTGAAAAGTACGGCCCAACCTAGTGCAGCTTTATCTACATAGTTAATACCATAAAGAACACAAAGAACCCACATCATGTGCAAGTCTAATTTTCTTGCAACTCTTGAAGACTCTGCTTCATCAACCTCATCATTGGCTCCTCCCTCTTGAAAGAGGTTGAAATCCTTTGCATTTATGGCAGAAACATCATTGATTTGATCTTCCTTGACATCAACTGACGAATCAGCTTGCTTGTTAGTTTTTTCTTCGATCATCTAAACCTCCCAATATTGACACTTCAGTTAAAGCTTCTCTTGATCAAACTGTAGTTTGCTGAACAGATTCAGGTTCGAATCGATTTATCTTATATCAGTCCCAAATTCCTTGGTGAGGTGAGATTAATATGTTAAGAATATGTACTCTCGTAATCCTGGCAAACAGTCTTTTTGATGAACTGACTAGGATATCACGATAAGCAGTTACGGAAAAGAAGTCCCGAAGCTAATTCTTCTGAAACCTTTACAATCAGGCCGAAGATTGCAGGAAAATTTTTCTTAGCGGAGGTGTCTGCATAATAAGAACACATGATAACCGGGAAAGAACATCCGCATAACAGAGTTCCCAGATAAAGAACCAAAATCATTTCATCGCAATGTGGATTTGCAATTTTATTAGTTGTTCTCTTAAATGGCTACCTCAAAAATATAAGGGCACAACAGTTCAGCTGTATATTTTAGAGTTCCCAAGAGTGTTGATTGGTGAACCCAATTTTGTTTGTAGCTAGATTCATGAAACGGTCATGAGTGAATTACCAGAGCTAAATGAGAAAGAATGCCTAGAGTTCCTTTCGAACTTTATCAAAATACACTCACAATCACGAACTCCAGGAGAAATTGAGGCGATTCAATACATGACAAAGCATATGTCTGATATAGGACTCAAGTCAAAGAGTCTTGAATTTAATGATGGTATCCAACGCTTCAACTCTGTCGGTGTTTGGAAAGGAACAGACAAGCTACCAGGGAAGAAGCTGCTTTTCAACGGACATGTTGATGTCAATCCCGTAACTGAGGGGTGGACTGTGGACCCATATGAAGGAAAGTATGACAGTGACTATATTTATGGTATTGGAGTTTCGAATATGAAGTCAGGATGTTGCGCCTATTATATGGCGGTCAAGATACTTAAAGAAGCCGGATACAAAGTGTCTAAAGATGTCACTCTTACTTATGTTGTTGGAGAACTACAGGGTGGAGCTGGTACAATGGCCTTGCTTAAGCAAAATGTCATAACAAATGATACAGCAGATTTCTTCATCAACTGTGAGCCAACAGATGTCTTTGCATTGGTTATGCATGCCGGATCAGCGGTTTTCAAGGTAAATCTCATTGGCGATACAAGACATATGTCGAAAAGAGAAGAGGCTACTGATTCTATCCTAGCTTCAATGGATGCTATTACACGATTCACAGATATGACATTTTCAGATCCAAAATCCGAAAAACATGAAAGTATCAATAGATGTCATGTTGGAACAATCAGAGGTGGGCTGGGAAGACAGTATGAGGACTGGAGACCTCCCCAGGTTGCTGATTTCGTCACATTCACTGGAGCAGCAAGATATGCTCCAGGACAGAATGAAGATATAGTACTTGCTGATCTAGATGTTGAACTCAAGAAAACTCAAGAGAAATTCCCTAAGATGAAATACGAACTTGAACTGGAAAAGAGAGACTTCATGCCTCCTTTCGAAGTTGATCCAAATGCTGAGATAGTACAACTCTTGAACTCGGGATATCAGTATGTGAGAAAAGAGAAACAACCAACTGGTGTATTGAAACCACCATGTTTTTACGGAAGTGATGCTGGCCATCTTTATGAAAAGCTTGGAATGGAAGGCATTGTTTGCGGCCCAGGTGGAAAATTCAACACTATGCCTGATGAGAGAGTGGATATTCCAGATTACCTTGATTGTATTAAAATCTTCATGAAGGTCATATTAGAGGCCTGTGGGGGTTACAAGGAGTAGGCTCAAGATAGAAAAGGGAAATTTAGAAGTCACCACATCAATTACCGCAAAGTTAATTCCAAAACCCTCTAAATCAGGAAGCCGTTTTATTGCGCTACATAAAATTTCGCAAATTCCGACTTTTACTTAAAAGGATCACATGAAGTAATACACGTTAGCTTTACGATAGGTCTGTTGACTAGGCGTCGTCTGTATAATGAATTGGCAAGATATTAGAGAGCAAAAGCTCAAAACACGAGAAAAGTTATTAGAGCCGTTTTTGTTCGATAAAGACTCCCTTCCTAAAATCGATGAATTGAACGATGTGTCAAACATAATAAAAACGCTGTTACGAGACGACTATTTCAAAATAACAGGGCTGACAATTAATCAGTTACAAGAGAAATATCTGAGTAGTGAGCTAACAGCTGAAACCGCTACCAAAGCATTCTGCCATCGTGCAACTCTTGGACATCAGTTAGTCAATTTTATTACCGAAGTGCGTTTTCAAGAAGCATTGAAAGAAGCTTCTTGTCTAGATGAAAACCTGAGAGATACCGGAAAACTAGTGGGTCCGCTTCATGGTGTTATTATATCAGTTAAAGACAATATAAACGTTAAAGGGCTTGCTACCTCTATGGGATTTATAGGATTATCACAGGACATAGCGGAAGAAGATGCTGCGCTTGTGAAGTTAATCAAGAGACTTGGCGGAATAATCATTTGTAAAACAAACACCTCTTCAGGAATGATGTACTCAGAGACGACAAATATGCTGTGGGGAAGGACCTTGAACCCGTTCAATCGTAAATATTTGAATGGAGGAGGATCCTCTGGTGGAGAGGGTGCAATCGGTTTACTGAGGGGCTCTTGCGTTGGATTTGGATCAGATATTGGAGGTTCGGTAAGGCATCCGGCAGCATTAAATGGAATTTTTTCAATTAAACCATCATATGGAAGAATCCCTTGTTTTGGTACTGCATCAGGTCAAGCCGGACAGGAATCTGTCAAGTCCATATATGGATTACTGTCTTTTTATTTGGAGGATGTAAAGCATACATTGAAATCGATAGTTGAATCATGCCCTTATAAAGACATTGATATCTTTTGTTTGCCCCTAGGATACAGACTGGTATCTATAAACCAGGAAACACCACTAAAGATTGCATTTTTAGGTAGTGATGGAACCTCAACTGCTACATCACCCTTACTGAGGGGAATGGATATTGTAAGGTCAGCATTAGACAGGGCAGGTCATCACACAATTGACTGGGATGATAAGTATCTTGTCGAGATCAAAGATGCTATTTATCCATTTTACGGAGCTAATGGTTATCGAGGAATTCTGGACATAATAGAGAAGTCTGGAGAACCAGTGGACAATTTACTTTCAAAATGGTTCCCCAGTGCCAAAGATATACCTGTTTCTGAATTGTGGGAGCTTCATCAAAAGAGGACTGTTTTAGCACAAAAATATATGGAGCTTTGGAATAACAGTGAAATTGACGCCATAGTTATGCCAGCTTCACCATTTCCAGCATGTCTCAAAGACAACGTCGTCACTCTTCCTTTTACAGCAGTTTGGAATGGGTTGGACTACAGTACATCCACAATTCCTGTAACAAGGTGTGATATCAAGAAAGATCTTCCTTTGATGAAAAAGTCCTTCATCTCAAAGGTTGATAAGAAAGTTCATGAAACATACTCTCAGAATTTGGAAAAGTTTGAAGGCGCAGCAGTATCTCTCCAGGTTGTCTGTCGAAGACTGGAAGAAGAGAAGTGCATAGAACTTACTGATTATATTTCTAAATTACTAATTATACAATAGTGTTTCTGCTGCTATGAATATATAGTTACGACCTTCCTCCAAGATTTCTTTACTCAAGCGATCTCCGCTTTTCAAGATGAGGGGCCGTTAGCAGATAAGAAATTGCTAACGGCGAGATCTTCTTTTAGCTACCAATAGACAAAAACTTTTTCATGATAAAATTGTCAGTGATAATCGTGTATCATAATACATTGTATTTCGTAGTGTAATAACGCTACTGTACAATGTTATAAACTCCAATCATTATTAAACTTTGGTCATAATGATACTGTTGTCATGGTGTGCCGTATTCAAAAAGGATAAACCATTTTATGGTTAGCCTCCATTTATAAAATAAAATCAGGGATTCTCCCATACCAGTCAGTGTGTCATTATGTACTTTCTAATCACCTACAAACGTACTTAAGCAATTTATAGCGAGATGTATGTATTTGTTTTTTTGAAATTCTCTCAGTACTGAATCCTCATACAAGTGCAGCTTTGAGGTTAGTTGATACCAGGTGACATTTTAGGGATCAAAGCCTAAAGATTAAGCCGGATGTTCATGTGAAGCTAAATGAAGAACCGCAAGGCAATATCTTATTTTAATCGCTGCGGCAACCTCATCCGACAATCTCACCGTGAAAGGGAATTTTTTGCATGCGTTGAAATTTGATAGCGGAACTTCTTTTCCGGATAAAGGTATTTAAGATCTAGTAATCCCATTTGTGCTTCTACCTGTGCTTCTGGGCAAGTATTGGAGTCTCAGCGATGACAAAAGGAATCACCATAGCTATTGACAGAGGTGGAACTTTCACCGACTGTGTAGGCAACTCTGGTAGCGGGAAACCAGAAGATGATGTCATTATAAAGCTGCTTTCTGTTGATCCCCAGAATTATCCAGATTCGAATCTTGAAGGAATCAGAAGATTGCTGGAAGTCATAACAGGTAAAAAAATACCCAGAGGTATTCCTCTTGATACATCGGATATTCAATCACTTAGACTAGGAACCACTGTTGCCACAAATGCTCTTCTAGAAAGAAAAGGGGAGAGATGTGCCTTGGTTATCACCAAGGGATTCAGAGATATTCTTCAAATAGGCAATCAATCTAGACCCAATATTTTTGATCTTTCTATCACAAAACCAGATGTTCTATATGAAACAGTAGTTGAAATTGATGAAAGAGTTACTTTGGAGGACTTTGTTGAAGATCCAAACAAGCAGTTTACTAATCCAAATGGTGAAACACTTGTCAAGGGTGTTTCAGGTGAGACTGTCAGAATTCTTAAAAAACCTAATGTAGAGGAGATCAAATCGTTACTGCAAATACTATATGATACAGGTATCAGATCTCTGGCAATATGCTTGTTGCACTCATATACTTATACAGAGCATGAAAAGATTGTTGGAGAAATTGCTCAGAAGGTTGGATTCACTCATATTTCATTGTCTTCTCATCTATCGCCGATGATCAAACTTGTTCCAAGAGCTAATTCAAGCGTTGCGGATGCATATCTGACACCTGAAATCAAGAAGTATTTGAGGAACTTTGAGTCTGGATTGGTCGACTGTCTAGCTGAGGAGGAGAAAGACAACGGAGTTAAATGTCAATTCATGCAGTCAGACGGTGGACTAGTCAATGCTTCTTCTTTTTCTGGCTTAAGAGCCATTCTTTCTGGTCCTGCAGGAGGTGTTGTGGGGTACTCTAAGACATGTTATAATCCAAGCAACAATATACCATTGATTGGATTTGATATGGGTGGAACGTCAACTGATGTTTCTAGGTTCGGGGATGGTAAATTTGATCATGTCTTTGAAACCACCACAGCTGGTGTAACTATACAGTCCCCTCAGCTAGATATAAACACAGTTGCCGCAGGTGGTGGTTCCATATTATCTTTCAAAAATGGACTTATGCAAGTGGGACCTGAATCTGCCTCTTCTCATCCAGGACCTGCATGCTACAGAAAGGGAGGTCCTCTCACAGTAACTGATGCAAATCTCTTGTTGGGAAAACTTGTACCTGAATACTTCCCTAATATATTTGGACCCAACGAAAATGAATCACTAGATGTTGAAGCTACTACCGCAAAGTTCCGAGTATTAGCAAAGGATATCAATGATTCGCACCCTCAACTACCCGATATGAGCGTTGAGGAAATAGCTTTTGGCTTTTTGAAAGTGGCAAATGAGACCATGGCCCGTCCAATTAGACAGCTGACAGAAGCCAAGGGTCATATATTGAAGGAACACAGGCTCGTCTCATTTGGAGGTGCTGGTGGTCAATGTGCATGTGATGTTGCCCACCTTTTAGGTATAACTACAGTTTTGATTCATAGATATTCATCTGTCTTATCCGCATATGGAATGGCTTTGGCTGATGTTGTTGAAGAGTTACAAGAACCTTCTTCACTTACGTTGGAAGACTCTAAAGACACATTGCAACAGAGATTGGATTATCTGCAGACAAAAGCCACCAATTCACTTGTTTCGCAGGGATTTTCTGAGGTGGATATCACAAGTGAAAGATATCTTAACATGAGGTATGAGGGTACAGAATCAGCGATTATGGTAGCACAGGGATCTTCTTGGGATTTCAAAGAGCGATTTATTTCCCTTCATAAGAGAGAGTTTGGCTTCATTTTTGATAAAACTATCATTGTTGATGATGTTAGAGTGCGCTCCATCGGAAAAGGGTTAGAGAGACGGGAAGAACATATTGATGATCAGATTAGGAATTTAGAACAACAAAAGGTGAATGAAGATACTCTTAAGGTTGAGTTTATTAAAAAATCATTTTGGGGTGATAGTTGGCTTGATACCCCTGTTTACAGACTGGAAGAGCTAGCAATAGGGGCTAAAATAAAGGGTCCAGCAATTATTGCAGATGGAACTCAGACAAATGTTATCCCCCCTGCCTCATCGGTTCTGATTTTAAAGTCGCATTTAGTTATAAACTTGGCGAGTGAGTCAGAAGTGGAGACAGTTAAAGAGAGAACAGTAGGTGATGTTGTGATTGAGCCTGTTCTGCTTTCAATTTTCAGCCACAGGTTCATGGATATTGCTGAGCAGATGGGGGTGTCCTTACAGAAAACCTCTGTTTCCGTTAATGTGAAAGAGAGACTGGATTTTTCATGTGCACTATTTGATGCTAAGGGAAACTTAGTTGCCAATGCTCCGCACCTACCTGTTCACCTTGGATCAATGTCAACCTGTATTGCTACACAGGCTGCGTTATGGGAAGGTAAATTACGACCAGGAGATGTTCTTGTTACAAATCACCCCTCCGCTGGTGGAACTCATCTTCCTGATATCACCGTCATCACTCCTGCTTTTGAAGGGGATGAAGTAATTTTTTACGTTGCATCCAGAGCGCATCATGCGGATATTGGTGGACTTTTACCTGGATCCATGCCTCCTAACTCAAAAGAGTTGTGGCAAGAAGGTGCAGCCATTTTCTCTGAACTACTAATAAAAAATGGAGAGTTTCAGGAAGAAAGGATAGTTGAGTTACTTCTCAAGGAGCCTGCTCAGTACCCAGAATGCTCGGGTACCAGAAATCTGTCGGATAACATGTCTGACCTTAGAGCACAAGTTGCAGCAAACCAGAAAGGAATAAGTCTTATTGGTCAACTTGTCAAGGAATTCGGCATGCAGACTATTATAGCCTACATGAAGGCAATTCAAGATAATGCTGCTACAACAGTGTCAAATATGCTAGAAGAACTCATTTCCAAGTACGGAATTGAAAGTCTACATTGCACCGATTATATGGATGATGGATCTGGTATCAGCCTTCGTATTAAGCGTGATAAAAAAGACAATTCTGTTGTTTTTGACTTCTCTGGTACATCTGAACAAGCTTATAACAACTTCAATGCTCCGACTGCAATCACATATTCTGCAATCATATACTGTCTCAGATGCCTTGTTGATGAGGATATCCCGTTGAATCAGGGATGTTTGAGACCTATCAAAGTGGAGGTCCCAAAGAGTTCTATCCTATCACCGGATAGAGGATGTGCTGTGGTTGGTGGTAATGTCTGTACATCTCAAAGAATCACGGATACAATCTTAAAAGCTTTCAAGATCATGGCGGATTCCCAGGGATGCTGTAACAACTTCACTTTTGGAACTGGAGGAAATTCAAATGGCAAATATACCAAAGGTTTTGGCTACTATGAAACAATTGCTGGTGGGCATGGTGCCTCATCAAAGTGGAATGGTGTGTCTGGTGTGCATACCAATATGACCAATACACGAATCACAGATGCTGAAATATTTGAGAGGAGATATCCAATAGTTCTAAGAGAGTTTTCTATAAGAAAAGGTTCTGGTGGAGTGGGTCAGTTCCATGGTGGTGATGGTGTGATTCGGGATATAGAATTCCGTCTTCCTGTAACCGCATCGATTTTATCAGAACGAAGGGTTAATGCTCCTAACGGTCTTGCTGGTGGTGAAAATGGAAAGCGTGGTAAGAATCTATGGATTCGAAAAATAGTGAATGAGGAAGGAGAAGAAGTTGAGAAGGTAATCAATATTGGTGGGAGAGGAACTGCTGAGCTCTCCACAGGTGATAGAATTAGGATCATGACTCCAGGAGGTGGTGGATATGGGTTTCCTCATTTAAAGGGTACACCTATGTCAAAGGATATTTGCAAAAAGACAGGAATGGGATCAGTAGCTCTTAGAAGTCAGACACAGTTGGAGAACTGACTTCTGGTAACCAATTTTATTCTTATTACAAAGTTATAGAAGAATTTTGATGTAATAGATGATGGCATAGACAACAGCTCCAGGCTAGAGAAGACATTTGAATAGGTGTGTAGGAACAAGTAAACTATGCAATAGTGGTTTTGATAAATGCACTGGTTGGCAGTTTTGCTGCGGGAAATGTTCTTTCTGTTGGTTATGGAGAAGCGTAATGTTCGAAACAGTTCGGGTACTGCATCTAATGACATTAGAGAAAAATAAAGCTCGGCCTCTCAATCAATTATTAAATCAAAGAACCATTATACTGAACTAGTGGCTGTTTAATACAGATATCTAAATCCTGGAATCTCACTGTCGGTTAAATCACAGAATTCGATGTTCTCAATCTCTGGAACAGCGTAATGGTTGCCTTCTTCAATTCTATCTCTTCTTTTGTTCTCAAGGAAATTAACCGCCAATAAGCCAAGAAGACAGAATAAAGAGAAAACATAGCACACTACAATAGCAATTTTTGCTGAGTGGTAACCTGGGGCTTCCGTACTTAAAAACGTTTGTGGACCAACTAAGTTTCCAGTACAATATCCAATTAGCAAAATTGCCTGGGATGTAACCTTTTTAGAATATCCCAATGTATTAGATCCAAACAAGGATAAAAAACAAATCATTCCAATTGGGGAAAGGGAATACAAGTAAAGGCCAGCAAGTTGAGCATTTGCGTTAGACGAGAAAGCTAACATACATGATCCCACAATAACAACAACAGTGATGAAACAGGAAATGCCAATTCTATATGGGAACTTTCCAACAAATAAAGCAAAAAAGATCAATCCAACGGTTTCTACTGCTCCCCCTGGCATTCTCATCAGCAAACTTTTAGCATCTCCGTATCCCAAAGAGTCTGCTAGCAAAATTGACATGAACGATCCTAATCCACCATTTGGAATATTAGAAGAAAAAGCATAGAAGAATCCCAGCCAAGTTCTAGGGTCCTTCAAAGATTCAACAAATTGGTACCATTTCCACTCAGGGTTACCATAACCTTGTTTGCTCTCTTTGACTCTTTGCAAAACCAATACCTTTTCTCTGTCGTTCAAAAACCAAGCGTCAGGAGGATTATCAGGTACATGGAAACACAGGATAGTTCCCAAAACAATTGTCATCAAACCTGTAACAATAAATAGAACTTTCCAGCCCTCCATAGAATAACTTTCTCTGTGAATGTAGCATCCATAGGCAATAGCACAGCCTAAGATAGTACCAAATCCATTGTTCGAATAATAGACAACTGTTCTGAGGAAAGACTCTTCCTGTTTGTACCACTGAGCAGATAGAAGAACAAAACCAGGAGTGACAGCGGATTCTAGACAACCTAAAAGAACTCTACAAACTATGAATCCAGCATAGTTAGAACAAGCAGCGTGGCAACACAGAACAATTCCCCATAGAATAACGCATATAGATGTTGTCTTTACCAATGCAAATCTCTGAAGGCAACGCGAGAGAGCAAATACAGCGACGAGGTATGCTAAATTGAATGCTGTTGTTGTCCAAGAATATTGTTGACCAACCATATGTAAATCAGTTCTCAATCCCATAATTGCAGCAAATGATGTGGTACTTTTATCCATATATTGGACTCCATAAATGAAAGATATCAATGGAAGTATCATCCAATCGATCTTTCTCTTCAATTTGTTGTACTCTTCATCAGTTACATCCTCAATTGTCTCGAATTTATGAGCATATTTCATTGCTACATCTGCGTGTTTCTCATCAACAACGACTGTTTTCCCCAAAGGAGACTTGAAACTTGTTATAGGGTGCATTACATCTTCTACATCCACATGGAGCTGTGGTTTAGTTCCACTCTTGTCTTCACTCATACTTTTATGAGATATTTTCTCTGTGGGGTAATCAAACTAGAATATTCAACTATGTTGATGACTCCCAAATGGTTCGTCATAGATATATCGCTCTCTTTAAACTACCATTAAATACAATGCACAAAATGTTGTATGGATGAAAACAATATAAACCAACGATGTAACATATCTATCTATCTATTCAAATATCGCCTATGATAGAGACTGGATTCACTTCGGAAGTGAAGTTCCTATCGATTTGATAAAGTAGTAGGTGCGGCGGAGTTATCCTTCTTTGGGCAATGGAACCAACTAATTCTTGCAGATAAAGGAGGATGATCTTTGTAACCCGGAAAAGACGTTCCGCATACCTTAGCCTGATAAAAGAGGTGTTATATTATTTGTCTACATTAAGGAGTCCACACTTTTGAAGAATCATGCTATCCGCTACTAATCAAAAAATATCGGAAAAGCCTTCCAAAAACTCCAACTATGTGTTTCTTGCTTCATGAATTGGTATTAGCCATTATAGGTCACGGCCCATATTCGAGCTGTTGAAAGATGAGATAAAATGGACCTTCAAAAAAGAAGAATTGATTGATTATATTTTGTTCTAAGACCAGCAAGGAGAACAAACAGTGAGACCCTTGCATTTCGTCCTAACCAATCACCAGTCATAGGAAGATATTCTCTAGGATAGTAGCTTACAACCCTAACAATAATTCGTCTTCTTACTTTCTCTCGTATCTTCTTGGTCTTACAAGCTAGCTCAAGTAGAAAAGCAAAATAGCTGTACTGTTCTCGCCTATTACACCTCTCCGATTCTGTGACCCCTTATTATCAGGATTTTCTCGTTTTACTAAGTTTATAGGCTTGAGTAATTCCAGGTTGTAATGGCTTAATAAAAGCTTACTCTCCGAAGGGATTCGGTAGAGAAGGAGAAAACTTGTATGTGGCCAACCTCTTCCAAAGAATGACTTGGGAAACTGTTAAGAGAGAGAAACTGGAAACTCGTGACCGACTTTTAAAGCCTTTCGCAGTCGCAGATGATATAATCCCTAGTCCAGAAAAGCTAGATGATGTCACAACTTTCATTGATTCCTCTGATATCTTAAGTGATTATGATAAGAAAATAACTAACTATAGCATAGAGGACCTACAAAATAGTTACAAAGTAGGACAACTCCGTGTTGAAGACGTTGTCACGTCATATTGCCGCAGAGCAACAGTTGCTCATCAGCTGCTGAATATAATAACCGAAGTTCGTTTTGAAACAGCACTAGAAGAGGCCCGAGAACTTGATCTGAAGTTTGCTAAAAGTGGGAATCTTGTGGGTCCATTACATGGTGTTGTTGTTTCACTCAAGGATAATATCAATGTTTCTGGTTTAGCGTCGTCAATGGGATTCATAGGATTGGCCAAGAATATAGCTACAGAAGACTCTGCAGTAGTAAAGGTGTTGAAAAGATTAGGTGCTATAATAATATGCAAAACAAATACATCCTCCGGAATGATGTACGCAGAGACAACTAATATGCTGTGGGGAAGAACATTGAATCCTTTTGGACGTCGTTATCTTAATGTCGGAGGATCCTCTGGTGGAGAGGGTGCTTTGGCAGCGTTGAAAGGATCATGTTTTGGTATTGGATCAGATATTGGAGGCTCTGTAAGACATCCAGCAGCTTTAAACAATGTTTTTTCAATTAAACCTTCGTTTGGAAGAATGCCATCATATGGCACCGCATCTGGCCAACCTGGGCAAGAATCAATAAAATCAATTTATGGTATTTTATCACATCTATTGGAAAATGTAGAGTATGTCTTCAAAGCTGTTGTTGAGGCTCAGATGTATAAACAAATTGACGCTAACTCTTTACCTCTTGGTTTTCGAGAATTCATTCTCGATACTGAGGCACCACTGAAAATAGGATTTTTGGACATGGATGGAACAACAACAGCCACTCCACCGTTGCTAAGGGGACTCGGCATGGTGTCTAAGGTTTTAAAAGATGCTGGCCATATAGTAATTCAGTGGCCTGTTACTTATATGGATGATATCAAAGAGTGTATATACCCGTTTTATGGTGCTAATGGATACAAATTTATCAAAAATTTGGTTTCAAAGTCAGGAGAACCTGTCGATCCTCTTCTTTCAAAGTGGTTTCCTACAGCTCGAGATATGCCTGTCTCTGAGCTCTGGGTGTTGCAAAGCAGAATGAATGCTTTGGCTCAAAAGTATCTCGATTTATGGAATACTCATTATGAAGGGGAAAGACTAGATGCCTTGATTCTTCCTACAGCGCCATTTCCTGCTTGCTTAATTAACAAGGTGGTACCACAACCTTTCTCCTCGGTGTGGAATGGACTAGATTACAGTGTATCCACCTTCCCTGTCACAAGATGTGATATCAGAATTGATAAACCCCTCAAGAAGACAAATTTTATCACGACCATTGATGAGGAAGTGCATCATACTTATGCAGAGCACCTTTCCAAGTTCGACGGTGGTCCAGTTTCTCTGCAAGTTGTATGCAGTAAGCTTGAGGAAGAGAAATGTTTACAATTAACGGCATATATAAGTTCTTTACTGAAATCTGGCGAGTAATTGATATGAAAGAGGGTGGTTACTTGTCGTTGATAATCAGATAATAAACTATTCAGTGGTTTCCTCTGGTAGCCATTATAAATTTTTTTAAATTAATTTATCAGTAGAGAAACGTCAGATAGCCTGCAGCGCATGAACAATTAATTTCTTTTTTTATCCGGATAACAAGGGAGCCCAAGGCACGAACTTGAACTGAACTCAAAGAAAAGTTAATGCAGTCTATCATCAGTCTTTGAGCGTAGTAGAAGAGGGGTAGTCTCGCAGACAAGTTCATGGTATTGCGTCATACTTCATCTTCTTAAGTATTACTGTGGATGTTGTCTGCTTTTGAAAGCATATAAGAAGTCAGATCAGCGGAGAAAGAATGAAGACTCCAGAAGCTTTAACGGAAAATCCGGAATCGCATCGGCGTACGAAGAGAGCGTAAGTATAGCGGACTGGCGGCTGGATCACATTATTTGAACTAACAGCTGAATAAGGTGTGAGTACTGCAAGCAGAAAAAGGCGAAATGCTCTGGTGATCTACCTAGTTGTAGAAAATGCAGGATATCGAACAGAAAATGTGTCTATCAGCCTCATAGCAAACGTATATCCATTCTTTCAAGTCGCTATAATGAAATGTCGGAGACTATTGTTCGACTGAAGCAAGAAGTCAAAGAATTACGGCAAAATGAAAAATACAGTCCACTTAGTCTATCGCATGGAATCAAAACTCCGAACGAAGTAACATATCCTGCCTCTTCCCAAGTATCGAGTTTTAGAGAGATGGACAGCGGTCAGACATTTGCTTCAGGGATCGGCGAAGGTATCTTTTTGAAGCTCACTCGGTTGCGAAAGGAGAACCTAGACTATTTGAACGTGAACCAGGCGAGATTTGAACTTCGAAGCAAAGCGGCGTCACCTAGTAGTTCTAATGTACACAACTATTTAAGACATCTTGAGCTGGATGAAGCCTACGAGCTGATAGACTTGACTCATTTTTACCTGAACTCTTTTTACTTTCCGTATGATCCGCAACTTCTCAAGCATCGATTAGGTAAGATCTATTCACCTATATTTCACTTTGCCGAGCTCTCTACTAAGGAGTCATGCTTCTTCAGATCTTTTGCTCTTCTGACTTTTGCACTTGGGAAGCGGTATGCAGGAAAATCAGATGGGATATCAGAAGACTTGTTGTTCAGTGCATTATTAGAAGTTCTTCCCTTAGGAAACCTAAAAAGTAATAAAGAAAACTACTTAACGGTCTCCTCGCTTACCTTGGCTAGCTTATACTTCAGATCCATCAGTCAAGAGGATGATTCGGTTTTATATTCAAATCTCGCTATGCTTTTGGCGAGTCACTTGAATCTCCATATGGAACAGCAAGATGTGGAAGATAATTCACAAGAAGAGGAGCTCAAATCAAGAGTCATGTGGGTTTCTTACGGTGTGAATAGAACAATTGCTGCCAAAACTGGTGATCCTTCTATTTTGGATTTTGGAACGATAAGCAGGCCATTCCCTGCAATGGAATATTCATATGATGAAGGATACAGCAATTCAACCAGTCTCTTTCAAGAGGATTTCAACATATACATATCTCTAGCACGAATAATAGAGGATATTTACAGCGTGTTGTACTCTCCGGCTGAGCTGTCCACTTTGACCGAATCAATTGGAGATATCGTTATGAAATTGATGAATTGGAGTGAATCTCTACCTGAAAGACTCAAGTTGTCTTTCATTTCTGACAATGACAAAACGTTCAAGCGAATGGTTTACTCCTTACACTTGAACTACTGTTCTTGTATCAACCTGACAATCCTGCCTATCCTCTACAACTCTGTCTCAAAGAAGAGAACGAACAAGAACTTGGAGGTTAATAGTAGCTTGCTACAACTACTGACAATCTGCATGAATGCAGCACAGATGACAGTGCAGATTCTTAAGTCTTGCTTTAACGAAGATATATTGGCGTTATATGGTGTTATGGATCTTGATTACCTTTATAGTGCGAGTCTGACACTGTTCATGTGTGGTTTCATTTTAGAGTTTCATAATGATGATTGCACAAAGCTGTTGAACTCGTGCTTTGCTCTTCTTGATCACCTATCTAATATTGGAAATCTCGACGCTAAATCCAAGTTCAACAGATTGTATATCTTAATGGGAAGCGATTTCCACCTTGAAACGGAAAACAATGTTTCCCATCAAACTTCACCGTACGCGAAAGGTCCTCAAGGAGACAGTTGTAATTCAAAAAGGGCGATAATAGACTATGGAAGCGATCCAAGCTTAACTCCGCTCTTCACACAGCCAAACCCCAACTTGAGTGTTCTTGAGTCGCTTCAACAAGTGATTGAAGAAGATTCTGGATCTTGGCAGATGGGCTACCGAACATGGGAGAGTTTCAATGATTTCTGGAACGACCTTCAGCCATAATAATAAATATTAAACGAAGAATGATATATATTGAAGATTGAACTACTCTCATAACTCTATGTTAGCAATAAGCTTCTTTTCAATAAGATATCTTGCAATAGCTTCAACGCATTCTTCAACGCCTATTTCGCTAGTGTCAAGATGAACTTCAGGAGAATCTGGTGCCTCATACGGATCGTCTATTCCTGTGAAGTTTTTGATTAAACCTTCTCTAGCCTTTTTGTAAAGTCCTTTTGGATCCCTTTTCTCAGCAACTTCAAGAGGAACATCAACGTAAATCTCTACAAAAGGAATTCCGGCATCCTCGTGAAGCTTTCTTGCTTGTTCCCTATCCTTTTTGTAGGGACTGATGAAAGATGTTATAGATATAGATGATGCATCAGCAAACAATTTCGAAACCTCAGATATTCTTCTGATATTTTCAGCACGGTCTTTTTCAGAGAATCCCAAGTCCTTATTGAGTCCAAATCTAACGTTATCTCCATCAAGTCTATATGAGTTGATATTTTTCTCTAGCAAAAGTCTCTCCAAGCCACAAGCAATGGTGCTTTTTCCAGAAGCACTCAGACCAGTCAACCAAAGAGTAGCACCTCTTTGTCCTGTTAAAGCCGTACGCTCCTCGGCTGTCAAATTATGGTGCCATGTAATATTAGTTACCATTCTGCTACTATTGTTCCCTGGTAATGAAATGGTTGATTCCAGATGGATAACGTTACACCATTATCACAATGAAGTATAGCAATTCACTGATCTCAAGGCCATTTGAAATCTTTCAATAATTTTTCAGAGCCACAACTTATGCAAGCTCACGTGTTTTTAGCAAATTATGGAGCACATCAAGGCAGTGCATATTTTTCATGGTGCACTCTGCTCTATGAATCGCAATATCAAGTCTTTGAAAGCTTCTCTAAACGAATTGGAATCATAAGAGGCCTCTTTCAAGTCTCCGTATGCTGTGAATGCTTCTGTTATGAAAACATCTGATTTTTGGTCTATTAGTGAATTTTCAGTTGCTTTACTCTTGACAAATCTCGCAAAATCAACATCTCCATTCAATAAAGAACCAAGAATAAGAGAGCACACCAACTTTCCACTTTCTATCGAATTTTTAGCGTAAACTTCCATCGATTTGTTATAAAGCTCTAAAGCCTTGTCGGCCTCTCCTAACCACTCCTTAGCCAATACTATTGAAGCAGCATTGCTTGCAGGAGGTAGCGGTGATTGAGGTATGAGAACTTCTGCAAAATTGAGTAATGCTTCTTTATCTATAAGAATAGCTTCATGTACAAATGCGAGAGAAGCAATTGATCGTATTTCATCCAAAGCTTCGGAACCTTGAGGAACCGTTGTTTGATATTTATCAAAGAAATAAAGAGTTTGTTTTAAATCTCTATTGTAGAATGCACAAACCTTCAAAATGTCCTTCATTACATCAAAAGATGTATCGAGATTTTTTTGTTCGAGAATTTGGATTATTTCGTTCGTATAGTGACCTGGATTATCTTGCTTGATCTCTAGATTAAGCCTTGAAATGAACTTGCTGAAACTTTCAGAATCTGACAAAACACCAAGCTGAAGTTTGGCAATCGGATATAAAATCTCCAACAGCTTTGAATCAGAAATTTCTCTTAAATCATTCACAGAGCCCAACAAATGGTAAATGTCTGCAGGTCTTAAAGTATCTTCTTGGTCAAGTACTCTCTCTATGATGCTGATTTCGGGTTTCAAAAGAGGGATTGCCTTTGATAAATCCAAACGTATTAATTTTGAAATCAGTATGCCAAGAGTCTCCTTGTCTATGGCAGACTTGTCCTTGACAGAAAGAAATATTTTGAAAGTTCTTATGGCTGTTTCTATGTCAAAATTGATACCTTCTTCAATTCCTGCTGGATCTCCACGTACCAGCTTCCTGAAAACTTCTACCAAAAACGAATCATCACTGCATTCAAACTTCTTGTAAAGCTCCCAGCTGTCGTGGACTCTTCCAGGGTTATACTTGATGATTTCGGTCATAGCACTGGGAGATAAATTTCCTTCAAGTCGTTGAATAGCCCTGTTGGCGATAGTAGAGACGGTGAAGTCCTTGTTGGTAAATTGTTCAATAATCGCGTTTAAATACTTCACTTTTGACTCTCGTGGAATTGCTGTATCTTCATAAATTGAGTTAATTGCAGCATACAGTAGATCATTTGATCCATGTTGGCTATTCAAAAGCTTTTGCAACTTACTGTCCGCAAAATGGGACGATTGTCCTTCTTCTAGAACATTGATCTCTGAAGTTCGGTTATCTTGGGGATGAGTTGCACTTGCTGTGAAATTTCGGTAACTTCTCCCACACAAAGACAATGTTCTTTTGCTTTTGGTCAGATACAAAGAAAATCTAAATGACCTCATTTTGCACCCGACAGTCCAGTAGTTTCAAAGAAATGTTGACTCATATCCTTCTTTTGAGATAGTCCATTGCAATTGCAAGTGAACATGACGAAGGTAAAAATTGTTTTCACTAGCCACGTTATTAGCCACAAACAGATTTTGTGTCTCAAGATTTGAGCCAACGCATGTGATGATCTTGGTGTAATTAGACTGGCTGCAATCGACTTCTTAGACAGGTATGAAGCGGAATGTACAATACAACGAATTAAGCGACAATTGACTTATGTGTGGTGCTGTTGTTCTCTGGTACGACCATAAATTGATGGGTACATGTATACCCAAATTTTTGGCCTTTATATCTCTCTTAGCTCAACAAGGACCCTGAAATATATGTTATGAGCCCTGAATCAATTTTGACAGGAGATAGTGTGTTATCTGAATAGACAGCATCAATAGCAGGGGATTGGAGCTCTTTCCAGTTCCTTTGACTTACCAATTATTCCTACCTATGTGTATACAACCTCAATATAAACTTGACGTCTTGAAAAGAGCTCAATTTGATCAAATGTAACTGGAGAAGATCAGAATCAGGTTTGAAGACCTATGCCAGGTCAGTACAGCAACTTCAAATGAGGATCTGTGGCCTTATTCTATACCTCTATAAATTGAATAGCCACACAGTGTTTGCCAAATACAACTCCGTCATCAGTTGAATGTAGAGATGACACTCCGTCCTCGTGAGGAGGTTCACAGTTCCAGTCAGGTTTTCAAAGCCGAGATGGATGTTTGATGTTTAGTAAAGCCTGCATATTACAAATCATCATGGAGATCCAAAAAATGACCCGGTGATTCATCCAATCATGCTGTGCTCACTAGGTGATAATTGAACGTTGTACAAGCACGTAACGGCTGTGGGGAGAAACCTGTTGCAAAATTTTGAACCAACGTAGTGCTAAAAATAATTGTGCGGTTTTGCTTCAACAAACTAAAAGTTGCTTAAACAAGAGGGTTTTTCTGGACGGACTTCATTTCTGCAACTGCAACAACTTATCACGGAGAAAGAGAACTTGAATTAACTTGTATGTGTGGTAATAAACATCTGTATACCCTTAAGTAAGAAGTTGCATGTATATAGCAAGCACCACAAGAGATATTAATACCCTTTACGATTGCGACTTTTGCAGCACACTTGATTGAGACGTCGCAACCAACAAACCCAAAATACAATGGGTAATGAGCCTTCTAAGCAAAAAGGCAATCCACAGTTTGCACGAACAGACACTTCAACATCCATAAAGTCATCTAGGTCTATCCGCAGCAGAAGATCCAATACACGAGACTCGGGTAGCGAGAATGCTAGTTTCAAAAACTCCACGTCGTCGCCCATGCTCAGCAGACGAAATTCATCGAAGTCTGTGAATGATGTTGCGGGTGATATGGATAAGCTTAATATTGATGGAGAGTACAACTATGACTACATTAATGATAACTCCGCAGACAAGTTTGCCTCTGGGGCTTCCATGTCCACTACTCCACAACTGAATCTTCATGGTGATGACTACTCAAAACTACCTCCTTCAATGGTGAGTATGGCTCCTAAATCACCTATATTACGAGTCAATTCATCCACCTCTCTATCACAGCAAACCGAAGCTACGCAAGTTGCAAGACGAACGCCTTCAGGTTTAAACCTTCAGCCTCTCAATAATGATGAATCGCTGCATCCTCATTCTCAAGCATTGCCCCTCCCAACATCACCGCAAGGAATGTCTTCTGTACAGATAAATCATTCTAAGAGTCCTAGCATCGATACACGGTTCTCTCGTTCCCCAATTGACATACACAACGCTGAAAGCAAGGTTATAGAACTGAACCTAGAGGATCTGATACAAAGGCTTTTGGATGCAGGCTACTCTGGGAAGAGAACCAAGTCCATTTGTCTGAAAACAAGTGAGATAGCGTCAATCTGTGCTAAGGCAAGAGAGGTCTTCCTGAGCCAACCTCCACTTTTGGAACTGAGCGCACCAGTAAAAATCGTCGGTGATGTTCATGGACAATATAGCGACTTGATCCGAATATTTACAAAGTGTGGGTTTCCTCCGGCATCGAATTATCTGTTTTTAGGAGACTACGTTGATCGTGGTAAACAGTCACTGGAGACAATATTGTTATTACTTTGCTATAAAATCAAATACCCTGAGAATTTCTTCCTACTAAGAGGGAATCATGAATGTGCACAAATCACTAGAGCTTATGGGTTCTACGATGAATGTAAGCGAAGGGCTAGTTTAAAAACATGGAAGACATTTATTGATACATTCAATACACTGCCTATTGCTGCAATCGTTGCATCAAAGATCTTCTGTGTCCATGGGGGTTTATCTCCTGTCTTGGATTCTATGGACGAAATTCGCAATATAAAGCGACCAACAGACGTGCCAGATTTTGGTCTGTTAAACGATTTACTGTGGTCCGATCCTGCAGATGCACCGAATGAGTGGGAAGATAATGAACGTGGTGTATCGTATTGCTTCAACAAGGTCGCCATAAACAAGTTCTTGAATAAGTTTCAATTCGACCTTGTTGTTCGAGCTCATATGGTGGTGGAAGATGGTTACGAATTTTTTAATGATAGATCGCTGGTGACAGTATTTTCGGCACCAAACTACTGTGGTGAGTTTGACAACTGGGGAGCAGTGATGTCAGTTTCGGAAGAGCTACTCTGTTCGTTTGAGTTACTTGACCCGCTTGATAGCGTTGCTTTAAAACAGCTGATGAAAAAAGGAAAATACGAAAGAAGGAATGCAGCTCTTACATATGCAGCTTCCCCCAGCAACCAGTCATACTGATGATTACTCATATTTCAATATATATTATGTCTCTTATATTTGTGAACAATCAATGACTAGTGCTACTTATTCCCCAGTATGTGTATATAAGATCTGCTATTAACGTAGTAGACGTTAGTCTTTTCGAAGTATTACCCACCAATTGTCACGTTCGTATCCATCATCCAAAATAGTAGCTCCTGCTTCTAAGCAGTCCTGCTTCAACTCACCTTTACGATAAAGATGATAATAGCGCATCTTAGTTTCAGCTTCAGGCGATGTATTTTTCTCTTGGCTCTTATTTTTATTAACCATTACCCATGGAACCAGTACATCTTGATCCATTCCTTCTTTGTAGCCTCTACGTGAACTTTCCTGCTCGAGTGCCCAGCAATAAATCAATGCAGTTCCTTTTCTTTCCAACACTCTAAGAATCTCTATTATGGCCTGTATTCTCCTTTGCGGCGTTGAAAAATGATGTATGACAGCTATAGATATAGCAAATTGAAACATATTGTCAGGATGGGGCAAACAAAGGGAGTCTGCAATCAGTACGTCGTTAGTTTCTGTCGGATGAAGTCGTTGTGCTTGATCTATCAGACCCTTCGAATAGTCGGATCCAATTATATACAGTTTATCATTCACATTGAGATATTTCCCGTTACCGCAGCCAACGTCCACTCCTATACTGAACTGTTCACGCGACTTCAGATACTCTCCAACAATTGGCCATGGCTTGTATCGTGTTTGTGAGAAGTGTTGAGCTATTTGATCATACACTTCGTGAACATAATGGGCCTCCTGTAACTGTGGTGTACTGGTTGAACGGAATTTTTTTGTTTCTTCGTCAATTTCAGCTTGTTCAGGCTGTAAATGTCCTGACATACTGTCAACAACTCCGCACGCCTGATTAATGTACTGGAATAGCCACAGAGAACTGCTATGCTCCACTCCCTTAGTATGTAAAGCTGCTTTGGGATTTTCACCTCGGCCAACTTGAGTGTCACACGAAGCTGGAAATTATGTCTCGCCCTTGCTTCTTTTCTTCGGTCTTGACAGATCAAATCCAACCCCTTTCTTTTGAGCCTCTTGCGTCATCATTTGTTGTCAATGAAGAGAGCTTCAATAGATGCTATGAACTGACACACTATAAAACTTTGAAGAACAGGCATATTGAAATCTGCAGGACAGATCTCAAACTTGATTGATCTCAGCTAAGAAACCGGGGTAACGATAAATTAAGCTTTTGAGCATGAAGTTTGTCTTCTTCTCTGTCATAGTAGCAGCATTATGCTGCATGATAATCCCATTAAAAGGAGTCCAGATTGCCAACTATGTTATCCGTAATATCTATCTTCCTCACAAGGCAATGCAATACTACATTGAGCACCCACTTGACGACGTTGTGGTCCGTGTTCCTGTTTACTTAGAATGTGTGGACTTCGAGCTTCCTGATCTCGAACAAGCTTTGAAGATTCAGATAGAGGCACGACTGAGGATTCATGAGCAACCAATTCCGCAGTTTGTGATAGATTTTCGTGAGGGACGCTTCAGTGATTTTAAGAAGGGTCTATATTCAGAAAAACATGGCCAGTTTGGGAAAAATTCACTCTTTCTACAACTACTATTAAGCCATGATAATGCTCTTTACGTCGATGGAACAAAAGGATACGCTACTCTTTACTATACTCTGGACTCTGTGGACTCTAATGACCTACCATTTTTTGCAACTCAACTGATCCTCGAGCACTGCTTCAATGCAGAATTGAAAGAATATGCTGTTGATAATTTCATCAAACTAATCCAACCTAATTCCGATCGGTTTACCATACTACACTCTTCTCAATTAGATCATCAGAGTGATATGAGATCAGAAAGCGATGTCGACTTAATATTCTCCATGCTCGATACGTCCAAAAACTGGAGTGTATCTGAAGCTATCGACATCTATCTTCAGCCCTCTTTGGATGCTCTTTCAATGAAATACAACTTCTCTGTATCAATTCAACAACCACACTTTAATTCTTCACCAGAGCTACGCTATGTGGATGAATACTTTCCCGAAACATTATCTGATTTACCAAACTTACTGGCATCTTATGACTATTTCAAAGAAAACCTTAATACTTCTGACAGAACTGTGATAAGCCTGATATATTATCCATTTGACTTAGGTGGAGAAGCAATCAGAACGAAGGCAGTTGACGGCGAAGTTATTTACTCCCCGGCAGAAAATACGTATTTGCAAATCAAAAATTGGGGCTGTATCTACTTTGGTCATATGAAGGCTCGAGATAATAATAGCCTCACTGTCACAAGGATTGAGGACTGTATGTGGTCTTTTGATGAATGCATACTAGACTTTTTGGGCGTTCCTAATGAAAACATGGCACCATATCTCCGTATAGGGATGTTTCACCGAATAGAGATAGTCAAAAACTTGACTCTATTTTCCAATAAGCTCTTTCAGATAGAGCAGTGGATAGAAACAGAACGGTGTCATCTTACATTACACATTGCTAATGTTATTCTGCAGTGCTTTGAGTTACGCGCGGGTGCTCTCACATCACTCGAGAAGTATGAATGGGAGGAATCATTGATTAAGAGCATCAAAATGGTCGGGCTTGTGAGTACGCTAGCTGATGATCTTCAGCTTCAAAGGGAGATTCTGTTCGATCATAAGGATCTTCTATAAATACTGGCAATGAGTTCAGTACCAGCAGAATGACTTAAAAAAATGATGTTCTGGTGGAAACTAGAAATTTAGTATAAAGATTAATCTAAGTTGAATTTCGGCTTATCAATTCTGTTATACTCTACAACAGTACTAACGGCTTGCAAGGATCACTAGTATGTTGTACAAATTGAAAGATTGGAGCTCTATCGCATCTACCAACTGCTCACATCCACTTATATTTGAAACTTTTCGAAAGCCCATCTATATTAAAGCAGATGTTACTCATTCGCAACAGGATGACGAATTCTTGGAGAATCTCCTTAAAAGATGTGATTTGAGCGGTGAAAGGCAGAAGTTCCACCAAAACGAACTGCGAAATCAGCTGAAGGGCGATATAATGAAAAAGAAGTCGTCCATCAAACTGGCTCTAGTGTTTCGCAGGTTCCAGTTGGCAGAATCTTTGGTTGACAAACATATTAAAAAGAATAACCTGATTCCTGGAGATTCTTTTCCGATTATGAAGCGTCCTGTTCTGAAGAAACTACGAATCAAAGACTTCAAAATCAGTTTTAATGAAGAGGCAAATGCCTTAGAGTTTCATAATGAAGAGGATCTCAAGAAAGCAGCGCAAGATGCCGATGTTGTCTACTTTGAGATTAGTGAAGACGAGAAGTTATGCATTTTTAAAACTAAGACAGAGATTACTGATGTTCCTCTTGTGATCGACCAGGTGTGTATGGCCCATGTTCGAAACAGAATCAAAGGATTTTCTATTCACGATGTGCCATCCGATGACGATTCAAAACCCTCTGATCTCGAATATCTGCTGCTAAACCAATCTTATTCAACTCAAATGGCTTTATGGCGCTAAATCTGTTTATATCTCGGACATTATGTTGACCATTTTTGTATAAAAGCCTATTGTATTTTTCCCTAACTAATGATATAGTTCCTCGATAAGCTGTCTATTGTACTTGTGCGTTCTACAAGCCCCTAAAGTGCATGTACTGGTGCTTAGTCACCAGCATTATCTTCTTAGATATTTGCCCCACATTTCCACTACTCTCTAAAATTATTTATATGAATGAAAAGAAAATTTCAACAAATCATATTTCTTCCAGTACTAATAACTGTAGGGCTGTTGTACCGGGCGAGAAGAGCCAGCGAGTATCAAAATGTCTAATCAGCAAAGTGTCACCGGGATGGCCAAAAAGATAGTGTCTCTTTTGGAGCGTTTCCCTAAAGACAAAGTGAAGCATTACGCATCGTTCAAGTTTACACAGGTTGAAAGATTTTGTAGTATTGGGGCTTTACCTGTGCCGAAATCGATTATTGAAGAACAACAAGCCGAACAGAAGAAGCAACAAAAGTTGGTGAAGCTAGATGTGGACAAGCTGAAGAAAATGGTGTTCAGTGATGAAACAGCTGCTCCTAATTTCAAGAAAGAACTTTTTAATACCAGTGTTTTATCAGAGCAGTATAAATCACTCAAACATATAGCGGATTCTAAATGGGGTCAATACTATCCACTTGATACCAAACTACTCGCACCAAAGGGAAATCCAAACTACTACAATAGACTCATGCTGGACCTTGATAAAGGAGGACAAGTTAAAGAAGGTCTTTTCACAGCTATTAAGACGGTCATTACTGGAAAGTATTAAAGAGCGATCAGCGTACTTGTTTATATAATTATTCTAAATGGTTGCTTTAGATTTATTTTTTGGCAAACTGTAGGTTAGAGTCTGTCTCCCGTATTCGTATTGTTTGTCCTAGCTTGTTGAAGCAATTCACCGAATCATCTTCAGTGCCAAACTCGATCAGTGCCAGGTTGCGCACCGAAACAAGATTCAAGTTGAAAAATCCAGTGAATTTTTCAAACAAGGCCAATAGATCCGAATCGGTAGCATCTGAAGGAAGGCCGGTAAGTAGAAGTATTTTATTCGGCTCTCCTGCTGCCGACTTGGATCTTTTAGTTGCCTGTATATCTGACCGACCAACTGCCCGTTTGGTTCTGGACTCTAAACGTTCTTTCCTCTTCTCTGTAACATACTCATCAAATGCAGACGGACTACTATCTTTAATAAGTTTCTCAACTGCAACATCACTGTTTGACTTGGCTAAATATATATCCAAAGGCTTGTCAAATACAACGCTTGTATTCAACTCCTCCAAAGCCTTAGAACAATCGTGATAACTCTCTAGGGTCACAAACGCCTGTCCTCGAAGACGAAGACTCTTGCAGATAGCAATCGAGGCGACAGGAATATCCGCAGCTCTAAACAAATCGTTCAAGCTTTTTTCTAAAGTGGTTTTACCCACTTTTTCATTCAAATTTCGAATGTACAACGTCCTTATCTCTTTCTCGGACATGTCAGGTATCTTAACAAGTGCGTCAACGCAATCACCACGCGATACTTCTAGTACTGTGACATCGTACACATTATCAATAGGGCTTTTCAAAAGCTTCACCAATATTTGAATTTATTGGTAAGTACACGAAATATACACTTCGCTCTTCATGTCTTCATTAGTAGTCCACTAATATCAACTAACTGCTACAACACTAGCCGAAGAATCTAAAGCAAATCCTCCTGCGTCAATGATAGCAACTTGATCTGTCTTTTTACCGATTTTCACGTGACGTTCTCCGATGTGTACAAATCTAGAAAGATCCACTGTAGATTGTATAAGTATAAGCTATAACTGATATTTCTCAAGGCGCCTCGCCTAGCGAGGAGTTTGAGATCTGATTGCTCATTACGATCATCTTAGTTGTACGTAGCTATATCTAGTTGATTAGTTTAGTTGCAGTAACCTCACCGTTACGGAGACGATAAAATGTTTCATGTACGACTCTAAATCCCTCATCAATATGTGCAACATGGTCCAGTTTTGGTTTGCTGAACTCCAGTGGACTGGGTCTATTAGACAGTGCAAACTTCATCAAAGGATCGACAAACTTGCTCTTGACATTGTAAATAGCTAGCTTCTGATCAATGGATGTTTTGACCCAGTCAGCCTGTTCAGCTTTGCCAGGCAGCTGTTTGAAGCCAGACCAAACACCAGCAATAGCAATGCCTTGAGTTTCAACTCTATTGAAAAATACTGTCGCGTAAGTGTTCCCACTGAGTGCCAATGTTGGATCGTTAACAGAAAATGTGTATTGGTAAAAGTCAAGGAGGTCGGGATGAGAAGCCAAGTAACCTTTATCAATGAATGGGTAGTATACCCGATAACCGGTGGCTATCACAATTAAATCAAAGCCTGATTCTTCAGTGCCATCATCAAACAGAACTGAGTTAGATTCCGGTAAAAATCGCCGGATGTTGGGCTTGTTTATTACACCTCTGGCATAAGATAATCCTGTCAGTGCTTCGTTGGGGCCTCCAACTTCGTTTCTTCTGGAGACAAAAATAGCACGCTCGTCTAGATCTCCCTTGAACCTATATTGTAAGAGGTCTATAGCTGAGACAGATGCTCCGATAAAAAGCACTTTTTTAGATTCTTCAATCACTCTATAATCTCTGATAGACTTTGCAAACGTTACCCTGGTTTTGGACCTGTTCTGTTCAACAAACTCTGGTAACCCCTCGTACTTAGGCATTACAGGAACTGTTTTCCCATTGGCAATTACAACTCCATCAAATTGCTGGCTATACCACTTGTCAACAATCCGATTGTCCCGTCGTTCTTGGGATTTCACGACCACCTCCCACTTGCCATTGTCAAGTTTCAAGACTTTCTCGACATTGGAATTGTAGCGAATATACTTTGAGAGATGGTTTCTTTCAACAATGGCTTTCAGGTAGTTTCCCACATCTGTGGCAGTTTGGAACACTCTGAGGTACTTGTATTTTGCTGCAAGTTCTTCAAGTTCCTGTTCAGTCCGCTCATCAAAGGAAAAAGACATATATCTATTGGTCACATTGGTGAACAGCCCCTCGTAAGCCCCAGAAGATTTCCACTGATAAATATCAGATCCATCCAACTCATCTTTCTCAATAATTACTGGATTATCAATGGATGAACTTTTGAGTTTGTTTCTTAAATCTTGGTTGATCTCTGCTTGAACAAAGAGATTCTCTGGTTCAGTTAATCCGGATTTGATCGTCTCAATGTCCGGCAGGTCTGGATCATTATTGTTTTTTCCACCATTAGTTAAAGACCATACACCGCCTATACTGTCGTTTCTCTCAAATAGAACCACCTCGTCAAATGCTGTGTCTCCTTTTTTTTCTGCTTCGCTAATATCACGCTGGTTGAATAGAGTTGTACCATCCTTTAAAGCCCTTGTCAACTCATAAAGTGAGGATATCCCCGAAGGACCACCTCCAATAACAGCCACTGATTTCAAGTTGAGTTTCTCAAGCGTCATCTTTAACTTACGAAAAGACGATTCGCAGAAAACTAACGGAGGGACCTTTTGATTAGTAGATTAAATGTTTGTATTTATACCTCAAACTGATTGAATCATACTTATTCGAATAACACCATATCTGTTGGCTTCAAATCCCTATGACCCGACGTCCATTTGTGGCTTGAGTCTTACTATACTATGGCTTGATAACTTACCCCAGATCCGCATTTCTGTCAAGTCACGTGACTGATGCAATTAAATTCTGACTCTCTGCCTGAAAAATGATCCAGATAAGGAAAATGAACAGCGAGTTTAGAAATCTCGGATAAGTAGCATTACCTGATCCAAGCAGGTGTATGCCAACAGTAGTGTATCAAGGATAGAAAACGAACAACAATGTCATATGGTCCAGAAGCTGCTTCCCGATTAGCTTCTAAAGTTGTTCTGATTACAGGAGCATCAGCTGGAATTGGCGAAGCAATCGCAAGAGAGTTTGCTGCTGCCGCTAACGGAGATATTCGGCTGGTGCTTGCGGCTAGAAGAATTGGTAAGCTTACACAGTTGAGTGAGGAACTAAAGAAGAAGTATCCATCTTTGAAGACCTATACTGCGGTATTAGACGTCAGCGATGAAGATTCTGTTAATTCTTACATTTCATCATTACCAAGTGAATTCGAGAATATCGATATTCTTGTGAACAATGCTGGGAAAGCATTGGGTGTGGACTCTGTTGGTGATATTGCGAGTCAGGATATCAGATCTATGATTGATACTAATGTAGTAGGAATGATTGCAATGACTCAAGCTGTGGTCAAGAAAATGAAGGAAAGGGGGTCAGGAGACATCGTTCAGTTAGGTTCGATAGCAGGAAGAGAGTTTTATCCTGGTGGTTCTATATATTGTGCTACCAAGGCTGCAGTTAGGGCGTTCACAGATTCGCTAAGAAAAGAGCTAATCAGCACACCATTGCGTGTAATTGAGATAGATCCAGGAATGGTGGAGACTGAGTTTTCTCTAGTCAGATTCAAAGGGGATGAAGATAAAGCCGGAAAAGTCTACGAAGGGACTGAGCCTTTAGTGGCAAAGGATATTGCTGAGGTTATTGTATTTGCCTGTTCGCGAAGAGCAAATGTGGTGATTGCAGACTCTCTTGTGTTTCCAACATGTCAAGCTGGTTCCTACCATCGTTACCGTAAATCCTGATTAGGAGGGGAGTGACGACAATTTTCTATTGATTAGTAAGATGCAAATTTGTGAACATCAGCGTTTAAAAAGTAGAGGACATTTGCTACAGGTATTTTATCTGTCGGCCTTCAGCATCAACGGGGCTGGCCGCCTAAGAAGTCAAAAATCAAAGCACTAATTGGAGATAGGAAATAAAACTGCAAATAGTCTAAGTCCGAAAATTTACAGCGTTTCATGTAACTGTGACATATAAAGCCATGAGTTTCCGAAGTTTGACTCCCTGAAGCTCAATTGAGCATCAGTCTGACATCATTATCAAAATGGGATTTGAAAATAAAGCCGCCTGGCTTGACCAATTCGGAAAAGAACTTGTTGTGAGGGAAGCTAAGTATTTCGTACCGGAACCTAATGCAGTGGCTATAGAGATTTATTCGATAGCCATAAATCCTGTTGATTGGGTTCTACGGGACACTGAGTTTTTTATGAACTTGGATCTTCCTTTAATAATGGGCACAGATGTTGCTGGTGTAATAGTTGAGGTTGGACCAGATGTCAAGGACTTGAAAGAAGGAGACCGAGTATTGGGTTTTTGTCACGGGGCTCTAAGGAAAATAGAGAAAGCTACAGCATTTCAACTCTATTGTACATTGGAAACAACCATGGTGACTAAAATTCCTGATTTTATCACTTTCAATCAGGCCTCAGTTCTCCCTTTGACTTTATCAACTGCGGTAGCAGGATTATATAAGCCTGACTTTATGGCTTTACCTTATCCATCTCTAGACCCAACACCAATCAACGAGGTTCTTATAGTGTGGGGTGCTGGATCTTCAGTGGGTTGTAACGCAATCCAATTGGGTGTTGCATCCGGGTATGAGGTAATTGCAACAAGTTCTCCTGCAACCCAAGAGAGAGCAGAAAAGCTTGGAGCGGCTAAAGTGTTTAATTACCGTGATACCAAATGCGTAGATCTGATTATTGAATACTTAAAGGACAAGACGCTTGTGGGTATATATGACGCTGCTGGGTCTTTAAGAGAATGCGCCGAAATAATGAGCAAGGTGAAGGTAAGTGGTAAAAAAGTCGTGATAGAGGCTCCTATTGCTAAAGATATCGAGTTACCTGATGGAATTCAGCAAAAGTTTGTTCAAATCGCCGGTTTTGAAGATCAAGCAAAATATATCTTTAATGAATACTTACCTGCGGCATTAGCAGATCGCAAGTTTATCCCATCTCCTGATCCTCTTGTGGTTGGCCATGGACTCGAAGAGTTGAATAAAGCAGTTCAGATTCAGAAGGATGGAATCACAATGGGAACTCATGGTTTTGAATATGATTTTTCATCCAGGGACAAGCTTAAGAGATCGAGTAACAAGCTAGTGGTTGTTATAAAGGAAGAATGAGTGGTGCTGTGATTGCTTGCTTTTAAGAAGTTCTCCCGATTTCACGGATTTAGTGAATTGGCTATCAAACCAAGTCTGATATTTAATTATCTCGGTTTTAAATAGATTTTACAGTATGTACCGAACGAACCTATAAACTTCGACAAGTCAGCCTTTGAGCTTTAACAACTCAGGAGTACGGTAAATGACAACAAAACAGTTAACAGCTAGCGGAGGGTTACATGCTGTCAAAATAGAGCAAATAAAGATAAATCTCCTCAAGGGTCCTAGATGTGGGGTGTTTTCATTGTAGATGGAGGAAATCTGCTCGTTTTATCCATTAAAGGAGCCTCCAAGATTAAAGTTACAGAATCAGCTGATCTCAGGGTGGGAATGAGGGGTCCTCTGCGTATTATATCTGAGATTTTTACTCTAGCCCAAAAACCCATTGTGGAGCAAAGCCCTCCTTTGTAGCCCTCAAACCGATGCAAAGATAATTTGCTCGTTTTTAACGGTAAAATGCGATTTATATTAAGCCATATATATAGGGCACAGATTGGACGAGTGTCAATGTAGTCTCTTTACAGGTGCAAGATCTAGTGGATCTGGATAACTGTCCTATATACAAGATGTCATATGCATTACCAGCAGAGTTGTTTGAGGGAGTTTCCCGTATGAGCATGGGCTCGTCGAGTAGCAACAGCAGTACTTCTTCCGATACATGTACCATTTCCATGTTGTGGAACTGGAACACTATTGGATCTTGCTTCATTGCACGTAGCTGGCACGTGAAGTCCAGAGGCGCATTTGCAGGCTCGTGCGTTGGATGCTTCTTCTTGGTGCTGGTTTCTCAATGGTTGCACCGTTTCTGTCGTGAATACGATAATGCCATTATTGCTAGAGCAAACAAAGCCAGCCTTGGCAAACATCAGCCAAAATTGTCAGATGGAGAAGATTCGGCTGAAGATAGCGCGTCTTCAGTCCCACTATACACTCCTAACGGCAGCTCCGCAGAACTTTTTGCTATTAGCCACAAATGGTTTCTTAACTGGTCACTGATGTTTGGCCGTCCCAGTGGAGATTATATTATGCCTACAGCTTTTGAGCATATTGTTCGATCTGGTCTGTTCACACTGGAGTGGGGACTTTCTTACATCATTATGCTTTTGTTCATGTACTACAATGGCTACATCATCATTTCTTGTATTCTTGGAGCCTTGTTTGGACGTTTGATCTTTACCTATGAACCACTGTCCTGTTGTGATTCGTTGGCGGACAGTCAGGAATCTGACCGGAAGTGCTGTCGCTGATCTAATCGACTTAATTGTCCATTTTCTGTATAGCTAGATAACATCTACTTTGTACTAGATTCAATAAAACAGTACGTCTTAATCTACAAGTTGAAAACTGACCTTTAAGCCGCACAGCCAGTCAACTAAACATCCCCGAAAAAGCCTGCTCTTAAGGTACAGCCGCACAGCCGTAGAACAACGACCAGAAAACAGCACTCAGCCGGGTAACGTCCCGGGTGTTTACGGTTGCCGTTTTCATACTCTCATTTGCCCACATTGGGGAATGAGGGTATGAGGACGAACCCCAAAGAAGAAAAATTTCTGCTTCGGATTCGGTCGGCAGCGTCTTTTTATGCTGCATGGCGTGCGCTAACCGTCTGGTCGGCCCTGTTTGCTACCGGGATTTCTGCTAGTTTAGACGCAACAGCAGCAGTCAACGGACTCTACCTGGTAAAATAACGTTGATTACAAAAACACTCTAATTTATACAACGCTTCTTTCCTGCTGCTTCTAGTAGACGCTCATAGTCCGACAGACTCACCAGTTAACGCACAGAAGCCATGAAGTTCGCTAGTTTGGTAGCAGGTGCTGTGGCTCTCAACAGTCTATGTGTTGCTGCTATTGCTGAGGACGAAGACAATGTGGTGACCACCACTGTCTACGGCTCAACAACAGATACCCATAAGTATGGTAGGTTCGACAAGACCAAGCCATCATCTTCTTCATCGTCCACCGGAACCCACAAATATGGTAGATTCGACAAGACTAAACCTTCGTCGTCCTCATCCTCTTCCGGCACCCATAAGTACGGAAGATTCGACAAAACAAAGCCATCATCTTCCGCTTCTTCCACCGGAACACACAAGTACGGAAGATTTGATAAAACCCAGCCATCATCATCACCATCATCAAGTGGAACTCACAAATATGGAAGATTCGATAAGACGAAGCCATCATCCTCGGAGTCTTCTACAGGTACCCATAAATACGGAAGATTCGACAAGACTGCACCTGCAACCACAACCACAGTTTTTGTTGCTCGTGCTGCAAGTGATTCCGCAACTGATGCTGCTACAAGTTCTTCTGCTGGAGCAGCCGGTAGAAACGCTGCTTTTGAATTGAGCATGGGAATTGCTGCCCTCGGAGCTATAGCTGCATTGATTTAGGTTAGCGGTTTTAGACCATGGTTCACAGCCTGGAAATAGACTGTCTAATGACCGTCACTGCTGGCTTGCGTCTTTTAATGCCAGAGATGGTTACAGAATAATCGGACTAGTTCAAGTATTTATGTACTGTCTTTAATAAAGTTCGGTGTAAATGGAAATTGTAGTATGAGAAGAGCTAATGAAAATGACAATCACCGAGAAAGAGAGAAGATGAAAATATGTAAAATAGATGGAAAACACTATAAAAAGAGACAAACACGTTGGTATGAATCAGGAATTAGTTGAAATTAAAAGCGCCAGGCTGCACATTGGATGACACACCAAACCCGAATTGCTCACCACTCATCTCAGGTTGCAATCCAGATGCCTCTTCCTCGTTATCATCACCACTAAAGTATGTCTCCACTATGTGATAAGCCTTGACATAGATCTTGTCGTTTTCATTGTTCTGACAATCAAAGATCTTCTCTGCTCCACCAGCTTCTTCCATGAAAATGGCGTTCTCATTAAAACTAGCACCCCGCGCTTCCTTTTCGAGCTCTCCAATCTTTAAAATGTTCTCAAGTGCATCTAGCGTCACCTCTATAACCTTATTGTCTGCAACAGAAAGTAAATCGCACAAAGGCTTTATACATCCTTGAGAAACTAGATATCGGATTTGATCAGGCTTACTCAACCCACCCGAAGATGCGTTAGAAATGGCCCAACATGCCTCCTTCTTGGTCTTATAGTCACCAGTGGCTAACAGCTTGATAATCTGTGGGATTAGATTTGAGTCAATGACAGCTTGGATTTGCTCGGTGTTTCCAGCAGTTATGTTTGAAATCGTCCAACAAGCCTCCTTTTTGATGGATTCTTTCGGAGATCTCAAGAGAGGTGCTAGTGCTGGTAAAACACCTGCATTGATAACAATTTGTGTTTGTAGGTCATTACCTGTGACAATGTTTCCAACAGCACGAAGTGCAGGAGTCTGAACTAAAACAGACTCATGACCCAACAACTCGACCAGTCTCTTTGGTATTCTCGCATCCACAACGGCTTGGATAGTTTCTGGGGTGCCATCACTCAAATACGAAATGGCCCAACACGCATCAATTAGTGTTTCGACATCCACAGAAAATATCAACTTAGCAAGCGTTGGTAATGCACTCTTGACAATCTGCCAGTCAGGTTGTGGGTTCTTACCTCTGCATAAATTGGACAAGGTCCAAGTAGCAGTTCTAATGAGTGACATCTTCGACGACTGAAATAGAGAAAGCACAGGGTCCATGGCATTGCATGAAAGAACAAAGTCTCTGTAAGCCGAGGAGTCACCAGCAACATTTCCAAGAGCCCAAATTGCCTGTTCCTTCACTTCCATCGATGGTGAATATAAAAGATTGACAAACATAGGCACTGCACCTGCATCCACTACAACCTCAGTCTGTTCAGAATTTCCGGATGCAATATTAGTGAGAGCCCAGGCGGCTTCAAGTTGTAAAATCTCAGGACCTGATCTCATAAACTCAACAAGTCTTGAAACAACACCGCTCTCAATTACAAGATCAATAGGAGGATTATGTTCCTTCGATAAAATTTGTCTGAATTTGATGGTTGCATCCAACTGTTGCTCAAGATCGTTTGACATTACGTTTGCAACCATTCTAGGGAGTTCTTCTTGCAACTGTCTGAAAAATAAATGATCTCCTGATTCAGAGTCATCTTCATCTTCTTCAGAGTCCATATCGTTAGCAGGAGCAGTGAAATTTCTTCTTTTAGTCAACAACTCCTCCCTTTTTTGCTTTCTCAACTCCACCTGTTGCGTTTCTCTTCTTCTTCTAACTTCATCTTGCTGAAACCGATTTTTATTTTTAAAGTTCGCCTTTCGATACTCAGGCACGTATCTTGAAGTTGAGTCAGATGAGTCCATAGCGCCCGATTCTAGCTAGATAAATCAAGTCTCGCTTTAGTATATTCAACAAATGCGTCGCCTCTTTGATGTACTAGCTTTAAATCTCAAACAGATGTTGCCTTGTGGGATACCAAATGAGTAATCACCTATGCGCGTTTTTATTGGCGATATTCCGACCTATTTACCTCACCTAACCTTTTCAAGGGCCTTCAGAAATTTCCAGGCGTAAAGAGCCGTGACTAGTCTTCCTGAAGTCCTTCACTAGTATCTCAATCAGAAACCTATATTGTTTCGCCCTGTTCTAACATTGTGGTCGGTGGCTCTTCTCACCTCTCACTTTTTTTCTCTCGCTTGTCTGCCATTTTCAGAACCGGCAACAGTATGAGGTTACGAGCCCTTCGTATCTTACCGCCACGATGAGGAACGTAGTGCCTATGAGGCACAGTAGTATGTGGCGCGGTAACATAAGAAAAAACCTACATAAAACCTATTAACAGTTCGTTGCCTTAGAAATGCTTACTGTGAAGGCTCGTCTTCTACGCCTAATAATCGACACCCAGCGAGTTGTGTTTGCTTCTGCAAAGCAAGTTTTTGTGGTAGGATAGCATACAAAGGTCTCTCACTTCGTACCAACTATGGCTTTACGAGGGGGAATTTTGGTAGCCGGCACTATTGATAGATCTGCACTTTATCTAAGAAATGTCAAACTTCCATCGCGATATATTGAAAAGAGAGTGCGTTTCATCTCCAGCACCTCCATTTTAAAGCAGAAAATCAAACTTGGTGAAGATGAAGTCAAGTACAGAGTCCCAAATAATAAAGAACAAGACGATCCTATTCGATATCGAACCCATGGAACATGGATATTCACCAGAAGACTACCAAAGAACTTCAGGCTTGGAAACGAACCTATGTATCGCAATCCTCTCATCAACTTTGTTGTGGGAGCCAAGAGATTTTCTCTTGCATTTGGGGCGATAGGACTTTGCTTCAGTTACCTTATGCTTAGAACTGAATTGATTCTTCCTGAGTTTTGCTCCATGATGTCGATTGTCTCTGTTCTGCCTTTTCCTGTTGTATCATACTTGTATACGCCATATGTGTATAAGATTTATCGAGTGTTTGATGTGACAAAGGCTCAGACATTGGAAAACCTTGTTGAAAATGAGCAATTGATGGTACAAAAACTGAACTGGACTGGATTCAAAGTTTTCAACGAACTGGTTTCTGTTGATTCACTTAGAGTTCCTTTGAAAGATGACTCCTCTGGTAGATTTGGATACGTGAATCTACTGAGTCTTGGTCCTCAAGCAGGACTATATAAAAGTTTTTATGTTCAAGATGGTCTAGGCGGAGTTAGAATGGAGAGAATATGGGCCATCGCTGAAAAAAACAGCGGAGTCGATAATGGAAGAGGCTACTTTGCTCAGTAGTCAAACTGATGTCACTGTATATAGAAACCTGAACGTTTCAGTCATATGAACGCTTGATTCCTTTTGATTGTGCGCTTACGTAATTTTCAAGAACCAGTATGTATTTTTGAGTAAATTTCATTGTCAGGTAAGATCAAGAGGCATTAGTTCTCTATTGACTCTATTGATAGGTATTTGAAAAGCCAAGTATGAAAGTTGTTATACAGAAAGTTAAGAAGGCGTCAGTTACAGTCAGCAATGAGGTAATCTCAGAGATAAACAAGGGTCTTATGCTTTTAGTTGGAATTTCTACCGAGGATTCTAAAGAAGATGTTGAGAAATTGGCTGGGAAAGTTTTGAGACTTAAGTTGTTTGAGGATGAGACTCAGAAGGCTGGTACTTCTACTGAATGGGTTGGAAAACCGTGGCAGAAGTCTGTAGTTGATATTAGAGGACAAATTCTTTCTGTTTCTCAATTCACTTTGTATGGAAATATTAAGAAAGGTGCAAAACCGGATTTTCATAAGGCCCAGAAAGGACATTTGGCTGTTGAGCTATATGATTCATTTCTACAGCTTCTTCGTGAAGGAGTCGGAGAATCTAATGTTAAGGATGGCCAGTTCGGGGCTATGATGGATGTAAGCTTGGTCAATGAGGGACCTGTTACAATTGTTTGGGACACCAAAGATAAGTAATCTAGAAGCATCTCTATTTTAAAATATTAATAATACATTAGACGTCAGTCTCATCGACTAAAATGGTCATTGTTTCTTGAACAATCGGAAAGGACTGAGCGCTCTTGCAGGGGAAAAACCTCTTGAGCGAGAGCTTGAAGGAGAAAGAAGAGAATCAACACTGGACTCTCTGTTGCTACCACTAGGCGTTATTCTAGTAAATCTTGATTTTCTTGTGTCATGACCAGAAGATTCACACTCAGCCACTGGATTCGGACATACGAAATCCCGAAGTTTGTGGGACCAGAATTCTCTATCATAATTAACGTAAACGTTTGAGGTTTCGGCAAGTTGTAAAGATTTCGGATGATAGAGAGGATTAACAACAACCACAGGAACGCGCGCATATTGGAGACAGTATTTAGACATGGACTTAGAGGATATCATTGCCTTGATACCAGACTTTTGAACGCCTCTGGTTCCGACAATTAAAATTAGCGGATCATACTCCCAAACAGCTCTTGAAATCATTTCTGGGGGCTTACCCATCTTGAACTCCAATACTATTTTGATCTTTTTATCCTTGGTATTAAGTTTTTCAATTCCATCCAAAATCTTTTGTCCATCACTGCGATAGTCTTTAGTGTAATCTATAGTATGGCTATCTTTGGTAAGAACCTGCAAACATACAATCGTATCTCCATCATTCAACATTTCATCTATGGCCCATTTCAGAGCAATTAGGGAACATTCATTATCATCGTATCCACACATGAATGTCCGAGAAGTTCTTTCAAAGACATAATCACGGTGCTTCGTCGTGAGTATAAACTGCAGTTTAAGATGATCCAGCTTCTCGTTCGATACATTTTCAAAAGAAACTCCTTTCCGAAACGTACTGTTCCTTGAACTCATCTGTGATCGACTACTCGACATTCCACTATCACTCATAAGAACGGAGGAGAGTGTGTGGCTGTTCTGACTAGCCTCCGATAACGACATTTCTGAAGGAGAGCTCATGGGAGATAACAAAAGTCGATCATTACTCTCTTTCAAGCTTTCTCTACTTTCGTTCGATTCTTCCTCATCTTCTCCCGGAAGTTGATACATTAAAGCATTCATAATAGTATTATGCTGCGTCTCAGGGTCCGGGGCCTCATCCGGATCCACATATCCTAGTCGATTATGGTATACGATCTCCTTCGTAACCCGATCCCCGCCATTTGTTGCACCGCCTGAGTTTTTGTCATTCAGTTTGGGTGTACTTGCTGAGACCTTCGTCTGTTTTTCCTGTGAACAGCCTTCTTTATCATTTTGTATATCTTCTGCCATTCTCTAGAATTCTATCAAACAATGCAAACAACGTTAACGTCTCTGAATCTTGCTTCTTCCATTCGTAGCCATTACTCTCTTTAATTCTCAAATCTTCCTTGATTGGTATCTATGCAGTCTCGTCGTCGAAGAACAAAGATTTATCCGTCGAACAATACTGCCTCGATACTTGGCGTCGACAAGCTCTAAGAGAAAAAACATTTCCGTCGACAGAAATTGCTAGTTTGGGCTTAGAAAGCCACAACCTTACCAAGTGCGTACTATTAAACAACATTGCTTCTGCTACGGTTGTTCCCCCACATACTCTCGGTCCAACCCTTTATAATGTGTCGCTTCTTAATTTATAAGGGCACAGAGCCCATGTTGCTCTCTTCATTGCTTACAAAGCCTGCACATTCCATCATCAATCAGTCGTTTGACTCACGGTTACGCATGGATCAAACTCCTATTAACGGAGATGGGTTTGGCGTTGGATATTACACTCTTGATGATCCTGTTGACCAGTATTCCGAGTCTGCAATTCCGTTTGTGTCTGACACAGATAGCGATGGCCCTTGTGTGTTCAAAGCTATTACTCCAGCATGGAATAACCTGAATCTCCAAAGACTTGCAGAAAAAACACGATCACGACTTATCTTTGCCCACGTTAGAGCATCTACATACGGCCTTTTGAGCGAGACCAACTGTCACCCTTTCACGTACCACAAGATTATGTTCATGCACAATGGGGCAGTCTCAAACTTCAGCAAGATCAAAAGAAGATTGGTGGATCATATTGAAGATGAGTATTTTCTTACAATCCAGGGAGCCACAGACTCGGAGTGTTGTTTTGCGCTATTTCTTGACACTCTTCACAAATTAGGCTTTGATCCAAGCCAAAGCACAAAGATACCACATTTAGTGCTGCGTAAAGCACTGGTGAAGACTATTGAATATATCAAGGATTGGGTCGAGGATCTTCAATTAAATTCATCAGAACCTTCCCTGCTTAACTTTGCAGTAACAGACGGAGAAGTTGTAGTGGTATCCAGATATATCACTTCAAAAACAGACGAGGCAGCATCGTTGTATTTCTCGACAGGTTCCCGATTTATTGAGTTTGAGCCAACAAGGTTCAAAATGGAGAGACTTGACAGATCGCAGGATATCATTATGATTGCTTCTGAACCACTCACCTTTGAACGAGGAGATTGGATCTCGATGCCAACAAACACAACTTTGACTGTTAAAGGACAAACAGTGCTACTACATCCTATAGTAGATCAGTACTACCAAGAAGATCCTCTCTTCATCAGATCTTCCAAGTTTGCTGAGAGTAAGGGACTAATGGGAAGTTACCCAAAGGCAGAGATAGTCGACAACGACCTTCCTCCTTTGGAACGAGAGGGAAGAAACAGAGCTGTAGCGGCAACATGACTCATTTATTTACATATATCAAATCATCATACTCAATGCGCAAATCATACTATATATTACAGAATCTGTCTGTATCTATGCTGTCTCATAGCTACAAGTCGTAGTCATTAGCAGGTGGTTTACCATTCTCGCTTCTCATGTAAAGGTCAATGGCAGTACTAAAAGCAGCAAATCCAGCACATCCAAGCAAGGCCGCAGAGGGACCGCTTTTAACTGCGAGTCCTCCACCTGTAATACAACCAGCCATAGTTCCATTCCAAATATCATTCTTTGCTCGAAGCGACTCAATCGAACATTCGACTCCTGCAAATATTGTACCTATGTAGCCAAAGTTCTTTGCAGACGAAACAGTTCTCTTCCCCATATCTGCAAATTGTATTTTCACTTGCTGTCGTAACGGTAGATTCGAAATTTGCGAAACAGCATTGGTTCCAACAGGGACATCATATGCCATAGATGCCATGAACATTCCAAAAAAACCTCCTAACACAAAACCAGACACTCCAGACATCACCGCCTTGCCAGGACACGAAGTTATAAACTCCATTATCTGTTTGGCACCTTCTTCGGCCTGCTCTTCCTGTGTCATTTCCTGGTACGATTTTTTCTCCGGGGGCAAGAAAGGATTGTTCATGATGTTGTTGTAGTATTAGATAGCACTGGTTGTCGGACCGAATTCGTCAGTGTGGCAACTTAGCCAGATTCGACCTACAGAATCGTTTAAAGATCCTGTATGTAAATTTTTCAACCTCTCAATTTTTCAGCCTTCAGCTTTCTTAAGTAAGAAAATATTGGTCTCCACAGCAAGCCAGGATTTATCGTCTCATTCTTCGTAGAATCCATCAGACCACACCAGGACACCCCTTCTTATTCCTTAAGTATATATAGGAGATATCCACTTTAAACACCATAAGATGCTCCACGGGTGCCGTACTGGGACCTGAATCGCTTTAATCTGAACTTATCAATGATCTTTAATAGCAGATAAGTACAACACCCTAAAAATCTGAATAAAGCCATAAATGCCACCAGCCACAGTATCACTGTCAGAAACACAGATATTCGGGTAGATGGAAGATAACTAGATGAGTCAGTATCGCTCGGCGTAAACTGGTAAAGACCAGCGGCTTCAGTAACCAATGCAACTATAATAAAGTTTGAAATCATCCATACTAAGACAGTCATCGATCGCATAAAAGCAAAATAAAACGCATCCTTTTCATCAGCACTGATAGGGGATTCCAAATTGATGTCTTTTGTCATAAGTTCGTTCATAAGCTTCTTATAAGCGTTATCAATTTGCCATTTGGTGGTTGGAATGACAATCTCAAGTTCACCATCCTGCGTGTTCTTTGATACCTTTGCAACTCCCAAATCATCTTTTGCATCCTCCCCTTTGGTCCCCCATGAAATATCATGAATATTACAAAATGCATAAATGTTCAACACATTAATGTATGCCGGACTCAAAAGCAAGTATTGAACAAAACTTGTTATCATATGGTATGGGTCCAAGAATAAGGTAGACCCCAAGAAATATAGCAGATATGTTGATGATGTTGCTATAACCAAGTCTCGGAAACGGGATTCTGTGAATACCAGCTTGATGCTAAAGTCATCCGCGTGTTCGGCAATGATCTCCTTAATAGAATCAACAGCCATGTAAATGGCTGCAAATATCATGTAACACATTAAAATGGCAAAAAAAGCCACAATCACAAGATAGAACTTCTTGGTACCTTTCGGTTTATTACCAAAGGCTAAGACAAACGTCGTGACAATTGATGCAATGTACAACCATAAGAAAAACACCGACAAAACATTCCCTGGAGCAAAGTTTGCTTCCGATTGAGCCAAATATACCGTCAGAATTCGAAAGACCAGGTAATAAGATCCAAGTGAAAACCAAGACACCAAGAGATTGATTGAGAGATAGAAAAACTGAATATGAAGCAGCAGTTTTCTTAGTACCGAATGTGAAGTATGCCAAATCTTGTAAAAGTGAAACACAGAATAGATTGCAGCAAAAAATGCACCATTTAACCATCTTCTTCTTTGAGATATAAAATCATGCAGTTCTTCTGGTACATCAGTATACGCAGCTGCAGTGTTCACATATTTCAATATCCATTCACAATCATGTTTAGCGATCAGCTCAAAGCACAAAATACGGTCTTCTGCCAAGTACATATTAGCATTGAAGATTCCACCATCATTTGACCTCTTCAGATCTTCTCCTTTCAAATATTTCTGTAAAGGGGTTCCCAGAAGTGCCTGATATCTATATGCACTAAATGCTCCTGGTAAGACGGTAACAAAACCAAACACAGACTCCATTGGTTTATCTAAGATGTTTGAAATCTTATACTCAAAGTTTTGAGCAGCAACCAAGGGATTCAAAAGGAGTTTTCCTTTTGCACCTAAACTTGCCTTGATTTCACCACATGCTCCAGCAACCCGAGGATCTTTGAATGATCTCCAAAGTTTATACAAAGATTTGTTTTCAGGAACTGTTCCCACATCCAGGAGTACAACCACATTTGGCTTCAAAACGGGCCCAAACGCTTCAAATGCCCAAGCATGCGAGTTAATTTTTCTTTGATTCTGCTCCTTCAAGCAAAAGACCAACTGAATTGGAATTTGATTTTCTGTAGTTAACTTCACGTGGTCTCCTTCAATCTTTGAGATTCCCACCATTGTGGTATATTCATAAATATGACTGACTACTTTGTCATCATTCACCTTGTTTTTTGCAAAGCCCTCTTGATACACCCCTAGAGCACCCAGGAGCGCCTTGGATTTGGGATTGATCTTTGTTCTACCATCACTGACTATGCAGACGACCACCTTCTGCCAGGCATCGCGTCCCCATGTTGAGGAATGATCAAGTGAGTAAAGATATCGTATACTTTTGAATACTCCCTTCAAGGTTCTCGCGAGTAGCACATCGGATTCGTTGAACATTGTTATTACAACCATAAGTTCAGTATTCCGAGGCTGAGAGTAGAACCTTTGTCGTAGGGAGAAGTTCTTGAATGAAAATTCAGCAGGCTCACATGTACATGCTTGGAATCTCATGAAAAGGAATTCTCTGTCTTTTTCAGTCAGTGGTGTGGTGTATTTATTTAGCAGAACATCAGAGACAGGACAATCAAGAACAAGGTTTCCATTGACCATACGAACTTGTCTGGCAGAAATCCGATCTTCTTCTTCAGCGCCATCTTCTTTGAAAAATGGATCTTCTTCATAGGAGCTATCGTGACCATTACTATAATCTCTGCTGTCATCATCTTCATCAAACCTGTTCATTTCAAAAGGATCGTAGAAGTCTTTGGGGGTATTGATAGGATAGTAGGAATTGTTGAACACTGGAAATGGAACAAAAGTACTTTCAGATTCATCGTCACCAGCAACTTTATCCCTTGCAAACACGCTATCTTCAAACTCCAGCTTAGGTATCCTTGGGGGTTCTTGCCTATCATGGCATTCCTTTTCCTCGGTGGAAGGTATTCTAGGCCCGATATATTCACTATAATGGCCACTCCTACTGCGTGAAGGAGAGAAATGCATTCTATTATGAGACTCAGCATGAATGAAGCTACGTTCAGGAGATGGCCTAGTGTTGAGTCGTTCATCTGATTCCCACGTTGGATAATCTCGAGAATAATGCACTCTTGGAACCCTGTTTAAGGTAGGAGTGTCAAAACTATCTCGAGAATCATTTACAGTCCTGTTTCCTGCATCCACTGTCGGAAACCCCATAGGTTGCTCAAAATACTCGCTGTCAGTATGTTGTGTGGACTGATCGTACCCTCGATAAGGGTTGTTTTGAATCCAAGGATTATTGTCATCCCCGGATCTTCCTATTATTCCATAATCTTCCTGCTGATCCCAAGCACCGGATAAGTCCGAAGTTGATCTCCTATGGAGAATTCTTCTTCTGTATTCATCCTCTGACATTAGATATGGCAAATGGGTTGAATCTGTGGTGAGCTAAAGCAAGCTCTTCTTGACGTTAGCCGATCCTTTATTGAGACTACAATTTTTGATCGGAGTAGACTGAAAAGTAAACAAGATACGTGCAGCCACAATGAGGCTTGTCTGACGTGGCTGGTGAATTTTTTAAGATCCCCGCTAAATTTTTTCAACTTTCTTTCAGTATGATTCATAGCTTCCTCAACTTGGCTTGAAGTTACTTCAGATTGAACGTCGCTGCTTATAATAAGCACATAATACAGGATAAAGCACTCGGTTTTCCATTTGGTCTGAGTTTTCAAAAATGGCTTCGTCTGTTCCAGGGGATATCGCTCTCCCAGCTTCCCAGTTTGATTTGTCAACTTACTGGGGCCGTGTTAAACATTGCGCCGGTATCTCTGATCCAACTATGTTGTTGAATACTTCGGCAGATATACAAAGCGCTAAAAGACTTGTGTGGGATTACAAGAATGGTGTCGTTGGTCAAATGAGCCCTGAGTTATGGAGGGCCAAGAGAATCTTAGATTCTTCTATCCACCCTGATACCGGAGAAACAGTGGTTTTACCTTTTAGAATGTCGTCATGCGTACTTTCCAATCTGGTGGTTACAGCAGGTATGTTAACTCCTGGCCTCGGAAATATTGGTACTGTTTTTTGGCAGATCGCAAATCAATCATTGAATGTGGCTATTAATACTGCCAACGCAAATAAATCACATCCACTCACCACGAAGCAGCTTGTCACAAATTACTTATTGGCAGTGAGTGCTTCCTGCTCAGTAGCATTAGGTCTCAACTCCATTGTACCTCGGCTAAAGCGTGTCTCACCAAACACTAAACTAGTACTTGGTAGACTAGTGCCTTTTGCAGCTGTTGTCTCTGCTGGAATCGTTAATGTTTTCCTCATGAGAAGTGAAGAAATTAAAAAAGGAATCAGTGTCTTTGATAAAGATGGTAAAGACCTTGGCACTTCCAAGAAAGCTGCTCTACAAGCAGTTGGTGAAACCGCAGCGTCACGTGTCATCAACGCCACTCCAATTATGGTGATTCCTCCTTTATTACTTGTCAAGATGCAAAAAGGTTTCCTGAAAGGTAAAAGTATGGGAATACAAACCCTACTGAATATTGGAGTTATTACTGCCACATCATTTCTTGTTCTTCCATTTGCATTAGCTGTGTTCCCACAAGAAAGAATCGTTAACGTTGACTCCTTGGAACCAAAATTCAAAGGCCTTAAAGATAAGGACGGAAATGAAATAACAACTGTAAAATTCAACAGGGGTATATAGTACATAGATCTTATATTCGAAAGCCTCCTGATTGTCAACGCGTACCCATGGGCCTCTAAACGTCTCAATACAGGCTGTTCTAGGCTGATATTAACCGATCTTACGTTATTCATCGCTGATTACGTAAGTATTCTTTATATATCAGCTTTCAAGATTTGATTTTTCTCCACGAATGTTTGCCTTTAATCGAAAGGCGATAAGCATCTTTTGTACTGACTCCCGAGTCGCCGTGTTCAGCCAATCAGGTTAGTCAACGTTCTCAGCGGTAGTGCTAGTCTGGTATGGAAAAATGGTGGTGAAGGGCCGATTCTCCAAAAAGGCTGCGGCCCCTTCAAAACAAGATACGCGATCTCCGACTTCATCTATCAACAGTCTTGCCACTCTGGTTAAAATGGAGCAGAGCAGCAATGCGTTGGAGATCCTTCGGCAGGTAGCCATGGAGGTTGCACCTGTGATTCGGCATTATAGACTCAAAGTTGGTTTGCTGTGTGAGTTCTATCCGAAAAATGCGTCCCTCCTCGGACTTAATGTGAATCACGGATCTAAGATATGTTTGAGACTCCGATCACCGTCAAATCCTACTTGGTTTCTTCCTATAAATGATATTATTGGTACTATGTTACATGAATTAACCCATAACACCATAGGGCCTCATGACGCTCGATTTTATAAGCTTCTTGATGAAATAACAGACAAGTACTACGAAATCAAGCAGGAGGGAGCCTTGAAGACAACGGGATACGTAGCAGAGAACAATGTTCTGGGAGGTTCAGATCATCGACTGAACGTTTCCATTAAGCAATCCCGACTCGATAAGCTGAGTCAACCAAAATATATTTCAAAGGTAGCCAAGTTGGGCTCTAATCAAAAGAGAGTTCAGGTGAGAGGTAAATCGGTCCGGGAATTGGCTTTAGAGGCTGCTGAGCGGCGCCTGAAAGACAGTCGAACATGTGCCGAAGATGGAACCAAAGACGCTCCGTTGGAATCGGATTTGACAATTATTGATTTGAGCTCTGACTCTGACAAGCCTCATAATGATGATATTATTGTGATAGACTGATCTATTGAATTGACTGCTTCAGAGTGGATTTCCTGATGCTTTAATGTAGCTGTAAATAGGATCTGCATCTAATGAATACTCTTTGAGGTCACGTATGATTTCTGGAGAAATGACTTCTCTCAGCTTCTTATCTTCCTTAAACCATGCTTCAATCAAGTAACACATTTCTTGTTTTAGCATCTTGGTGTACCCGTCAAAAACTTCATATGTTGTAGATTCAATCAGCTCTCTAAGATTATAGTAGAGCTTGCTGAATGGAACACCAGATTTCACCAAGGTCTCAACTATGAGTCCAGCCGGAGGCTTTAGAGCTTGACCTGCTGTATATTCCGGAGAATAAAGATATTTGCTCAACAGCTGAACATGCTCGATTATCGGAACTAGAGCTTCACAATCTGCTAGTCTCGAAGAAACAAGCACATAGTTGTTAGATAAGGCGGAATAAAACGGCTCATTTGAAGAATCAACTTCTTTTGAGTATATAGTGAACCATTTGTGTAATAATGCTTCCCACTTCACCAGAATATCTTCCGAATTTCTATGGTCAGATATCTTGAATGTTATTAATGCCAGTTCATAGTATCCTAGTGGGTCAATGTAATCATTGTACAAATCACTGACCGGAAGAATCTGTCCATTCAGTTCCTGTATAGCACTTTCTTTAGCTTTCTCACTCATTCTCAAATCCCCAAGAATTGTGATCAGTAATTCGTCTTGAAGATTTGCAATTGTCAAAAGATCATTAACGACTGTTGACAGCGCAACCATTTTCTGTCTTAAATTAGGGGGACAGGTGCAATTGCAGAATCCATTGGCTCTAGACAAAAATTGGATTCTGTTTGCCAAATCAATCTGAAATTCAGACACAGAAAGCTGATATAACACACCTGCAGCCTGATAGAACATCTCCCTTCTTGAATAATACACCCATAACAGCTTAGCCATCTCAAGACTCTTCGATGAGTAGTCTTGCAAGAATCCTAGTATATATGGCGTATCCAAATCAAGTAACTTTTCACCAACTCCATTAGAAACAAACCATTTGTAAAATTCATAATGAAACAGTCTGTCCTCATAGTTAAAACATATCTCATAGCTCATATCCCTGAGCTGAGAATAGTGTGTTATCAGTTCGCCATTCTTGCCTATGAATGCCGAACTTGTATTGTATTTCGAATTCTCAAATGGTGCAATCGTAGATATTTCAGAACTATTGGCCGCTTGCTCCAAGCTAATAATAGCTCTCTCATCGATATCCACAAGTATTTGGAAAACCAGCTGGTAAAGCTTGATCCTCTTCTCATAGGCTTTTTTCTTTGGATCGTCCGCCAAAATGGACATCTTACTGTCAGCGTCAAACTGTAATGCGATATTAGCTTGATCAGACGCTTTAACAATGCTTAATAAAAACTCAATAGATCCGGGGTAATAATCTAGCTGCAACATAACATTTATAGCGTCTGTTATGGTCTCAAAAGTTAATGAATCGCCTGTTTTTTCAAGAAGCTTTGCAGCAGCCTTTAAATGAACCATCTTCGTATCCATGTCATTATCAGCAGCAAAATCTTTGGCCTTTCGAAGACTCTCAATTGCCTTGAAGATAAGAACATCGCCGGTAGAGCAGAAAGATCCACATCGCTCTTGTAACGCACTTGCAACCAACTCCACAGAATTTCCAGATGCGATACTTCTGTTGATAATTGACGATAGTATTTGTTTAACAAGCTCCGATACATATGGATCTGATGATGTAAAGAACTCGTTGAATGTCAGACAACTCAAATCTGCTTGACTTTGAATTGACAAATAACTCATAATATCAATGAAGTTGTTGTTGGAACCATCAATCTCGTCATCGAACAAAATTGCCAAAAATGATAGTGCCTCTTTTGCGCCATTAAGAAACTTTAATAAGGCATTGAAACCGATACTTTCTGCTTGAACGCAAATTTCGGATTCCTTATTCTTTCCCGAAGAATCTAGTTGATAACTGGGACCGGATAATCCTGGAATAGTCTTTTTGCTCTCATCAAAAAATCCGATAATGATCAATATTGAGCAAAGAAAGAATTCCAGGTCTGTTTTCGATATACTCAACCCTGAAAGAATCACTTTGCTGTTCTTCAACTTCTTAACAGATTCGATATCGATGTAACCAGTTTTAGTGAATTTCACTTGTGGGTCCAAACAAAAAACCTCCTTGTCCCAGAAATCACGAACCAGTCTGGATATAAGAATCAAAACTGCGTAGAATCTGTCACTTAGCTCAACATTATCAATTGTAGGTTGCATATTCTTGTTGAGGGATGGGTTCTTCCCTCCTGAAACAAAAAACTTCGTAGCAAGATTTCTGAATGAATCAGAGCCTCTATACTTGCAAGCAAGGTATAATGTAGTAGAACAAGCCTCTCTGGAACCATATTTGTTAGAAAATTCATTGAAAGTCTTCTCATCTAGAGAGTCTTCTAATATCAAATCTGGCGTTCGATATCTATAAATATGAATTCCAGTAGATGTCATCACAGCAAATTCTAGTGGACTTTTCAGATACTGAGAAGCAAACTCGTTGCAGTAACCCTTAGGTTTGTTGGTCGCGTTGAAGCTTGGGGTTAATTGGACTATCGATTTAACATTTTGAACCTTATCTAAAAGTTCAAAGTCCTCAATGTAGCGGAAGTGCTGTTTTAAAACACCATAGTCAGGAGCAGAAGTATATAAGTTGCTTCCAACACAGCAGACAAATACTCCTGGTGAAATCACCAGCGCTTCGTCAATGTTCTTGAGCAATTCGGAGCTCTCCTGTGCCTGTTTGAAATCCTGAGGTGTTACGGCGTCAGGTATAACACTTTTAGTTATGGACTTCGATGAGGCCCCAGGTTGTGAGTTTAACGAGGGTAAGGCCGAAGATGTTGCAGAGACATTTTGATTAATGAAATCCTGCTCTTGTGATGATCTCTGTTGTTTGATTGACTCTAGCTTTTCGTAGAACTTAGAATCAGGAGGTGGGAATTTGACATAGGTGGCTGTACAAGTCAATCTCTCATAAATTGTACTTCCGTTAACATATATTCTGCAACCAGTACTTGTTACTGCTATCAAGAATAAGTTGTCACTCTCGCTTCGTGAAACTGGCAAGATATGAATGATCTTGAAAATGTCTTTTTTAAGAAGGGGCGACTGAATATTGAACGTTGTAGTTGCCAAGTCTTTTAAGATATTGAAAGGTCTTTTTATAAGGCTCGAACCTAAAACGACCTTTCCATCCACCACTCTTAGGCGATATGCTCTGATTATAGACTTGGAGGAAAGAGTGTACAGAATCCGCCTGCTCGAATCAATTTCTAGTTGAGTTACAGTTTCGATTCCAGCGCCATTAGTGTTATCTTGAGTCAACATATTAAATCCTGGTATTTTTTGCAGCACGTTATAATTGGGTACAACGGACATTATCCCTGATTTTGTTAAACATTCCTTGGAGCAGTTTCTTTGGAACCATTCGTCCGAATTGGAGTATGATAATCTCCATATGTTTTCTCCGTCCCCAATTCCAGTAAAGAAAATATCATTTGTTTCATCAAACTCAACAAATTTATTGACAATTAAACCGTGGGTAGGTACAGACATTTTGGTGTCAGCAATCTCCATATTCTGAGCAGTATGTTCTACAGCCAAGATCCGAATTTCCACCGACGTTGATACAAGGAGAAGATGTGTCACACTTGGGACAAATACACCCTTCTTTGGTTTCACTATTTTCACTGTTAAAATTGTGTTTTTGAATTCGTCGATAGTATAAAATTCTTGTTCGTGTGAAACCCCAGAGTAGTTCCATATTATGAGTTTATCATCCACTGTAAGCCAAGCTTTGTTTAGTTCCGTAAAAAGGCCCATATTCGTCACACAATCATACCCTCCATTTTCCTGAAAAATACGATCTGGAATACTAAATATGTTGGCCTTTTCAAATCTGGCAAAGGGGTTTAAAGATTCCTGAATCTTACAATTGTAATTGTCAATTGCGTATCTGGTAAGTATTTCATTAAGTGCAGGCGTACTATTGTCATTCTCGATACAAGATGCAATTCTTTGACTGATTAATGATAATGGGGAAGTAGTTGAAAGGGGAGGATAATATTTATCCACAATAGATTGGTCTTTCATGAGTTGAGAAGAGCCGAATCCAGAGGAGATCGATGATGTCATGTTCGATGACGAGAACAGCGATCCTAATCCTGAGCCCGTTGTATTTCCGAGAGTGACACCTGTATTTGGCCTCGTTTTCTTCAAAGCTCTTCGCTTCTGTAGATCTGACTCGTTGATGGTAACAGTAGCATTGGGATCTGCTTCTGAGCCGAAACCTAGCGCTTTTCCCAGTTGAACAGACATTCTAGATAACGATCCGATTGGGATCCTAATTCAGGACTGAAAGAATTGCTGGAAGAGTGACAAATGCAGTGTCCCTTGTGATATTAGCCAAACATCTTTATGCCACTCTTTTTTTCTTCACGTTTGATGTTTTGTTTTCATGAAATCCTTGTAGGGTTTTTGTATTAAAGGTAGGGTAACCATCAAAAATCATATCGTCTACTAACGAGATTTATTATTAAGCCACTCAATGTAACTGATTATGTACCCAGGCGCTATTCAAAGGATTGTAGACCCATTGTTGTGTCTGAGCTATCACAATGGCACAAAAAGAGTTCCCTTCGCTTGATTCCAAGGGGACAGACGAACTACTGGAAGGACTCACTAACTATGCCCTTTCTAATGGTGTTTTAATCTATCCCCCTAATTTCAAGGCATTTGAACCGAATCTTGCGCCGATCACCCTCTTTCCCACTCCTTTTCCCTCAAAAGAGTATTCCAAGGCGCTATCTATTGCTGAGGCCTTCAATAAGCTATATTGCAATATTGTGAGCGAGAAGAAATGGTTAATAAATGTGATATCAGAATTGGCAAGTTTTGATTCTGATTTTACCGGTAAACTATACCAGACGTACTTGGATTCCAACATTGTTCAGCCAGTATCATTAGGCCTATTTCGGTCAGATTATATGCTTGATGGCTTGAGTGGACTAATCAAGCAGGTTGAGTTTAATACTGTAAGTGTCTCCTTTGGAGGACTATCGTCTAGAGTGGGGCAAGTTCACAGCCATTCTAACGACACAGGTCTGTATTCAGCCGATGGATCACATTATTATGAGCCCAGCACACTCCCTATCAGTGAATCAGCTTTACGCTTGGCAGAAGGTATTTACCAAGCTGTATCGTATTATGAGTCACATCATACCAACTCCAAGACAATTGTTTTGTTTGTGGTTCAACCAAATGAGAGAAATCTGTTCGATCAACTAGCAATTGAGTACAGTTTGTTGAAACTGGGAGTCAGATCAAGAAGAGTTGAGTTTCCGAATGTTCAATCGCTTGTTAAAATAGATGATAAAAGCAAAAAGTTGTTTCTTGATGAAAATGAAGTTTCCGTTGTATACTACAGATCTGGATACGGTCCTGAAGAATATAAGACTTCACAATCCTGGGACAATAGGCTACTATTAGAGTCTACTTTGGCAATCAAGTGTCCTTCTCTGCTAGTACAACTTAGTGGTGCGAAAAAAATTCAACAATTGCTGACCGTCAACTCTGTGCTTAACAAGTTTCTTCCTGATGTTTCCGTGGAGAAAAATACCAAGAGCGACCTCACATCCACATTTGTTGCAATATATCCATTAGATGCTTCTGAAGAAGGGAAATTGGCGAAGAAGTTGGCTTTTGAGTCGCCTCAAAATTACGTTTTGAAGCCTCAAAGAGAAGGTGGTGGAAATAATATCTATAAGGAAGATATACCTGGATTTCTCAACTCTATTCCCGAAAACGAATGGGCGGGATACGTGCTTATGGAGTTAATTCATCCTATAGTTAACAATAACACTATAGTTCGAAATGGAAACTTGCTGAGAGATGGAATAGTATCTGAGTTAGGAATATTTGGAACATGTCTGTTCAATGAGGATACTGGAGAAATCTATAATAACAAGGAAGCAGGCCATCTACTGAGATCAAAAACCAGTACTAGTAACGAAGGTGGTGTTGCTGCTGGATTTGGCTGTGTAGACAGCTTGTACTTATACTGATGTTTTTTGATAGAATTTATTTTAAACCTATTTAGAAACGCAATATGACCATTTGATGTAATAAGCAAACTATAAAAGTGTCCTTTAGATCCTCAGTTTCTTCCGTCCTTTCCCTTTAATGACCACCATGCAGCAGTTATCAAGCCAAATATTCCAAAAAAGAGCTTATCATTAACTTTACTGTCCCCTGCGCCCTTTCCACTAGCAGTCTCACTTCCTATAATTATCTCTCCTCCTTGACTGATTGTCGATCCCGATTGTTCTCCCACTAGAACTTTTCTCGTAGATCCAGTTTGAACGATAGTATCTTTCAAGGAAGCTTCTGTTGAAAGGGATGGGATTTTGATCGGTGGAGCATCAGTTGGTTCTGGGTGGGGATTCTGAGGAAACTTGTAGAAATCAATAGAAGAACTGTCTCCTTTTGCCTCTCTTGGAGAGGTAGAGGTTATTGATCTTTCTTGTTGTTGCGGCTCTACCTTTTGTGATATGGACTTCTTTCTAGACACTTTTTTGACAGTTTTTTTAAGTGTGGGGAGGGACTTTGCTCCTGAGCGGTTCATAGTGGACATGGCCCGGCTAGACTCGGGAGCACCAGGTGTAGATTCATGCTGTGACAATCTCTGGATTAGGTCGATCTTCTTTCCCGATACCTTGAGTCCTCTCTTTTTACATTCAGCTTTCAGTCCTTGAAGGTTCATTGAACCGTATTTAGTATAGCTGTTCATTCCCAACAGTACCGTTTGTTTCTTTGTTGTTTGGTGAACTTCACGGAAGAACAGCCGAGACGTCAGGTTGTATTTTCCTGATACAGCATCTGATCGACTCTCTCTAACAGTTTGACTAGCAGTACTAAAGTTCTTCGATGCTAGACTTCCTGAAGCAGGAGTAGCTTCCCGAACAATCGAATGCTGGTAAAGCGCTCTTAGAGTTGGTAATGATCTAGCACTTCTTAGCATTTTCAAATAGCAATGATCTGGCAACTTCTAAAGCAATAGAGAAGGAGAGTTAGATTCAGCTTTAAAAGGGCTTGCTCAGTTATATGTACTGTGTGGCTCACACCGTATATCCCGCCACCTCACTATAATAGCAAGAAGCACTTGTAACATCACCTTTTTTTCCATACTAGAAAATGGTTGTAACTGGAAATGGCAAATTAGGTTTATTTATAACTTGCCTAAACGGGAGTCTTTTAATTGGGGCTGTGATCTTGAATCGACGCGTCGATAGGCCTAAGAGTTTCCACTATTAACTGGAGCTTGTTTTCACAGAAGATCTTGATAATTTAACCCAGCTAATGCTACTTGTCCAAAGTCAGATCATCGCGAGGTTTCTGCAGCGTGTGTACTGGCTTATAAACATCCCCAATGGATTCTCCGATATAAGTTTTTAACCTCCCCATTTTCCCATCTTTGTTTGAGCTAAAATGAGCTCTTTTGCGTCAATATTAGAACTTCAACATTCCACTAGATTTAGAAACATACCAATAATAAGCTACAACAAAACCCACCATGAACCGTCATTGGAACCACATCCAAATAATTCAGCATCTCAAAGTAATATGGTTAAACATTATGATGACTATGAGCTGATTGATTGGGATTTTGAGTACTTGAAGTTCGCCAGGTTCAAATCCATAAGACTTGACCATTCTACAAAGGTACAACGATTCGTTCACACAAACCTTCGATGGCTTATTCTTTTAGTAGCATCGATGTCGATGGGTATGATCACCATATTCATAGACTATTTTGCGGGACTTCTTTTTAGTCTTCGAAGTGGAGTGTGTAAATCAGACCCTTTCAATTCCAGCAGTTCATGTACAGATCGCGTTGACTGGTCTTCACTTGTTTTGGGGTTCATCGAAAATGGAATTATACGAAAGATGAACAACTTGATAATATTCTGTATAACGAGCATTCCTTTTGCATATATCGCTGTTAGTTTGGCCATGAAGAATGAATATATACATAGAAGCGGTGTTCCTGAGATGAAGTTGATATTAGAAGGTATGAACATTTCAAATTTTCTTGATTCTCAAATAATCACAGCTAAAGCGTCAAGTCTTGTATTCACTGTTGCTAGTGGCTTTTATGTTGGACTAGATGGTCCACTTGTCCATATTTCAAGTGGTGTACTAAACTCGTTTATTGAAAAGGTTGCATTTCTAACTAGTGGAAGTGAAGCGATAAAAAGAGAGCTGCTATCGTCGGCAGTTGCAATTGGAATAAGTCTCTCATTCAATGCACCTATTGCAGGTGTCTTGTTTGGACTCGAGCAGGTGCAGTCTTACTTTCCTATTGACAAGCTGATGTGGAATGCATTTATCTGTTCCACCATCAGCGTTTCATTTCTGCAAAAGCTACACCCGTTTCTTCAGACCTCGATCAATAAATCCTTTGAAGTCGACTTGAAGAACAACTGGCTATCTCTAGAGCTATTTCCATACATACTCTTGGGACTTGTTTGTGGAATTCTTGGCATCTCCTTCAATAGACTAACCGTTTTTCTTGCACAATCTCGAGCCTCTAACGTGACAAATAACAGGATCAAAATGATTGAAGTTACATTCGTTGTCATGGCCTCAACTTTACTTCTATACCCTACAAGTCTCTCAGGTTTGAGACTGACTGAAATTCTTGGTAATCTTTTTACAGACTGCGACGGAGAACTTGCAAATCCGTTTTGTCCTCGTTCTGACAATACATCGTCTTCCCTCTCTCTTATTGGATTACTACTATTTTGTGTGGCTCAGATATTTATTCTTTCTTCTTACACTTACGGATGTTCTGTGCCTGGAGGGATCCTCCTTCCGAGCTTAGTTATTGGTGGCTTGTTAGGAAGATTGATGGGATTCATTTTAGAGTCACTGCAAAATAGGTATTCGTCATCACAGTATTTTGCTTTATGCTACAAGGAAAATATGCAATGCATTTCGGTTGCTTCGTATTCAGTGGTTGGAGCAGGATCGTTCTTAGCGGGGGTAACGAAGATGACTATAACTTCTGTGGTTCTTATGTTTGAAATAACAGGTGCAATTACTTACCTTATACCTATTATGCTTGGGATTTTCTTTGCAAGACTGGTAAATGAATTGGTATTGGACAAATCGATATATGAGTTAACTTTCTTATCGCTGAAGCAACCATACTTGGAGACAGGGTTAGAAGACCGCTTATCTAAGCCTGAGCTTTCGGTTCTGAGTTGTACAGAGCTGATGAGATCCTCGAATTTGAAGATGATATATGAAGATGAAGCCCCTACATTAGCGGAACTGGATCAATTAGAAGAAAGTGATTGCGGCTATCCTGTTGTGAGCTCACGAGAAGATCTTCAACTAATAGGCCATATTTCTTCACATGAGTTGAAAGAAGAACTCTCAAGAGTTAAATCCGAGAGTATTATATCAATGGATACTATGATTCAATTTTCAAAGAATGAGTTGGGATTTTACTCTTTGAGTCATATCATGACTAAGAGTACTGACTTGTATGTTGTGCAGAGTAGCTTTGCCTTACTGACAGTCTACGAAATGATGTACAAGTTGAAACTTGAGAATGTGTTTGTATGTCGTCCAGGTTCCAATTTTGTTTTATTAGGACTCATCAACGTCAAAGATATCATATCTTATATCAACGAGAAAGGCTCGCCTGATGTTTAGCGACAACTCAATATGATGAAGAGCTTCTAAAAACTATATCATTAAACTATATCATTAAACTATATCATTAAACTATATCATTAAACTATATCATTAAACTATCTAGGAAAGAGCATTATTGGTCACTGGATATCTCTGAGTCGAGGGCCTCTTTCAAATTTTGGGTAAGGAATGATTTATCTTGACTATCAAGGCTGATTTCTGTGTCATTTCCACCATTCTTGGAGCTTTCATCAAGGTGGTCTGGGCACAGTTTTGCGCCCCTTTGACTTTGACCAAAGTCTAAATCAATAGATGGCATCACAATATCACCAAACATATCTAGCTGAAGTCCAGTTGACTCTCCAGCTGGTTTGAAAGCATCTTCAGTAAATCTGGCAAATTGAACACGTCTATTTGTATAGACAGGAGGAACAGCCCTACAAGCTTCTATTTCCAATTGAGAAAGTGGGTCCTCCAGGTTCTCTATTTGCAAATCATTTCGACTCAAATGAGGATATACATAAGAATTGGTCAATTTAGACATGACTGTATTAGAGCGATAATGTGGATCTTTTTCATGCTGACCAGAATTTGCATCCATAACTTGTACAAGGTATGACGGTTTGGCTACAACAGGAGAATTTGGTATCTTCAAGGTCCAGAATACTCTCCCTGTTTGTACTTCAAGTCCAAACAAATATCCATCATCATTGAATGCTATCAAGGTTTCCAGTTGGGGCTTCTTCAATGCTTCGTCTAGATGATAAGCAAAGCTCATCTTCTTCGCTCTTAAATTCGAATTGCACCAATTGACATTCAAGTTGTTTGAACCCTCACCTTTATTTGATACTAAACCCTTGTTTTGTTTATCAAATAAACCCTCAAATAGTGAGTCATTGAAGAAGCAGTGAACAGAGCCACTTGGCTTAGAGATTAAAGCAATAGAACGATTATTCCTCGTCCACAATACTTTGTCGATAACGGCTGATGTCTTCCCTCTTTTATACTTGTCCATCAGAAGGATCTCTTTATCGAAACAGGAGTAGTCCCACAAGTATATATCATCTCCACGACTCGACACAGTGGTAAGTGTGATATCATGAGGAGACAAGCTGACATGAGAACAACCCTCGGGTGGAGAAAAGCAAAATTGGACTCTTTTAGTGGGTATATCAATCAGTAATAGGTATCCGGAATTGGCATTGATAGTGTTAAGAAGCTTCACCAAAAGTTGAGAAAAGTTGCTGTTGTTCAGCAAGGAATCATCAATCTGATCGGCTCCATTTGCTTCAACAGTATCAAAACTGTTTGGGGGTGTTCTTCCATCTCCCTTTTTGGAAAATACATTCTTTAGCTTCGATTGAGAAATGTCAGATATCATGAAAAAGGAGTCTATCGCGGTTCTTGATAAGCCTTTCCAAATCTTACTCATCAATGATACCTTTTGAGATATCCTAAGCGGTGTCACTGTAGAATCTCTCAGGAAATTCAACAGCAAAGGATCGTCAGGTTGAGGGCTATAGATAAGATAATTTCCTTTCATGTCAAAAACTGGTCGGTTACCAGATATATTAGCAACACATCCGGTAATAGCATCTGTGTTGGTCAATTTGGAGTAGAGCCTCAGCTCTCCTGAAATATTACTGCCCACTGTAAAAAAAAAACATGAGTCGTTTGAGCTAACTGTCAAGTTGGTATCATTCTCTTTCAACGGAAAAGCTAAGGTCTGTTTCTGCTCTTGGACCATATCAACGACAATTAGTTGAAGCTCCTTATAAATGTTTCTGACTAATATCAGGACCTGATACACCTGGAGTTGTTGGAGGAAACTTATTGGATATGCTTTTAGTATCTTTCCCCCCTTCAAAACATCGTCAAACTTGCACACCAGGTATAAGTCTCCTGTTGTATTTTTTGATGAAGCAGGGAATTTGTGGCTTGTTCCTGGAATCCAATCCCAAATTTCGATGGAATTATCGAATGCAAGTATCAATTCTCCGTTGGGACCAAACTCTTTGGACACTCTCTTGTCTTTGGAAGTAGAGCTGTTTGCCTCCTCTGTTGTGTACTCAAAGCCTTTTTTCCCTGTCACTTTTCCCCATAATGAATTTGAATTACGCGACAAAGGGCCTCCATTTAGGCTCTGCTTGCTGTTATCAATGAGAGTCCTGTTTATGGTGACAGGTTCTGCCGTGGCGCGAGTTGTCATCTGCTCAATTGTGGATCGAAGGCCACAGGGTACTTAGGTAAGGTGATGGTGTCTCTTCTGATGATAGTAACGAGTGTCTGATTCAGGTAAGGTCTTTGGTTCAATGCTGTTTTCAACGTTTTGTTTGTTAAACATATGGGTTATCTTGTCCTAATAGTTTTACAAACGTTTCTTATCAGGGGAATTTTAATTGCGGTTCTGTCTGCCATATTTAGCTGTGTGCCAGTAAATTTGTCCCCCAAAAAAAAAATAGGAAAAACACGAAATTCAACAAGCAAAGAAATCACGGTGGCCAACAGAGCACATAAGGTTCCAATAGGTTTTAAAAGCAAGCCGTGCAGTTCGAGATCTTATCAAGAAAACAAGTAAAGGTAATGTCATCAGCTGTCCAGCTACTGAACCCAAAGGCGGAGTCGATCCGCCGTCAACAAGCACTTCAAGTCAACATAGGAGCAGCTCAAGGCCTTCAAGAAGTGTTGAGTTCTAATCTTGGGCCCAAAGGAACACTTAAGATGCTTGTTGATGGAGCTGGAGCTATTAAGATTACAAAAGATGGTAAGGTTTTGTTGACGGAGATGCAAATTCAATCGCCTACCGCCATTATGATTGCAAGAGCCGCAACTGCACAAGACGAGATCTCTGGAGATGGAACCACTACGGTGGTTTTACTCGTTGGAGAGCTTTTAAGACAAGCGGAGATTTTTCTCAGTGAAGGAATCCATCCACGAGTTATTACTGATGGGTTTGAAGCTGCCAGAGAAGAAACATTGAAATTTTTAGATCAGTTTGTGAGAAAGCCTGAAGACATCAATCGAGAGCTTTTGTTACAAGTAGCAAGATCATCACTTTCCACAAAGGTGAATGCTGATTTGACGGATGTTTTAACACCAATTGTTGCCGATGCCGTGTTAAATGTTAAAGACAATGATACTTTGGACTTGCACATGATTGAGATCATGTCTATGATGCAAGAGACAGCAAAGGACACCAAATTCGTTAGAGGGTTGGTATTGGATCATGGAGCAAGACACCCTGATATGCCGAAAAGGGTCGAAAATGCATACATTTTGATTTTGAATGTTTCATTGGAATATGAAAAGACAGAAGTGAACTCGAGTTTTTACTACTCTTCTGCTGACCAAAGGGAGAAGCTAGTTGCAAGTGAACGTAAATTTGTTGATGATAAAATTAAGAAGATTATTGATCTCAAAAACAGTGTTTGTGGAAGTGACTCTGACAAAGGATTTGTGATAATCAATCAAAAGGGTATTGATCCAATGTCTTTAGATATTCTTGCCAAAAATGGTATTCTTGCACTAAGAAGAGCAAAGAGAAGAAATATGGAAAGATTGCAACTTGTTTGTGGTGGAGAGGCCCAGAATTCGGTGGATGATCTTTCCCCTGGTATATTGGGCTACTCTGGTCTTGTATATGAGCAAACAATTGGTGAGGAGAAGTTTACTTTTGTTACAGAAAATAACAACCCAAAATCTTGCACGATTTTGATAAAAGGTGCACATAATCATATTGTTCAGCAAACCAAGGATGCTATCAGAGATGGACTTAGAGCAGTTGCTAATGTGCTTAAGGACAAGTCTTTAGTACCGGGAGCAGGAGCATTTTATCTTTCTGCGTCCACACATCTCTTAGCGTCCAAGATTAATAAAGGAAAGCTAAAGCCTGGTGTGAAGGCGTTTGCTGATGCACTTCTTGTTGTTCCTAAGACATTGGCTAAGAACTCTGGCTTAGATGTTCTGGATGCAATCTCTGCTTGCCAAGATGAAATAGAAGAAGGCCAGGTTGTCGGTGTTGATTTGAATTCGGGAGATCCAATGGATCCTTCAGTTGATGGAATATGGGATTCGTTCCGGGTAATTCGTAACGCAGTTTCATCTGCTACTGGTATTGCATCGAATCTTCTATTGTGTGACGAACTTTTGAAGGCAGGGAGATCTTCGTTGAAAGGTCAACAATAAGTGTTGATGTATTTCACCATTGTCTAGTAATACTCTCTATACATAGTCTTTTTTAATGCACAGCTGTTTAAGTAGCGACGCGTCGATTGACGTTTTTCACTGAACTAGTAGATGGGCTTTGTTTCCTATTTTCAAGGGTGAAATTATTTCACTATGTAGGAAGATCTCTTGGCATTGATTTTACGTAAGGCTGTGAATGGTTTGATTTCAATGGAGCAAATGCTGACTTCAGGCATGACAGTCCAATCGACGCGTGTAGAGGCCTGTGCGTAGGAAATTTTCCATTTCAGGCAGTTGAGGCCGAAAACCCCGATATAAGAGAACAAGTAAATACTGCTTACAAATATACACTCTATGATTGGCTGATAACAAATGAAGAATTATTCAAGCCTTGTATTTTCCAGAAACCGTTTGGGTGGGTGTGTGTTTCTACACCCGGATGCAGTGTGGTGGTAGGCTGTGTAGGAGTTCAGTCCGGTTGAATCGTAAACTTAAAGCGGCCTGTGATCAGCTGGGATCGGCTGAGAAATTTTATTAGGGCAGAGCGAAGCGATAATTAGTGCAGACAGAATCTAGTCATTATTTTAAAGACTGGTACCCAATTCTAGTCCACTTAGTTATAATTAGCTGGTCAGCCTAAAAGCTACTTAGTGCAGGATATCATCTATTATCTGCAGGTTGTGCTGTAAAGGTGAAAGTGGTTGAGCGTTGAGAACTGCCAAGATTCCTGTTTAAAGAGGCTACGCACTTTTGGTAGCCACGAAATCTGGAGAGGAAGAAAGCTGATACTTGATCAACGGTTTCCTGGTCTCTCAGAAAAGCAGCAGAGTTGGCATTTGCATTGGGGTAGTTTTCATAGCTCCCAACTTTTGTTTCGAAGTTGTTGCTGGTTGTTGTTATCAGTGACAAATTTTATCTGCTAATACAGGAGCCATTGATTATGTTTATAGTAGCGGCTCCTCGATCTGGTTCCATAGATATGAGCCGTTTATCTTCTTCGTTTGACAGCGATAATGCTACGCAACATCCAAAGCAAGAGAGCCCCCGACATGTGGGAAGCGAAAGGGATGGAAGCCCGACTAACCAGCAACCGAATGACAAATTTTCAAAGGTTTTACGATTGAAACCCAATGAAGATCAAAAGAATGTATGTTCTAACTGTGGATCCACATCAACGCCGCTTTGGCGTCGAATTCCAGACGGAACTCTCGCTTGTAATGCTTGTGGGCTGTATTATAAAGCCAACCACACTCATCGACCGGTTAACCTGAAGAAACCACCTAACCTTGTTCCTGTGTCCGAGGAACAACTCAAGACAGGTACATGTAAAGGTGATGGGTGTTGTAATGGAACTGGAGGGTCTGCTTCTTGTGAAGGCTGTCCTTCGTTCAACAACAGGCACATCCTAAACAAGAACCAGGATAATTCTCTTCCTAAGCCCGTACCCGATCAACAGGAACCTGGACATGGTCTAGATCCAAGCATTGAGCCATCATTAGAACCTTTAGCCGTGGCATGTTTCAACTGTGGTACAACAGTGACTCCCTTGTGGAGACGAAACGAAAGTGGCGATACGATATGTAACGCATGTGGACTTTATTATAAACTACATGGTTCTCATAGACCGGTCAAAATGAAAAGGGCAACAATAAAACGACGCAAACGTGCTCATAACATTGCGTCTTGGGTAGCAGATGGAAAATCTTCACAATCGTCTTCCCCTCCTAGTTCTCCTCCGTCATATGCTTCTGTTCTACCACAACCAATATCTATGCCTGCTTCAACAGCAAGACTTCCCCTGACTTCTCATACATTTGGCACCAGCCTTACACACTCATCAGAAAGCCTGCTACAAACCAACGTTCTACCTCCTTTACGATTCCCTAAAGAGAAATCTCAAAGTAGGGTTCCGTTCGCTGTTGATTTTACTCAATCCAAAACGGCACCCCTACAAACTTCACAAAAACAACTCACTCGAGACCAGGCTTTAAACACCATGTCTGTGAAGTCTCTGCTCAATGAAGATTCATGACGCTGGTGCGGTCGGTTATATGGCTGAACATTTTAAAGCACGCACCTCCCTTCATAAGATTACGTAATCGGTTAGAGTCAAGATTTTCATCTAGTTCATAATTTGTACATTTAATGATGTTAGTAAGTGTGTAGATAAAGAAGCGTGTTGATTATGAAGCAGAGTTGATAGATGAGAACTCTACTACTGGAAGCTTGTTGCTGGATATCAACGTATAAAACTGGTTGATTGACTTTCTGTAATGTTGTTAGGCACCATATCAAAATGAAACACGAAAAACGAAAGAAAAGTAATAACGAAGCTCAACCGTTAAAACATATAGGGGTCTTTAAACAGTCTGCAACGGAGAGTACACCATCTCAGACACGCGGTTTGCAGAAAGATACAGCGGGAGTTGTTCTGATCAAGACATCTCAGCAAGGGAAAGAAGATAATCATCCTGCTCCTCGATCCAAGACAAAAAAGTCATATTTTGATTTAGGAGACCCAATCCCACTTTCTTATCTCACTGATGAGACATTTCTAACCAATTTGTCCCCAAGAGAGAGCATTCTCAAGCCGGGATGTCAATTGCTTACAACGGATAAGTTAAAGGACAAAATGGCAAATTTGGCAGATAAAAGAAAACGACTGAGGAGCTTTCAGGATAAAGAGACTGATCGAAAGTTGGAACAGCCTACAAAGGTGGACAATCAAAAGATAATGGACACTAACCAACAACAGCAAGACACATTTCATGATCTGGAATGTGAGCTACATGACTCTACAGTTGCTCTAGAGAGCGCGATTGCAGCAGCTATAGCCAAGGAGCGCAGACAATTACCAAAGCTAGCGACACCAGCCCGAAACTACTTTTCAGTTTTGTTTCTCAGTCTGATCATTATAGTTGCGATTGTCTATGGATCGTATCTGATGTCTGACTGAGTGGTGATGGAGTCAACCGTGTATGTAAACTAGATGTATAGTATAAATGTAACGTCGTTCAGAGTTGACTGGTGTGGGGTGTTTATTTTAAATTCAGCGCGTCGATCGACCCGGTCTGTCAATTTAAATAGCGTGCCACTCTTATCGTACTGTCAAAGCATTTGCCCGTACGCCTACGCTTTATATTATATGTATTATTATTATTTATCTATCAGTACGCTAAAGCAATTAATAACTACAAGGCCATTATAGTGAGTTTGCACCAACACATTCCTAAACGAACTAGCAGAGATTATAGTGGGACGTGTCGATCACGTGTCTGGCTCTATATATATTAAAAAGGCTCTTTTTGTGTAACCATTCAGAGCGGTTTGTTTTTAATTTGAAGTTGTTTGTGTCTACACGTGTATAGTGGGAGATACCAAGCCAGGAGAAAGAGAACCTGGAACCAGTTGACAGATTGCTGAGAACTTGTACAACATACAATGAGATCCCAATTCAAAGACGAGCACCCTTTTGGTAAGTACATGTCGTAATTGTTTGTGGCGACTAACAAGCATAAAATGACTCAGTTAATAAGCAATACTAACGCGCTCAACAGAGAAGAGACAGGCGGAGGCCACTAGAATCAGAAGCAAGTTTCTAGATCGGATTCCCGTTATTTGTGAAAAGGTAGAAGAGAGTGACATTCCTGAGATTGATAAGCGTAAATATCTTGTTCCTTCGGACTTGACAGTTGGTCAGTTTGTGTATGTGATTAGAAAGAGGATCATGCTTCCTTCCGAGAAGGCTATATTCATATTCGTTAATGACATTTTACCGCCTACTGCTGCTCTGATGAGTTCTATTTACGAGCAATATAAGGATGAAGATGGGTTTTTGTATGTTCTCTACAGTGGGGAGAACACTTTTGGAAATATTGAAGGTGTTGAAGAAATTTAAATATGAATCATTCAAGCTTAGGTTGCCTTTTGTGTTTTTATCCATGATGGCTTTTTCTTCATAGCTTTAGTTCCTTTTATGTTGGTTTGTTATATTTTGGAGATTCAATTTATCTTGTAATTTCTTTTCGAAAATGTCTGGCTTTCCTTTACCCTTAGACAGCCTCATACACTGGCCGATCAAGAAGTTGACCTTGTTGATCTTTTTCTTTTCAACAATGTCCTTCACCACCTTTTGGTTATCGTCGATCACCTGCTGTACCATTGTATCTAGTTGGTCCAAGGGTATCTGCTTTAGTGTGAGGTTAAATTCGTCGGCTAGTTTGTTAATTGGGATGCTTTGATCATTTTTGTTGTTGATCAGGTGCATTAATAGAAGCTTGGCTCCATTACTGCTTATGTTTCCGTCGTGAAGTAGATGGAGCAGGTCTGTGAATACTTGTATGTCTAACACGTCTGGAGAAAACGCCATGTGTGACTTGGTTAAACATCCAAGCATTTCATGAGTCACCCAATTAATCGGATTTTCCAGCCCTATTTGACAGCATGATTCAAACAGCGTCTCAAAGTACTGGAGTAAGTCGGGATTATCAACAAGCATAATAGCATCTCTTAGCTTTAAATCATATCTCGTAAGTAAGTTGTCCAACTTTGTCTCAATAGAAGGAGGGAGATCCACTTTCAGCTTTGGAAGGATATCTTGGAGATCTAATCTCACAAGTGGAAGTTCAGGATCTGGCATATATCGATAGTCGATCGAATCTTCCTTTGATCTCAGACGAATAGTGGCTTTTCCATCCCACCCACGGGTCTCAACTTCCGTAATGCTTCCCCCCTTCTCGATGATTCTGCATTGCCTGGAGTACTCGTATCTTATAGCCATTGCAATTGCTGACGTCGTTGCTAGATTTTTCAACTCAACTCGGGAGTTGTTATCAACAGAAAGATTGACATCGACTCTAATGGCCCCAGTTTCCAGCTCTGCAGAGCACACATCGAGATTTTTTAGTATTCGCTGGTATTTCTTGATAAAGAGCCTCACCTGGTCTACAGATTCAAAATCAGGCTCCGTAACCATCTCAATAAGAGGTATGTTAGACCGGTTAAAGTCAATGCTGGATTCTCCTTCAACTTTGTACAAGGAACGTCCAGTATCTTGTTCAATCTGTAGCTGCTGGATTCGTATCACCTTTTCAACGTCTACTCCGTCATGTGCAGGTGTTAGTTTCATAGACCCATTCGAAGCTATAGGACGAAAATGCTGTGTAATTTGATAGCCTAGTGGTTGATCTCCATAGAAGTAATGTTTTCTATCAAAACTCGAAACATCCTTCACTTCACAGTTCAGTGCCAAAGCTGTCTTCAAAGTATACAACAGAGCCTCGTGGTTCAGCTTCGGCTGTGTCCCCGGCAGACTCGCATCAAAAAATGAAACTCTTGAATTCGGTATCAACGTCAGATTAGAGCTGCTATTACTCGACAACGAAAACAGCTTTGCCCGTGTTTTCAGCTGGGTGTGGATCTCCAAGCCAATCTTAAGCTGTTTCGCAACAGACATAGGCGGTGGTATCATGCACTTGAATACGGTTGCCTCTATAATGAGATGTTCCAAATAGTGAAGTAAAATAAAAGATGTTGATAATTAAAATTCTCGATTTGTTAAATTATTTATATACAAACAAGGTCCTTCCCTTCCTTTATACAAGAATGCTTTATGTCGTACTCAGAACACTCAACTACAACAGTTCTATTTAACCGCCAGATCCCAGAGCATCTCCAGGTTGGGATTGATCTCCTTTTCTTCAACCATAGCTCCAATGACCACTTCAAAGGTATCAAACTTATTAACAGAGGGCTACATTGCCTTCACATAACCAATTGCATCACCAATAGTCGGACAGGGATCTTCATTAAGTGTGGCGCAGGTCAGTTGGTGATCGTTGATATTGATGCCGAAGGAGCAATCGTGATATCTTGTATCTTTGACCAGAAAGGTAATGCCCTTCATCAGCTAGATCAGTCGGTAAATAAAGGAACTATAATTCAAAGGGTTAAAGAGAGCTATGTGTTTATGGTGAACTTTTCATCTTTTGATGATTATAATCGATCTTGGACAAATTTATCACAAAATCTGGACCCTTGGAAGTATATCCATGATAGCAATAATGGTCTGTTTACTAATGTCACATCGACACATGATTCTTCTACACAAGAAGTACTTCTATTGCAAGAAGCTATAGCATCCGACTCAAAGTACAAGAATATCAATCTTGAATCTGTTGGGGAATTAACATTAACTTTAATTGATGAAAAAAAGAGTATCAGGCCCGGCTATTCAGAACAAGCAACAACCAAGGATTACTTGGACAAGTCTTGGTTTGTATCAAGTCTTTTTGATCATGAGGAGAAGAAGCTGACGCTGAATTATACAAATGAGCTCAGGTTCTGTTTTATCGGATCATTAATATTTAATAATCATTGCTGTACTCAACAATGGTACTCACTAGTTAAACTGATTCTTAATTGTATTGATTTGGTTAATGAGATGCCAAATTTTGTCAATGAAGTGTTGGCAATTGTTGACTATCAATGCGCAGTTTTATCAGATTACACTGACAGCAAGTCTTCTGATGAGGATATTATTTCAGCAGACCAACTTTATGACAGCTTGAAAGTGTTTGTTGGAAACCTTTATCAGTTTTCTGATTTCAAAGTGAATTTTACATTCAATTCATTACTGACTCATTTGAATGAACGATTCAACTTACAAATTCCTCATAGGTTGAACGATTCCGAATCTGACTCAGATTTCGACGATTCTTACTTGAGCACAAAAAACCATAATACGGACAGTTAGCCATCCCATTTGCTTTTAGCAACATATTCAATATTGAAATCCTGCTCGTTAATTGAATCATCGAGTATTCCTACGGTCGGCAATGCAAAAAATTCACCGTCTTTAAGTATAGCAGGAATTCCATCAAAAGAAGGATCAAATTTGGCTTTCTTCAACCAATGACTCGTCTGATGTTTTGACCAATCATATAAAACAAGCTTATAGCTGCCAAGATAGGAGTTTTTTGGGGTTCGAAATCGAAATGAAAACCTATTATCGAAAGATATCCATGGAGTCCAATCGTTGACCTTTGATACTACAAATGCACTCGTTAACTGACTATATGATGGCTCATTTGCTCTTTTAATTCTGATTATCGTCATTTTAGCTTTATCAACTTCAAAAACACATCCCAACATTGTGAACTTCCAATTACATCTATGATTATGAATAGACTCAGACAAAGAGGTTGAACTCTCCTTAGGATTAATAGATGAGTTTTTTGAATCCACAACTGAAAAACGATGATGGTAGTTATTCAAAGGAGAAACTTGATAGACAGTCTCAAACAAAAACCTGTCAATTGTGATATACGAAAACATATCAAATATTTCATTAGGAATCTCCAATCTCAACAGCATTGTCTTTTCCTCCAACTCCACATAAATGTGTTTCCTCAGCTCTGATATCTGCTGGTCAATAAGGTCATTAAACCAATTGACCTTATTTAAAGACTCATGAATGCTTTCTTGTGTCAACATATCAGGAACTTCATTATTGTTACCATTAAGTAGCGCTCTCAATCGATTTCGAATTGTGAATGTCTGTGAATTCGTTTTATCCTCAAACCATTTCAGTCGATTCTCCCTCGCATAATCATACAAACTAGCTTTGGGAATACCTAGAAGCGGTCTAAGTAATGTTTTATGAGGTTCATGAGGTGAACGTATTGGAAATTGCGATTTACTAGTCATCCCTTTAAGTCCGAAAAGTGTTGAGTTTGAATGCAATCTTATCAAAAAGGTTTCCATTTGGTCGTTGAGATGATGTCCTAAAAACAGTGTTGAAATAGAGAGTTGATCCATTGTTTCTCTGAACAGTTGATAACGATACTTTCTAGCATCACGTTCAATACTACTGGGCGGCAATTGTTGCTCAATTCTCAAAATATGATGCCGAAGAGGATACTTTTGAATCACTCGGCTAACTTCAAGAGCCTCGCTTGAACTCTCTGTCCTTATCCCATGATCAATAGTTATCGCGTGAATATCTAACTGTGGAATATGATCCTTCTTCACTTTGGCTAACAAATCCAAAAGAACCATGGAGTCAACACCTCCTGAAAGTGCCACTGCTACTTTTGATCCTTCATTTTTCAGCGATTTAGCTATACTACTGATCGTTTGATCCACTATCATTCCACATAGCTCTAAAGCAGTTTACACTGTTATACATTTGATTGATTCATCCTCTAAAGTTTTCAGCTAATCCATCGTTTGGTGGACAGATGTCACAGTTGTCAAGTGTTACGTAATTGTTTACGTCATCATCCAGATAAGCTGCGCACTACAATTGCTTACTCTTTCTTAGTAAGAGGGTCACGCGGAGGCAGTAACCCGGTTGGGCTGTCGAATATTTATTTGTGGGGTATAAAAGAGCTTCGATTAGCTGAATAAGGGAGATAGTGAGTTGCCAGAAATGGGGAAACACTACCCACAAAATGAGAAAAGATGGATCTTTCACCTGGACTCGTAAGCCAGTTGAAGATGTTGACGGTTTGAATGTTTTAATTTTTGGTGGAACAGGAGGGTTAGGAAGAGCAATTAGCCAGAGTTTATCTAGCAAAGGAGCCAAGGTTACTGTTGTTGGCCAGACATTCCGAGGCGATGTGGGTGTCAAGTTTGTTAAAGCTGACTTGAGTTCGATGAAAGCGGCAATCACTGTTGCAAAGGATCTCGATGTTTCTGAGACAGATCTCGTTATATTCACAACAGGTATATTTGCTGCACCAAAAAAGGAAGAGACATCTGAGGGGCTGGAAAGAGACATGGCTATCAGTTTCTTGAGTCGGTTGGTTATAATTAGAGAACTTGTTCCTAGACTGAGGACCACCAAAAGTAGTTTTGGGTTCGCTCCCAGAGTCTTTATCATGGGGTACCCGGGAACTGACCAGTTGGGAAGCATCGAAGACCTTAATTCTGAGAAGGACTATGGCGTTATGAAGTCACACATGAATACAGTTGCAGGCAATGAGGCTTTAGTTTATGATTCTGCCTCAAAATATGAGGGTGTTAGCTTTTATGGACTGAACCCAGGTATCATCAAAACCTCAATCAGAAACAATTTACTTGGCGAGAACTCGTGGAAATCATACTTTTTGGAAACGATCATTGGATGGTTCACAGCAACGCCTGAACAGTATGCTAATGCCATTTCTTCGTTATTGATTGCGGATGAGTTGGGCAACTACAATGGTGGCATCTTTGATAATAAAGGAAATGCTATCCAACCGTCTAAAGGGTTGACTAAAGAGTACGCATCGAAGTATATTACCGAATCGGAAGATCTACTTAAAAGAAAAGGACTTATCTGAGAAATATGATTCAGGCAAGACTGCCCATTGGGTCATAATATGGAAGCACTTTGTACTCCTTTGATTTCCAATATTCAGTTAACTTTGCAAGAGTGAACTTCTCAGTAGTGACGACTTGAAAAACGAATTCATCGAACCATTTGTCACTCATGACAAAATACCCTTTATGATCGCCATATTCACCCCACGAATTTTCAACTTTCCATCTGACCGGTTTATCATCGATGATATGGACTCCCGTAAGGACCATTGCATGGGTCATTTGAGAAGAGCCTGTCATTAATCTTTGCTTTTTTGTCAGATTTATTCCAGTTCCAAAGCCAAGCTTATAGTCCCATGATTCAACATCCAAAAGGCCGATATTAGTGTCTTCGAATTTACCAACGTCCGATCCAAAGAACACCGGTTGATTAGCACGCAGCATTGAAATGGCTGCGCTTTTCAAGTTCTCAATAGAAGTATTGACGTACTCGATTGGCTTACCGCCTTCGATGTTTCCAAGTTTATCAACAGTGTAAAGCCCTTCGGTATTTCTTGGATCATTGATCAGAGAAAAGTACGATTCAGCGTCAAATCCAAGATGGTCACGGTAAAATCCAACAGGAGTTGTCTTAATCAAATGAAAGTTTCCGAATTTATCTTTATATTCCCAAGTAATCTCGTCAGTTGGTTTAGGAGGAATACCAAGAGTCAACGCCAAGATGTTGTAGATCTCTTTCAGCATCGACTCTTTGATCTCACCGATCTCAGTGACTTTCTCCCCAGCCTTTAAACCTCTTAGAATGACAGCGTACTCTCTAAGCTTGTCATTGATAAGATAGTTGAGTTTTGAGGACCCAATCGAGGAGGCAGAATCAGGATAAATGCTCTTTGGCACCAGTCCGTATCGGTTGACGATATTCACAACCATGTCCCATTGGCCACCATCATTCTCAGGAGTCCCAAACAGAAACTGGACAAGTCTGGAGTCGATGTCCTCTTCATATGAGTCAACAATGCGGTTCAAGAACCAATTACACTTCTCCAACTTATCGTAGAAGAACAGGTAATTCTGAGAAAACTCAAACGCGTCCAAGTCGTACTTGGACTTCATAAACTCCTTAAAAACGTTGGTGGATGCAAACAACCAGCATCTTCCAGAAGACTTCTGGTTAGTAATAGGCCCTCCCTCGAACTTAATGTTCACGTTAAACAAATCAACATTGTTGGAGTTCATCTTGGAGGTGTTGGCGATTATCTTTGTAATATCGTTTCCCGTGAAGCAATTCAAAGCCAGTTGGTTCTTTGGGTCGGAGAGAAGATGATCATGCCACTTGTCCAAGTTGCTGACGCTGATAGGGTTGGTGACTTCGGAATCAGTTGAGTTGTTAGAGACTGCTAATAAGCTCTGTAGTTTCATCACCAGCTCATCGTCTTCGGCCGAGTTGCCCGAGAAGGCCGAGTACTTGGCTGGAGTGAACGTTGGTTCTTTGTTGGATAGTTTGGAGCTGTTGGATCCCATTTGGAGGTGTGTCGTTGTTGCAGAGCGCAGATTAGTCGTCAGTGGCGTTGTCTTGAGCAGTCTATTAATTTCCTTATCAATCAAAGGAGGATGGGTTTCAGTTGCAGTGGTGTAGCGATGCAGCGTCTTCTGAGATAGTCACGTGATAGGGAGAAGAAAGTTTTATTTGAACGGAAGATAGGTGATTAAGGTAGAGGGTATTACGGAGGGGCTGTCTGAGGATTAGAAGACAAGGGTGTATGAGGGCCGGAATCAGAACGCAGTGCTCTCTGTTTAAGCGGCTATGGCTTAGCGGAGGCCGCCCGTGTTCGAAGGTGAGGTATTATTCCAGCGGAGTTGATGATAATTTACTGAATTCCTTGGCTCAGGCTAAAAGAGCTCCTCTGGGGCGAAACAAGCAGAGGCCTTCTTTTGGTTTGGAGCACAACACGCAAGTGGACCCGGAGATCATTCGGAACAGTGTCGACAAGTATGTGGCGTTTTCCAGGAAGAAGGCTTTAGAAGCTGACCTTCAGAGCGAGAAGTTTCTTGACAGCTCTGTTCGTCGTCGAAGAAAAGTCCACAGGAATGACGCTGACAAAGTCAAATCGATTGAGTACACAAACGTTCCAAGGCGATTTGACGATGTAAAGGCGTTTAATGCCGCTTTAGCAGGCCTTACACTGATAACGCCGGGGCCTTCTAAGATTCCTGCAGTTCTTGGTGTTTTGGATGAAGTGTTTCTCAGCCAAGAGCACAGGGAATTTATCACCCATGACTCGATCCGAAATATGAGTATTATGCTCCATTCAATAAAAGAGGTTGACAGGCTGTATGATATTTTGTTTGTTGTTGGTCCGTCAAATGGTATTGAGCCAGACATATTATGTCTCAACCTGTTCTTGAACACAGTAGAGCTCATGGTAAAGCCAGTCAAATTTTTGTACTTGGAATCAGCTGTCAATAAAATAGTGCAGCTTGACCTGGATCCTACGCTAGCAACATGGATGTTTGTCTACAAAATCGCTCCTATTGATATGTCGCAGGACCTTTTGCAAAGTATGCTTGATCTGAAGCTTCCATTGATGGACGAGTTATGGAGAGTGCTAGTACGGTCAAGAAACTTTGTAACGACGTCAGAGGAGGCATTGCTGTTTTTCAGACAGTATCCCGACTCATTTGGAGAAGAATTGTCACTCTCTGATTACCTTATGATTTGCTGCTTTTATTACGAGTTGGATCTCGTTCTTGAAATCGCTAAAGCAATGTCTCTCTGCGGCGAATTAAAAGTGGGTAATGTCAGCGGTATTGTCAGTACGGCTTCCAAACACGGCCACCTTTATCTAGCAATATCTTCGGAGATATATTTGTCCAAGCTTAAAAAGCTTTATAGAAGCCAGACCCAGCAGATATACGACAGTCTCTTGAAAAGGTATTTGGAGGCGACCAAAAGTCTGAATGTAAACACTGATAATTGGTGTGATGTTGTTCGGTTCCTTTACTTCAATAGCTCCAAGTCGGGCCCAATCAAGTTAGCAATCAAGCTGCACTCCGTACGCCATGATGCTTTGGACAAACTGGATTTTGTTTTGAGCCCGGACCCTGCTTACTGTGAGAAAATCCGAACCACTTTCACCTGGATTGGAAAACCAATCGTTAAGCTTGAGGATAACACACCTGAGTATCAACAAGCAGCGAGCATCTTTGTACATATATGATAGAAAAGCCTCTCTATAAAACTACACGTGATCTGTCTCACGTGTACCACCAGCTCTTTTCTCTAACTGAAAAACTTTTCTAATGAAGACATTGCAACGCTTATTAATCATCAAGAATGACACCCAGCGGGCTAACAGACAGCTTCAGTATATCCAACATGGAGAAATCTGATCCCAGTACTGAGATAATTATCACAGACTTCCAGCTGAGTCATCTCAACAAGACGCTGTCAAAGTTGACTCCACAACAAGTGATTGAATGGGCCATAGTGACATTTCCCAACCTGTATCAAACTACAGCTTTTGGACTAACAGGACTATGTATTCTTGATATGATGGACAAACTCAAGCTCGAAGTAGATCCAACGGATCTTGTATTTATTGATACGCTCTACCATTTCCCACAGACGTTGGATTTGATCGAACGTGTTACGGAGAAGTATAGCAGATTCAAGCTTCATGTCTACCGCCCTGAAGGTTGTAAGACAGAAAAAGACTTTCGTGATAAGTATGGGGATGAACTATGGATTAAAGATGACTTGAAGTACGATTATCTAGCAAAAGTGGAACCTCTCCGCAGAGCACACGAGGAACTCAAGATCAAGGCTGTGTTCACGGGGCGTAGAAGATCTCAAGGAGGGGACAGGGCCAGTCTTCCGATTGTAGAGATTGACCACAATTTGAATGTCATCAAGATTAGTCCATTAGCATCATGGGATTTTAGGGCTGTCACCAAGTATATTGAGGAGAACCAAGTCCCCTATAACGAGTTATTGGATCTTGGATATAAGTCTGTTGGGGATTGGCATTCTACGGAACCTACTAGCGAAGGTGAGGATGAACGCAGCGGCCGTTGGAAGGGGCAAGTTAAGACAGAGTGCGGTATTCACCAGACATCGAAGTACTCGCAGTTCGTTCAGTAGGTGGTTAGGTGAATTGTGTAATGTAGGCAGGCGGTGAACAATAAGGGACTTTAAGTAGGGTCGTTTTTACATCTGTACACCTTTTATAACAACAGAAATGAATGCATGTGTAAGAATAAGTGAGAGTGCGGCGGTTATTAAGAGGAGATTTTGTCTGAGGCGTGAACGTGGCGCATGTCGTGGTGGGGTCAAACGATGCTAAACGAAAAGGTTTGTGGCGAGTGAAGACGAATTTCACTTATTACCGTGAGGCGCAGTTGCAGAAGTTGATCGCTATTCCCTTCGGATGAGAAAACAAAACGTCTTGTTTATTTGCGGTGTTTGTTGGAAACATAGAGAAGGTTCTTGTTTTTGTAGATAAAGTGGTAGTTTTAGGCGAAAGACCACCGAACTGTTAGCACAGTCTACATCTGAATAGCCGGTAAAAGCCGATAACAAGACTATCTCCTAGTGTGCTTTTTGGCGTGTGAGTTATAGAAAGTAAGTAAGATGAATTATTTGAAGCCGGCGACTAGCTAGACGGCTGTTTGTGTCAGTTTTACTTTGCTTTGTCAAGTTTACTGGTTATTGAAGCTGAACACGGCTCCAGTTGAACCGGCTCATTTTGACAAGGCTAAGACTGGTTAAGATTACCATTGAGGATTTCTATTTTTGTGTTGTGCCGTGCCTTTTTGTTACCCTTGAGTGACGACGATTTTAAGAGCTTCTTGAACGATGAATAGACAGCAGCAGCTTTATGGAGACTAGCCGCATGTCCTTGGCACAGTGACACCGATCATTGCTGATACAGTACGGCCGACAGGATGGTGTGGAGGTCTGTGGCTGTGCAGCGACGCGTGATAGTGGCGCATGCCAATATTGCGCCAAGTTGTCTTTTGCAGAGGAGCTCGAAAGAAAAAAAGGTTTTACGAAAATGCATATTGCTGCATTCTTGAAATCCCGGTGATCCAGTAATACTAGCCAGGCGGAAAACCAAATTACATATATACTAACACAGTGGCAATAAACATAGATGGCTGGATTAGCTGAGATTAGAAAGAAACTGGTGATTGTGGGAGACGGTGCTTGTGGTAAGACATGTCTGTTGATTGTTTTCTCCAAGGGCGCATTCCCAGAAGTGTACGTTCCTACAGTGTTTGAGAATTATGTAGCTGATGTGGAAGTTGACGGTAGAAGAGTGGAGTTGGCGTTATGGGATACTGCTGGACAAGAAGATTATGATCGTCTAAGACCACTTTCATATCCAGATTCTAACGTTATTTTAATTTGTTTTTCTGTTGACTCTCCTGATACTCTTGGAAATGTGCAGGAGAAGTGGATTTCGGAGGTTTTGCATTTCTGTCAAGGAGTTCCTATTATTCTTGTCGGATGCAAGATTGATCTTAGAAACGATCCTAGAACCATGGAAAAGCTGGCTCCACTTGGTCAACAACCTGTCTCTACTGCCGAAGGTCAATCAGTTGCTGAAAAAATCAAAGCTTTGACATACCTTGAATGTTCTGCTAAACTTAACCAGGGTGTCAGAGAAGTATTTGAAACTGCTACTAGAGCCGCTCTAGAGACTAAGGAGAGGAGGGAGAGAAAGAAGAAGTGTGTCGTTTTGTAAAGAAGCACCCTACTTTGTCCTAGTTTGGTTCCTGTTCTTGTTCTATCTTGGGTTTTTCTTTGCCTGTCATTCGGGGAGGTAGCGAAGCAGCGCGCTCATATTTTACTCACGTGTTCTCCATATTGTTACACTTGCTGCTAAGGCGTTATTTGCATCCTCATACACCTTATTGAGATACTTTTTAACTCTTCCTTTTTAATGTTGACTTGGAGTTTAGTCTCCTGGAAACTTTTTTTATTCCACCTTGAATACTATTATGAGTTAGTTTATAAAGGAGAGACTCAGTAAAAAAATAAAGTGATTTATTCTTGTTATTTGTTTAGTAAAGACACTTGTAGTGGTTCAGCGGCTAGGGTTTAGCCTTTAAGACTGCTTCAAACAGCTCTAGCGTGCCACATTTGGTATCTGTGTCTTTTCCGATTCCTGAAAGTCCCCCATTCCATTGAAAACGTTATTTCAAACCTTAGTGCATCCAGTTATTCAATTAGCGCAAATGTCCTTCGAACCAACCTCTCCACGTCTTTCAAGAGTTCATACCTCTGTTCCTGACACCAGTGCAGCTATTGACAGAACATTACCTGAATTTCCAGCCGCCAATCCAATTGATGAAGATAACTACTTTCGACTCCATAAGCCACCTACTTATCTTTCTCAAATATCAAGAGATGTTGCGGATTTCATCAACTTTCATCACCTCAATCATAAAAAGATAGTCCTAGTAACTTCTGGAGGAACAACAGTTCCACTGGAGAATAACACGGTTCGTTTCATTGACAATTTCAGTGCTGGTACAAGAGGAGCAACCTCTGCTGAGTACTTCCTGGAGAACGGTTATGCAGTGATATTTCTTCATAGAGAGTTTTCTCTTCTTCCGTATTCTCGTCACTACAGTCACACAACCAACTGTTTTTTGGATTATATGACTGAGGCTAAAAACGGCAAAGTTGAAGTGAACGAAGCTTTTCAAAAGGAAATGTTAGTTGTATTAAGGAAGTATAGATTTGCTCAAGAGAATAACTTACTCTTGCTAGTCCCATTTACTACTGTCCATCAATATTTATTCACGTTGAAACTAATTGCACAAGAGCTTTCGGTAATAGGATCAGATGCGCTATTCTTCTTGGCAGCTGCTGTCTCTGACTTCTTCTTACCATCATCAAGAGTTCCTGAACATAAAATCCAGTCAAGAGAAACCGGAGGGAAATTAATAGTGGATTTAGAGCCTGTTCCTAAGTTTTTAAGTCGGCTGGTGGATTCATGGGCTCCAATTTCTATGATTGTTTCATTTAAACTTGAAACAGATAATAGCATCTTGATTAAAAAAGCCCAGGATGCTCTGAAGAGATATAATCACCAGCTAGTCATTGGAAATCTTTTGCAAACAAGAAAACATGAGGTTGTGTTTGTTACTAACGATAGCGTGGATTGGATGAGATTAACTCCGGGACAAGTTAAAGATAAGGTCGATATCGAATCTATTATAATTCCACAAGTTATCAAGGAACACGTTACATTAATTGAGGAAAAGAGAAAAATGGGTCTATAAGCTATTAACAAGAGTTAGATTAAATAATAAAAATGCATTCACTCATTTTTGTTGATAATCACATGAACGATAGGCCGATGCCGTATTGAAAACCTTTTCTAATTTCATCTCCACGATGAACTGCAACGGGTAAGGTAAGGTTTAGTTCCAAACGAGCTGCAGGATGCGCATATAACAATCCTATTCCTGTTGAAACATTCACTTCTTTAAATAGTTTATTATGCAAGGTTGGAAGTGGAGTTTTGTCAAGATTCATTAGTTTCCCAGCGTTCACAAAGCTGTGAATCTTGAAATTTGAATCCGACGAGGTGAATGGTACTCTATTGAAAACACTAGCTCCCAATGCAAAAAAAGAGTCTCCACCCACACTTAGTCCCATTTGTTTGGGACCGATTCCCGAAATGAAGAAACCTCTCAAATCATTTGGTCCTCCTAATTGAAATTTATCCATTGGATGTAATCTGTTGTCACCGAGGGTTCTTATTATACCTAAGCGCGCCGTCAGATTTATAGATGCTTCTGGTGAAAGCTTGGCTGCTGTCGAGGCTTCGAAAGATGATTTAATGAAAGAATAAGGCTCCACAAAGGAATATTCCAAAGTTGATTTAGCGAAACTCCCTGATGTTGGGAGCATGAAGGAATCTCTAGAATCTTTAGCTATGGAATAAACCAGACTGGATTTGAATGATGATCCCGAGCTGAACAGAAAGTAATCGTTGATCATCGAGTTATTTCTATAACCATTAGGTGACTTTTCCAAGCTTATCCCACGTATCAGACTTTCCAGAGACAATTCGTGGTTGAATTTGTTTTCTAAGGGAAGGAAGTTTGTTGCGAACTTTGCGGACACTCCGTTGACACTCTGTTCATGATATGTTGTATAGTCGATGTATCTGGATGAATGAAACAACGTTGTGTCAAACTTAAAGCTGGTATTATTCAGGATTGGAGTGGAATAGTTCAGAAGATACTGCGATCTATTACGTTTTCCGATTTGATTGGAGGTCATATTAGTATTGAAATTTAGGGATTCGGCGCCTCCAAAGATGTTACGCCATTGGAGATTTAGGTAGCCATCACCTTCACCATTTCCAACGTTGGTTCCAACTTTCATCATCAGCCTTTTAGCAGGATGGATTTGGACGCTGGTTGTGACTTCAAGGGTATTGAGGGATGTGAATGGGGATTTTTGCAACAAGGGATCGACAGCCATTGTGATGTTATCAATTACTCCGGATTTCGAGAAATTCAAACTTGTGAGATCAACATTTCGAAGGAATTCTTGCAAAGTGAGATGTTCATTGTTTTTCAAAAGGGGATGCAATTGCCGTTTGACAAACCCATCCCGAAACCGATCTGCCCCATATATGTTTACTTGTGTGACTCTGGCTGGACGCGTTGAGCTTTGCTCCAGAAGTTGATTCAGGACTCCACGATTGTATCCAAGCAGGAGTTCCTGTCTTTGTAATTCGAGGTTTTCGCTTTTGGAAGGGGAACTCGGCCGTGATGAATAGGACCCCAAAGCATCATCTGCACGATCGAAGTTCATTATTGGCTTTCCATTCGGCTTGAGAAGGGTGAATTATGTGAGATGTTCCTGGAGAAGAAGGAGCTTAAACGTTTTTGGATACGAGAATGGAAAAGTTTTGAACTGATGAGGGGTACATCCATACACCGATAAATACTGATATTAAGGAGCAAAGGTGGGCCTTGCTCGCGGTACGGTTGCGGTGAGTTGCTACGATTACAGTGACTTGACTCAGCTGAAGCGATTGCTGCCAGTTTACGTGTGGTAACTGCAAGCATCGTTGGGGGAAGGCGGCTGAAAATTAATAGGCGGGATTTTATTCAGGCAAAATTTTCACAGGCCAGGAAAACTTTAGCGAGCTGAGATAAATAAGACTGAAATCAAGGAGGAAGAGGGAAGAGTGACAGATTGGACGGAAGAGGGCTGAACAAGAGGCATCGTTGCTTGGTACAAGCATTCTGAGAAGTGCTTTCATTGATTAATTGTTGGGCAAGAGACGATCTGATTCAAGCCAACAAACAGAGAGAAGATAAGAAGAGCGAAGATAGGTAGAGATTGAAGCTACGCATTAGAAGATAGGCCAGAGATACAATGTGTGGAATATTAGGGCTTGTTCTTTCTGAGCAGCAAGAGAACTGTGCTGCCGAGTTGTTCGATGGGTGTTTGTTCCTACAACATAGAGGGCAAGATGCAGCAGGAATTGTGACGTGTGGATCAAGAGGTCGTTTCTATCAATGTAAAGGTACTGGTATGGCCAGTGATGTTTTCACCCAGGACAGAATGCTTGGACTTGTCGGAAACATGGGTATAGCTCACTTACGTTATCCAACGGCAGGTTCAAGTGCCACATCTGAAGCACAACCTTTTTATGTGAACTCTCCGTATGGGATTAGTTTGAGCCATAATGGAAATTTAACAAATGGTGAAGAACTGCAAAAATACATGGATGAGGTTGTTCATCGTCATATCAACACGGATTCGGACTCTGAATTACTGTTGAATCTGTTTGCAAGCGAGTTGGCCACATATGACAAGTCGAGAGTGAACAACAATGATCTGTTTAAAGCATTGAAAGGTGTTTACGATAAGGTTAGAGGAGCTTACGCTTGCATAGCTATGTTGGCAGGATATGGAATAATTGGATTCAGAGATCCACATGGTATACGACCATTGTTAATTGGGGAACGTATGAGGGCTGATGGCGCCAGAGATTATATGCTTGCATCTGAGTCTGTGGTGTTGAAAGCTCAAAACTTTAGAGTCTATAGGGACATTCTCCCGGGTGAGGCTGTTATTATTCCAAAGAATACCATGATTCCTGAGTTCAAGCAGGTTGTTCCAATGAAGTCATATACACCGGACATTTTTGAGTATGTCTACTTTGCGCGTCCGGATTCTGTGATGGATGGAGTAAGTGTATACCGTTCGAGACTTGAGATGGGTACGAAACTGGCAAATAAGATCCGGACACAGTTTAGTGACGAGGGACTAGATGTTCAGAAAGAGATTGATGTTGTCATTCCTGTCCCAGACACCTCCCGACATTCTGCTCTGCAATGTGCAGTGTCTCTGAATATACCGTACCGAGAAGGGTTTATCAAGAACCGGTATGTGGGACGAACCTTCATTATGCCGGACCAAAAGCAACGACAATCGTCTGTGCGTAGAAAGTTGAATGCGATGGCCTCTGAGTTCTATGGACGTGCCGTACTACTTGTGGATGACTCTATTGTCAGAGGAACTACATCAAAGGAGATCATTAATATGGCTCGTGAGGCGGGAGCGCGCAAGGTTTACATTGCTTCATGCTGCCCTGCTATCAGACACAACCACGTCTATGGAATTGATCTAGCAGACAACCGTGCGTTGGTTGGCTATAATCGTACGCATGAAGAGATATCTGAGGAGATTGGAGCCGACCGAGTGTTTTACCAAGATCTACAAGATCTATTAGCTTGCTGCCGCATGGACCGTGAGATAAAAGATCATGAACTGGAACTAGCACTTACACCTGTTGTATCACGTGATGAGTCTATTGCAAGCTCTTTGATCTATAGAAGTGATAGTACTGCTATTGACAGCTTTGAAGTTGGAGTTTTCACTGGAAAGTATGTCACTGGGGATGAAACCGAATATCTTCAGTACGCCGAGAAAGCCCGGGCCCGGAACGCCCGAGTGAAGAGCCGTACCGGAACAAATCGAAGCTATGATAGCCTGGACTATGAGGACGTTAAAGCTGCTGTTGAGATCTCAATGTTCAACAGTGGAGATTACAAGTAACGGGATGGTGGCTGGGGTGTAGAGATGTGTGGTTTTTCTAAATTTTTTCAATTAAATTTCACACAAATTTTTTTCTCTCCAGCAATATAAAGGAGTTCTGCATGGAAGCAGCTTGCAAGAGGACAGGACCTTCTCAAATGGCACATGATGGGCACGAAAAGAGCCCTTTCCAGCGAAATAGTCGAGGACTCTGATTCTGGGTCGGAGGCCGATGTTTTTGTGGCCCCCAAAAATTATAAGCGAGTGAAAGGAGATGGCTCGATAAAGCAGCTTTCCAAGGAGTATCTTTCTAACAAGGAGCTCTGGTTGATTAAGCTTCCGAAGGACGTGAACTTGAACAAGATGAAGAAACTTCCCGTGCGACTTGGATTCGGAGAATCGACTGAATTCAAGATAAAGGACAAGATGTATTGCTTGGAAGAAGACGTTGTTGCAGCCGAAACGAATGGTGGAGACAAGTATAAAGTTATTTCTGCATTTTCAAACAAAGAAGTTTTAAATGTCGAGCCAGACCTCAAGTTTTCGCGGCTGTATAATGTCAGCGAGAGAACAGTTATACCTGACATCAAGTATGAGGATGTGATTGTTGGAAGACAGGATGTGAAACAATTGGAAGGATTGCGAATGAGACATTTTCCAACTGGATATGGAGCCGATGATTATGAGGAAAGTGTTGGCAAGAAGGAGAAGAAAAAGGACAAGGTGAAAGAGAAGAAAAAAGACAAGAAGAAGAAGCACAAATAGACCTACCTCGCATATCATCAATACAATTTGTAACTTATCCTATACTCTTGCCGAGTAGTCACGTAAAATGCCTTGCATGTGAGTATTTGTGATCTTACTTCGACGGGGCTTCTTTTGCTTTCGTTCTTGAACCGTAGACGTCTTTCTGGTCCTACTACTATCTGGATCAATATTAGTAGGCTTGAGGCCATTTCCAATCAACTTTGAAGCAAGTTCCTCTCCTTGTGGAACTTTAATTTTAGACCATAAGTCATAAAACTCACGATCAACAGTGCCTGCTAGTTTATAGTTTCCGACGTTGAGCCATATATGACGAGGTGAGTTCTCCTTCTTAGTTTTGTGTACTATGATGCGGCCATCTCTTTCCAGCTCTTCAATAGTTTCTAGACAACCGTTCCATCCATCCTTTAATTGCTTGACAGAAAGGCCCTGGAACGTAGGCTGATTCTCAAGAACTTTGATCAGATCGTCTCCAGTCTTGATATTATGTAATGATAAGTATTCTAGAGTCCTGCTAACAGGATCATACTTGATCCTATCCACATTTGATAGACATTTGAGCAACTTGGGGTCCACACGTGATCTCATATGTTTCTGAAGCTCATCTATTGAGATAGGTCTATCACTGCTCTTGATAAAATCCGAAGCTGTCATCAACCGGATGGACAGCGAGGCTGTTGGCGCAGACACATTTGAGTCCAGCGTGGAGTCATCGTGCGACGCCGTGGTCCTCGATCGCTTCGAATCAGAATCTTCTTCACCATCCGAGGCGTTCCTGCTAAACGGACGCTTTACACTGGCTGTCTCAACGACGCGTCGACGGGACGTCGGAAGAGTCGACGAGTAGTTCCGAATAGACTTCTTGAATGCATTCAGCTGCGATGTAAAGTCAGACATTGTCGGCACTTCCTCTCAGCACACATCCACGCTCCTGTTGTTGTCTTGTCTCTTGTTTCCTAATTACTCTCTTTTATCCTCTCTAAGTTTTTCTCCTCTGTATTGTCTAGGCTCTGCAGCACAGCCACAAATCTCACCAGTATAAAAGCTGCCCAGTTTCCTCCTGCGCTGCGCGAGCACTCGCTGAGAATATCTGCCTAGTACGGCCCCTTGCCAGAAACAGCGGACTTCGGTGGCAGCTGTCTCGGGACGCCCGGAGCTCCGTGCGCTGTATGCTGGTGGGATCGAAACCGAAACGCGATTTTTCGCCTGTCAGCTTTAAAACCATCGTCGTTAGAGGTCTGCGCCCCGGCGTATCGACTCATGAAATGATGATGACCTATAGTCTGATACATTAGTAGTTTGTGGCTGTGCAGCTTTTTGCCAGCAAAAAATTTTCAGTGTAGAAAGCAAAAGTTGTAGAAGATAACTTGTTGGAGGTTTTGTAGCGAGGGGATAGGTTTAGATACTCGTTTTGCCAGTGATTGCCATGTCGTTACGGCTGTCTCATGCATTGTCTGGCTCTCTTCGAGCTGCCTCTTTAAGAGCGCGCGCTGCTGTTGCTTCGCCACCTACTGTGCCTTTATTGTGGCGGGTGAATCTTTCCACCAAGCAGAACGGTAATGACAAGGGCCCAAAGTCCATTTTGGACGACGATCTTTTAGCCAAAGCCGGCGTCGAGACCGAAACTGAACCTAAAAGCTCTGAAAGTCAACAGGAGCCAAAAGTAAGCGCTGGTGAACCGGCTGGCTCCTCATCTCAAGATGAGTATGGCCAACCTCGCAAAAGAAGAAACAATGTTAAATCCACACTGGACAGAAAGAAGGAGAGACTTTCGAGATTGTTTTGGGCATCTGTTCTTGCGGGAACATTTGCAGGAGGAGCTTATATCTGCAGGGACTGGGATCCACTAGAAGAACCAGATCTTTACAGAGAAGATGAGAATGGCTACTCTCCGGGCAAGATTTGGACCCGATTCAATAAGAGACTTCTAGGAGTTACCAGTGTTTTTTCTGAACCAGCATTTACCGATTTGTTACCACCGCCATTACCAGAACCTTACAGACACCCATTGACCTTGGTCTTAGAATTGGATGACTTACTGATCCATTCTGACTGGGATTATAAGAAAGGTTGGAAGACAGCAAAGAGACCAGGTGTGGATTACTTCCTTGGGTACTTGTCACAGTATTACGAGATTGTAATTTTCAGCAAGTCATCCATGGCATTTGCCGAAAACACTGTTGCTAAGCTGGATCCATATCATGCTTTTATCAGTTATTCATTGTTCCGGGAAGCGTGCCGTTCATCAGACGGCGAAATCATCAAGGATCTCAGTCTTATGAACAGAGATCTAGCCAAACTTATCATCATTGATCCAGATCCAGCGGCATATTCATTACAGCCGGAAAATGCCATTCCGATAGATAAATGGGAAGGAGCAAAGGATGACAGTCTAATCCGTTTGATTCCTCTGCTTGAATATCTAGCTACCCAACCTATCAAGGACGTACGGCCTATTCTGGCATCGTTCAAAGATAAACACCACATAGCAGATGAATTTGCACAAAGAGAAGCTCGTCTCAGAGAACAGTGGGAGAAAGATCAAGCAAATAATAAAGGATCATCTTTTGCTACATCAATACTTGGAATTACTACGCCACGGCAAAGAAAAATGCCTCTTGACATGATCAGAGAACAAGGTCAGAAGAACTATCTCAACATGTACAACTATCTCAAAGAGAATGGAGAAAAGTTACTCAAAGAAGAGCAAGAAAAGACTAAGGAATTGTTAGCTGATCAGAAACTAACTCTCGAAAAGATTGTTACCGAAGGAATGCCAACTGCTGAAGACATTGCTAGACAACAAGCAGCTATGCAGCAACAGCAAGGCTCAGATAAATAAGTTTCAATTTGTATATAGGTTTCAATGTCGACTCATAAATAGTTCAACTCAGTAGTCTTTTCTGACAAGCTTCGAAATCAACTGGAACGCTATGCTTCCATCCATCGGTAGGATGATGTCTTGATAGCTTTCTCTTTTGAGCATTGTTTCAACATCCTTAATATCAAACCACCTACAGTCATCCATTTCGTCATCCAATTCGATATTGATCTTTTCATTAGTTCCATTGAAGTCCACTATTCCGACACAGCCAATCATCAGACTCGCTGGAAACGGCCAAGGTTGACTGGCACAGATCTTTACTTGTTCCGACAAACAACCTGTTTCTTCCCATATTTCTCTCAACGTCGCCTCCTCAATGGTCTCACCAGGCTCCATGAACCCCGCAACGCATGAAAACATCCTTTTACCGTCAGCTGCTTTTGGATGCCGTTTGTTGTGTCCAAGGAGAATCTTAGTTCCATCTTTGGACACAGTTCCAACGATGATCACAGGATCTGTTCGTGGAAAACACACATTGTTCACTTTAGTCAGTTTCACGGGACAAACCGACTCCTTCTTGTCGTTCAACTGCTCGTTTGTGCAATAAAGACGACTTCCCGCATCAGCAGGGATGACCTTAGCTCCACAACCAGGACAATGCTGGTTTCTCATTAGCCAGTCCATATACGTCTTGGAATACGCAAACAACGAGGACTCGTTGTCGGACACATTAATCAGCTCCATCATCGACTCTCCCAGATCAACATCGTCAGACAAGGAGTATAAATAGTTTTGTATAGATTCACAGTTCGTAACATCGACAGAAAAGTATGGAACACCTTTATACTGTTCGTACGAGAACAACACGTCCGATTCGGCCGGTTCATGTCCGCCGACAAACCGGAAGTCCTTAGAGAGCGAATTCTTGCTAAACAAGTGCGGAGTGTCCACTCCATCTTCATCCAGCCCTAGAAACACAACGCTAATCTGATCTCTTGTGTTGATCGATAATGAACCGTTCATCTCTGACCAGTTCTTCATTAGTTCCCGCACAAAATCGGGGCATTTCGACAACTTCAAAATCAACAGTGAGAGTTGACCACTGTTCCGAATAACAAACGGATGCACACCGTTCTTGCCATCTTGCTTGAAGAATAAAAGCCTTGTCGGAACATTACTTCTGCTGATTGTTTCACTAATAAAGGCAGGGTTCGTTCTCAGAAAAGAGAACCTATTAAGGGTCGTAGGCACTCCAAACCGTATATTCAACATTTTGACTACCTGAACAACACAACCGACAATACTAACTGCCTGTTGCTCTCACCAGTGAACGACAATCTCGTCCTAGTCACCATAGACTGTATTTGTCATCCATCGACTTTTATTTACTTCTCCGCAAGAAACTTTTTCAGCTACAATTATTATAATCAAGAAAATATATTAATCAAAGGGAAAAATGATGAGAGAGCCAAACGGCGGAGACTTCAAAAGGATACCACCTTTAGGTACAGAGCCTAATCCGTTCGAGTAAGTAAAGGTAATAACATGCATTTGTATCAATGTCAAAAAATGCTTCATATTTAAAAATGATGGATCATTCTCTATGAACTAGGACGATTGAGTTTAGTCGCTACCGTCGTTTTAAAGCCATGCTGGATTGATGTTCGACTGTTGATCATGAATTGGGTTCACAGAAGCAGGTTGCTGTTGCTGCTGCGACGAAATGTACTGCGAGGGGTGTTGCTGGAGAGATTGTTGGGCTCTTAGGTTGAGCTCTAAAGCATTGTTAGCCGTTGGGTCTGGCACAGCAACAGCAGCATTTTGTTGTTGCTGCAGTAATGGTTTGACATTCCCTTGAGAAGCACCTGGCATTGCCGAACTAACACCAGCTTGGTTAGGATTAGGACTAGGATTAGCGCTATTATTTGAATTAGGGTCTTGGTAATAATGCTGCTGTTGTTGTTGCTGCTGTTGTTGCAGTATCTCTTGTTTATCATTATTATCCTCTCCTTCCTCTCCCTGAAGCAGTTTCTGCTGCTGCTGCTGTTGAGCCTGTTGATGCAATTTGTACTTGAACACTGTCCAGTCAAAAATGTAGTCGTACAAGTACCCTTCCCTCATGAACAGATCCCTGAATAATCTTCTCAAATAGATATAATCAGGCTTATCGTCAAACCTCAACGCTCTCACATAATTCAAGTAATGTCTAAATTCAGTAGGCAACCCCCTAGCCAAAACCTCTGCAGGAGTAGCCATCTTCTTTTCAAGAATACGGTCATACTTCTGTCTCTTAGTGGCCGCTTTGAGTCCTTGCCATGGAAGTGAGCCCCTGCAAAAGTATATCAAAACATAGCCTAGCGATTCAAGATCATCTCTTCTGGACTGCTCTATTCCTAGATGGGTGTTTATAGATGCATAACGCGCAGTTCCAGTCAAGTTCTTATTCTCACGATAAGGAATGTGCAAATGTGTTCTTGGGTCTCTAAACTTCTTGGCCAACCCAAAATCAATCACATTCACTTGAGATCCTTTTTTGCCAATTCCCATCAGAAAGTTGTCTGGCTTGATATCTCTGTGGATAAAACTCCGAGCATGTATGAACTCGATTCTGCACAAAAGCTGATCTGCAAGGAGCAGTACGGTTTTATAAGAGAACTTCCGATTGCAATAGTTAAACAAATCTTCTAAAGAAGGTCCTAACAGATCAATAACCATGGCGTTATAGTCACATTCAGTCCCAAACCACCGAACAAACGGAATACCTACACCTCCACAAAGAGCCTTATACACCTTTGCCTCATACTCGAGTTGTGGGTGCTTGGCTCGTACATTCTCCAACTTGATGGCCACCTCTTCTCCAGAGATGATGTTTGTTCCCAGGTATATGTCTCCGAAGGAACCAGATCCAATCTTTCGACCGATCCTGTACTTTCTGCCTACCCTGAGATCCATAATGAAAGTTTTATGTGGAGTGGACGCCCAGAAGTGTTGAAGACCAGTTGACGCTGGCCCGCTGCTCTATTGATATCAGCTTAATGAGCACAAGTATTGCTTTTGTTATTCTATTTTCAGTTTCAAATCCTCACTCTTGAAGGCGGGCGGTATCATTCTAAAAAAACAACGCACCCTCACACCACCCGATACCGCCTGGCGGGGTTGTGGGCTGAACTTGCCGGGTATCCGGCGGTTAGTGGCTAGATTTTTACCTCTATGTCAGCAACTCGCCTAGAAAATGGTGCTAGGATGACTGGTGCTTTTCTCTTTTTTCTGCAAATCTCCGGCGATAAGGTCCACAGGAGAAAAACCACCAGAGGCTAAATGGCGCCTACAAGCAGACCGCGCAACAAAATAGCCTGTGGATGTGCCAGCCGAGGAGTTCACCGGACGTCTCAGCGCGTCTGATACATCGATGAGTTTTGATTTCACGGCCGGGTAACCCTCTATAGAGAACTTTTTTACCTCCGGGTCAACCGGAAGCCTGTCAAAAGACGATCGACCTTTTGTTACAGCGCCACAAAATTATGCAGAAACTAACAATTAGAATTGCCACATAATATACCCTTAAACCAAGAAACAATACCTGGCCATCCTCTTTGCGTCAACCATGACTCTAAACAGACACATGCAGGAAGTTTCTAAAAAAAAGTTTAGCCAGGAAAGAAAAAACATGGTGACTCTCCTCTGTCTTGCGTCCCCGTAGTGTCAGCGCCTTCCCCATCGCCTTCAAGCAGAACACGGCTGCCCGGTGTGCAAAAAAGCTGTAGCGCGGCTCCCTATATTCTGCGAGTATAAATAGAACCACAGACCCTCAGTAGAAACACAAACTTACCTCACAATTTTATTTGATTCTTTCTTCTTTACATTGTATTACTGTCACCAGTTATTACTATAATCGATTAGAACTACAAACATAATGTCTGCTGAAGAAGTAAGTAACGATACATTATCGCTGTGCATATATCACGTTAGTATATAGTTACTAACACAGACTAAAATAGGCTCAAACAAAAGCTACAGAAATTGCTCAGAACGCGGAGGAAACTGCTGAACAGGGAGTTAGCACCGTTGAAGAAGGAGCAAAGGAGGCTGTCGACAAGACTGAGACCGCAGCTGTCGACGCTAATGATGCTGTTGCATCCAAGGTTGATGATGCAAAGCCTACTGGTGTCAAGAAGTATACTACCAAGTTCAAGAAGTTCTTTGGTATCTAAGTGTAATGGACGCCACTCTCTTCGCCAGTGTGTGTGAGGCCATATGTCGGGACGTGTTTTTATTGCTTTTATGGGAGACCGCTGTCGCTATCGGGTGACCCGACAGCCCTCTAATACGGTTCGCCCCTTTACTATCAAACCAGTGTAGAAGTGGTATTTCTTCAGTATTTACTACTTGCTGCCTACTTTTGCTAATTAATTTTGTATTAATACTAATTATGCTAGAACCGTGTAGAAACATAGGCTGCAGCTCATTTCTTTTGCGAAACGCCACACAACTTGTTTCTAACTACGATGGCGTTATTCAAATGTGTCTGATGTAATGCTTCCTGGTAAGCACTCTTTAGTTAAAACGTCTCATCTGCTTTCGAAAACACATCTGTAACGTGGTTCAACCTCCTCACATGACTTTTCCCGCTAAAGATAAGCTCCTCCTCTCCTGCACCGTTAAGACTCATCACCGTTATCTGCACTTGCATTTCCTTATGTGTCATAGTGGTGCGGCTCAGCTGGTATCCGGGTAACGATTATTTTTAGATTTGTAGTTCGCCTCCAAACGTAACTATGGACACCTCTACATCAGACTATAACAACCATTTTTAAGCCCGAACTTTATATTAGTTGCTTACATAAGCCATAATTTTGTATAGTTTGGTTCACTTCGTAGAAGTGGAAAAATCTTTCAACATGTACAAGAGAAAACAGCGTCAATTCATGTTTGTTTGTTGCTAGTCATTGGGGTGTATCTCAACAAGAAGGGCAAGTATGATTGGTCTTACCAGGAATGCTACAATGTTAACTTCCAGCTGTACACGCCCCGCAGTTGGCAGACTCTTTGTGGTGCGAGTGTCTCAAGCATTTACTAGAGAGTTTTCTGGATCAGGTAACTGCTATTATGCGGTGCAAAAGTCAAAGTCATTCAGTAAAAAGTCATCTTTTGATACCTCAAAGAACAGAAAGGGATCTGGAAATGAGAAGAACTTTGCTAAGACAGTTCTTAAGTCCAACTTCAAAAGCAGAGCCAAGGACCAGGGACTCATTGAGGAGTTGGGAACTTTAAATACACAAAATGTAAGAATCAATGAAGTGGTGAAGTATTCTGAGCCAGTACTCAGAAAGTTGGTGATTGCAGGCTCGCTGAAGCCAAATCAGTTTAATGAGCTGTTCTCCAAGCCAGTTACTCTTATTCGAGCTAAAGAAACGTTGGCTGTTTATGAGTTGTACAGATCCAGTTTAGAATCAGGTTCTGTATCTAATAGAATGATTTTAACAGGAGAGTCAGGTGTTGGCAAGTCTACCACTTTAGCACAGTTTCATTCGTTTGCTGTTTCAGATGAAAAATCAGTACTGCTACCTTTCAGCTATCTTGATTCTCAGTTTGATGGATCCATGGATTTCAAGCTTAACCCAGAAACAGGTCTCTATGATCAATCCATGGTAAGCCGGAAGTTTTTGAAGAAGTTCTACACTATCAATAATACCCAGCTTGAGCAAATAAAGCTGTCAAAGCCATTTGTTCCTATCTACGATTCTAAGAAGCAGCAGAACGACATGACGTTTTCCACAGACAACACACTAGCTGATTTGGTTTCTAAAGCTTTAAAGTCTTCTTCAACAAATACAACATACATTTTCACCACTGTGATTGATGAGTTGACCAAGCAGAAACAATTCCCCGTCTACCTGACAATAGATAACTTCTCTGCTATTGTACAATACGCGACTACTAAGTACCGTGACATTTCCAACAATCCAATCTACTTTTTAAAGCTTCAAGTTGCAAAGACTCTCTTAGATCTGGTAACTGGTGAGAAGTCTTTTGATAAAGGTGCTGTTGTTGTTGCTACCCATGGTTTGCATAGAAACAGCTTCACAATCCCTGCAGCATTAGGAACTCAGGAGCCTAACTTCTACGCTAAAGAAGATAGTCTCGACTACAACGTTGCCAATCTGCTTAGACAAAATGGAGGTCTACACAACTTAGTAGTGAGCAAGATGACACTTGAAGAGATTCAAGTATTATTGAAGCACTTGATCAATTGCAATGTTATCTTTAACGAATATCAGAAAGAGGATAGACTTCGTAACTCTTCAGAACAGGAGTACTTGAAGACATTAGCTGAAAAGAAGTACTTTATCTCAGGTAACGGAAATGCTAGACTATTGCTAAAGTCTTGCGTACTGTCTTATGTTTAATCACATAGTCGATACTTGTACATATGCCACCAAATAGAATCCTGGTAGCTTTCGCTACTTACAATATACAAAAGGAAAGCCTCTAGCTTTTCTGTCTCTTTCTGTCCGGGCCATCTGCCATTCCATATTTAGGACTTTCCGTCTTAGTATAGGTAGGAATCTCCTCAAATCCGTCAGACTCATAATACTCGTCTTCGGAAGCAGGCTTTTCGTTCTGTGCTGCCTTTGGTTCAGATCCATCCACCTCTGTAGATTTGTCATCACGCGATGTATGGTGTGGTTGGGATGCCTGCCGAGCACGCTGTTGCTTCAACTTTTCTCTCTCTGTCCATTTTTTCTTTATATCACCCTCCGCTTCAATCAATTCATCTTTAGTAACAGAATCTTCAATCGATTTCAGAACCTTGAGAACAACAGTAAAGTAATTTCCATGCGTCTTATCATCTCTGAACCTCAGTAACTTCCATTCACCCTCCGTATTTCGTCTCACTTCAGCTATACGTCCATTAAATGATTCTCCTGTCTCTTTTAAAGCCTGCCACTCGGAATCTGTTATAGACAACTGATTCCATTCCTCATATCCTTCAAAGCTGGCCTTATACTCTCCTCCATTCCGTTCAATATTGGCGTCAATATCCTCAGTATCGTCTGATTTATCACCGCCCTTCCATATAAACAACTTTATCTCAGGCTTTGCATCGTAATCAGGATATTCCCGGTTAGGATCGTGCTTTGGAAGATCGGTATCGACAAAGACAGGAAACACAAGTTTAAGTTTGAGGTCAATTGTATTTTCTTCAGCAGGCTTCCATTTCAAAAGAGTTTGGTCTGTTCCCGGTATATAAGGAGAATCACAACACGTGAGTATTAAACCATCCGAAACATACGTCAAATTCTTCATCTCCTGAAATATCTTTCTTATCTTAAATGGCTGTGTCATATTCTTGAAGTCCAGTTTGAATGGAAACTGCGCACACGCATCAGGAAATGCTCGTCGTAGCTCCACATATGGCCTGTGAAATTCATGTTGTGCGTGGTACAATCTCTTCCAGAGGTTCTTGTGCATCACACTTATCATATCCATTGCTAAACAGTCAAAAATCAGGTACCTCAGTTCCTTGATTCCGGTGTTGGGGTTCGTGCTCCAAACAAGCTCTCCATCAACAATAGTCCCATTGTGTGAAGAGTCAAAGTTCTTTGAGCTTCGAGGAAAGTGGAATCCTGGTACCATGTAGTAGTCATTTTCTCTGTTTATCAAGAAAGTACCTTCTTCACCAGTATCTTGGTTGATCAAGACACACAGAAGACATCTAAGCCCATCAGACTTCTCACATACCAGGTAGTCTCTGTCTTGCAGATTCTTATACAGATGTTCTCTCGTGAAACTCACCGGTTGAGAGCCTGGAAACGAATTGAACCTCGTCCTTAATATCTGCGATACTTTGGACTTTAAAAAATTTCCCACCTCCTCCGAGACCAACTCTCCGGGCATGTCAGGAACACCTCTATCCATTGTCATACCAATTTGAGGAACATTCGTGTTTTGTGGCGCGGTTCTTCGCCCAAGCTTTGCTCTTGTTGTCTCTTGTTCATCTAACCTCTTTTTAAAGTTGCACGAAAAACACTCTCAATTTTTCTTCTTCGAGGCCTTACATCCGTACACGGTGTCGGAAACTGCGACATTCTTAGCAGTTCAAGTTGATCAATTTTGAGAGAGCTCACCTATAACCAGCGGCTGTTCATGCTAACCAGGCACTTAGGTCTCTGATGTACCTTCAACATTGGCGTGTAGTTTATAGTCACCCCAGGGTCGTCGCAGACTCGGAAACGGAAATAGCGTTCAATTCCTGTGTCAATATTTCCCGTTTCCTTGTCTCGAGAGGTTCAATCCATATGTCGAATCGATTCGTTGATGGCCGACAACGCAGTCTGTCCTGCGTATATAACTAGACTATATTTGTAAACATGGGCTCTGAGACATACGAATGTCTCTGTGGGAGCTCATCCTCGGCTCCAGCTCAATTCTCTGGCCCACCAGTTAAAAGTCATCTCATTTACTGGAGCACCATTTTTTTCTCCCGCCTTCTATTTAATTTACCATCACTCCATTCTTTATAAACTTGTCACCCCAGCCTTGCAATCTCACTGTTCATACTCTTTGGGAATCCATACAACCACGAAACGCATCGGAAACTCACAGAGCGAATAAGCCGCTAATATATCAGTAAACGCTTTCCAGAGCAGCTCGCAGGCTTTTTCCACTTGCATATTTATTACAGAACAACCGATCCCCCCGATCAAAACTTACAAAGAGCGTCATTGATAGCTTCTCTGTGTGATCTGAGTAGTAGCCAACACATCCCTGTTTATAAGTTAGTCTACAGTCTGATTCGACCATCTAATGCTCACGAAATTGCATGTCTAGCAAGATGGACACTCCTGAAACAGATTCCTCGACGGGAAGGCCAAAACGAAAAACCACCGTCAATGTCAATTATAAAGAGAAGGGAGAAAACGACATAGATATAGTACAGACGGAAAGGAAGTCTGCTGCTACTACAGCTGGATCCTCAAATCGACAAACCAAGAGAAAATACAACAGGAAAGCACCCTCTGAGGGAAAGGTACCGATAACCAGCTCTCCTGCTTCCAAATCTGCCAAAGAAAAGCCAAAGGATAATACAGTTCCGGTCAGTGATGTGATACCCTGGAACTACCAACCTGAGCTTCGAGCCCAAGATCGTTTCGATACTCTCATAGATCTGAAGTCTGCCAAAGTTGAGAATAATTCATTGACCTTGAAAGATGGAACAAAAATCAAGAAAGGTGACTGTATATATATGATTTGCGAACCACCTGGAGAACCATATTATGTTGCCAGGGTAGTTGGTTTTGCTAAGAAAGACAAGTCATCTAACACCAAGAACGCAAAGAATTTCAATTTTGAGGTATGTTGGTTCTACCGGCCCAGGGACCTTAACCGCAAGTCCAACGACTCTCGAATGTTATATGCATCTCTACATAAAGACCAGTGTCCTTTGACTAGTTTTCGAGGCATTGTTACTGTCAAGCATAAGTGGGAAATTGAAGACATAGAATCATACAGGACGCAGCCCAATACGTTCTATTTTGATAAACTTTATGATAGATATATGATCAAGATGTACGATGTGTTGACTACTGCAAATCTTGTTAATTTACCACCAAACTATTACAAAGCACTAAACAAGCGATATGAATATGTGTTTGTTGAGGTGGGAAGGGGGCAGGATTTACTTGCTGATCCTAAGAATTGTGAGAAATGCTTTCAGTGGGCGCCGACTTCTGATTCTGTTCAATGTCTGAGATGTGAAAAGATATACCATCTACTGTGTGTTGATCCGCCAATTTTCACTAAGCCAAAGAGAGGTTTTGCCTGGTTTTGTGCCAGTTGCAATAGACACATGGAGAATGAACTCAAGGAAAAAAGGGGCCATATGCTTCACAGCAGTCTTCCATCTCAAATTGCAGCAAAAATTGCCACAGACAAAGAGACGAATGAATTCAATGATTCACCTTTGGCAGGTCCTGTGGAAGAGTCCACTGAGCCTAATTCTGACTCACAGTTCGACTCTGAGACCAATTCTCGCTCTCAATCGTCGCAGTTGACTGACATAGATCATTCATATCCCCATCAAACTCCAAAGTATGAGACCGTTGCAATAAAGTTCCTGGAGGCCGATAGTCATATTTCCTTTAAAAAGCGAAGAAGCATCGAAGAATGGCCGTACAGATATCTTGGGATGCACGCAAAACTTGAAGATGCTTTAGATCTTCTTGATCGTCCATACGCTAGAGCTGCTTCTAGATTAGGCTCCAAGCACCAGTTTACTGGGATAGTTGACTGGTTTGATCATCCAGTGAAGTATTATGAACTGGAAGGTGCTAAAAACTCTAAACCGAAATCTAAAAAAAGAGGCGGCTATAAAAGGCATGGTCGTTGGAACTCTCCCTCGCCGGTAGGTGACGAAGAGGATTTGGAAAAGTTGCCGATTCCTGATGACTTTAAGGATGTTAGTCCAAGCGAATTTCCTCCTTGGCTGCAACCAAAACCAAAAGGGTACATCGAAAGAGGTGGAGACAATACAATAGAACTTCTGTGGAATCAGCCAAAGGGTCCAGGCATGGATGACATGGTTGAATCATTTATTGAAAAGTGTAAGCCCCATATTGAGAGTCTTGGAATGATTCCAACCACACCAAATTTCATGGACGCTGCTTTGAAAACATTGATGCTAAATAATTACGATCCCGATTTGGCGACGAAGGAGGTTCTTCGATTTACCAGGGAGTCTTTGAGAGAACCCACATTCACTCCTGAGGAGATTCAGCGCTTTGAAGAATCTGTTAAGGAAAATGGAAGTGAATTATTTCCTGTCTATAAAGATGTTGGTACACAAACTTCAGCGATGATTGTTAGATTTTACTACTTATGGAAGAAGACAAAAAATGGTCATTTGATTTGGGATAACTTCAAAGGACGACCTAAAAACAGACTCAGAAGCAGTACTTCTGAGATCGGCCATGATATTGCTAATCCTGATGATGATTCATCATACAGCGTTAGCAAAGTTGCCAAGTTTAAGGTAAAGTTTCATTGTGAGCATTGCGGATCTAAGGAATCTGTTCAATGGTTCAGACTCACAGGAAGCTCCATTTCAGAAGATAATGAGTTTTCTGGATTGTGCATGAGGTGTGCCAGACTTTGGCGTCGTTATGGAGTTGTATGGGAAGACCCAAGTGAAGTCTTGAGAAAACATAATCAACGAGGAGGTAATGGATGGAAGCGGAGATTGGAATTTGAACTGATTGAAGATTCTGAGCGTGTTCTTCATGCCAGAGAAGAATACAAGCTGAATCCACTTAAGACAACAGACCAAGAAAACAATAATAGATCATTGGATACAGTTTCCAGGAAACAAGTAAGCTTGAAGAGCGATTCAGAGTTAGATACGAAAACAAAGATGAATAATGAGCCTAATGCTGGTCTGGATTTGACCATAGCTGGGTCTGCAGAAGGTAATGGAGATAAAGCAGAAGCCAAGAAGGATTCAAAGGGGAAAATATCGAAATCAGGTTCTTTGAAGCTCAAGAAACCCCCTAAATCTGCTGAAGCTGGCACCGAGAATGGATCTGATTCATTCAAAGTGACGATTCCTTTGGCCGATACCAGAAAAGATGTTACCAAAAGTGATCAAACCAAATCAGCCAAAGGCAAGAAGAGAAAGCAGACTAGCTCACAAGATGAAATCTCCGATACCAAGAAGCGTAAGAGTATGGGTGTTTCAGGCTCTATCTCGAGTGTCATGGCTTCTAGGTATGATAGCAAGTTCTCTGTTCTCAACCCATTTGACGCTACCTATGATGCAAACATTGATCCTTTGTCTCCGGCAAGGAATGCGATCAAGGAAGTTTCAATGCTATGGAAAAGTATGCAATCCAAAAGTAACGTCTTGCATCTAGGCCCGACAGAATTACTAGCACAGGTTCCCACATCAGGCCCAGATAAGCTTCCGGTGTTTGATCCTTCCGTTAGGCCATGTTGTGTGTGCAGATGCTCTGACGCAAAAGACACGTCCGTCAAGGAGATAGTGATTTGCTCCAACTGTGGACTCAATGTTCATGCGTCATGCTATGGAGTGTCTTTACCTAAATTGTCACGATCTTCACTCAAAGCATCAGATTTCAAGTGGCTTTGTGATACCTGTTCAAATGATCTGCACCCGATAGTGTCTACGCATTACGCCTGTGTGTTATGTAATGCTCGTGAGAGTGATAACGACGGGGCTATCAGAGGAGATAAACTCGCTGTCCCGGATGCTCTTAAGAGAACAAGTACTGGTAGATGGTGTCATGTTCTTTGTGCTATGTTTAACGAAGAGTGTGAGTTTGAGGATCCGGATTTACTGCAGCCAATTACAGGAACTGAACTCTGTTTATTAAAGAATTTAGTTCGCTATTGCTCTATATGTGGAGGAAATGGAGGGGGTTTAGTTGAATGCAAACTTTGCACTAAACCCTTACATATAACGTGCTGTTTAGACAGTCCTGGATATTTCATCGGATTTGAGGTACCTCAAGATGAAGGGACAAAAATGAAGGCACCTTCCAAACCTGTTCCTGTTGTTGTTTGCCAAGATCACTTTCACCAATCTGAAGACAGACGGTTGCTGAACGATATGACACTTTTATCATTGCGTTCTCTGTCAAAAATGAAAGGCAAAGGGGAAGTACCACTGATCAAACTATACGCTAGCGAGAAGAAGGCCGCGGATATCCCACATGCAGAGCGCATGCATAAGTCATACATGATCATGAAGAGTTCTGCTAGTCAGCAAAGCACCAATGTTAAAGATGAACAGCTTGACAGTATTGTTTTTCCTCCCACTTGCAAGTACTCTTGTCATTTCTGCAACAATCATCTTTCTTTAGCATGGTACGATCACGGAGATGGAGAGAAAGTGTGTCATCAGTGCTTCGTGCGTCTCAAAAACGAAATTGGACTAATCGACGTTCTTCCCGACCTTTCGGGGGTGTCAAATGGAACGATCAAGAAGGAAGAATTGGGGATTATTCCATTCAGAAGACCCGTTGTTCCTGTCTCTACAGGCGGGAAAATGTCTATTCAAAACATGCTTTCCTAGAGGTAAGACAGCATTATGGTTGCTTAACTTTCTATGTATCCACTCTTCAGAGCATTTTCTATGCGTTCTATTTCCACTAAACTTGATGCACTGGCTAGCTCCTTTTCAAGTCTAGATCTATCATCTTCATCAAGCTTCTTTATCACTGTGTGGATCTCTTTTTCTTCATTAGTACCCGGGACTTTGACCTGGACAGGAGTCTGCTGTTTCGTTAAATCATTTGCGAGCTGGCTAGGTGACTCCAGTGTTCCAAAAAGAGCAGACGCCTGTTCTCGTTCTGTTTTCTTCACCTTCTGGAAGTCTAAAACCATCAGCGACGAAATTCTCCAGATACACCACAGCCTATAGTGCTCGTGATTCGTTATAGGGTTACCAGAAAGGTATAAGTTTCGCAACCCTTTGATCTCTCCAAGTGGATCTAGTACCAAGAAGCTGTCGATGCTGTTATTTATTAGTGACATACTCTCTAAATTAGGAACACTTTTACCAATATCCAAGTCAAGTTGATCAATTCTGTTCATACCTAAAAGTAAAGTACGAAGCCTTTTCAGGCGGGGAACTCCAGTGAAGAGCCTTAATTCATTGTTGGACAAATCAATAGCCTCGTAAAGGTCGTCAGATGCCTCCAAGTTCTCTATAAGTGGAACCTGTAACCCTCGAAGCGAGAGAACTCTCTCATTGCCAGGACTTATGTACCAAGGAGCATCCTCTATCAGAGATCGAGTGAGCCGCATCTCTGCCAAAAAATAGAACGGGTATTACAGCTAAATCTGCCAGCTCAACACAGGGTTCAGTTATCTATAACACAATGGGCTCAAATGTCGGCTGCTCACTTGAACATTTGGCTCCACCTTGTAACAACCGAACACAAAGATATTCAAGTTCATCCTAGAAATGAAAAATAAGCATTGTTTACCGGTGTATGGATGCACACGTAGTGGGAAACGGTCGTGTATCGCTCGACTTTGAATTCCTCTTCTGATTACGTAATATTATATTGCACGCACATCTATTTACTATACGAGTCTGGTTGAACTCCAGCTTATTACGAAGTATTGTAATGGACAACTTACCAGTAACCTATTCCTGCCATTTGGCATGGCTTTGATATGTACAAAAGACCGGCTCTCCAAAGGAACGCAGAAATATTCTTATTCCTCTATAGAAAGCACCGTCCGGCTGCTAGGAAGAATCTTCTCTCCACGAAGGTCGTACTTATTTTTAGTGGCCTGTTTGAGCTGCTCTTCCTCTGCAGCATTCAGAGGCTCCACAGTCTCATTTGGAGCAACAAATTCAAAATCCCCAAACCCGAACGCTCTATCACTGATCTTGTTCAGCACGTACGATTGCATTCTAACATATCTGACAACAGCTTCAAGTTTCACTATATCCACATTTTTGTCACCGTTGAAGACGTTTCTCCATAATGCAGACGCAAGCACTGCGTCGTCACCTGACGCTAATGCCTCGTCATAAGAAAAGACAATACCCATCAACTGAGCATGAAAGTCCTTCAAGTAGGTATCTCTTATTCTGCCGGAGAGAACGTTCATCTCTTCACTCAAACGAAGCTCGATATCCTTGAAGTATTTATCGACCAGCTTCTGCTGATAGTTCTTTCCGATCTTGAAAGGCATAGCTCTCATTCGTACAAATAACAGCCACACATGAAGAGATGTAATCTGAAACCATTGTGCAAATGTTCTTGGAAGACCCAAAGTGTCGTACCAAAACACAGCATACTCAGATAATGGCTCATCTTTATACTGAAGTCCCTGCTCCTTACACAGGTAGTAATACTTGGATCCACCGATAGATCCTGCACGCACATTGTCCATATCTATACGGAAGAGAGAAATAAACGACTCACCAAAGGCACGCTGCCAACGTGGAAGAACAAATTTACCAGTCTCATAGTCTGGTCTCTTAAGCTTATTTTTAGGGTCAATATCTTTGTTAGGCGTGTCTGGATTCTCGATCTTTGGTAGTCCTGAAGTCTTGGCTATATCTTTAGGTGAAGTCGACGATTGTTTTCTCAAGGAGCAAACTAATTTCACCGTTGGGCTTACAACAGTGCTGCTTCTCTGCGGAAAAGCAGACAAAACTGTCACCGTAGGCCGTCTCCACATTTTGTCCACTACTATGACGTAAGTGTCCGCAAGAAGTGATCTTTCAACTGCCGATATGAAAGAATCAGTTCTAACTTGTTGAGATTGTCAAATTCTTCTGCTTATTTTTTCTCAATCATTTATGGCTTCTTTTTTTCTCGTTTTTCACAGCCACGAGAAATTACTCTCTGTTGCTCTAACAGTCGTAAGAATCACATCTAGGCCAACCTTTAGGAGCGAGAAGGTCTTCCCCGTTTTCGGCCACGCTTTGCAACTTTTGGTGCAGGAGTTGGGACATCGTAATGACTATGATTAAAAGCATCAAGCGCACTGGAATTCACCCAGTCTAGTACGTTTTGGCGGCCTCTGTTGGACTGTAGATTAGCTAGGGCACGTATAGCACGCTCTTTCCGTGCTAGTTGTCGTTCTTTTTCTCTTTCACGGCGCTTCTTAGCTTGTCGTTGGGCAATTCTCTGAGCAGGCTTGATCTCACGCTTTGCCTTCTTAGCGGCTCTCTTCTCTAGTATTTCTTCACGTCTCCGTTTCTTAGAGGTCTCGGCAGCAATAACGCGTCTAGTTCGCGGTTTGAGGTCATCGTCTTCCGATTCAGACTCATCCTCCTCTTCCTCTTCGCTTTCACTGTCAGATCCATTCTCCTCTTCAAACTCAGACTCTTCTTCATCAGAAATTTCTGTCTCCTCTATAATCTTCTCGAGCTTGATCTGATCGTCCGACTTTCTTCCAATCCCACAAGAACGTATACGTGATAAAAGACTACCTTTGATCTGGTCCTGGAGATCAGTCAGCTCTTTCCTCAGCTGTTTCTCTCTTTCACCATATGCGTTCAACCATTTTAAGAGCTGGTCAAATTGTTCAGGAACCTCAATGTAACCCCATTCACTCGATGACATCAAAACGCTTGGCCCTTCTTCGAGCACTTTACGCTCGCATGGAGTGTAGCTTCTTTCGACTGCAGATCCAAACTGATCAATCACAACGCCGCCAGACTTGTCTTTCACTCCACTGTCGCTATACTCAAGGCCAAACACCTCATAAACCGCCTTAGCAAACGAGTTAGGAACCTTGATGATGGGTCCAGGTTTTTCAGTCTTCTCATTAGATATCTGCTCTGTTGAAGGCAAAGGAGATTCATCTTTCTCATGCGCTGCGGCTGATTCATTGGCATGCTTTTCACACGCAGCTGTCCAAATTTTAAGTTGCTCGTCACTCATCTTCAAAAATGCACGTCTGTCTTCTTCATTTGGACCTTGAACCCAGAGACGCCCCATTAGATACGTTTCCTCGACATAGTCTGAGTCATCAGCATCAGACTCAAAATCAGAGTTATCCCCTGATACAGGATTCAATCTGGGTATACCGTTGCGCTCAAACCACCAATAACGATTGTACAATCTATCTCTTCCCAGATAGCGCATTCTTTGACAATCAATCTCGTTCAGACCCTTCTCTATATCCTTTTTTCTTAGCTTTAGTTCCTCGATCTTCTTAGCTTTATCCGTTCTTTCCTTTATAAGCTTCAAGAACCCTGGATTACTTGCACAAATTGCCTTCTCTAAATCTGTCGGTACCAGAGATAGGCCTTTGGTAGGTGATTTAGCTGGCACTTTCTCTGGTGTAGCTTCGGAGCCGTTTGCTGATCTTCCTTGCTCCTGTTCTATTCTGTCCTTAACAGCCTCAACATCGATGGTCTTCAAAGCATCATCAACATCCTTTTGAGCAGTTTGAGCATCCTCATTCGCTGTCTTGAAGTCCTTTATTAGCTCAAGACGTTCTCTTCTGTAATTTGTTGAATCTTCAAGACATTTTTCAATAAATGATCTAACAACCGTACCATTGAGAAGCAGACTCATTATGATATCAATCGCTCTGACCCTGTATTTCAATGACAAGTTTTGGAAAAAGTTTGTAATTAACGTACTTGGAGAAGGTTCGTATTCTGGTGGGGCCAGTGTTTCGTATATCTTCAGAATGTCCCTTTTATATTCGGGAACGAATTCGACAGTGGACAATATTCCCAGTAGAACGATAATCCAACCGCCGTCTTTATATTGTCTATGAGATAGTCGTTCTTTCCAGCCCTTTTTCTGATATTGCATAGCAATGTAAGCATTATGATTCTCACTTTCTTCTTCCTGCTGTTCATCATCTTCCTCATCCTCCTCTTCTTCTTCAACATCGCCATTCTCGTCAGCAACATCATTTTCCGCAGGTTCGATTGAATTTTCGTCGTCACTGAGAGTCTGGTCTGCCTCATCTTTAGTTCCATTGAAAGCCGACGACTGCGCTTTCTTCGAATGATTTTTAGGTAAAGTTAGTAATAAGTTACCCTTTTCTCCCATACAGGCTGTGAACAGGCAGCAAAAGAGCTCATGCAATAAAGGACAAAACTGCGTTGTGTCATCCCATAACAATGCTGTGTAATAATCATCAAATGTGAAATTGTCAATCACCAACGCTTTTGCGTACATATTATAGAACATCCATGTTTCAAGCAAGTCGGAAGCATCATCGATATCGTCAAGCTGCTTAAGTGTTGGTCGAGCTATCGAAATAGACTGGAATGGCAAATGAAGGTCTTCAATCAAAGGTTTCGACTTGGATCCATTAAATCTTGAAATAGGAGTAGAGACTCTTGAAACTTCTAAAGGTCCAGATTGGCCCAAACCTTGGGCCGGCAAGATATCCACAAATCTGTCATTACCTTGAACAGACTTATCAATGATACTCCCGGAAGAACTTCCATTAGACTTTTCAGATTGCTGTAATTTTCTGCTTGTGATATTCAAGCTTCTAAAGAAACGGAGACATTTTTCATAATGCCACACTTTAATCTTCTTGTACACTAAGTGATAAAAGTGGTGAGTAGGCGGATAACTAATCTTACTAGAAAACACCTCTGATGTCACCAGAAAATTCACCTTATCAGGGTCAAAATGATTGAGAACAGTAACACCAGCAAATTGAAACAGCTGAATAACCTTACTTTTCGTCAAGGGATCAACGCCGTCAGACGGTGTATCTTCAAAAAATACACAGGTTCTCTTCAAAGCATCATACCATTTGTCCTTCCACACTTGTAAAGGAAAACCAGCCTCCTGCTCTGCAGCAGTTGGAGGGGTCTCCTTCAGCGATTCAAGAGCATCATTTTTCATCAACTCTCTCTTGAGTTTCAGCTTTTCTTTTGCTCTTCGAGCTTGTTCATCCATTATTTCGAAGTGTCTCAAATGCTCAGGATATTCTAACGATATTCTATACTTTTTTGCACATGATTCTCGAAGTACCCATGGTGCACCCATTCGGCTGGACCTCGTGACATTGGTTTTTAGAAACGCCTTCAAATACCATTTTGTAAACGTATTTCGTTTTCTTGAAATTTTCGCAGACGAATTAACAGTAATTTCAGTATTGTCATCGAGTAAAACCCTATAAGAACAGTACCCAGCTCTAACACTGCCATCTGGAAGAGCTATAGGATTGAAGCGAGCCTTCTCTTTTATTATCCCCTTGTACTTTCCGCCAGTTTCTGATTTGATAGAAACGACATCTCCTGGGAAAAAATCATCCTTGAACTTTGCGTACACCTCATCAACCAAGCCATCAATTCTGGGCGTTGTGGAAAAAGATACATATCTCAGTATAGGTTCCTTCACAGGTTCGGGGAACTTCTCTTCCATGAGCTGAAGCTCCTCTTGCTCAACCTCTAGTGCTTCGAAAAACGTGAAATTGGAATTTCCTGAGGTCTCACACACAAATTTCTTGATATTGTAGTAATCCATTCTTGATAAATAATCCTCATAGTTCAGAAACCATTCTCCTGTCTCGGGTACACACCAAACCTCTCTTGTAAGATCAATGTCAGGACTAAGCGGAGGAGGAGTGACAAATTCCACAGGTTTACGTTTGAAAAGAACCTGATCCAAGTTGTTAGTATCGCGTCAAATATAACACAAAAGTGATTCTACTTACCATTGTTTGTGGTCACCAACTTCCAATCAAATAAATTGCCACTGTTTCGCTTCGAAAGTAATTGTAGATAATGAAACACGTCTCTCCCTATTTCAGATTCTTTTATATAAACAAACGCGCTCTAATTGAAATATTAGCTATGACTCCAAAGTAAATTCACGTCTGATGTCGTGTCACTTATAATCGTCTCTGCCACTAAGAACTCTGACCTGTTCTTGCTTCGTGTGTCACCTCTTGTTTTGTACAGCTTTGTCCAGAAAAAGTTGGATGAGAAGCAAAAACAGGTTGAGAGGGTCGTGCGATCTACAAATCGGAGCTCACTTGCAGCTGGCCGCAGATAACATCGCTCTGCATAAGATACGTTCTTCGGAGAGCTGTTGAGTAATTGTTATCTATGCAACAGTGTTTGACAAAAATGTTGCTCATAGTTGGTCAGACAATCATCTGTTGTCATTCCAGCTTATTGGAAGTTTACCCCCAAAAGTTATATGTCTGACGGACGTGATTCAATCTGTGTGGCGCAGAGGCGTAAATATGTAAGAAATTCACAATATGCTTATTGTTAGAGATGCCTACTACCATTGTATTATTTTAAGCGGGCGATTTGGTTTATTGTCAGGCTATTATTGGACAGGTAGCACGGTAAATTTTCCAACTTCGTATCAGGCTGTGCAATCTTGGGGAGAAATGCCTCTGTGGAGAAAAACGTTTCCAGTTACCAGTATGTTGATCTGAAGTGGCAGGAATAGTTAATACAACATTATGGATGTTATAAGTAGCCGAATGTAACCCTTCAAGCGCTCATTCTGATCAGAGAACCTTGCGTGACGTATTGAACCTCAGTACCAAGACTGAAAAATAACATATATTTAGTTAGCACTTATTTTAATTCGTTACGTAACCAGACACGTAGTGTAACAAGTATCAGACTCCAATATCATTATAGTTGAGTTTTCTGTGAACAAACTGTATGTACAGGTGGAATACCAATGATCCGACTTTACTTAGACCATCTGTTTGTTTGATTCTACTTATATAGGAAGCCAAACCATCCCGCTTTAGCTGTCTCTCTGTCGGCCTTAGGACGATAAACATCGATATGCGACTTGATCTTGGAAATCGCCTCTGGTGCTTCATATTGACGACCTAAAACATCAATAAACTCACCTTCAGGATCCATTAAATAAAAGAATATAGAATGATCCACAAGGTAGTCTTGACCTGGCTTCACGTCACGCGGAGTTGAAAAGTATACTCTATATTCACGGCAGCATTTCTTAATTTCATCATAATCGCCAGTAAGACCTACGATGTCTGGATGAAAGTCTTGTAGGTATTCCATAATCACTTCTGGAGAGTCTCTGGCTGGATCACACGTGATGAAGATTGGCTGGATTTGGATTCCATATTTGCTCTTCAATCCGTCCAGTATCACACCAAGCTTGTCTAGCTCATCAGGGCAAATATCAGGGCAATGTGTGAATCCAAAATACACCAACGAGAACTTTCCCAAGAGGTTTCTATCTGTGAAGGGATTTCCGTTCACATCTATCAAATTAAAAGGACCACCAATTAGTGGCTTTCCCATACCCCGATTAGCTTCTGCTTCATTACGCAGCTGGATCTTTTTCTTTTCGTTTTTAAACACCCATGTGAGTCCACATCCAACTGCCACAAATAAGACAAGAGCTTTCCAAGTAATAAACTCAATAGATGTGTTCTTAATTGTTTGCTTAGAATAATCACCACCTCCAATAGGTAATCTTGACAAGGGTCTTCTAGTTGAAGGTTTCTCTGAGGCTTCCTTCTTAGCTTCTACCGGTTCATTGAGATTTACTCTTGATGACCCAATAGATCTGATGTTGACTGTTGAAGGATATAATGTCCTATAGACTGATCGTTGCCCATACTTTACTAATGGAGATGAATATCGGCCCACTCCACCACAAATCATCACAAAAGTGCTCTTTCGCTTTGTTTGAAATTGGTAATACACTTCAAGACCTATTGAAAAGCCAACGACACAATCACAAGCCAATCCAAAGGTCTTTATGTATACTTAAAACCAAACGCCGGTTGCCTTAATAAGGAGACCCATTTTAAAACTTTTTCTTTTCTACTTTTTCAAAACCCTACCTTAGTGAAAAATAAGAGTAGCCAGTAAATCATACAACTATACAGCTTATAACTAATTCTTTCCAGCACCAGCACGGAAGTAGATAACATCACCATCTTCCACAACATATTCCTTACCCTTTTGTAGCAATTTACCTGCTGCTTTGACTGACACCTCATCTTTCAATTCCACTAAATCTTCATATTTCATAACATTGGCCAAAATGAAAGTTTTCATCAAATCTGTATGAATCACACCAGCAGCCTGTGGAGCCTTAGTACCATCTCTTATGGTCCATTCTCTGACTTCATCCTTCTCTCCTGCTGTAAAGAAAGATATTAAATCAAGCTTCTTTCTCATTAGAGTGATGATCTTTGGTAATGTGGAAGGTGCTCCAACTTTCTTTTCTTCTTCTTCTCTCTCTTCGTCAGTTTCCATATGAGATAATCTTTCTTCATAAGAAATAGATAATGGAATAACCACATCACCTGGTGAGTATTTGTCAACCCATTCCTTAATCTTCAAAAGATGCTTGTTCTTCTTTCTGACATAATCTCTCTCTGAAAGGTTGATCAAATAAATTGTAGGCTTTGCTGTCAACAGGAACATTGAGTTTATCACTTCCACTTCCTTTGGACTCCAATTTTGATTAGCAACTCTTTGCTCATCTTTCAACAGCTGAATTATTTTCTCCACAAGAGCTGCCTCCTCTTTCTTTTGCTTTACTTCCAATGACTGTCCCCCTCTCTTGGTAAGCTTGTGAATTCCCTCCAAATGCTTCTCAGCAAACTCAATATCTTTCAATCTCAGTTCATTAGAAATAATCTCCAAATCTCTGGTAGGATTGACGTCACCTTCAATATGAATAATATCAGCATCATCAAAACATCTGACAACCTGGTAGATAGCATCAACTGCTCTGATATTGGAAAGAAATGCATTACCTAATCCTTCACCGGCAGCAGCACCCTTAGTCAATCCAGCAATGTCATAAATCGTTATATAAGCAGGAACCTTCTTTGGAGGCTTATACATATCATATAGCGTATCTAGACGTTCTGACGGAACAATCACACGCGCCTCTTCTGGTTCTATGGTAGCAAATGGATAATTAGCTGGGTTTCCTAATGGACATCTTGTAATAGCCTGGAAAAAAGTTGATTTACCAACATTGGCTAACCCCACAATTCCCGACTTCAAATTGTTACCTGGACGTCCTAATAAGATCTTCTTTTCTTCAACGTGCTTCTTTGGTGGCATTTTATCCGAGTTTTATCTTATAGTAATTGTATTCCCTAGTGATCGATGTCAAAAATTTAAAGTGTCCTTCAGACAACTAATTCTTGGTTTCAAACAGTGAAAAAAGGCACAAGGTATCAATATATATGGATCAATTCAATTATCCACTTTTTAAACCAAAATACGATGCCTATGATCAGCTGCACTACAATTTGTTTCTCTTAATATGTTCTCTTTTCTTGATTCCTCTAACTTCCAACGAAAATTTTTCCATTCTTGCCTTTCGTGCCAAATATTGAATTCTGATTACATAAGCGCTTATGTATTAGATCGTCATCATTTCTCGAGCCAGTTTCCAAAGTTATCGAGCCGTGTTACCTCATCTGTGTTTGTGTCACCTTTTGACCTCTTATACTTGGTGTATCCGTCGTATTTGCTTGCTGACAACTTTTGTCCTCCAAAAAACCTTCCTTCCAGACGGCGAACACACATGTCAGCAGCCAAACTAGATTTAAATCGAACACTAACAATTCCATTTGGTTCAGCATCGTACAAAACCACATTAGTAACTTCTCCAAATGTCTCACATTCCTCTTGAATATCTTCTTTTATGTCGAGGGAGGCAGCGGTATCGGCTTTCAATTCGGCTAGAGTGAAACAGTGTTCGAGTATAACTGTTTTTTCTTCTTTCAATCTCTTGGATTCTTCGTCAAGACCATTACCGTCCTCTGTATCGGACCAATCTGTTACTTTCTTATTCACTCTAGTGATCTTTTGCTTGAGCTGTATTTTCTCTTTCAGGTTAAGCTTTTTTCGTTTGCCTGTGTCACTAGTTTTATCTGAAAATTGAGCTCTTGTAACCTCCACTGGTTGCTCATCTGTATATCTCATCTTGGTATTATTAAGCATCTGAATAGCCAAGTCACAGCTTTCTTCCTTCAAATACTCAACTAAACAATCTCCTTTAAAGTTACCTTTCTCGTCGCTGTACATCTTAATCCTAGGAGACCCAGTCTGGAAATCTTCAGCTAGAACACCATATTTCGCAAACACACGAGATAACTCAGCTTCATCAATGTCTAATGGTACGTGATTAACATAGACACAAGAATTTCTGGACGTTTTCACAGACTTTTGACGTTTCTTCTCATTTTTCAGCTTCTCCAGCTTCTGTCGTTTAAGCTCTTTGAACTCTGCGATTGCATCCGAAGACTGTTTCAATCTCTCTTCCTTGGCAACAAGGTCTCCCTCCTCCTCAAATACGGGCACCCATCTTTCCAAAATCTTGTTATACTCAAAGGTCTCTACATCTTCGATAATCCAGCTATTCTTGGTTCTATCAAAAGAAAGTAGTTCTGCAATCTCTAAGGGTAGCTGATCGGGTGCAATTCCCTGAATTCGCTCAAAAAGAGACAAACTCGCTGCCGAATTGTCATCACCCTTGCTAGCCATGTTTCAGCTAGTTTCTATACCTGCGCTAACTTCTGGATCCCGATTGATATTCTGAAGATCAACCACAATAAGGTTGCGTCCAACTGATTACATCAGCAGCTGAATATCCTCTGAAATGATCTTATAGGAATTTTACCTGAAACGGCAATAAGCGGAGTCTGATGTCAGGGTAACCCAACTTTTCAGCTCGGTGGGGGGAGCTAAAGTAGATTATATATATGTGGGTGTTTCCGACACTGTTGGTTATTGCTTACTAAACGTGTCCATATAACAACTAAAAGCACTATAAGTCCTAGTCACTAAGTAAGAGAAGTCAATTGAGTATGTCTGTTAAACTAAATAACGGTATCACAATCCCGCAAGTCGGATTCGGATTGTGGAAGGTGGAGAAGCCTATTTGCGCTGATCAAGTGTACAAGGCAATTGAAGCTGGGTACAGGTTATTTGATGGTGCAATGGACTATGGTAATGAGAAGGAAGTTGGAGAAGGAATCTCGAAGGCATTAGCTGATGGTATTGTCAAAAGAGAAGAACTGGTTATTGTTTCTAAGCTATGGAATTCAAATCACCACCCTGAAAACGTAAAGAAAGCTATTAAGAGGGTTTTAGGAGACCTGAAATTGGATTATCTTGATATCTTTTATATTCACTTTCCTGTTGCTCAGAAGTTTGTGCCATATGAAGAGAAGTATCCTACTGGCCTGTACTGTGGTCCCGATGGTTGGGAATATGAGGACGTTCCTCTCGCTACCACCTGGGGAGCTATGGAGAAGCTAGTTGATGAAGGACTGGTGAAATCTTTAGGTGTTTCCAACTTCAGCGGAGCCTTGATTCAGGATCTCTTACGTGGAAGTCGGATAAAGCCCCAATTGTTACAAATTGAGCACCACCCATACTTGACACAGGAACGCTTGCTCAAGTACTGTAAGAAAGTCGACATCGCAGTAGTTGCGTATTCCTCTTTCGGGCCTCAATCCTTTGTCGAGCTTGGCCATCCAGAAGCTAAGGATGACCTCAACTTGTTCAAGAACGAGAAGGTGGTTGCTGTAGCTGAAGCTCATAAAGTCTCCACTGCGAAGGTATTGCTGAGATGGGCTACGCAACGCGGACTACTTGTTATCCCTAAATCAAACAAGCATGAACGGTTACTGGAGAATCTCCACGTTAATGATATTGATCTTTCTGAAGCTGAGTTGGCCTCCATCAGTAGCCTCAACAGAAACTTGCGGTTCAATGACCCATGGGACTGGGACGAGATTCCAACCTTTGTATAATGTGTGGCTGCAACTGTGGCTATGGTCGTGGCTGGTGTAATGACTAAACATTTGCAGAATATCTCCGCGAATGAGTCAATCACATATGCTCGCAATATAACCCTTTTATATAAGCTTATACAAAAGACAGTTACACAACTTAGATGTACTCAAGTGTAGGCTACATTGACTTATACCGGGTCTTTTGCAGATATTAGAATAGACAATACGATACATGCGCAGAATGGCACTTTTAACCCGCAAAATAAAAGTGGCTTTATTACAGTTTTATGCTGGAGCAGACAAACAGGCTAATCTTGCCAAGAGCAAGGACATGGTTTCCCGTGCATTGGCCTCTGATCCATCAATTGACCTTCTGATGCTCCCTGAGTGCTTCAATTCCCCTTATGCTGTTGATCAGTTTAGAAATTATTGTGAGAAGATACCAGATGGTGATACGACGCGGTTTTTGTCACAGCTGTCGCGGGAAAACAAGGTGAGTATTATTGGGGGTTCATTTCCTGAGCTGGGTGATGACAATCGTATTTACAATACTTCTTTGACGTTTGACCCCACAGGTAAGATCGTTGCTAAGCATCGCAAGGTCCATTTATTTGACATTGATATCCCAGGAAAAATGACTTTCCAGGAGTCTATAACGCTATCACCGGGTAACAAGGCCACAGTGTTCAACTTGGATCCAATAGGAACCTTAGGAGTAGCTATCTGTTATGATATTCGCTTTCCTGAGTTGGCGATGATAGCTGCTCGAAAGGGTGCAGGAGCAATGTGTTATCCCGGAGCATTTAATACCGTCACAGGACCGAAGTACTGGACTAAGTTTGCGGTCGCCCGTGCGATTGACAACCAAGTCTATGTTCTCGTGTGTTCTCCAGCAAGAAATACTACTGGGGAAGGGTATCAAGCATACGGACACTCGATGGTTGTTGATCCTGATGGAAATGTTCTCAAAGAAGCAGGCCATGGTGAGGAAATTGTGATTTGCGAGTTGGATCCTGATGAAATATCAGAGGCACGTCGCAACATTCCTATTACAAGACAGAGACGGTTTGATGTGTACCCGGATGTTGCAGAGACTAGTACCTCTGGAGCTTTATAGTGTGGCTAGTGTCAACTGGATGTGGCTAGTAGTATTTTCGGTCACTGCTTATCGGTAAACAAATCCAGATAAAACACCGAGAGAAAAATTATTATAAGTGTAGAGTGAAGATGGATGGACCTGAATCTGATCTATCAGTGCGTAGAGTTCAGCAGCCCACTTGAGGACAACCTTAGAAGTAATCGCTTGGAATGATTTCAAGGTTGTCGAAAAATGGGGCTTTAACAGAACGATGGTTATCTAAAAGATGGTTCTCAAGAACTGCAGATCTGAGTCAGCCAGATTCATTTAAAACCACCTACCCAGTTGTATCTAAATGCCCCGAACCAATTGAAGACACTGGATGCACATTTTGTGAGATTCCAACGTTTCCTCCAGATAAGCAACTGGATACAAAGCGCCCATTGAGGGGATCTAAAATTTCTCTATGGAAACATATAATTGTTCTCTCTGGTGATCCGGATTACAATAGCTGGCCAGGAAGACTTGAAATGGTTCCTGAAACGGCCATCAGTGAGATACAGAGACTCAAGCGTTCAGTGTTGGATGGGTATCACCCACTTCTCGCTAGCATGACCACTTTAGAAGAGCCTGCAATGGGGCGGGAGACGAGGAAAAAGCAGTCTGATGATGAAGCAGGTGAACAGGAGGCACAATGGGTGCTGGGAGTTTATCCAGACGGAATCAAAGTCCAGGTAGGACTCAGTGAGATGGAGGTGTTAATGAAAGCTATGGTCGATAACCAATTAGCGGAGAGCGGTTTACAGTTCAGCGAGATGACACAAGATCTGGTGTTGATCTGTGGTCATGCAAAGAGAGATGTTCGATGCGGATTACTTGCTCCTCTTCTCAAAAAAGAGTTTGAGGAGGTTTTGCGTCGGCGTGGTCTACTGTATGAACAAGATAGCAACAAAACAGGAGTACGTGTAGGCTTGATTTCGCACGTTGGTGGTCACGTCTATGCCGGTAATGTTCTGGTATTCCGTCGTAATGGAGACGTGATATGGTATGGTCGTGTTATGCCCTGGCATGTTCAAGGGCTGGTTGATGAAACACTCATTGGAGGACGAATTGTAGAGGAGTTGTACCGGGGCTAACATCTAGCACCGCCACACCCAGTTTATAGACTCAGCCACAAAAACACCCCGTCCACCCCGCGAACGGCCTCCCCGGCACCTTCCCCACCCAAAGTTTTCACCCTGGGATACATTTTGGCCCTAAGCGGCATGACAAAAACTTTTTGCAGATAAAGAAAAAGCACACCAAGTAGAACAAGAAGCCGAACTGTAATACCTATCAAGAGCAGCACAAAGCGTCCCCTGCTCCCGCATCAAGCTCCCGATAGCGCTCTTGCTATCTTGTACGCCCATAACTGCGGGGTAGTTTCAGCGATCCCACCAGAATCCGCGCCGAAATCGCGTTCCTTGTTCCGCAGCAGCGCCTTGCGACAAACAAGGGGTATCACAGTGCAGCTTCATCATGAGCTCGTTAGACAAGCAGAAAAAGTCGCCACCTTTTCTGGAGCTGTCGCAGTCTACGCTGCAGCTGTTGCACCAGAACCAGCATCAACTGTCGGCGATAAACTTCAATAACGTGTTGACGTTATGGACTACACTGATAAAATCTAGCGACTTCATAGAAAATGGAAAGAGACTTGAAAACATATCATGGAGAGTTGTGAATCGTAATATCTTACTGAAAAATGACTTTAACTACAACGACTTTTCTTCATTGATCAAGATATCTACATCTGCCCCCGAACGATTGGACCGGCCGAGACACCGTCAAAAGAGTCCGAGTTCGTTGGGGTTGGAGAGCAAGACAACTAGAAACGAGTCCAGCGCGGGCAATACCGCTTCAGAGACGCCTGCTGCTCCAATTTCAGCACAAGCACCAGAACCTTCCAAAATGTTCTTCATAGAAAATACCCCTTCTCCTGATCTTCATGAAGAGACGGTTGCTCCAACACACCATCATAACCTCAAACATGCACCAGGGTCTCGAACAAAGTCTCCTCTTGTGGTCCACGATCCCCACAGAGTGAAGATACCTGACTCACACCATGTTTCAGACAGTCTATTTCAAAAGCAGCATGCAATCCATAAGGAACCCAAAACAGCACCCCCTCAGCCAAAGTCTCAGACATCCCTATTCGAGCATACTAAAAACCACCACGATGCTGAGGCACAAAAGATGGCTTTCTCTTCAGATGAGGATTTTTCGGATGGTTCAGATTGGTCTTCTCTCTCTGATGATTCTGACTTCGACGATAACCAGTCGCAGGACCAGCACCTTGACTTTAATAAGCATGACAACTACAGCAAACACGAAGAACCGGGAATACAGAGATCGCTTCTTAGTGGTCTTTTCCTGGACAAGATGGGGCAAGAGGAGGCTAATTCTTCCGCAACTCTCCTCCCCGAGACCGTTAGATCCGTACCCTCTTCTTCCAAAAGCTCAAAGTATGTCATTTCTCCAGCCGTAGCTCAGGTTCCTCGATTTGGAACGCCCAATAGTCACGATCATCTTGAACTGGTTGATAATGTGGGAGCCCGTGCTTCAACCTCTTCCACAAATGTGAATGCCCTGGCGAATGCCATTTCATCTCCGAAGCAGACACCATTTCCATTGCTGAGACGACCATCATCAAACGACCAACCTCAACAGCAGACACAGCGACCTCAGTTACCCAGACAAGGTTCAAACGCAGCGTTCCAGCATATTATGTCCAAATCTGCGTTGTCCTTGGCCTCTTTCTTTGCGAACAATAGAAAACCTCAGCACACAGCTTCTGAATATAATGGACATTATGATGGACACCATGAATCCAATGCTCCGCCTACTGCAGCAACGTTACTTCCAACTGCATTATCTACTCATATGTTTCTTCCTACAATGAGTATGCACAAGCAGTCTCATCTAAGAAATAAGGTTTCCAGCGCAACGGATGAACACAGTGATAATGACTCTAAAGAGACTTTCTCTCCTCTTCCAAGTATGCTTCCTACAGTCTCTATCAATATTCCTGGCTCCGAATTTCGAGACAGAACAGATACATTTCTCAGATATCGGCCAGATGAGAACATTCCTACTGAAGAAGAGCGACGATCTGCTGCTCCTCCTGCAGCTCGACCAAAGCTGGAAAAGAGGAACAGCTCTTTTTTGAAAAAGGTGTCCCCCTCGTCGACGATGATAGAGATGATAGCTAAGGAACTTCCATCTAATATTGTGGATTCAATACATAACGAGAACATGCTCATCCATGCTTCTGCCACCAACCTCCACGAGATGAACCAGCCTGAAGAAACCCAAAAGGGAGTTAACTCAAACAACGTTACTTCTCAGGCCTCCCCAGAGGACAAAGATGACCATAAGTTTGATTCTATTATTGCGAATGGAATCATGGGCAACAAACTGAGAATGCTCCCGTCGGAGTATGATAGACCCGACCAAACCAGTAAAGTGTTTATAGATGATGGTTTAGGTGGAGTCGGTGGCTCCAAGAACACAAAGAAAGACGACTGGGATGAAGACAATCTCAACTATCATGCCAGGGGGTGGTGAGAAGTAACATGATCAGCCACAGTGTTGTATATAGATGCCTCAGATTACTAGCACCCTGTAGACTTGTACATGGGGGTGGTTTTCTCATTTTATAGTGGTGAAGGTAACCCGTTATTAAATTTGGCAGTTTTGACAAGATAGTATAAAATAGACAGTACAAGATGAGACAAGAAGAAAAGAGGGTGTTGTGTTTGTATTGCAAGATTCAGCAGCTATGGCAAAGAGGAAATCCACACAGCAGAGACCTCAGAGAGGTGATGAATATGCCAGAGCGGTTTTCGAACTTCCCAATTCGGTACGCCAGTTGCACAGTGATATCAATTTATTATACAAACCTCGATTTGAGTCTATTTTAGATAGACAGATCTTCAAGATATCGAGATTTCTGACGGCCGACCAGTGCCGAGATTTAATTGGTCAGATCCAGAACCAGCTACCCTTAGAAACCACGCCACTGATCAAATCCAAGCATTACGCTGCTAGAGTTAATGACAGGGCCTCAATTGATGATCCTGGCAGTGCATCCTTGATCTATGGGTTTTTCAGAAAGCTTATAGAGGAGAAGAGTGAAAAGGATCAAGTTGATTCGTGGATTGTGGATGAAATGAGTGGGTCAGAGGGGTTTAATTCCAATCTAAGAATGTATAGATACACTAAGGGCCAGTACTTTGGCAAGCATTATGACGAAGCGGTACAGCTGGATAAAAATCACTGTACCAAATGGACAGTTCTAATATACTTAAGTGAGCAAGGGCTCACCGGAGGGAGTACTATATTCTATGATGCTCAGGCGGTTGAATCTGATATGCGTGTCATAAGCGTGAAGCCAGAAGTTGGAATGGCTCTTTTCCATAAACATGGCGATGAATGTTTACTGCATGAGGCAGAGGAGGTGAGAACGGGTGAAAAGTGGATTTTTAGAACGGATGTTGTTTATCAGGGATAGCATACGAAAGTATTAGGGCAAGCTAGATTCAATATATACAAGCTACTTGAGGAAATCACAACTCCTTGAAACTTACAATGCCTTTACTAGAGAATGCTTTGGTGCCGAAATTGCGAGCAGACTCATCTTTTTGCAGCAGATAATCTAGTTCCTCCTGTAGCTGGGATTTGCGCTCTGCTTTAGCAACAATTCTATTGGCCCCAAATTGAATCTGCTTCACATATTCAGTGTCCACAAGATATCCATTTCTCTTGGGATCTGAATAGTAAAGGATATCTCTTCTAGCGATTGGCTTGGCTTGCAACGGTAGATACCCTCTGTTCTTAACAAACCAGTCAGGCGAATGATGGGCACGATATCCAAGAGATCTTGAGAAATAACGACAGGTGAATGAACCGCCATTTTTTTCGATGGCCTCCATTGCTGGTTGAGATGCCTTGGTAGCCTCAATTTTGAGTGCCAAATTATACACAGAAGCTCCCGTACCAATAATAGACACACCATCTTTCATTGTACCACTGATGAGCCCACATTCTTTCATCATCTTCATAGTTAGCACCTGCTGGTCATCCAATTTCAATCTACCTTGGTCGTGAAACTTCTGAATCCGAATCAACGGAATCTCGTTAAGGTCCAGTTTTTGGTGTCTATAAAAACCTCTCTTTGGATACAGCTTGTACACAGGTGTCTGACCTCCCTCAAACCAGTTAGGAATAGACCCACGTGCTTTTTGACCCTTCTGTCCTCTTCCTGAAGTCTTTCCAAGACCAGACCCCGGTCCTCTTCCCAAACGTTTTTGATTCTTCTGGGAATTAGGAGCTGGTGCTAGTGAACCTAAAACAGAAACGCTACGCTGTTGACATTTCAAAGCCATCCGGCCCCCCGTGGCCCACACCCGGTGATACACAAACATCACGATATGTCTTTTCCAGAGACTATAACAGTTGTGGCCGCTCACTCTGAACTGAACCTCTGCTCTCTACCCTACTAACTCAACGCTCTTTCATAGATCGTTTTTCACACAAAATTTCGACACCGACTTTTTGCTCAACACAAAAGCCTTCAACTCCTTAAACCAGATATTCTTTCTTACACTATGGAATGGATCTATCTAACATCAGCCTTCGCCCGAAGTCTCCAGACTCCTTCCTGAAACTGCTGCCATGCCTTAGGACCATTGATGATCTCACTCTGATCATCCACAATCGCCCTGACGCGGCGGCCGTCAGCCAGTCTGCCATCAAAATACCGTCTAGCACGGTATGCCTCCTGATCGGAGTTATACACCACCTCAGCAACACAAGCATACTCGCTGCCCCTCTTACGCTCACGCTTCAACAGAACATCTCTCACGTTACCCATTTTTCCAGCTACACGGGTGACGCTACGTTTCGTGCTTTCTGGATCGAGGTTCTCGAGTCTCAAAAGTCTGACAGTCTTATCCGTCTTGAAACTAAGCTCATCTGCAAAGCTGGTACTGCTCGCAGGTCTCTTCCTCTCCTTCACCGTCACCCCATTCTTCCGCACCCCAGAAAGAGCTTTCGATAGTTCATTGTGTCTCAGCGCCGCAGGAACAGGCTTCGTGCCCTTAGTGACGCCCTTGCCTCCTGCCAGTGCCTGGAAAAGCGGATTCTTGGCTATCTTGCCAGATTTCGGAGCACTGCCTGTGTTTCTGCGTCCAACCTTTAATCCCATACTGAACTGCTTTCAAGGATGACTACCCGATGATGACACCCTCCCTTGATATATAATCACACAATACCCACCACCATCGTCAAAACTATCTGTCCCTTCTAATTTTGAATTCCCTGTCCACTATTCCTCTGCACAAATTTCTTTCTGCTTACATAATCCCGCTTACGTCACCACAAGTATCTTGAACTTCGAGAACAAAATTAACATGCTACTACACAAACTTAGTCAACTAACACATCTCTCTCGAGACTCCACCCAGCTAACAGGCCCAGCTATGAAGTTCTTTCCGAAACTCAACCTCACAAGATCTCAGTTTGAGCTTGCAAAAGTAAGTACTGCCGCCCTTTGGGTGCCTGGGCACTCCTCAGGTATCAATCAACCAATGGTTCCTCTCTACTAACCCTTTTCTCTTTTCTCTAAGTTTTCCTTCTATCTCCTGACACCGATATCGATTATGTACTATGTGGGTATTGACACCGATAAGAAGTTCAATGTTCCCGGCTTCTGGCCAGATCCTGACACTCTGAATAAGATACCAAAAGAGCCATACGAGATTCAGGCAGAATTGGCACGAATCCGTGCAGCCAAAGCTGAGAAGAGAAGACGCCTCGAAGCCCGCGCACAGGAGCTCGGGATATCTCCTGACGGGGAGGACAATGGATCCTGAACTCAAATGCTCTTCTCTGTCTGTATATATGTGCATTATCATCCAACCATCCAACCAACCAACTCTTTAACTAAGTGTATATCAAATCAAACACCGATACTGATCAATACACCCGTACACCTCCAAAATCTCCTACTTCCTTCACTGGAAAATATTATTGCATATATAAATATGGATAGATAGATATATGCGAAGACCGCTCGCTCATTGGCCAATCAACCATCCGTCATCAGTGTGTCTTCTTCGCCGGCAGTCAGCACAGACCCCCAAAACTCACTGACCCGAAACAATGGACCCCGCAAATCCCACAGCTCCACAGCCATCAAACAGCAGTGTACCACGAACTCTCTATCAGAGGCTATCAGAGTCGTCACATCCAGTGGCTCTGGTGTGCTTCCTCTTCTTCAGGCTTTCTCCGTTGCTTATTTACCTGTTTGGAATGATGTTCACGTCAAATTATATCCTCAACTTCATTCTGATAATCCTATTGCTGGCGTCTGACTTCTGGAACGTGAAAAACATAGCTGGCAGACTCATGGTTGGTCTACGGTGGTGGAATGAGGCGAATGAGCGTGGAGAGTCAACTTGGGTCTTTGAGACCGCAAACCCTGATAGATATATCAATCCTATCGACTCCAAGGTGTTCTGGCTGTTACTGTACTTTTCCCCGGTATTCTGGTCCGTTCTCGCAGTCTTTGCGCTATTGAGATTCCATTTTCTGTCACTCATCCTCGTTATCGTGGCCGTATTTCTTACAACAATCAACGCAATGGCATACACAAAGTGTGACAAGTTCTCCAAAGCTGACGACATTGCAAATGGCATCTTCGGGGGTCTTCAGAACTCCGTTCTCAGCAGAATAAACCCTTTCCAAAGGTTCTTTTAACATATCAACCGCATTCCACTTCGCACACAAAATACAACATTATTTTGGCAACTCAGCCACCTGGATAGTTATATAGTTTCTGCCGTTGTGTTCTCTGTAAATCTTGAGTTTGCCGTTTCTGATTAGCTGTATAAGATCATTTTTCAACCATTCAGCGGCGTTCCTGCCCTTCTTTAAAACTTCCTCCATGTTTGGTTGATTCTCAACAACTAAAATCCGAGTCTCCAAAATACTCTTCTCAACTGTGTTATAGCTATCGTCGCCAAACATTAAACGTTCTCTGGTTGGAGTGCTTGTGGCTTCAAATTTGACGTCCTCAAACATGCTTCGAATATCGTTCGTGCGATCTCCAGTGTCGGATCTGGCAGTGTACAACGAGGCAGTCTTCAGTGAACTTCTTTTCGATCTAGAATCAACTTTGCTTCTCCACCAGTTATTAAGGTCGTTCTTCAGCCTACGAATAGTCATGGTTCTTCTATTGCTGAACGATCCGCCATTGAATTTTCGTGTTGTCGAAAGATCGACATCTTTGAAGTATGGCGTGTTGGTGGCCTCATCATAGACGGTCCCAGTGGGCAAAAAGTTAGGAACAGTACGTCTCCGCGCAGTACGTGCCGAGGCTGTATCATACGAGTATCCAGGAGATGAATCTCTTAGCGCCGATATGATGGATCCAGTGCGCTCCAATTCTCTTCCCCTACCAGTTAATCTCCCTGTTTCATTAGTATAATCATATCCATCAATTATATCATAAACATCAGCACTCGAAAACGTTTGATACTTGTTTGCCTCAAGTTCCTCTGACTCGACACGTGGGGCTTTCTGTCCAATCCTATGTATCTTGGAGAAAAATGTCTTGAAATGATACGACTTTCTCGTTTTTGGCTGGCGAATGCCTCGCTCCGTTGATGGAGGCTCAACAATAATGGAATCCACATTATCCTTTTCAGCATTCCTTCCGGGAAAGACATTCGGTTTCGTGACAAAAGGAGGAGATCCATACTCCGAGTTCCGCCCAAACAGAAACTTGGGAACAGTGTTTGTAGAAAGCATATTCCTGCTTCTGCTGTTTGAATCGGCCTTCTCATCAAACATAAACGATCCTTCCCCTTTCAAGCTCGGAATATCAGAAACTGACTTGACTGTGAATTTCGATGGACTAAGATTGCGATCAGAGTCGCTATCGCGGTTTATTAAAAAGAATGGCTCATTGCGCTTGGATTCAGAGATAGGAAACCGATCCTCTCCACGGCTGCCAAATATATCAAACGTGTTCATATCCTGATAGCTTTTGTCCTCATTAGTCACCGAAAAGTTACCACCCATCATCAACGAGGACTGAGTGTCTTCCTTGCGTCTACTGCTAACGCTGTCATTATAGAGTGACCCAATACCAGGGTCTAGTTTTGGGAAGTGTCCGAGCTTCTTACCATCGCCTACTTCCAAAACTACCGCCTCAACAATTGGTGCACCATTCATGTGCTTCTCAATCATAGCGCTGCAGTTTCTGATCCATAGTTGTTTCTTTCTTGTAAGTTCACTGACAACTTAAATCTTCTTTAACTCAAATTAAAATTTAGCGCTTTAAAAAATCAGTTTGGGGGAGAGATTCTCCTCCTCTCAAATTTTCATGAAAGCTCCATCAATGCTTGCCGTTCTCATTTTTCAGTTTTGACAGCAGCAAGTAGCGCTTTATGAATGACATATGTGCGATTTTTTCGCTGTGCGAAAGAGCTTTAGATTTCCAAACATTATCAGGACCACCAAGAAGCTGGCACTCTGTCATAAGAGGGCGGCTTTCATCAGCAAATTTTATCATTGTCTCTTTTTGTAACCTCTCATCCATAGAGGCCTCAAAAGTTCCTCCCTTAGACATAGCATTCAGATACCTTTGGGTAATCTCCATTGTTTCGTTAGATATTATCCGAAGTATGATCTCGTGTATTTCATGATCAAGTTCTAAGTTTGAAAGAATGTCCAACATTGCCTCTCTCAAACCGGGAATCTCAACACCCAATGGAATGCGACTAATCACAGGAATAGGATCAATTAGATCTCCTGATTTAACCATCAACGCTTTGATAAATTTAGGTCTGTTCATGGAATAGTCAAGCAAGTAGTCCCATAATTCTTTGTCGTTTATAGAACTGGTGAAACTAATAGCACGTTCGGGGTCTTTCAAATCATCAATAATAAGAGTCAGGGCCCGCTTATTCTCCCCAACCTTGCTCAGCAAATAAACCAATTCAGAAACACAATTGGTCTTCTCGCATATCTTGATAGCATCGCTGACAGAATAGTTATTATGTTTATTCAAAAATGAGAGCAGCGCCGTTTCATTGTAAGTAGCGTATAACTTCACCATCTCATCTTCGAAGTCCCTCACAAGAAGTCTGTCATTCATAGAAAGCTCTTCTAAAAACAGAAAACTGACAACATCTAATCCAGAGCTATCCATTACGTCAATAACACTGCGTGGTAATAGTTCGTGGCTATTTTCAACCAATATCAAGATTGGGATCTTTAGCCTCTCTTTCAACAGCGGAAGGGTATCACGAGATGGGGCAATTCCATCAATTGTAATATTTAACACATCTGGGAGTTTCGATAAAGAACGCATTATTAAGTGATGCTCATCCAAAAATTGCATTATATTCTTGTCGCCAAGAGCAATAAGATGGTCAACACAAGATTCAGGATCATCAAGTTCGATGCAAATGTTCACCAGTACCTGCCGAAGGCCAACCATGCATTCTTCTTGATGTGCATCTAAGCTTGACGTATTCGTTGACTTGAGTTCCCTCTCTATGCGTTCCTTCACATCAGTCAAACTGAACAAATTATGGTCCCACTTATGAACCAATATAATCACTGTGTCAAAATCTCGTTTCTCAAAGAAATGCTTCAGAATACTGTTGTAATACTTTGGATCCACGGAGTACTCCTGTCCATAGATTGGGGTTTCTGGTATAGCATTAGTGATATAGTCCCAGTGGCCTGTCCTTTCGAATATCTCGAGCCAGTTGTTCCACTCGCTGGTCACTCTTCTCAAGTAATCATCAGCATAGGCACCTTCTGGTATTTCCAACACTTTCTGTAAAAACGAGCTCGCATTCTGCCATTCATCTGCTGAAACATAGGCATCTACTTGTTTGATGCCAATATTCAATCTTTCTATTTTGTCTAACCATAATAAGCTCATCTGCCAAGCTTCTAAGTATTTTTCCTTCGCACAATACCAGGTTAGTCGGTCTTGAAGACTATACTCTTGGATAATCACAGCATCATTGGCAGACACCAAAAACCATCTAGATGTCTCCGTGTCTGAAACATATTGATATAAATGATAATCATTCAACCCCAGATTTTCATAGTTTCTCAGTCCTATTTCTTCAGTCGATTCCTCTTCTAATGTTGTACAACTTATTATCTTGAGTTCCGGTGGATGTGCTTGATAGCTTCTGATTTTGCGGTCAGAGGAAGCAACACTTTCTGGTGATTCATTAGGAGGAACATAATTTATCACCATTAAGTCATCGTTAAACTCTGCAACTCCTGCAATCAAAGTGTCCTCCAGAACCACATGTGTTTCAACTTCAACCTTTCGATCAATAGGACTTCTGAAACTTGAAGCAGCCGAAGACAGAATCTTGACAACATTTCCTGAAGAAGGATCTGATGACAAGGATATTCGAAAGAACCATAAGTTATTAAACCAACCGATTACAATTCTGTCTGCGTCTAAGTAATGAACTCTTGGCCAATATATTTCAGGTCTTGGAAAATGTTCTGGCAATGGTTGATGGAATATCTTTGCTCTAGCCGAAATCTGTCCAAATGAGATACCTGTATCATTGGTCCATATTATTAGATCGTCTAAAGTTTTTATCATAGTTATGGGACCATTGTCTGAATCCAAAATTGTATCCTGGCGCTGCCCCAGCCAGTTTCTTGTTGAGTATACCACTTTTCCACTGGTCCCACCAGATAAAAACGACCTTGTCACTTTGTATTGCTTATCCAAAGCAACGGCATGAACTGGCCGCTTGAAGTCAAACGCAATTATGTCTTTGTCATTCTCAATCGATCCGATAACAACAGTGCCATCTATTGAACCGGAGCAGAAGTACTCACCATCTGAATGAAGCGATAATATCGAAGTACGATGCGCCTTCAATGTTCTAATTGCAGTGAAATCAGGCTTAGTCAAGTGGATAAAGCCTGAATGAGACGCAAATATAAAAACAGATTCATGGAAGTAACAACATGAAATGGGATCCTTGTTGAAGAACCTCGATGGTAATTTCGATAATCTTGTATACTTTAGTCTGGGGGGTTGTTCATTTTCGTCATCATCATCTTCTTCATCTGCTTCTTCTTCTTCATCTGCTTCATCTGCTTCTTCGTCACCCGCATCCACTCCCTTGAGCTCTCCTTCACTCTCTTGATATGTCTTTGTGTCTTCAGAATCCGTTCGACCACTTATGCTTTCGGCCAGTCCATGATCATCATTGTGGCTTGAAGACTTACTAGCTGATCCGGTCCCATTGCTTTTCACAATTGTTTCCAGAGTGGTATCATAGTCGACAGTAGTATCTACAATATCATCATTGAATGAATGCGTGCTGCGACTCTCTGACATACTGCTGTGGCCACTTTCTCGTCTTCTTACACCAGGTGCCATTCTAATAACTGGTTATCATCAGTGAGTTTCGGAGGTCAATTGCAGTTCGGTTGACACTCACGTGATAACTATATAATCGCGTTTGTCTGGTTTCAGTCTCGTGTTCACCTATCAGCAGTGCTGTATGCGATTGTTAACAAAACTAAATGCTTGTGGAAGAAACCCTCTACTGTGTAGATTTATACAAAACAAAAAATTAATACATGAATAATTAAATCAACAATATTCATCAACTTGACCACTGCTGAGAGAGGTTTGTCGGATACTCCAAGAGGACACAAAACCGGAAAGCGACCGGAAGCATGGCACGTGCTGTAAAAGGAACATTAGTTCAATGGTAAGTCTGGTGGTAAAGCTCAAGCTGACGACTAATTGCAACTAACACCGGTCTTTTCTAGCGACCCCTCGATCAAAGCATTAATTGTGAAAATAGACTCGGAGTACCGAGATATTGTCATTGAAGAACTCGACGACACTCATCTACTAGTTGATCCGTCAAAAATTGCATTTATCAGGCAGGAGCTGAATAAGATACTATCCAAGAACACATATAATCCGCTAGAAGAGGAGGAAAGAACATAATAGAGCTTCATCAAGTATACAGTATTAATAATTGCTATCTATTCATGGGAGGTCAGGCTTAGCATGATGGTGCTCCGAATCGAGTATTAGTTTACTTATATCACCGTTCTCAAACTTTTGGGTATCGTCATAACTGTCGAGATCAGAGACAGAGTACTCATTATCCAATTCTTGAGACTGTACTTCATCGTCCGAATCTGCAAGCATTCCAGTCACAAGGTCCGCAACAACAGAAATAAGCGTGTCCACCTCAACGAGACTTTCAACTTGATCAGACTTCTCTCTTTCAATGGTCTCGTTATAGAAGGTTTCGTAGTCTTTCAAAACAGCTTCCTGAATACCATCTACTAAATAGTTGAGAACAGATTTGTCTGTAATATAGCTGCTTATAATGGCCTTAAGTCGTGGAAGCTCGTTCTTCAGAGTGTTAAGAAACTCATCCATAGAGGTCTTCAGGCCAGCTTCGTTTGGATACGCAGCAAGAGGCTGTAAAATCACTTTTGTGGATTCTGATATGAATTCATGAACAGCATTTCGCAAAGCCATCTGAAGTTCATAACGACAGTCAACAAAATCATTCACAATTTTAGGAACAGTACCAATAACCAGATCGAGAAACCCGTTTCTTTCATTGTCAACTGCTGCGGATGAAAAGTTAGTATCTATAACTGTCTTGCTAATGTCACTTCTGATAAACCTTTGGAACAACTTCTTCAATCCTCCAAAATCAATACTGGTTTCTTTCCTGACATGCTCAATATCAAACTTTGAGATATAGTCTCGGAACACCATCAAGTTCTTGATTTGATAAAGCTTGGGTTCAATACCTGACATATTACCAAAATTATCCCTCATTGAAAGAATTGCAAGATGAATGACAGAGTTGGCAAGGTCGTCAAAAATGCTTTGATTTAGAAGCTGGTAAATCTTCATCAGAAGTTTAACAGATTTAGCAATTGGAGGGTATACTGATTTCTCGGAAATTCCTAACTCATCATCATCTAGAGAAACAACACTGTCGTTATGAACCCGGCTTTGCTCAGGTGAAGATAGCACTTCACTGCTTCCAGATTTCTCGCTCTTGCTTCTTCTTCTTCTTCTGCCAATCGTTAATTCCTTTCCAGTCTTTTTATAACTCACGATATTCTTATCCACATAAGCCTGTACCCTAAATACAAGTCTAGTCTGCGCATCTTCAAGAATAGGTCTGAAAAGTTCTCCCAACTGTACTTTTTCTTGAAGAGTAGGTTCATGGTGGTAGATTCCACTATCATTGGAATCGAATGGTATCCCTGTGTCAAAATCTTCTATGTCAAAGAAGCTTTGAAGGATAGAGATAAGTTCACAAAGCTCAGATATATCATTCTCCCTGATGATTTTATGACGGAGCTGATAGTACATTGGATCTAGTAACGATTCAAACCATCTGTTTAAAGCAACCAGATTTGCCGAGTTGTCTAGAGTCGGTGTACATTCCTCAGGCCTAAGAAAGAACACCTTTTTGAAAGTCGAGTATTCTCTCTCCATCAGTTTGTTAAAATAAGTAATATCAGCTTGAGCAAGTTCAACCAAGCTTTTCGAGGTATCTTGGTTCGCCATATGAGTCTGTATCGTATTACTAAGCAAGTTGGACCTGGACCTGAAATATTGGTTATAGAAGTCATTCATCAAACCCATATACTCATCTGTGTCTGACTGGTTAATTACTGCTCTAGAATATAATTCAGTAATGAGGGAATGATATTTGACAGCATCTTCTTCGAACTGGTTGTAGATTAAAGCATCAACAATCACCAACGAGCTATCAGAATCTCTTTTCCTTTCCTGATTCAGCTTTTCGGTAATATTGACCTCTAACTCACGAACTCCATTACCAATATAATTCTTGATGAGAGTAAGAGCTCTTATCATACATTGCTTAAACCTATGCTTGTAAACTTCGATCTCTTTAAATCTTGAATGAGAAGGATTGTTGACAAATAACAGGCATTCATCAAGTTTGACCAGTATGGAGTCATGAAATGTAGACTTTGTCACAATGGAACCTGAACTTGAAGTATTAAGAGTTTGAACAATTGGATCTAGTGTCTCAAAAAGAGTCAAATTCTTGGTCAGTTCTCCATGAAGTTTATTAAGCTGTTCAATCTCCACTATAAGCTCTCCTGATTTCGTCTGGAAATCCACAGTCTCTAGAGTGACTTGATCGCTGATGGTTAACAATCGATTTAGATCGCTAATAATAACGTTTGTCTCGTCTAAAAGCTTCGCATTCTCACGATGATTATAGCGCAGAATATCCTGAAAGTTGTCAACCTCGTGATGTTCAAGCTCGTCAACAAGATATTGATCATCGGGATCAATCATGAAATCATATTCATAGCTTAATATTTCACGATGCCATAGCAGATCCTTCTCCGAATCTGTTAACGGATACAAAATGCTCGGCTTATTGACGTGGCTGTCTTTGCCGCTGTCCAAACCAATAGTGCCAACAGATCTCCGTCGTCTTCGTCTATCGGAATTTAGGATCTTGCTATGTTCAAAATCTAAAATATCTTGCGTTGTTGGAATATTCAAAGCAATCGATTGAACCATGGATCCAGCTCGGCTCCTCCTTCCGAAGAAGTGTTCAGAAACACTCGAATTTCTCCTCCTCATCGTCAGCAACTGCCTTCTATGTGATCACTGGCCAATTCCCCAGAAGCATCCAACAAACCAAACAGCCTTCTATCTTGTTTAGTTACACTTTTTCTCATTATCTAAATATTCAAAATCGTTAACGTGTAATAAAGAACGGAAATATTAATCCCGGTTTCACAGGGTTCCAGTCTGAAGTGAAATCATTTTATCTTCTTCTCGCTTACGTAAGCGTCGAACAGTCAATTTTATTCTCATTATCGGAATGAAGACGGCTGCACTCCGTTTGTAGAGGAACACAATACCACGTGCTTTTAGACGTGTGATACTCCCATTCGAATTGCTCATTTGAGAGGTCTCTGACCAAGTTTTCAGTCAAAATCAAACAAATCAGCGAGTTGATATGCTCTATTTTAACAGTTATTCCAAGTTTGGAATCAATATATGATTTCAAGAGCTGGGTCTTAAGTTTCCTTCTATTCGACCGGCTGTGATGTTGTGCTTTCACCAATGATGTCAATTGTTGAGCTATAAGTAGAAATACGTTTTGTAAGCCTTTGCATTTCAGGTTCAGTGATTTAGTGAAAGTTAACAGACCGTCTTTGCAGAATTCCTTTCTGATTTGATGGAACATCTCTCTTCTTGATCTTTCGACATCGGTTGTCTTGAGCTTTGTAGTTATCATGTCAATATCATTGCTATTTATAGTTTGACCAAAAAGATCTCCTAAAACAACATTCATAAGCGTTTTAGATAATGATTCGTCATTTAATGCATTTTCATAATGGAACTTGCCAAAGTTCCTTAGAACACAGAATTTCAAAAGCTCAGTTTCAAACTTCAGTCGATTCTCAATCTTTATAGGCGTTGATAATACGCTTTCCTGGATATAAGAAGAAACTTCGCTTAATTTCAAACATCTATTTGAATTCAATAAAATGCTTCCTCCATGATGTTGTCGTTTAGCATGAGCATTGGCAAAATCTTGGCTTGAACCATTAACTTCAAATTGATGGCTGATACTGAAGTCAGCAAGCACTCTTCTACGTTGCAATGTTGGGAAGTCATATGTGTACCTCAACAAAGCCCTGTCGGAATGAGGTTGATCTGATTGATCTTGAATAAACTGATCCGTTGAAACAAGATCATCGTCTTGAATGACCCATGGCTCACTCAACAGCTCATTCTTAACATTCAACGTTAATTTCCACCATTCAAGTTCAATATCCAAATCACAAACAGATCCCTTGATCTCAATGGTGTTGGTTCGTATTTCAATGTTGCCCTTCCATTCTGATGCAGTACCTTCAATATATACAATCTTTTCATAGTTTTTCTCATACATCATCCCTGCGCCATTATAAAGAACACTGTCGACCTTAATATTGAGTGTATTTTCACTGCTACTGTCTGAAATCAGCAGAAAGTGGATGTAGTCATCTCCAAACTGTTGTATTCTCTCTCCCATAACTTTTCCCATTAAGGAGATATGCCTTATTGGGTGATTGTCGTATAGGAATACATTCTTTGAGCTCCCCTTGTCAATTTTCCACAGCTGAGTGAGTCTGTATACACTGGCAATTAGAAGAGGAAGATAGCCATCGTAGTTGTATGTTTTAGATAAATGGTATAAGTTTGGGGAATAAATATTGAAGCTATCTTTCTTAATCAAAATATGGTTCTTACCAGGAGCAAAGTCGGTCTTTGAATTTCGTTCTAAGTGGAAACCAGCAGTCCTTATGAAACCTGGAGCGGCACTCATTCCAACATATGATGCTGGCCGGAACTGCTTAATTCTATTCATCACCTATGCCGATGTTCTTAGTGCTCTTATCACCTAATAAAAAATAAACAACCTAGATGGTGTGTGGCGCATAACTCGAGAAAACTCTTTCCCCGTGGCGCAGCTATTTCGGCTATATCCGTTTATTTGGTTCCTTTTAAATAATCTCGTAATCGTCAACTTTGCTTGAGCTTTATCATCACCTACCAGATCAGCCTGACAGATCGGCAAACAATGACAGCACCGCCTATCACCTGTCATGTTCTAGATACTACGGTAGGCAAGCCTGCCGCTGAAGTGAAATGTGAAATATCATATTTAAATTCGCTGGATTCGGCAGAATCTACAACACCGTTTGCTCAGGCATTCACAAATAAGGACGGCCGTGTATCGAAATGGAACCCACTTTCAAGTTCTACTACGAGTCGCTCAGTCGGATTCATTGATAATCAATGGGTCAATCTGGTCAGCGGAGTTTACAGAATAAGATTCCATACTCAAGACTACTTTTTGGCCAGAGACGGAAAAACCTTCTTCCCCTTTGTCGATATAGTCTTTGATGTTCAGGATCCTCCTGACAAACACTATCATGTCCCACTACTCTTAAGTAATTACGGTTATTCCACATATAGGGGTTCATAGGTTATTAAGACTATTATAATGAATGTATCAAGGTGACTAATTGGTTGAATCCGCTCTGCGTAACAATTCATTCCCTTCTAATAACTGATGCAACTCCATAATGAGACAAGCTCAGTTCTGGAAAAAATGTGTAAATCCTTTTGATAACTCGTGCACAGCCATATCATACTGTTTGTACTCATTCAACTCGGTTCGGATCTCCCGAATCATGGCTGGATTGTGAGACAATGTAGAATACTTGCGCTTCAAAAGCATATTAAATCGGTCATATTCTGTTGCAGAGAAAGTGTTGTTCAGAAAGACTGCATTAGAAAAACTCACCCCCTTGTTGTCGCCATCAGTTTGTCCTTTAGCCAGACAACTCTTCAGCTCAACTTGGGAGTTAGTATGTTGAGGGCCTTGAATATGATTTGTAGTTATAATTTCAAAACTTTCCAAGTTTTTACGACCCACAGGAGTCATATGTCTTTCTTTGTAATGCTTGTAATGAGATTGATCATACTCGCTCTCTTCTAGATCAAACGAATGGCCTGAGGAAGATGCTCTCGTCACCACAGAGTTGCTATCTGCTATGGACTCTGTGTTTGAAGAAACAGTGTTGCTTCTACTTAGGGATCGCTTCTTTTCTAGTGACTTGATTCTTAACGATTTTCTTTTGATCATCTTTTCCTTAGGATTCAGACTTGAATCGTCGTTAAGAATCAACGTCTCTCCAAGCCCTATAACAGATGAAAGATAATCGAGATCTTCTTCCATACGAAGAAACTCATTGCCAGAGTCCTCCCTCACGCTGGAATCGCAAGGTTCACCGTCGTTTCTGGTAGACTCGTTATCGCAATTAACCTCCTTTGGTCGATCATCACCAACTTCGTAACTTGCGAGGTCCTCATTATCTTCCTGAATATTGGAGGTCTCGTTTGCAGGCCTTTTGCTAACTTCCTTGTTATTCTCCTTTGGTGTATTTCTGTCAAAAGGTGCTTTGAACGGTTCATTGAGTTCTGATTTTGGTTTTTCAACAAGCTGTTTGGTGCTCAACTTGATGCTTTTCTTCGACCTTCTACGAAACAATCTGTCAAACACTCGTTTGACACGAGAGGTCCGTCTTTGGACATTCTCTTTATTATTAGAAGTGTCGCTCACAGTGTTCGGCTTTTTCACCACTTTCTGTATTTCAGCTATTGGAACGTCAGGAACATTAACAATGTTCTCAGGAGCAGTAGCCTCTTCTATTTTTCCAAGATTATTTTCAACAGTCGGAGCTATTGAGTTTCCGTCAATGGAGCCATTGTCATTAGAATCATTCTCCAGTATTGATTCTTGTGGACTTAAAGAAATGACACTCTTCATAATGCTTTTGTTGTTCGCAGATATAGGGACACTAGCATCACCCGCGATAGATGACGCTGGCGTATCACTATGTTGGTTATCAAGAGATGAGGCAGGCGAACAAGAATTATGAACAGTGGACGAGGAAGATAAGGTAGAATCTCCTGTTGCCTGGATATGAATGGATAATTGAGAGGATGAAGAGGTCTTTTCCGAAGAGGTATAGTTGAAATTGTTAGGAAGTTGTACAGGATGTATGATGCTTGGAGGTGTCAAGTCACCTGCATTTCGTAAAAGATTATTGTGAAGACTTGAATGTTCATCTATCGCAGCATTATAGCGGTTGTCAACACCCGGATTAATCCCCAGTCTTTTCAGATCGGGCATAGATGTGTGAGATGATATTGAGTTATGTGGTGCAGAATCGGAAATGTTTCCAAGTATTTGCTGATGCTGGTTGGAGAAAGAATGTCTTTGTAATCTCTGTGGCTTTGAAGACCGGTTCTTCGGTTGTTGTCTGGGTCTGAAAACCTCACCATTTGGAAAGTAATACATGCCACTTTGTGATGTCAAGCTGTGGTGCTTTTGTGCTCTATGGGAATCTGGGACAGACACCTGACTATTAAATGAATCATTAGGAGACTGGGAGTATGCTCTAAGATTTGTCATTGATTCTGAACGTCGTGCTATATTTGAATGTCTTGGGAGTCTAGTCTTGGGAGTGAACCTGTCATCGAGGTTCATCAGCGATCCTGTGGACATCTCTCTAGGAGCAGACGAAACTGAAGAAGAGGCAGACCCCCTTCTGGAGCTGTGAATACTAGCTGATGAATTGGAATAGTAAGCGGCATATCGGAAACTGCTTGCCGAAGTGGATTTGGTCAGTCTGTGAGGTGCAGAGGAAAAGTCATAAGACGACATGCTTGTGGCAATGAAGTATTAAGAACGGCTAGCGAAAGAACACAGCATGAATCGGTGATCAAGAGGGAAAATGAGCGACCAGGTGTCAAGAATCAGGCTAAAACGAGGCTAAACGGTTAAAACGAGATGCTGACGGAAAAGCAGGTTGGCAAAAAAACCAACTGTTACTGTCAGAAGCCAGGGTCGAATGCAGTACGTTAATGCGTTTTTGAAAACCGCCCTCACGTTTTTTCACTTCAAAGTAACCCGAAGCCCCTTTGCTTGCTTGTTTGCTGTAAAACCAGTATCTGTCTCTGTCCTGTTTTCAAGTGAGTCTGATGTCCTGCAACCAACAATCTGCAACAAGTTGATGAAAAGCAATAACCGATTATTGGTTATTTTTAGAATCGGGCCGAGGCTGGTGACTGGTACTTTTGTGACACTATTGCAGGGGCCACCACATACAAGGAACGCTTCCCAGGTGTCAGGGGTATGTCAGTTGACAAGAATAAAAGAATGTGGCTGGTATGTGGCAAAGCAGAAATTTAGTACAGGACGGCTTGCCTCTAATGGCCTATTTTCGACTCATAAGACTCACGACCGCTACCGTCTCCGGAAATCGCACCAATTTGGTGAGGGCACTCCAACAAAAAAGAATCAAGGTGAGCCGCTTTGGGCCCAACAGATTGGAACTGTGGTGAGATAACCGCTTTCATCAAATCTGCTTACTGGTTCCATAAGCGGGAGCCCAAAACAGGGCTCTTAGTATCCAAAAGAAGCCCAGGACCAGCAGCAGAAGAGTTCCTAATTCGACGTTGTGCATATCATTTGTTCTGGCAACAGGAGTATTGAGCGTTAGGTAATTCGATGGCTCGCTATCTGAAATATGATAGAACTTAGCTGGTTGTAGTGTTTTTTCGAAGTCAAGTCGATCCTCATAGAAAACGGACCCTTTAATTCTATTTTCTTCCTCTTCATCAATCGCACACTCCCAGTACAAATTGCCCTTCGGTAACATCTGCTCTTTCTCTCCTGTATCTGATGGAGCATCGTATCTCAAGTGAAGAGGGATTTTAAACCCGTGATCTCGCTCAACAATAGTCTCGTTCAACGTAACAGTAAGCGCATTGCCACAATTATCGATTTTATATAATGGGAGTTCAAGATCAACATCTCCGCTGACCTTGACATCAATGATTCCATCAACACTGTTTCCTGATAGCTGATACTTATCAACAATAACCGACCGTGGAACGCTCAATTGAAACTTCAGCTTGCAATTATCTTGAGGGATGAATTGTGTGTCACTTTGACTGAAATGACCATCAATTTTCACTGTATATGTAGGATGCATTCCTGCAGGTGTCGAGATCTGATGTCTCGATGTAAACCCTTGTAAACTGTTGTGCAATGAGTTCAAATAAACCATTGTTGGCGTGAACTTGATTTCTTTTTGAGACTTGACAGAAAACCGAATCCCAGCAATACAATCGTCGTAGTCAGTCTCCACTAGATTATCCAAGTGAAATATTCCAACCTCTCTATCAATAAGCTGATTGATCTTTTTCCCAACTCGTTGTGGCTCTGATATGTTTCGCCAATAAACTAAAACCTCGACATTTCCTTTATTAAGGATCATTTCAAACGTGTCAGCAGAGTGAAGTTCCTCCAACGTATAAGGAAGTAGACTTCTCTCAGATGCATCACTTTGAATCATTGTGTTCCACAAAGTTGGAACCACTTTATCTAACCGGTTCACCAAACCTTTATTAAGCACTTGGGTTCTGAACCATTCGACATAGAAAAAAGGTTCAACTCCATCAAGATCTACACCAAGTGTTTTTAGCATCAGGCGGATCATTGCTCGTGAAACTGATTTGTATTGTCGAAACGTCTTCACATTTTGTGGCGCAACATTAATATACAGCCCTGCACTGTTGATATTGGTATAATCATGAAATATACTACGTTCAAGAGGCTTGGATTCACTCTCGGGTGTGATTCTTAAATATCCTGTGCTCACAGTATCAATAAGCTCCCTGAAAGGCTCATTGATCAAGCTCGAATCAATTATAAGCTTATCTTGACGCGTTAATATAACTTCATTGCTCGCCGGAATCACTATCGTATCCGAGCTTTGATCAAGATTTTCAAAGACTTCAAGCTCTCTCTCATTGGGATATACAAAATACGTAGTTCTCTGCTTTATACTCATCTTTTTATACCCCCTCTAATGATGCTTATTACAACTACTTGCACATAATTCTCTCCTCTCTCTTTGTCCTCTTAGAAAAATTATTATATATGCTGAAGTGCACAGCCTCGGTTCGATCGTACTGTAGGAGCGATTCACTGGTCTGATCGGTAATCACTTCCGTTTATGCTTCTTTTCGATTCTTCTCAATGCCCTCATTTCATTCTTCAATGTACCATCAACCATCTTATACTTTCCTTTGACTCCCTTCGGTCTTCCACTGAGTCCTTTATTAGTGCCCTTTGCAACGACAAGCGTGACTTTTGGCTTGGACTTCTTCTTTTTGCTTCCCTTGGATAGGATGGACTGGATCTCTTTAGCTTTGTCCAGTTCGGATTTGGAGTCGTCATCAGCAATGATATCGGATTTCTTTTTCAACTTCTCTAGTCTTTTGATTGTACGCATCTTCTTTCTTCCAACAGCTTCCATCACTTTTTTGATAGGTCTAGCATTCAATTGTTTCAACTTCTCCTTGATGGCAAGGGCAGCCTCCTTGGTCACAGGCCGGTGAAGTTTACTATGTGCATCTTCATCTTCTATGAACCAATCAGGGAGTCCCTCTTTGTCACGGAACGAATATTTATTGAAACCCTCATCAACCAGATCCTTCTTTGACTTCTTTCCCAGAGCCAAATCGTGTGCTAGTGTCATCGCCTCTACAGTCGCAAGACTGATATCTTTCTCATGAGACTTCTTGGCCTTCTCCATATCTTCATTGTCACTTTCGAAATCACTGTCATCTTCAGAATTATATTTGTTTGCAACAACTTCGAAATCAGAATCACTTTCAACGTCAGAACCAGCACTTTCAACTTTCTCGTCCTCTCTTGTTTTCTCTTTCTGTTTCTTCTCTATCTGCTCTTCTTTTACAGGTAGACTGACGTCCAAATTGGCATCGTTGAAAATATCGTCACTGAAAAATGATCTGGCACTGCTGCTCAGTTGGCCCTCCTTTTTCTTCTTAATTGTGGCAATCAGCTTGTTTATGGCCTCATCATCGTCACCATCAGTTTCACTTTCATCGCTCTCAAATTCACGATTATCAGATGAATTCACCTCATCCTGTTCACCTCCATCCGCTATTCCATCCCATTCTTCATCATCCCCTCCTCTTGCAGTTTTGGCCTTCAATTTCGCATCGCGCTCCATCTTGGATTCTTTATAACGATGATACATATCATCAAGCTGAGTTTCTAGATTATCGACTTCATCTCCAGAATCCATCGCTTCAATATCTGCATCTGCAACAATGTCGTTTCCTCTGATCAGATCCTCATTGGTAAAAACCATAGATTTCTTACCTTTGGCTAACTGGTCTAATTGGCCCGTTTTTTCGGCAGTTTTCAGGTTAAATAGAGATTCTGAGCCAATCTGAGACGCATCCATACCGATTTGCATATCGGTTAACATGTTCATTTGCATTCTTTGTACTTCTCTCTGTCTGGCCTCATTTTTACTTCTCTTTTCTCGCTTCTGCTTCAATCTCTGTCTCTCTTTGAGCTCTTCGAGCTCATTGTCTATCTTCTGATCCTCAGTCAACTCCTCAACTTCAACTTCAGCGTTGTCTGCGTTCTTGTCGTCTATCCCAAGAACATCCCGAGCATGTTTCCGCCACTTGAGTATCATTCTAAAATCCTTTTTGCCCAACACTTTAAGATCCTTACAACATTCAATAAACTCTGAATCTGTTTGTGGCATGTTAGTCAATGTTTGCCACTCCGGATCATTATTTTCGTATTCAAACATAGAAACAGACCCAAGTGTACTGATTATTTCATCTTCTTGTTTTACCCAATCCAACAGTTTCATTGGGTGGAACAGAGTCCAGTCTCCTTCGTCATAACCATCTCTTTTTCTTTTCTTTATTTCGGGGTTGAAAACCTTTGCTTCGTTATTAACCCTTCCATCTGGAAGTTCTTCAAAAACTTCTCTTGCATCCAGCAGTCTTGGATCCAACTTCTTTGGTGCCTTGAACCCCTTGCAAACAACAAATATCTCTGCAGAAACGTTACGTGAAGCGGGAGGTTTTGTGGCCTCGACTTTATCGAATAGCTGTCGAAAGACCCACATCAAATTGTTGTAGTCCCTAGATCTGAAAACTTTCGTCACAAAAGTCCCTCCAGGAGAAAGATTGTCAACAGCTAGCCTCAGAGCTTGGAGAGTCAAATGAGACTGTGTATATGCATCCTGTACCCATCCTAAACCAACGTTAGGGGCACCGTCATGTAATACTGTATCAGCCTTCCATGTTTTCATATGTCCCCGTAACTTGGACTTGCAGTCGTCAGTGGTGATATCACTTTGAAAGGTAATGCAGTTCGGTATAGGTTTAATTGGCACTATATCTACACCAATAATAAGTGAATTAATAGGACATACCTGGGCAGCAACTTGGCACCAGGAACCTGGAGCGGCACATAAATCAATCACAACCTTTGATTTCTCCAGGAAATGGCCGAACTTCTCGTTGATCTGCAAGATCTTGAAAGAAGAACGGGCCCTATACCCTTTTTCCTTGGCTAAATGATAGTACTTATCAAGACGCCCTTTAGCGTTCTTTTTTTGAGTACCAGCCATTTTCAAGAGACGAAAGTTACTGAACGCTTAGCACTGATTTGTATCAACTCGTTGATCAGTATATTCCAAAGCTCGAAGGTGATAACTTGATAACAATCAACCATCAATCAAGTAGAAGCCCTCATAGATAATAAGAAATGTTAATTTAAAAAAAATTTTAGATGGATGTGGTGTGAAGGTGCGATGCGAAGAAATTCTCAGTATACTTCAACAATCAAAATTAATGCAAGTCCCTTGTAGAAGGGGTTGTTTACCAGCAATTCAGCGAGACAACATAGTAGGAATGATCTATGGCGGAATCTAAGTTTACAAGAGAGGTGGTTGAGCTTTTTGAGCCCAAACTGCCGGTTCAGCATTTACCTGTATGTGATTTTCTACCGAACGAACGAGCGTTACCTAATGTTGAGGGAATTGGGAGTGTATTGTCATTGGTTAAAGAGCATTCGAATGAGTTTAAAGACTATCGGAATGATTTTGTAGATAAAGAGACTAAAGTTAAGCGAAAGAAGAAAATAGCGGCAGAGAACCTTCAACATAATCTTGCTAATTGGAATCCTGAAAATGATGCTCAAATTACTGGAGATCCTTATAAAACTATATTCATTGGCAGATTGGACTACAATTTGAGCGAGATCGAGGTCAGTGAAAGGTTCTCTGAGTTTGGAGAAGTCGACAGAGTTCGAGTTGTGCGAGATACTTTGAACTCGGATAAAAGCAAAGGGTATGGATTCATTGTGTATAAGCAAGAATCAAGTGCAAAGAAAGCGTATCAAAGCGGAAATGGTATTGTTTTAGGAAATAGAAGGGTTTTGGTTGATGTAGAACAAGGAAGAACAATGAAGAACTGGCGTCCTAGATGGCTAGGTGGCGGGTTAGGTGGAAGAACTTCAAGTAAGAAGAGTAAAGCTAATGATGTTGGAAACACAATGTCATATCAAAAACACACTAACTTTGGTCAAAATAGATATCATTCTGCAGGACCTATCAGACACAGGGATTATAGTGAAAGAGGGGGCGTACGTTCTTCAAACACAGGACAGGATTATCGAAATGGGAATTCCAGAGGCTCGTCCTATTATGGGAACAGAAACAGCCCATACAATCGACCTAGTGGATCATCATATAAACCAAGGGGTCATCCTCGATACTAGTAAGCTAATAAAGGAGGGATGTGCAGCGCACGACCTTTTATTAATTATATTTGTTTTGAGTTAAAAGTAAACGAGATTTAATTGATCATGGAGATGACTACTTTTGCCTTTGAACGAGGAGAAAGAAAAGGTGATAAAGCTTTACGGTAGCAACATCGTGATTGTGGCAGGTTAAGCTGTCACTAATATCCGTTATGGCTAGTTTTTTTGTCAGAGCTAAGTGTTTCTTTTTAAGCAGTTTGCTTTTGTATACAATCTCCCATATTGTGATAAATTGCCCTTTAGGTACACCATATACAGGGGGTTCATGTGACCTTATTTGCAAATATGGTCATGTATCTTACAGCTACGTTGAGCCTTATACGAGTCCTGTTATTGGGGTTATAGATGAGAGGGTGATTTCACCTGTTAGTGAATACTATGACACGTCATTTGTGAAGCCCCACATAGAAAGAGGTTCTCAAAAAGTGTGGGGCATCTATAAGCAAGTCGCTAAACCCCACGTCGATAAGCTTTACTATTCAACTATGACAACGTTTTATGGAATATACAAGCGTGGTGAAGAAAGGGTTTGTGAATACGGCAGTTTGGCCTGTTTTAGCCTGAAGGCAAAAATGTCTAATTTCGGAGTGATTATCAAGCAGAAAGGGTTTGCATTTTTTATTGAAGTCAAGGAAATAATCAAAACAAAGGTTATTCCGCAAGGTATTGTGTTTGCAAAGTATTCTCTGAAGCAGTTTTCGATATTTTGGTCGAAGCTTCAAATATCATTGTATGTGAATTATAATCTTTTTGTTAAGCCTCAACTTTCAAAAATTTACTATCAAATTGGACTTGACAAGTTGGAGCCTTATCTTGAGAGGTTTACAAACTCGTGGATTTATGTCTATACCAAGGATTTGTTATTGCTACTGTATGAGTTTTCGAAATATTTGGCAAAGAGTCTAAATGAAAATATAAGGGCTTTTAGAAATGATAAGTTGAATTGGAAGTCTACCGATGAGTACTTGAAGATTGAAAGAAAGAAGGAGTTTCTGAAGAATGAGTTCAATAAGATATTCAATGCTGGATTCAAGATTCCTAACTACGAAGATCTAGAGATGTTCAAAAGGCTTGCTGGGTCTAGCACTACATCATTACAGACTGTCCCTGTTTCTAGCACGACTTCGCTTCCTGACTCAGTCGATCCAACGTTAACCAAATATGAGAAGCTATTGAAGGATGTTAAGAAGAGTGCAGTAAAAGATTTCGATTTACAGGTTAGCAAGATTGATGAAAAAATGTTTGACTTGATTCGTGAGAGACTAAGACCAAGATTACAAGATTTAGGAAAGGATGTCAATACCGGATATGAAGAGGTGCATATTTTAATTCATGATATTCAAAACTCAAAGGACAGTGACAAATATGTTTCCAGACAGGACATGCGTGATGCACTAGCCAAATTAGCTAGCCGGTTGAACGAACAAGCTGAAGAAATAACAGAGGAGTTCAAAGAATATGAACGGCAATCATCTGATGAAATACTGAAGGCCAGAACTTCGGTATTAGAGACATTGGAAGAGTTCAGTGAATCATCCTTGAATGTTTACTCTGCAGATATTGTCAAGAGTGGAGATGACTGGCAGGAGTGGAAGAAGTTTAAAGATCTGAAGAGCAACTTGGTGAAGACTCGTGATGTCATCCTCAACTCTCAACCGAAATTGGTCAAAGTTGAAAACCTCTTACAAGAACTGAATGAAACCCTTTCTCTCTTATTGAATGACGGAAAGTCCTATTTGGCTATACTGAGAGCAAAAGCTAACCTGGAATTTCAAAGCAGAGAAAAGCAAGAAAGAGAAGCTCAACAGCAAGAGGAAGAAGACCCAGAAGAAGATGCAGACATTACAAGCACGATAGTACTGTATGAAACAGTCATACTCGACGACAACAATGAACCTGTTAGTACAATTGCTGCTCAAAAGCCACAACAAGCTCCTGACACTATAATTATATAATCAACTAAGTACCTTTAATATTGAAGCAAAATGATTCTATGTAAACCTAATCAGAACTCAACTTGTTTAACTCCTTCTTTATCAATCACTTTCACATATAATCCCTTAAATTCTACAGGCATTCTCTTCTCCAACTCTTGATTGCACATCTTCAACAGCTTCAATCCATCCTCCACTGTCATACCCTCTCTATAATGGTGGTCCAACAGCGACATTGTGTAGAACGCAGCATAACCATGAGCACAGTACGGCATGTCCACCCTAGTACCAAGATAATCAATCATTGATAAGAAAGGATCCTTACCTTTATCCATGCCTCCAAGAAGTATCTGAACTTGGTAAGGTTTTCTTGATCTTATCGACGACGCCAGCTCTTGCCTTATAAAGTATGCAATCCTTTTGGAGTTGAGGTCCATGCTCTCCCTCATTGAAATCAGCTGGACATTGGCGGCGATGTAGTCCGCAAATTGGGTTGTATCACCGGACTCCCCTGTAAAAGCTAGCAGATTATGTTCATTAAGTAATTTTGTTTTATCATCGCTGTCTTTTAAGATTGAAATTCCCCTGGTGAATGCCTTGGAGGTGGCAACTATCACCGAGTCTTGAACACGTATTCCCAGTATTATATCCATAGTTGACGGTGAATGCTGTTGAACGTTGATTCGGTAGTAGTGTGGCAAATTAGTGAACTTGTTTTCAAAGGCAAATATTTCACACCAAACATCGCGGGCTGAGATTACGTAAGTCTGCTTACCTAATCGCGCGATGGAGGGTGTGTTTCCAGTGATAGAGTTGTGGCCTGGCTATCGCCTGAGGTCGACTTGTTTAGTCTGTACGTGCCACCGAGGACGAGGTCTTTCATCACAATTTCCCTGGTTCGGTTCAAGGATTCGATGTCGCTGACACGGTCGATGGTTTGTTTGAGCAGAGCGTCGAAGCCCGGCTGGGACGCGATTTCGTGAAACGCTCTCATCATTGGGACCGAGTCTGCGTGTACGTTCGAGTAAGAGTCAATAGTGAAGATGTTTAGGTTGTCATAGGACTGGATATAGTCAGGTCTTGTCATTACTTGACGTGCTTTCCATAGCGGAAGCTGGGGAAGAACGTGGTCTTCCGATTGAGAGTCGAGCGATGTATTACGATCCATCTCAACCAGTTTTCTCATCAGGAGCATTGCGCTTGTGGTGAATTTTCCATGTTCCATCACATCATCATCCATGTCTTCACCAATAAGCCCACACTTGTTGAGAAACCAGATCTTTTCTCTGTTGACAACTTCATGGCATGCATTAATCATGTCAAGCTGAGATGCAACATAGTTAATGTGCTGAGGGCGTCCTCCAATCAAGTCATAAACCATATGGCATTGTGAGTCAGATATTTGCTGACTGTAAAACTTAATCCTGGACGCTTTGAGTGCAGTGATTGTTTGAGACCTGGATAAATCCTTAAAGCTGAGAACCTCGAGCCTGGTCCCAAGCTTCTTGAACTTTTCATACAACCAGTAATCATCACTATTAAAAATCATGGTGACCATTCCCGAAGCAGAGAATGATTCCGCTCGTTGTTGAAGAAGTTCAACCAATTTTCGACCTTCCTCGTCGTCTTGAATTAAGTGCACGTTATTGAAAGCCATTATCAATGGCTTCTTAGTAGCTTTAAACCTTTCAATAGCTACTTTTTCCAGCTTGATAAACGCTCTCTCAATGTCTAGTAAAGCGGTGCTATCACGCTGACCTTTCATTGAAAACAAAGACCCAATGTAGTCTTCATTGAACTCAAAATTGAGCGCAGAACCAATTCTTAGTCGAAACAGTTCGAGATCTGATGAACAGTCAATTATAGCACAATTTCGACCTTCCACTCGCCTTATCGATTCCATCAGCGTACTCGTCTTACCAGTACCTTTTTCACCTATTAATAAAAGATACGTTCCCTTCCTGTCACCTCTGACAATAGCATCCAATATGGCTTGTTGATCTCTTTCCACCCAGTTGTCGTTGTCAACTGGTTTATGACTATAGAACATTTCGTCTCCGCTGTCAAATGCAGCTGATATTTTGTCCAGTTCTTTCCTTTTATACAGTTTGTGATAACTAACACCGCTGACCCCAAGAACTAAAAGCGATGTGATCGTCAGCATTGCTGTTTCAAAGGTTTTGCTAGCAATATTTTTAGCAGCCTGGCCGCTTTCAGACGATTCAAAAGGTAAAGAGGCATTGAACTTTGGTGGCTTAGTGGTATGGAATAGTCTATTACGTAAGAAGTAACGAAAGAACGATTTGACCGCCATGGTGGGTGGTTATCAAGTAGTTATCATAATCAGGGTGTTTAGCCGAAGAAATTATAATGAATATTTATTTGAATATGCATACAAATAATAAATAGTTATTAATCACGTCCTCCTCCTCCTCCTCTTCTTGGCCCAACAATGACAACCGCAGCTATTAAAGCGTCTTTGGTATCACTTATAACTACATTAGTACTTAATAACAGCATAATATGGAAACTGGTCTCGTTTGTTATTGGAATACTAATATTCTGGATAAAGAAACTAATTAATGTTATCAAGTATTCACCAATAAGGACATTAAAGAAGTCACTGGATAACTGTAGTGACTTCAAGGAATGGGTGTTAATCACCGCGCAGATTGATCACCTTAATGGTTATGATATCTGGAGACAAAACTTTATCAGTAAGAAGTATGATTACCGGCTGATCAATGATCGTTTAAATGACTTGAGATTTGCAAGGTTTAATGGGGACCTATTAAAGGTCATGAGCATACTTAGGTCGGGGGTATTGAGAAACTTTGGGGGTATTTCAAACAAGCAGTTGTACAATAAGTCATATATTGGTACAAAAGTGCTAATCGAAGACTATATTGAGGAGGTTTTGAAATGTTTTGAGTTCATTGATCAAGTCGAGCTTAAGGAGACCAATTTACAACTCACCAACTTCAATCAAATGAAGCTGGATTTTTTCCATGATGCCCGTCAAACATTGGGTGTCACGGCCCTAATCCTTCAAGGAGGGTCGTTGTTTGGTCTGTGTCATTTTGGGGTTATCAAAGCTCTCTATTTCAAAAACTTGTTACCGAGAATTATAGCTGGGTCTGCAATCGGTGCCTTAATTGGCTCGTTGATCTGTTGCTTAGATGATTCTGAAATTGTTGATAATCTGATTGGACTCGCCGATTTACTGCCGACTGATTCAGATAAAGGAAACGTGGTTGAAAGCGTTCTAAGAAATGGATACAGTCAGTACATGTTGATGGTTATTCAATATGTTGAAAAAAAGATCGGCAAGAAGACGTTTGAAGATGCCTATCTGAAAACTAATAGAATCCTTAACATACTGATTCATCCAACTGATAATTCGATTCCCTCCTTACTCAACTATATCACCACCCCAAATGTCACTATTATAAGTGCGATATACTGTTCAATAGGTAATGGCGTCTTTAAAGACAATGTTCAACTTGAATACAAAACTTCGAAGAATAAGATCAAAGTGATGAGAAATCTTGACCGTCCTTGCGAGTACTTGTCCCCACATAAAGCAAATTCATCCAATAAGGAATCGTTTACCTCAATATCTCCATACACAAGATTAACAGAATTGTTCAATGTCAATCATTTTATTGTCAGTTTAGCACGACCTTACCTTGCACCATTAATAGGCAATGATCTAAAGCATTCTCCAGCATCATGGATACTTACACAAAATGTAAAAAATCTAATTGGACTTGAAATAAGGCATCGACTGGAGATAATGGAGAAGTTTGGGTTTAAATTTAGTCTGTTCAAGTGGTTTGCGGTCGATGAAAAGACTCCAAGGTTCGAAAATGGTGAAATCACAATTGTTCCTGAACTGAGAATAATGATGAAGGATTTGAATGCGCTGTTTGATACTAATCATTATAGTGAAACAATCTCATATTGGATTCAAGTTGGTGAAAGATCTGTTTGGCCCTTATATCCATTATTAGAGACGCGGTGTTCTATCGAATTTTCGCTCGATAACTATTATAACCTTTATCGAAATAGATGATTCATCTATAGAACAGTTTGACATTCGATTCCTTGTTGATTAAATATAAATATTCATGATTTGTTATTTGATTGTCATTAGCACATCCTTTACTGATTAGAAGCTCCCCTGTGATATCATCAGCTCTTCCTGTTGATAATGGTTTTAGTGACATGATCAAGTCACTTTTGTGGATGACGCTGGTAGTGAATGCTGTATGAATTCTTGAAAGATCGTTCTGGTGATCACCGAAATTAAGTAATGATTTATCATTTTCGATAATAAGATAAAGATTACATAATTGATTGAGCCTATGTAATCCTTTCAGGACGTCATTCATCGTAGAATTTGTGACAGAGTACAGTAGCTGTGGCGCTTCTATCAACAAAACGATCTCTGGCTCGGTAGATGACTTCAATTCTTTCTGTAAGATATCGAGCCAAGAGTGGATTGAAGAAGCGAGCGATATGAATTTGAATTTGGAATTGTTTGGGTTAGAAATATCGATATTTGCTAGTCTTTTGAATTGACGGCGATACGCAGATGAATCATTCAGTGCTGAGGCAAAGATCACTAGAGGTTGCGAAGAAATGCTTTCTTGGTGTGACTTACTAAGAAAGCATGATCCTGTTAGATAACTTTGAATAAGTCCAATTATTAGCCACGACGGTTTTGTAGACGGATTGTGTAGTATCACATTCAAGCTTGAACGCTGATTACGTAATGTGACTGATCCATCGTTGTAGATGACTAGGTCCTGTTGCTGGAGGTGTAAAGAGGAGGACATCTTTACTAGGAGGACGCAGGATGAGATTATCAACAAGGAAGATTATTTAGTTATTTAAAGGTGAAGAAAAATTTTTACTTTAAACCAACAAGTGTACTAAAGAACCAAGTAGCACAGATTATAGATATAGCGAGCCAATATGCAGTTACCAGCTATCCCTGCTAGCTTTAAGGGCGATGTTGAAATTAAGAGCAACTACAGTGCTCCTGTGAAGAGACCTGTTGAGCCTGTTGGGCAGTTCTTTTTGGCACATGCGACAAGAACGTTGAGAGGTCATACATGGTCCGAGTATGAGCAGATTGAGGCTGAGAAGAACGTTGTGAAGGTTGAAGAAGGGTCGGAGTCAGATGAGTTTGATGATGATCAGGATGAGGATCTTTTGAGCCACGATCCTAGAGACTGGAAGTCGTGTGACTTGTACGCTGTTATGGGCCTTACTAAGCTTAGATACAAAGCTAATGAGGACCAAATCAGAAGAGCACACAGAAGACAGGTTCTCAAGCATCACCCTGATAAAAAGGGAGAGAGTGGAGGACTTGATCAGGATGACTTCTTCAAGATAATTCAGAAGGCCTATGAGACTCTTCTTGACCCTACTAAGAAAAGACAGTACGATTCTGTTGACTTCAATGCTGATGAGCCACTTCCTCCTGCTAAGGGTGATTACGACTTTTATGAGGCGTGGGGTCCTGTCTTTGCTAGTGAGGGCAGATTTTCTCAGAAGCAGCCTGTTCCTAGCTTGGGGGATGCTTCTAGCTCCAAGAATGATGTTGAAGGATTTTACAAGTTCTGGAATAACTTTGATTCCTGGAGAACATTTGAATTCCTAGACGAGGATGTTCCTGATGATACTGCCAATAGAGATCATAAAAGATATATTGAGAAGAAGAACAATAATGCAAGAAGAAAGAGAAAGACTGAAGATAACAAGAGAATCTCGGAATTTGTGAAGCGGGCTAATTCCGAAGATCCTCGTATTAAACAATTCAAAGAGGATGAGAAGAACGAAAAGGCCAGAAAGAAGTGGGAAAGAGAAGCCGGTGCAAGACAAGCTGCAGAAGAGGCCAAGCTCAAAGCTGAAGCTGAGGCAAAGGCTAAGGCTGAGGCTGAGTCCTTAGCAAAGGCCTCTAAAGAGAGTTCTAAAAAGTCTAAAGAAGCAGCAAAGAATGCTAAGAAGAAGAATAAGCGTGCTGTAAGAAGTGCCGTTAAAGACAATGGATACTTTGGTTCTCAAGACAAGAGTACCATCATTGATGGAGAAGTTGAAACTTTGATAGATGCATTTGATGACGTCACTCTTGGTGAAGTTGCTGATAAGTTGAGTTCTGCAGAGGCTTCAGCAATTAAGGGTATTCTTGACGAAGCTGCTGCAGCTCTTAAATCCAGCGGAAAGGTAGCATCGTTAAGCTTCTTTGGGGCTTAGAAGAACCACCAACGTTTATTAGATTTGAAGTTAGTTGAGAGCATCTGCTGCTGATTGTTCAAAAGTTGTTGTAGTTGCTGTTCATGAACCCTGGTTTTTTCTTCCATTAATATGATATGTTCTTCTCCTTCTAGATAGTACCACGAATACTGTAAAAGGAGATACACAGACGAGGCCAGTAGAAAGAACGATGTTAAAGATCGTCTAAAGTCCTGTAAACGAGGTCTGCTGTCTTCTTGTTGCTGTTGGAGAAGTTGACGGTACTTTTCTTCTTCGACCTTTTTCTGTCTATCTAACAGCTTCGATATCTGGTCAATTTTCGACTGAATTTCGTCCGCTTTAGAGGGCTCCAGAAACGGATTCTGTGGTTGGTATAGTGACGACGTTAATTGCGAGAGTTCTTCAACTTGTTTGTCGATACTTTTATTATTGGCGGTGGCTAATAACCTTGATAAGCTGTGGCTGGGTTTGATATTTCTCCTTATACTGAATGGAGCTGTTCTAAGCATCATGGTCAGTGTGTAGTTGCAGCAGAGTGTTGCAGGGGCTAGAACACTTGAGGTGGAAGTTGGTGAGTTAAATTGATAGATTAGTTATGTACAAAAATTTTTTGTAAAATTCGTCTCTTTTGTCTTGGTCCCTTTTGTCTTTATTTTTGTCACATTTTGTCACATTTGTCGTTTTATCTCTATGTAGCTATATCAAATCCTCTAATTCCGAACAAATATCTAACATCCTGCTATCATATCCAAACTTCGAGATGATTGTCAAACCTCGAACCGCTAATGATGGCCATTCCATCATTCTTGCAATGAACCCTGCAGCTGACACACCACCAATGGTCAAACTCTGAGGTATCACCAGTATATCAAGCTCATGAAATGAATTCTCAAGTTGTCGCTTCATTAATGACAACTTAATTTGATCATTCCGTGATAACTCTCGAACACCCTCTAACGCCATGTCACTGTTAGGCTCTCGCTGAAACCCTGTCAACGCTAATCGGCAAGCCTCCCAAAGCAAGGTCCAGTCAAAGTAAACACTAGCTCCATTGGCCTCAGTCAGTATTTTACTTGTATCAATCATCCTTTTAACGTCTTTTTCACAAATCAAATCGTCAGCAGGCACTGAAAACTTGAACCCAGACTCTTTTACAGGTCTGTAGTCACAAGGGTAGCAAGGGAACTCAAACGACTTTCTAGAATAAGGATCATTTTTATCGTAAAACCTTAGGCTTGCAAAGACTCTCCTACAAGCTGCGATTGTGGTCGAGCTAATGCAAATTGTGGAGTGGGTTGATTGCTGAGTAAATCCCTTGATTGATATCATTCCTCTCGAAACGGAAAGGTTTATGCTGCCATGATTCACCAAAGCTGATCCGCTGTCAACTGAAATACAAAATTGAGACAACTCATTTCTCTTACTGAGAATAGCACCATTCTTGGTTAGAAAGTTATAAACTGTATTAGTGGAACCAGACTCCATTTCTGTAATGGAGAATACTTGGTTGTTGAACAATAGCTCATCCTCAAAGTCTGTCCCTCTTGATAAACTAATTAAGTCGGACCCATCCCCTGATGAGCCTAATAAACCATCATAAGCATGAAACAACCTTAGTGACTGATTAACTATTTTTAAATCAAACCCTGAGGTGCAATCTGAAAGAACACAGCAGTTGAATCCACGATCGTTTGCTTCTCTGAATGTTGTTGAAACACAGCATTCGGTTGTAACCCCACCTAATAACAAGTGAGTTATTCCTCTTGTCATCAAGATTTGATATAAATCTGTGTTGTAGAAACAGCCTTTCCCAGGTTTATCGAGAATAATTTCAGATTTAAGTGGTTTCAGTTCATCAATTATATCATGTCCATATTCACCTCTCACTAAAAGTCTACCCATTGAGCCTTTCTCTCCGATTATAAGCTTATGGCCATTCGGGTTTGAACTGCGTTGACGATACAGCTTTGTTGCAGGACAGTCAGACAGATCAGGCAGGTGTCCTTCTCTTGTATGAATGATTGTCAATCCTAAGCTTCTTGCTGCTTTCAGAGCTTTTGAACAGGGATCTTTAACTCTGGAAACTTGATCAAATGTCTTATCACAGCCACACTGAAGATCACCGTAGCCGCCTTTAACTAGGAAGTCTCTCTGCATATCAATTATGATCAAAGCTGTCTTTGTCTTTGGGAAGCTGAATGGACATGGCTGTGCATTTTCTAAGGTATAATATGTTCGATCGATCATCCTGGCTGATAAGTTGAACGGGTATAATTGAGGTTCGTTTATTAGAGGTTTTCAAGTTTAAATATCCCTATCGATAAACTTTCTTTGGCCGTCGGGCTACCAGCGTGCTACCAAAATTATTATCGAGATCCCGAGGAGATAAGAAACATCCTAGGAATTTATTTCGGTTGACCAAGGGGTGTCCTTAGGTATTCGCCTGACAACTACCAGAGCTTGTCCAGGATTCTGTTATAAAAATGGAGTATATGTAATTGCACAATACATTCATTTATTAGCATAATCAGTTGATATAAATCTAAAGTATACAATGACTGAAATCTCACAACAAATCACTAAAAACGAAGTACATCACTTCACCTCTTTTACAGGAAACTACAGACCTGTCATCAGCGAAATAGCTAGAAGCGCTACGTTTGATGAAATTCCAATCATTTCACTAAAAACTGACAAGGCCGACTTGATTGATCAGATAAAGTACGCATGTACAAAGGTTGGCTTCTTTTATATCAAAGACCATGGCATTCCTCAAGAACTGATCGACCAAGTTATTGGAGCCGCAAAGAACTTCTTTGAGTTGCCAAAGGATGATAAGGATGAAATTCATTTCACGAAATCTAAACATCTAAGAGGGTACGAAGGGTTCGGCGATAATCGGACGGAATCTGGCCGTAAACCTGATCTCAACGAGCAATTCAACTGGGGTTATGAACCATGTATGGACCCTTTAAAAACGCAAGCTGAAATCCAAGATAATGCTGGTAACTGTGGTGCAAGTCCAATGAATGGTTCAAATCATTGGCCAACAAAGACACCAGAATTACAAGTTGCTATTACTGATTACTATTCTGAAATTCTGGTGCTAGCACGGAAGCTGATGGGTCTCTTTGCTTTAGCATTGGATTTACCGGAGAACTATTTTGAAGAGTATCTAAAAACTCCTGGTTCAATGGGCAGAGTCTTACATTATCTTTCGCAACCTGTTGATCAAGATGATATACTTGGGATCGGTGCTCACACTGACATCGAATGTTGTACTATCCTTTACCCTGGAACTGTTCCTGCTCTTCAAATTTTGAATTCCTCCGGTGAGTGGATCCAGGCTACTCCAATTCCAGATACTTTTGTTATAAATATTGGTGATCTTCTTGCACGCTGGACCAATGATGTTTTCATCTCTACAGTTCACAGAGTTAAGAATGTCACCGGGCTGGAAAGATACTCTATTCCAGTATTTGTGGGTGTTGATTACAATACTGTTGTTTCCCCTTTGGCTACCTGCATTGGAGAGGAAGGTGAAAAGTACTCCCCAATAAAGGCTGGTGAGTATGTCTTCAAGAGACTCGCTTTCAGTAGATTCAAAGATCAAGAGTACGAGGAGAAGCTTAGAGCTGCTGGATTGGATTTGACTAATCAATAAATATATACTCTTTATATCTTTGAAGTAACAGTCAGTGCTAGTTGCTCAACACTCGAATCTTCTTCTTCAAAAAAGTGAATTGTAGATTCCACTTGGCTTTCTGTGGCAGGAAATATTAGACTAAGAGCAACATAAACAACCCCAGACGATAGAATTCCATAAAAGTAGGAGATATCCCAGAGATGGAGCATACCTTGATCTATTTTTATACTTGAATTAACTGTCGATGCCATTCCTGGTAGTAGAGGTACATTTCCAACAAGAAATGAAATAGCAGCCCTCCAGTTGAACCCGCCATAATATCTATATCTACCATTTGGATCATAAAGAGATGGTACATCGATATGTCTCTTTTTAATGATCCAATAATCAGAGATCATGATACCTGTAATTGGAGCTAGGAAGCATGATAATCCTGAAATAAATGTAATCAGTTGTGATGCTGAATTTTCAATCTTCCATGCTTGAAGAATCCACCCGGATGTAATGGTTATCAAAATAGCACCTCTTCTAATATTGATATAGTGAGGGAACAAAGTACAGAGATCATTGGCTCCAGTGATAACATTGGCTGACAAGTTTGTACCAATCTGAGCTATACACCATGCAGCAGAAACAAAAAAGGAGGCAGCGCGTCCTTTTGAGCCTGTTTTGGTCCACTCTAGAGCAAAATCCGTTGGCGACCAAATGTATGAGCCGTATACCAGATATCCTGATGATGAAGCAATGATAGCCATCATAGTGACAAATGTAGCCCACGCAGGTATAATAATGACCTGTGCATACTGGCCTTTTGATTTATCGTTCATGTATCTAGTGAAATCAGCTATATTGGTAGCCATGGTTGCCCAGCCACCAATACTTGCATTTAAAAGAGAGACGTACAGCCAGGATCTTTCAGATCCATGAACTGTATATTCCTGATCCCAGACTTTTCCTGGTCCCCCTGCAAGATGAGCCATACCAGCTGCTGTTCCAATCAAGCAGCCAGATACAATGATTGTCTTGAAGACAAAGAACCATCTGAGCTTATGAGGAGGAATTAAAAGAAATGGGAACTGGATGACCCAAAAGACGAAATGAGCTATCATTTGAGAGGAAGTGACACCCATAGATAGAGGAATAGAGTTGTGGATTCGATCGAAAGAGGGCCATATTGCAGCTAGGCATCTAGCCATGGCTAATGATCCCGAGAATGTCTGGGTCGAATGCCAAAAAACCGCAGTAACACATCTGGTTATTATAGCAAATTTTGCCAGATGGTAGCCAAAAGATGCACGAACAGCAATAGGAAATGGAACGTGGAGTGTGGCTCCAATTGCTCCATTCAACACTAAAGGTATGCCAATTAGTACCATACCAACAATAGAAACACTGAGAGCTGTTCTCCACGTCATTCCATCAGTTAAACTTGTAGCTGGATTTTCGACAGATTGCATTGAAAGGTAATCTGAGGCCCAAAAACCAACAATAAGCCAAATATTCCATGATCTTCTACTCTCAGGGGTGACATCATTATCGATGTTTGTATTAGTACCTTCTGGTGCACATGATGACTTTTGCTTATCAAGTTTCCAAGAGTCGATAGACGTGCATCTTTCTGAAACCTTTTGCTTCACTTGTTGGAAAGACTTCATTGTAACTAGAATAACAGTTCAAGATCAATACGTCGATCTAGAATTTTAACTGACCCTCAAAAGGGAGCTCCACCATATATAACAAATACACCAAGCATCACAGATTCTCGTTATCGTAACGGATGGAGTATGCTATTCTGATAAGAGACGAAGAATATTTTCAACTTCACGATAACAAGCCCTCGGCCAAAAAATTGGTTATGACACTAAGAATTGAGATGCCCGATGGAATTCATCATTGGGGCCAATAGATTGTCTTGATTTTGAATTAGATATCTGGTAATTATCAATGCCAAATAATCTGGTACTCGAAACTCCGGTTATTATAAGCTTTGATGTGATAACTATCCCCAAATTTGATATTAATTTGAAACCGATCAATGGACCACAAAGGTGAAGTGTGTACAAAAATCGTTGTAAAAAAAGATTCAAATAATTTCGTAGCATGTAGATGATTCACTAATAACCACCCATCGACAGATGACTCCAAACACACATTCCAATCAGGATGCACGTCCTAAAAGAGTGAGAAGACATAGGGCTTGTGACTCATGCAGGAGAAGAAGGTCGAAGTGTGTAATGAATGAAGGTGATGATAAATGTTTCTTATGCACTTTTCATAATTTCAGGTGTACCTTTGTTAATCCACCTCCCAGAAAGTCGAGAGTTTCGAAAGATAGCAACTCTGTCATAGAAACTGATCACTCTCCTGAAAAAATCAAGGACAGCTCTACCCTTTCTCAAGTTGAGTCGAGTTGGGAGCCAAATGCGTTTGCTAATGTCACAAACGAAGATATTAGTGCAGTTAATGATGACAATATAGCGATAACATTTAGCCCTCCACATTCCAACGGTATTGAGAATGAGACAGTTCATAACGATCATATTGCTTCGTATATGCAAATCAGTCAGACAGAGATGACTTCATTTGATCACCCGATTCCTGTTTTAAGTAGTGATGAGTCAGCGGAAGATCATAGCTCTTCTATCAAGCGTCCTCATGTGTTCGCTTATTTTGCTGGTTCTACTAGTGAATGGGATGAGAATATTGTTGAATTATGTCACCATAGTTCCAGATTCTCCTTAACATGTACCAAGCCAGAACAAGGTTTATATAGACACTTTACAAAAGTTTCTGATCACAACGGATTTATAGAGATTTCCACGGAAAAAGCTATGATACAGGATTCTTTAGAAGAGTCAGATATCACAGTCATGAACCAAATTGTTGGAACCAAAGGATCGAGCTTAGTATCTCTTTACTTCAGGATTGTGCATTCTTCCTTTCCAATAATCGATAAGGATGAATTTCTGACATCTTATTACTCTAATCCTTCTGAAATACCTTGCTCCCTGCTGGCCTGTCTTTATCTTTTTGCCTTAAATTGGTGGTCATTTGATTCTAGTCTCTCAGCGTCACAGAAACCATCACAAGAAGCTTTAGAGAAGCTAGCTCAGAAAAGCTTCAACCTTGAGCTCGATACCCCGACACTTGCGACTATTCAGGCAGGGCTGCTATTAATACAACACCAAAGTTTCAGAGATCAGTATTTGAACCCTGGTCATTCTTGGGTAATGCAAAGTCAGGTTGTTGCTATTTCTCAACAATTGGGGCTAGATCAAGATTGTATGAACTGGAATATTTCCTCCCACGAGAAGCATTTGAGAAGAAGACTTGCTTGGGGCCTTTATATTCAGGAAAAATGGCTTTCTATCGGAAATGGTAGAAGTTCACATATACATGAGTCAGACTGGGATGTTCCTGAGCTGACATCCGATGACTTTAATGAGAATGAGAGGTTGGATTTTGTTTCAGCTACAAAAGATGGGGCTACCGATTCCAAAGTTGGTAAAGAACTATTCATTCAAATGTGTAGACTTACCACGATACTAAGTTCTATTCAAAGCCAGCTCTACAGTAAAAGGGCTCGTAAGTTCATAAACTCTCTGAGCTATCTAGGTGAAGCAGAACAGCTTAAAAGGCAGTTGGAGCTACTCAAGCCTTTGCAGAGAGACTTGAGAGAGTGGGAATCAAATCTACCTGATTACCTATTATTAGAGGATGTGAAAAGAGGACATATATCTGCTACTCCCAACTTGTTGATATCCATGATGTGTGCAAAGGTATGCTTGCTTAAGCCAGCACTGGGCCTGCTGGTTAAAGCAAAGCTGAGGCAGGCGTCTGTAAGTAATGAGTTTCTGGAAATTAGAGCAGTTTTGTTTGAAAGAGCAGTAGCTGATTTCAGTTCCACAATAGACTTTTTGAGTAAGATGCGTGCTGAGCACTTTCAAACGTTTTGGTATTGTTGGGCGAAAGAGAACTTCTTACTTATAGTCAGTTTTGGTATACTAACTACTCTCTCTGCAGACAGTCAATCTGAATTCAATGATTGTGCAGATAAGGTTGAAGATCTTGGATGGAAATTGCGCATCAATTCTAAAACTGCGGAGTTCTTTCAATACTCCGTATTATGGTTGGATCAACTGCGAAATCTGTTTTTCAACAACTTACTAGCTGTCCCTTTTACAGGGTTCCGTTCTGAGTCAGTTACTCAATTCAACACTTGAGTAGTTTTTATTTAAGCAGAGAGTTATTAATGATTTGACAACATTCTAATAAATATTCGTCTTGAAAATGAGGTGCCACTACTTGAACGTGGCCTAATCCACCTGAATATAACTTGTAGTCGTACTGAGGGTATATTCCTTTCAATTTCGGGGGGTAAACGTTAGTATCTTTCACATTATCTTTGGTTTCAATTTTTCCAAACGGAATAATACATGCAGGGAAGTCTAGTACACTCCACATAACTGTATAAGGGGAAACTCCGTAGGTGTCGTGAGGAGGAGCAGTACTTGGAGCTCCTGGACAAATGATGACGTCAAACTTGTTTTCGTTGAATATCCTAAGCCATGAATTGCCAATATCATTTGATACCATTTTAGCTTCCATTAACTCGCTGATGTTTCTGGCAGGTGGCCCGTAAACATCTTGGCCGAGAGTGTCTACTGATGGAATCGTGGGTTCTCCAGTAGATGCCAGTATCTTAAGTGCATCGTAGTTTGGATCACACGAGCACTGGTCAAAGGCTGATTTCCAGGCTTTTTCATAAGAGGGGAACTGCTTCAGGGTGGTGATGTGATGAGAGTCCTCTTGCAGCTTGGTAATAACTTCATGGAATATTCGTTTGATTGGGGGATGAACAGGCATATGAGGATCCTCTAAAATAACACCGATTCGCAGTTTGGATTTAATTTCAAAGCTCTGTTGCCAAGGAATTCTAATCACTTCACAGTCATACATCCAAGGCTTCTGACTGAGTATCAATTTGGAAATCCATCTAATATCACTCAGATCAGCAGCTAGTGGTCCTGCAACAGGGTCTGAATATAGATAATTTCTCTTGCAAGGAAGTACTTGGCCACTGTATGGAAATCTACGGGCGGTAGGTTTAAATCCATATATACCATTGCACAATGCCGGTATACGGATTGAGCCTCCAAGATCAGTGCCAATTCCTAGTATGGAACCTCTCAGCTTTATTAAGCTTCCCTCTCCTCCAGAACTGCCTCCTGCTGTCAGAGTTAAATTCAGAGGATTCAATGTTCGACCAAACACATTGTTATCTGAGTCTCCTGTCAATAAAGCTTGGGAAATGTTGGTCTTTACAAATATGATGGCACCCATATCTTCTAATAACTGTACCAAAGAACTTTTAGTGACAGCTTTCTTTCCAATATATGAGACATACCCTAATGTCGAATCATATCCAGGAACATTGAAAGAATCCTTCATTGAGATAGGAACTCCATGCAAAGCACCGATGGGACATTTTTTGTCTTGAAGGTATCTATCCAAAAACCGTGCCCGCTTTAAAGCATAATCCAGCATGATCTCCGTGCAGCAATTTGTAAGCTGAGTTGCAACCGCTGCACGATGTAAGAAGGCAGATACTGTCTCAACAGAAGTAAACTCTCCATCGACAATAGCCCTATGCAAAGCTTGTGCGCTGTACTCTTGCGTAATATTCAACTCTCTCGCTGATAAGAATTCCTCAATCACCTGGGTGATATTTTCAGGTGTTGAAGATGAATACCCTGCCGCAAATGCGACTGGAAGTCTCCATTCAACTGGGATAGCTTCATTAATTGACTTCCTCTTTTCTGCAACTCGTTTCTGCCAGTTGTTGGTCATTGGATGCCAGCGGATTCGAGATCCGTCTGAATGGTAGCACCTGTTGATGTGTGCTACCAGATTATTTTTCACTACGGCATGCGCGCCATAGAACTTTATAAGATATCCATTACTCCGACGGCCAGATACCAGTCGTTATCCAGCATTTCCCCCATGGATGCTGAATAGCGTAGGCCAAAAAATTTACTGATAAGAGAAACACAGGGCAGAACTCGCTGGCTAACTGTGGCTTGATAAAGGTGCACGTGACCGTAGCTAGCTGCCGACCCATGCTATCTTCTTCTCTGAGTGATAACCCTTTTAGGCTAGTGACAAATCATAGCAATATGAGTTAGAGATGCTGTTCCACTGCCGATACACTGCCATGAACACCCCGTTATTCAAATCAGTAAGACCATTATTAATATCTCTTATTTAATTTTCTCCAATTATTAATTCACCATTTTACCGGAGGTGATAACCACTGTCGATTTAAACCGCATCGCCGCCCTGTAGTCACTGTAGAGCCCCGATATTTAATGTTCTACAATGCCAAGAGATCTACTATTGTGCAAAGCCCCCTACGGTAGCTCATTCCAATTATACGAAACATCTTTCAAATACCTCCAGTATATAAGCATATACTGTCAATGTGGGTAGCTCAAACAGTTACCAAGCATCATTAATGTACATAACCTCAAGAAGTAAGCTACCACTCAGAATCGCCAGTTGCCTTCTGAAACGCGTAGTCTCGACCATTCATATTAGCGATTCCATCCTTCAAGTTGCACTTCCACTTATTCTTAACCCTCTGGACCCGGTCGTAAAGGCACAACATAATATTTGCTTCCGAATCATCATTGTCCTCATCAGAATTGATCTCATCGTCGTCTGGATCGTCCAGGTCGGAATTTATCTCGTCAGAGTCAATTCCCAAGTCAGAACCTAGATCTGACTGATCGTCTTCTCTTTCATCATCATCATCGTCTCCATTGTCCACAACATTAACTGCAGTTCCATCGACTTGTGGAAGCTTCGTCATTTTGGCCATTTTGGCCTTTTTTCGCCGCTGTTTTAAAGCTAGACGTCGTATCTTCTTTACTGTATTTTCTGAAACATCCTCAAAGCTCACCTCTATCTCTATGGCACCGTCAGACTGTCCTATTCTTGATGGTCCACCAGGTAGAGCAATACTACCTACTCCAATATCCTCTTCCGGCTTCCGTAACGTCGTAGGTAAAGCAAGATCGGACTGCGGAAGATGTAACCCCTGAATATGTACACCGGAGTCACCTTCGATCCCTGAAGGCCCAAACGACTCCTGGTATACATGAGAGCCCAATAAAACATCATCTCCGCCTACTCCACCCCCATTCTGTATTCCATATTCTTCCTCCTTCTTAGTATCCCATGTAAATGCCGCTACTCCAGACTGTGACAACTTCTCTCTCCATATCCTTCTGAGGTCCATCAATGTCTGTTCATCAATTCCCCCATCTTCAAAGTCTTGTCTTGAGTCTTGGATCACATCATCGATTATTCGCTCATAAATCTCCCCCTACAATCACTCCGTTAGTATTGAAACTTTCATTACTAAAATCATAAGCATGAAAAGGTCACTTACACATTCCTTGTTAGACATTGCGGTCTCCTTTTTATCACTTCACTGGTCCACCAAATACCCTCAATAAATGCACTTGGTCCTGTAACAAAGTGTCCAAAGCTGAATGTAATCGCCCTCAAAGCAAATACCTTCTCTCTGTACTTGCTTCATTTTCAATTTGTCTTGTTAAGAGCCACTATCAGAAAACCTTTTTTCTTGTTCAGGGCTTAATTTAATCCGGGTAACCCCTTGATTTGAAGGACAAACTAAACGCGTTTCACCTTTTCCTAAAAGAAAACAAAAAGACAAACAAGGGGGAGCGTATGTTACAGGTTCAAACATTGTTGTTTACGCTTCTGTAGTGGATCCATATCACCAATCTAGGAGAATTTTACTGATTAACAATATGGAAGAGAACTCAGACCGGAAAGGCAGTACCGAAGTGGTGTCTCCTGCGAAGGCCCAAACCACAGCTCCAAGCGGATTCAGAAGGATTCTTCACGGCTTGACATACAAACACGAAACACGAAATCCTTCAAACGCCAGAAAGTCCCTTTCTCCCCAGAAGTCTGAGGCCATGGTGTCTTGTGCAAGGGCCCCTTTGACAACCATAAAGGATACGTCTAACACGATGACTGTTTCTGCGTCGTTTTTGAAGGAGGCTAAACAGGATCTTACTGAGGCTTTAGAGAAAGTTGACAAAGAAAATGGAGTTGATGTAGATAAAGACACCGCTGAAGAAGAAAATGCAAGTAGGGTCATAGAACTAGAAGCCGAGATTGCTACACCATTGAAGAAACCAGAGGACGGCGAGATCCAATCTTCACCTGTTGGTTCTCACCAGAAACGAATCCGGACAAAAAGACAGTCGGACACACCTGCTTCTAGTATCAAAAATAAAAGAGCACATATGTCTGTTGATGCAGAAGAGTCGTTTCAAACTCCTCTTCGTGAACCTGAAAACAAAACCACGCCACTAAGAGAGCATCACAGCAGGCTAATGGACGATGCTGATATCGATCTGAATGAGCCAGCAAAGGGAAATTCAGCAATTGATCCTATAAACAGCCCACTTGCAAATGTCAGCCAAGGTCTGCTGACAGAAGAGAAGATTGACGGAGAGACTGAAGTGATTAATGGGCTCAAGCAAAGCAGGATATCCAGAAGCACAATCCACGATATTTCTGCTATAGCAGCAAATTCATCTCTAGACCACCCAGATGGTGATGATTTGGCTTCTGAAGGCGAAAAGATGTCTCCGATTAAATTACCCAAATCGGGATCTTCCTTGGACATCTTTAGTGCTCTTGCTGATAAGGAGGATGTGGCTGACAGTAATCAAGATGTTTGTGAAGACAATGGCGATGTTGCAGTTTTTACATATTCTCAGGTTGAGGACATAAAAGCTAAGTTTGAGTCAAGCGTGACAAACCTAAGTGCTTTAGTGAAGGATAAGATGTTCTCTTTGAACGAACTCCGAGAACAGTTGCATACAGAGCATGCTGAAAACTCAAGATTAGCTGCACACCTACAAGAGTTGGAAACCGAAAACGACAAAGTTGCCAGTCTAAATGGGTCACTGAAGATTGAGTTGGCATCCTCTAAGCAACTTTGTACAAAGTTGAATAGGTCGATCGCATCGTCAAGTTCAAAATTAAAGCTGGTTGAGTCTAAACTAGCAAGATTCAGACAGCTCTATAAAGAGTTGATGACCGCTGCTAGAAAGTTCGAGACTGATCTTCAAAGTAAAGATGTTGTCTTAGGGGATTTGCATAAGAGACTTGCAACTCTTGTCGAGGAGAAATCACAGGTGGATGCCGTACGAACTGAGTTGAAGTCTTTGCTTGAGTCCAAAGATAATGAGTATGAGACACTTCTTTTAGAGAAGAACGCCCTACAGGAGAAGATGACCCAAATTGGGAAATCTGCTGAAGAATCGTCGAAAAAAGCTGAACTACTCTCTGAACAAATGAAATCATTGGAGCAGCAATTGGTTGAGAAGGAGAAGGAGAACGCCGGGCTATCAAAAACTGTCAGCGATAATGGGATTAAACTCGAGTCATTAGAACTTGATCTCCGCCAATCTGAGGAGAAACTCATGGTTTATCAGAGCGAACTCAAGAAAAGTGTGGACAAAGTCATCTCATTGGAAGTGGAACTTGGAGATCTTCAAGCTAAGGTTGGATTACTGGTCAAAGAGAATCAGCAATTGAAGCAGTCTCAGCCAAAGGAGAAGGATAATCAAAAGCTGGAGGCCATTAAACAAGAAAATGAGACCCTGAAGATACAAAATGAAGAATTGCAGAAACAAGTGTCAAGCTTAAGAATCGATGGTCCAGGAAAAGATCAGGGATTGAACGAGCAGAGCCAGCAACTCAAAAAGCAGATAAGCGTACTAGAGAGCTCACTCAAGGAGGCGAATGCGAAAATAGACGATAATGACAAAGCACTTGAGCAGCAACTGGAGAAACTTGCCCAAGACTTGTATCTACAATATTCCGCTAAGCATGAACAGAAGGTGGCCATTCTAAAGAAAGGATACGAGATGAAGTGGCTCAACAAATACAAGAAGCTATCGAAGGATAATGAACAAATGAAGAGCGAATTGGAAAACTTCAAGAGAAAGCTCGAGATTGAGAATAATGAGAAGAAGCAATTGGTGAAACTTTGGGAAGAGTATGTCTCATTAGAAAATAATGAAAAGGCAAGCAAGCTGCCTGACTTCATTAAAAAACAGGACGACTCCTAGATACATATTTCACATTACTGTACACGCTTTATATGCTTAATTCCATGGTGCAATACGGTATTCCGTACACAAGTATATGTCTTTATATTAAGGGATATTGTTTGGGCTCGTTTTGTTTCATAATTTTTTTCTTGTGAATAAATAAAGGAAACAGAGCTAGTGTACGCGTAAGTCTTTTGTTTAGATTGTTATATAGTTTGAAGGCTGCATTGGAGTATAATGGCAGCTGAGGGGCCAAATACAGTACAATAGTCAAACAAGCGATTGAAACACCATCCGACTGGCTCAATTATTGTTGTGTAAGACATTCTATAAGCGATAAACACAACACAACATGGACTTGATGTCAACTTCGAGTAACATAAAGTCTTCTGGAGTGGACAGCCTTGTATCTACGTCTGATGCTATGGATGATACTTATCATTATGACGTTGTCAATGAATATTCGACAGAAGACACTCTTGACCTTGGGGAAGATGACTCAAGGAATATAAGGGAGAAACTTCAGCTTGAGAACGATGGACTCAAATTAAAAATCAAAGAGCTGACTGCTTTGTTGGATGCAAAAGACTCTCAAATCAAAACACTCGAAGTTAAAGTCGATGATTTGAAACAGGAACAGGAACAAAAGCCTCATGATACTAATGGAAGATCCTACAATTTAGTGTTGAATCCTCTAGCCTCTCCCTTAGAGCAACAACAATCACTTGATAGGTCTACTTCTAAATCACCGTCTCCAACTTCGCCTTCTATCGATCTCCCGGAGAGAAGTGAAAGAAGAGTGATATTGAGAGATTCGGTGGCCTCACACTCATCTTCTACATACTCTGCCAATTTCTCTCCGACTAGAGCTCGTTCTCCAGGAACCTCCAATACGTTATCACCAACTCCGAGAGAAGAGAAAGAAGATTCTTCAACTCCACAATTAATGACACAAGATATGACTTTGGGTTCTTCTCCTCGGAAAAGTTCTCCAAAAAAGCAAAGATTCCTGTTCAAAAGCACGCCTCTTTCTCCATTACGGAATTCTTATAGAGTTGATGGGACAACCGAAGACAATGATGCTGAAGATCATTTTATTTTCAATAACGATAATAGCAGCTCCGCATCTGTTATTAACAAAGATATTAATATCTTGTTGGATAAACCTTCTATCAAATTAGAAAATAGTGGCTCGGAAACTTATAGCTCAAGCGCTGCTGAATCAACCGAACAGCTGGCAGGCCTTAACATAAAGAATCTTCCAGTCACAAAGGACAATACTGCAAAAATCAATTTTAGCCCTGTACCATCTATTCCATCATCTGTTTTCAGCAAAGCTCATACATCGAGCCCCTCCCCTACTCGTTCTTCCACACGAACTCCGCGTCCGGATATGATATTACCTGCAACAGTTTCTCTTCGACCTACTACCAATGATCCATACCCTCTTGGATCTCCTATTCAGAACAGACGCCAAGTTCAGTCACCGCAAAGTTATAGAAGCAACCAGATGGAAGTGCATACTGAAAACAGTCGATTTCCTTCCGATGCATCTCAATTCGACTACCTCTCGAATTCTTTCGACACTACTGTGATCAGTGTAAATACATGTGTGGATGCTCAGTCTCTTGTTGAAAAGAGGGACGACTTTTTCATTACCTTTATGGTCAACTCAAGTGAAAGAGACGGTCAATTGATTCCATTATATTTAGTGAAACAGCCGTATTCTAAATTCCTAAAGTTCGACTTTGATATGAGAGGCCACGGGCTAGTGGACCTTCCCTTCTTGCCTGACAAGAGTGCATTTCTCAAGATAGACCCAATTGTTTGGGACACTCAAAAGTCCATTATCCGAATGTATGTTTCAGAACTGTACAGACTAATGAGGTCACACAAAGGGACAGACGTTTGGGGTATTTTCAAACTTTTCTTCATACCTGACGATACTTATGATATGTCTAGAAGAGAAGGTACATTCTTAGCCATGGGATCCAAGAATTTGAAGAAGACATTTAAGTTGACTAGATTAACTTACGACACAATTGAAAGACTGTTAACATTATATGATGTGGGATCAAAAACTGTGGAGGTATTGCATATCAACGATATAACGATCACCAGAGAGAACCAAGTTCTAGATATTGGAAGAAAAAAGAAGAAATCACTGAGGGCAAGCCGACGTTCAATACTATATGCAGAGTCTGCTCAAGATGCCATTGAGTGGTTGAAGTTGATTGCTGGTGATCAGACTGTTGAGAGTGATCAAATTTCTGTGTCTTCGTCACCTAACGCTGGTCATTCCATTGCATCCGATTATTTGAGCACTGCTCCCTCTACTCCTTCTCATATTGAGACTGTTTCTCCTTCTCCATCTGCTTCAGAAAACAAATGGTTTGGTCTCCGACGGGCACGTGATCAACAACCTCCAACAAGCTCTACGATATCTACACTCAACAGTGATGTTTTGGAGTTTAAAGCAATGCCATATTCTGGAACAATGACATCACTAGGGTCTCCCCAAGCTTCTACATTTACTTCATCAGCACCAATGTCTGCACCTGTTTTCCAGAAAGTTGATACGGAGCAGAAATATTTTGGCTCCAGTCTAGAGGAGTCGTACCAAAAATGTCCTGGTCATACTATCTATGGTAAACAAGTACCATCATTGATCTTTCGATGCATAAGTTATCTCATAGACCAAAACGCTGTTCATAGCGAAGGAATTTTTAGACTGAATGGAATGATGGCAGAGGTGAACAGAATCCAGGAGATTTTCAATGATCAATACGATTGTGATTTCAATGGACTGCCAAACCTCCCCGATGTGCATTCAGTTGCAACTTTACTGAAGCGATACTTACGGACTCTTCGCATCACTGTGATTCCTGAGTTAGAAGCTAAAGAGTTAGTCTCACTGACGTTGTCTACAGACTACTATTCCACAGGCCCTCAAGTGAAGAACATTTTGCGAAATTTACCTACAATGAACTTCGATGTATTATATTCAGTGTTTCGATACTTCCGTGAGGTGTTGAAATACAAGGAGCTGAATAAAATGAGTGTTGGAGCACTCAGTGTGTTGATGGCTCCAAATCTGACACCTTTCGATGGAGCACGTGAAATCTCTTCCGAAATACTTATCAACTATGATTATTACTTTGAGAATGGTCCTCTTCTGTATACAGAAGCCGACAGGGCCCGTATATAACGATGCCAATGGCAGAATACAACTTGTTTTATTCAACCTGGCCCCCCTTTTTGGAGAAGACTGCACAGCCACGCTTAAAATACCTTTCGTGCCAGAGTCAAAAAAATAATTATTCAATTTCTAGAGGAAATGATAATTAACAGGAACAGTTATCTACAATTGCCAATTCGCTTCATATTCAAATAGGCTTTGTCCTTGTCAAACCGGCCCATCTACAGTTGTTATAAGACATATACTGAACATGGACACACAAATTGTTGGAATCCTCGGAGGAGGACAACTAGGAAGAATGATGGTTGAAGCCGCTCATAGGCTAAACATCAAAACTGTGATCCTTGAGAGCGGTGACCAGGCTCCAGCAAAACAAATCAACTCGTTAGATAAACACGTTGACGGTTCTTTCACGGATCCGAAAGCGATTGCCGAGCTGGCCAGTCGCTGTGACGTTCTCACTGTTGAGATTGAACATGTCGATGCTGACGCATTAGCGGCCATACAAAAGGAGACAAATGTCAAGATATATCCCCTTCCAGAAACCATTGCGCTTATAAAGGACAAGTATCTTCAGAAAGAACATTTAATTTCACATGGGGTGGCAGTTGCGAACTCTGTGAGTATAGAGAGTACCGAGCAGTCTTTGGAGAAGGTTGGTGACAACTTTGGATATCCGTATATGTTGAAATCGAGAACTTTGGCTTATGATGGAAGGGGAAACTTTGTAGTGTCAAGCAAATCTGACATTAAGGAAGCACTGAAAGTTTTATCCGACAGACCTCTATATGCTGAGAAGTGGGCCCCTTTTGTTAAGGAGCTCGCTGTTATGGTTGTCAGATCAATTGATGGGTCTATACACTCTTACCCTACAGTAGAGACTATTCATAGGGACAACATATGCGATACTGTGTTTGCACCTGCAAGAGTGAGCGATAGTGTTCGCCAGAAGGCTCAGATATTAGCCCACAAGACTGTGGAATCATTTCCTGGTGGTGGAATTTTTGGGGTTGAGATGTTTCTTCTTGAAGATGGCGAGCTTTTAGTCAATGAGATAGCTCCTAGACCACACAATTCAGGCCACTATACAATTGATGCATGTGTAACGTCGCAATTTGAAGCACACATTCGGGCAATCACAGGTTTGCCTATGCCAAAAGGGTTCACCTGCTTCTCAACACCAACTACTAATGCCATTATGTTGAATGTCTTGGGTGATAAGGAACCTAACGGAGAGCTTCACTTATGCAAACGAGCTCTGGAAACACCTCATGCTTCGGTATACTTATACGGAAAGTCTACTAGACCTGGGAGAAAGATGGGACACATAAACATTGTGTCTGGATCCATGTCTGACTGTGAAAGCAGACTAGCTTATATTAAAGGAGAACTGGATGAGGTTAATACTACAGAAGACACAAATACTGTGGGTCCACTTGTCGGAGTGATTATGGGCTCTGATTCTGATCTTCCTGTGATGTCTCTTGGATGCAATATATTAAAACAATTTGGGGTTCCTTTCGAGGTTACTATTGTTTCTGCACACAGAACACCGCAGAGAATGACCGAGTATGCTATAACTGCTGCGCAAAGAGGACTCAAATGTATTATTGCTGGTGCTGGAGGTGCTGCTCATTTACCAGGAATGGTTGCAGCTATGACTCCTTTACCTGTGATTGGTGTACCTGTGAAAGGTTCTACACTTGACGGTGTCGACTCCCTTCATTCCATTGTACAGATGCCCAGAGGAGTTCCTGTTGCTACTGTTGCGATCAACAATTCCACCAATGCTGCTCTTCTGGCTATACGACTTCTAGGCGCCTTTGATGCCAAGTGGTTCTCCGCTATGGATGCCTATATGAGCCGTATGGAGTCTGAAGTCTTACAGAAGGCTGCGAAGCTTGAGAAAGATGGATACGAAGAGTATTTGGCCGGCTACAAGAAATGAGTATGTTTCTGACAACTTGAGATCGTAGTTTCAAATAGCGTTTAGCACTTCAGACGTACAATATACTTGCTAGACGGAACACAACCATTGTCGTTGGGGTATGTTGAAGAGTATAAGATCTTTCAGGGACGATCTGCCTTGCCACAGTGGAGTGAATATGTATATTACAGCTATGAGCAACCGTGCCGTATCATACTGCATCTAGGCCCAAGAGCCACGCGTAGTCGTTGATCCCGAATCTCTCCAGTAGCCCTGATAGACACAGACGACGGGGTCTGCTGGATTATCGATAAATACTTGCCTCGCTACATTTTTGACACTTATCACACACCGCTTCTGCGTGTATTTTCTCCTCCTCTTTCTACACCTGCTGCACGCAGTTCCTACGCTTGATGATCTTTGTCGTTCTTTACTGTGTGAAGGAGCCCAACAGCCAAGTATCAGGCCCGGCTTGGCTGGTGCTCCAGAAGATGGCTTCTGATAAGTTTTATCTTTTTCAAAAGAAAAAATTATAAAGCAGAAGACGAAGTTCGTCTTCAGCCTCAGTTACCGGTGATCTCTACCGATAGTTCTAATAATCGGTTGCTTGCCTGAAACAGTCCACTCTAGTAATGAGAAGGCATATACACAGGGCTGTCTCGCGAAGACCGGTTCTTTGCAGCGTTTTCAGGTCCCATTTTGGACTCTATTCTCCTAATGGTACCAGGTTTTCTTCCACGGTAGATATACCAGATAACGTTCCAACAGTGGCTGAAAACGCACAATGGCTCGATAGCTTGAACAATGAACAGACAAACAATGAGAATACATGGGAAGATCTTGATCATGTTCCCAAATCAACGTGGGAGCTGGTTGATACACCTGTGACTAATATTCATCTCAAACCCTCTGTTCCTGGCAAGCAGAAGTATTCTATAGCCGGATCACCAGACAGCTCGAAGTCGCCGGTTTCAGAGTCATACTTTACGATAGAGACCCCCGTGTCTGAGTACTCTGTGATATCGTCTCCTTATTCCGGCCTGACTGCAAGAAAAAGACCCAAAGCTGATGGAAACCAGCCGTTTTCCGATCTCAGAGTGGTTCGTATTCGATCGGGAGCCGGTGGGGACGGAACTGTATCGTTCTTCAGGGATGCAAGTATAGCTACAGGTCCCGCAGATGGAGGAGACGGAGGAAATGGAGGAGACGTTTACGTAGTGGCTGTAGACGATTTCAACTCTTTACATGGGATAAAAAGCAGGTACAATGCTTCCGATGGAGCATCAGGACAATCTGGCCAGCTAGACGGAAAGAAGGGAAAAGACGTCTACATAACCGTTCCGGTTGGAACAACAATCAAGTGGTGTCCAGATCCGAAACAAATTCGCTCTCTGGCGCAAGAAAATGACGATAAAGTGTTTCATATAAAGGCGGTGGGAGAAACATCACACTCAACAGTCCCACGATTCATCCAACTCTTCAGAGAATGTTACGAGGTCGGGAAAGGGTGGCTTTTCAAAGACAAAAGTGAAGAGTATCATCTGGAAAGAGACTACTTTGTCAACTTGAATGAAAAGGTGAAAGGATTCGATCGTCAGAGACGAATGGATGAGTTAAACACTGATCTATTCCCTATACAGGGAATCGACTTAGCAGAACCAAGTACGGCACCCGTGCTTCTGTTAAGGGGAGGCCGAGGTGGTATGGGAAATATGCACTTTCTCACCTCCGAAATCCGCAACCCTCGTTTTGCTAAAGCTGGCAGACAGGGATTGGAGGAGAGTTTTATATTTGAGCTCAAGCTGCTGGCAGATCTAGGACTTGTAGGTCTGCCAAATGCCGGCAAATCCACACTTCTGAGAGCTATATCCAACGCAAGGCCTAGAGTAGGCCACTGGGAATTCACAACTCTTCAGCCAACAATTGGAACCATTCCTCTACGAATAGACCAACCTCCTTTCACTGTTGCAGATATCCCTGGTATTATTTCGGGGGCCGCCGATAATAAAGGAATGGGCCTGAGTTTCTTGAGACATGTCGAAAGGTCTGGTGGCCTAGTCTTTGTCATTTCTCTTGGTGCAGAAGACCCGATCGCGGACCTGGAAATCCTCTTGAAAGAGATGGGTGAAGATCGGCTCAATGGCAAAAACATATTGATCGTGGCCACCAAGGCGGATATAGATGGGTCACAACAAAAATACTATCCTCTTAAAGAGTACGTCAACAATCGAAAGTGGAAGTCTGTTCCTTGTTGTGCTATGAACAAAGAAAATATCGAAACAGTTATAGAACTGATGGCTGAGTGCTCCGGAAAGATTGAAAGCCAATAGTTTTTCCTTCTATCGGCACTTGTATATATTAATCACTGTTGGTCTTGAGGCAAACACGCAGCTCGTCATACAATATTAGAAGAGCCGGTGTATCAACTTCACCATAATATCTTAAGGCTTCTAATAAATCATTCAACTTCAGATGATATTTCTCATCGTAGTCCATTAAAGCATAATTGATCTTTTCCAATCTATGGCGGTTCTTCTCAGGGTCAAAACCAGAACTGGCACCTAGTCTAGATTTGTTTTCCAGGAACAATTGTTCATCCATAAGAATCAGCGTTTTCCTAAGCGAGATCAAAAAGTTATGATATAACATTATGATGGCAAACAGCTGATTCAGAATCTGGGAAAGTCTGGTTTTTGTCATAAGAGATTCCGCAAGGATCGTACTCAAAAAGAGCTTGATTTCTGTAAAAACATCTTCCAGGTTCACCGAAGTATTATCTTCAAAGACTTTAAACACCCCCTGAACTTGTTTCCAGTTCTTGTTAATGACCGAGAAGTTGATATACAGAGAGTGAATCCTGATGAAGTCCATCATTTTGCTATGCAAAACTCTGGATCTTCGAATCCACTTTCGAAGTGAAGGGTCTTGAAATCGATGAACCCAGTATCTTTGGATCGTGATAGTTTTCCAGGAAGACTCAAGGGATCTTTCAACGAACCTCAGGTAGCATAAATTTCTAAACATGAGCTGATATTCAAACACTTGCGACTTGGTTATTATCAGATTCAAAGGAAACGGCACCTCAATGTCAAGAGCAAAAAACAAAAGCGAGTATTGGTCTATTTTTGTGTTAGTGCCGAGTATATGTTTTGGATGGTTGTTTGCCTCTATTGTGGAGTTCAGAAGATCTTTTAAAGTTTCGAAATTCGTAGAGGAAAGGACCTGCTCTGCATCAGTGGGGCGCGCTTTCAGTATCATGGATAATTCATCTGCTAGACTTGACTGAAGAATAACAAGATTGATCAAATTGAAAATTATCCGTCTACTTTGTAAGTGAGGAGAGTTTGGCGTTATTGTGTCGTCTTTACCAAAACATACCTGGAATTGCTTGGTAAGCCCATTCAATGAAACATTATCCTTTGGAATTTTCAACTCTGCAGTACTCAAAGTAAGAAAATGATTGAAATCATGCGTGTTGGTGAGTAGAAAATACTTGTTTAGACCTTCCAAAAACTCTTGTAAGTGGTAGCCATTAAAAAGAAGTTTTGTAATGCATGTATTGGCACGAAGATAGCATTCATTTATATGAATGAGCAACCCAGTGTCTTGTAACGTCTCTATTTTTTTAGATGGTTTGCAAAATGACTCAGGATCCACACCGCACTCTCTCAGCACATTGAAGTACTTACCGGTTAAAATAATGTCCTTTTGGACACTTTTGGATTTGAATTGTTTGAGTAAGCATTCTCTTCTGACGCTGAATTTGTCAGCCCAGTGAGATTCCGTAAGATCTGACTTATCACCAGAGCCCACAGTTTGGTTTATGAAAAACTCATCGTATGGATCATTTAAGACACCAGCGTTTAGCCAGAGATTGAGCATGTCGACATAGCTCCTTGATACATTGTTAAACAATGACAGCAGAAATTCGTGAGAATTATGATCTCCTTTGTAGCTGTCGATAATTTGCTGGATCATATTCAAAACCATACCCCCCTTGACAAAACGACTATTGGCAGAATCTGAAGATATACCGTCAATGTCACCACTGTAATAATCATCCTTTAGAGATTTCAATACATTTTCAAAACGCATTCTATTAAAATCCAAATTGTTGTTTCTTCTCTCGTTTTCATGAACTACACTGCGGATGATTTCGTATAAATGAGAGACCTTCCAAGCAACCTTCTCTGTCAGATCATGTTCCATCAGAGTAAGTGAATAGTTGGAATTGGTGTAAAACTGGCGCTCAATATCCACAATGAATGAATCGTATTCACTAATGACACGTCGTATTTCATAACAGAGCGACTGTATAATCTGTCCATATATTATGTTGTCATAAGATTCAGCAAACGATTGCAATGCAACGTAGTACTTGCCCAGTTTGTTGATTCTCTTTGCAATGTCCTTCAATCCGGTGTCCAAATGTTTATTTATAAGGTAATCAGGGCCGACGATCCTATGAGATGGGTCGTCGATGTTGAACGCCTCTGAGTATCTAATATATTGTCCCTCTAAGCCAACTAAAACATATAACAAGTCCTGCACTATTATGGCTTCCTGCTCTCTCAAAGATGTCACCTTATCAATCGGAAACCGTTTCGGTCTTTGGATTCCTCCACTGTTGGAGAACGTTGGCTGATATTTGACACATCGCGATACAATCTGCAATGATCCCGTTTGAGGAAGCAGCGTGAGCGTGTCCATTTGGGAATGCTTTAGAAGTTAAAACGCTTGTTAGTATCCAAAAAAGCCCACACGTATTCACCAAGCGTCTCTTACCATAACAAAGTGCGTGTTGCAAGTATTAAGCTACTCGTAGTGCTATAGCAGACGTGCTTGTTTAAAAGAGGGAAATCGTTTAAATTGTAAACAAAAAAACTACCTATTTTGTGTTTTCTATAGAGGTAAAAATCAAGACGCGAATTTAATGCGCCACACACTAGCCACGCCAACCATCATGATGGGACTAGCGATGTAAGATGATTCTACTCAGAGGTCATGACAGCATAGTCTCCATCAAACCAACTTGACTTAAGTACCCACTTCTTTATCTTCCACAAACCAGTTTCTTCGTCCTTTACACAATCCACGAAGTAAAGTCCTCCGGTTAAAAAGTGAGACTCAGGAGGGTTTAAGCCTCGGCTCGATTTGTAATGCTGGGCTAAAGCTGAAGCAGTGAGATGTGCTTCTGAACCTGATGGACCGATATCTACTCTAAAATTGGTTAAAAAGTGCGTGGTATTTAGTTTTGACACACGGTCGAAGCACTCCAAATGAATCGAGTCCAAGCCGTTCATTGTGTGACCGTTAAGTTCCATCACAGAATCATTCGTGAAGGCAGAATCAAATAGCTTGACGTCATCAGCGTCAATACCAAGAACACACCTGTACAGAGCATCACAAACTGCTTCTCTTGTGGTTAATGCTGCAAGAGATACTTTTAAAGACATATTTGGCATATTGTTGAAGAAAATGCCAAGAGATTGATCTCCTGAAAAGGTGGAAGCAAATCTACGGAGATTTAAATTGGAGATACGGACATAACTGGCGGATTTAAAAAATTAGCTCCCAGTATACGCTCCAACAGTTCACGAAGCGCAACAATTCAATCTATCGTTATCATGATTTTGACCCATTATGGCGTGGCCCAATATCATTTATAGAGCAAGGTTCTGTTTTATCTAATCAAGTGGAAGTATTCATAATCTTTCAAGAAAACAGTCCTACGCTGAGAATTCAATAACAATAGCCATTAGCGTATTTTGGTAAGGCCTATCTGGTGTCTACAATGTCTATGGTGGTTATAAATGAAGTCATAGGTCTTGATCAGTAAATAATTATTGAAGAGGTAATCCATCCGGCTATATCAGTTACTAGTTTCAAATCAAACCATATCTAGAGAAGTACACAGCCCTGTAAAAAATAATTTCATACAAAAAATTTTCACATAGTGTAGATGTATCTTAAAAGACAATAAAGAAGAGTCTGACAGCTTTAGTGGACAATACAAGGGCTCTGAAACGATAACTGACGCAAGAAAATGGTGAAACGGAGAAGAGCAGCAATTCTTCCTACGAATATTGCACTCCTCCAAAACTTGGTTCGTAGAGATCCAGGTGCTTATCATGAAGAGTTCCTTCAGCAATATGCGCATTACGGATCGCTGAGAGATATCTTTTTGCTTAATCCGTCTGCTCATGAAGGCGAAGAGTTTGCGGAGCTAATTGGGTTTGTATCTGCGGTTTGTTCATGCTATCCTTCAGACACTGCACAGTTTCCAGAAGAGTTGAAAAACATTTTGAGCAACAATCACAAGGATCTCTCCCCCGATCTCAGAGAGAAGATAATTCAGTGTTTGGTGATGTTAAGAAACAAGGATATTATCAGTCCAGAGTTCTTAATACAAACTATCTTTCCTTTGCTTTCCGAGTACAGCTCAGGTAATGTTGATTCTACAGGATTACACGGAAAGGTGCTCAGAAAACAGGTTTACGGAACTCTTGTCTCTTTATTAAAGTCATGCAACACAGGGTCAAAGAACCAGAAGTTGAATCGATCTACACAGGCACTATTGTTTAATTTATTAGAACAGAAAGACGGTAATGGACTATGGGCTACAAAATTGACGAGGGAGCTCTGGAGAAGGGGTATTTGGGATGATTCTAGAACAGTAGAAATAATGACGCAAGCGTCTCTTCATCCTGAGGTGAAAGTGGTCATTTCTGGTGTCAAGTTCTTTTTAGGTGCTGATAAAGAAAGAGAAGAAATGTTTGAAGAAGACTCGAGTGATGAAGATGGTGTAAGCGCTAATGCTTTGAGACACAAGATGCAAGTGAATAAGAAAAGTTCCCGTAGGGGAAAAAAGCTTGAGGCTGCAATCAAACAGGTCAAGAAGAAAAACGCTTCCAAAGGCTCAAACACCTACCTTAATTTTTCTGCTATACACTTGTTACGAGACCCACAGCAGTTTGCAGAAGATCTATTCGAAAAGCATCTCTCCGGCAAGAGCTCCAACAGGTTTGATTTGGATCAGAAGATTGCTATTATGAATCTAATTTCCAGACTTGTAGGGGCTCATAAGCTAACAGTTTTAGGAATTTACTCATTTTTCCTAAAATACCTTGTTCCTAAGCAGATTAATGTTACAAAAATAATGGCAGCAGCTGCACAGGCTACCCATGATCTTGTTCCTCCAGAAACTATCAACATGGTGATTCGCAAGATAGCGGACGAGTTTGTTTCAGACGGAGTGGCCGCCGAAGTTGCTGCAGCAGGTATCAACACAATTAGAGAGATTCTGACCAGAAACCCTGCAGCTATTGATGAACCGTTACTTCAGGACCTAACAGAGTATAAAAGTTCGAAAGATAAAGCGGTCGTGAACGCAGCCAGATCCTTAATTGCATTATACAGAGAGGTTTCGCCCGAGATGCTCTCAAGAAAAGATCGTGGTAAAACAGCCACCATGGATCTAATTCACGAGCACTCAAAAGGAGTTCGTAAGTTCGGAGATAGCGACAGCAATGTTGAAGGGATTCCCGGATTGGGACTTCTTGCAAAGTGGAAAATGGAACAGAAACTGCTTGGCAAAGAGACAGAGGCAGACTGGGATGAGCAAGAGGGCGAAGTTAGTGACGTGGAGGGGGATTGGATAGATGTTAAAAGTGATGGAGAGATTGAAATCAGTGAAGATGAAAATGATCAGGCAGAGCGTGCAAAGAATTTACCAAAGGGAATCAAGAAGAAGTACTTGAAATACATGCAGCAGTCCAAAAAGAAGAGACTTATCGAAGAAGGAGATTCGGACTTGGATATATCCGATGACGAGGTCACTGGGCCCTTGAAAAGTAAAAGAATGCGATTAGAGAACGAACAGCATCAGAAGGAAGCCAATGAAAAGGCAATTCAAGAGACGTTTTCGAGTGTATTGACACCAGCCGACTTTGCAAAGCTAAAGGAGCTCAACCAGGAAGCCGGCGTGGAAAAGCTCATGGGGATAAAATACAAGCATGACGATGAAGTGGATTCCACCTCTTTGGTAGGAAAAGTGAAATACAAGCAATCCAAGGAGGAGAGATTAGAGCATGTCAAAGAAGGCAGAGAGGATAGAGAGAAGTTTAGCTCTAGAAAAGGTAAAAGAGACGCTCCTCATTCTACCACCAACAAGGAGAAACAACGTAAAAAGAACTTTGTTATGATGATTCACAAAAAGGCTGTCCAGGGTAAACAAAAGCTCAGTTTGCGGGATAGACAAAAGATTCTTAGAGATCATGTTGATCGCCAGAAAAAGGGTAAATAAATAAGTCAACTACTCTTATTGAGCTTTCTCCTTCTAAGCGCTTTACGTTCACCAAACTTATCCCTTTGCATCTCTGTTCTGGCCTCAATCTTGGCTTTTGAAGTTAATCTCAAAGACTTCTTTATAATCTTGTTATCAGAAACATTATGGTATTCCTCCAGCTTCTTTCCGATACGTTGTTCGATAGCCAATACTCTTTTGAGATCGTTTGGAGTTATGAATGATAATGAATCACCTTTTCTACCTGCTCTTGCAGTTCTTCCGACCCTATGTATAAAATCATCCGGGTCTCTAGGAATATCGTAGTTTACCACTAATTCGACAATGGGTATATCCAAACCTCTAGACGCTAAATCAGTAGCAACTAACACTCTCGCTGCACCAGCCATAAACCTATGAAGAGAGTTAGTTCTCTCTGATTGAGGCATTTCTGAGTGTAATGAAGTCACTCGTATCTCTAAATGTCTAAGTACTCTTCTGAGAGTCTCCGCTGTTTCCGATCTATTCACAAACACTATTGCAGAGGAGTCTTTATAGTCATCATTGGTCAAAATATTATGTAAAAAGGCTTCTTTGACAAGAGCAGGCGTGAGAACATATCCGAGATATAATTGAGTTGGAATTGTAACATCGTCCACTTTGTCCAATTCATGCAAAAAGACAGGTTCCTTTCCTTGTGTGACAGGTCTCTCCTTGAGCGACCTCACCGCATCGGTGACTGTAGCTGTAAACAATAACGTCTGTCTTTTGGAAGATTCAGGAAGTGCTCCTAAACATGTTGAAAGCTCTTCAGTGAAGGACTCAGTAAGGAGCCTATCGGCTTCATCGAGTACCACAAATTTGACTCTCTTCAATCCTCGACACTCATCCGGTTGCTCTTGAATGATGTGCGCGAGTCTTCCAGGAGTAGCCACTAAGATGTGAGGATTCTCTTTCACTTTATTAACCTGTTCAACAAACGATTCCCCTCCTATTATCGGGCTTACTTTGAGGTTAACTGCGGCACCTAAAGCAGCAAATTGATCGGCAATCTGCATTGCTAATTCTCTAGTAGGAGTCAGCACAACACCAAAAATGCCACTCGGATCCTCCGACCACTTGGATATCATAGGAGCTGCAAATGTAAGAGTCTTTCCAGATCCTGTTTTAGCCCCACCAATGCAATCACGGCCTTTGAGTACTTCTGGGATACATGCACTTTGAATTTTGGTTGGGGTTACAATTTGTACAGCAGCTAATGCTTCACACATCCAATTTGGCAGCCCCAAATCAGCAAAGCCTCCCATTTTGTTAATTTGAGAGATGTAGCCTAATAGATGCAGACAGATCTCAGCTCTTGTTACTGGTATAGATAGACTTATAACATAGTATAGAGCTATCCATGCCCTTAGTAGAATAAACTCAAAAAAATAAAAAAATCTCAGCCTTGATGACACGTTTGGTAGGTTGACAGAAGAATTTTTATCTGAAAAGAACAAATCTGTTGATTTGGAGGAGAAGACAATCTAGAGGGAGAATCTTTTAATGGATACTGACAAGTGGTCAGCCAGCCAGAGTTTCGTATAACCTGCTTCAATCGAAGCAGACAAAGTTTATTTACTGCTCCTGAGAACTCTGCGTCACAAGTGCTCGAAAATGACTCAAAACAATGTCAAAAGCGTTATCGATCAATTTTTGATATTCCGTCCAACTGGCCAAGTCGAGTTCAACTATCAAACAGGAAAGAACTTGATCTCTATTGTGAACAGCTTTGTCCAAGACGTATTGATCTCGGAGGGAAAACTGAAGTCGGGCGAGGCGAAAGATTCTGCAAATGCTTCTGTTGAAGATGACGATGGCTTTACCTATGGTACGTATTCAAATGAGGGATATAGTGTGAAATATCTTGTTGTAAACCACTCAGACAAAAAGCTTATTCTGGTGATGGTTTATTCATCTCTTTTGAATTTGAAGGGTCCTTTTGACTTTTTGAAGTCAGTATGGACTTTGTACTCCAACAGTGACAGTCTGAGTAAATTTGAAAGTTTCTTTGAACTCAAATTGAAGGATTTGGAAGATGATAAGCCTGTAGGGGAACCAACGTTGACAACTGAATCTGTCCCCAATGCGAATGATGTGTCAGATATACCCGGTCCCAAAGAAAAGAAAAAGAAAAAGAGTTTACCAAAAGGCCAAAAGGCTTCTAGGAAGTGGAATACCGATGGATCGTTTTATGAAGATGATGGAACTGATAATAACGTGCTAGATTTTTCCTCCAAAAGCAACAAAGACGAGCCGTTGGATAGCAACGTGAAGTTGAATCAATTAGTGGGCGATAAAGAACACTTTGGCTCCAAGAATGAAACAGGCAATTTCCTTGTGAATGACCTATCTTCAGAGATGAACAAAATTCTATCTTTGAGCGAGACCAAGAGCACCAAGTCAACCAACCCGTCTTCACAATCTTTTGGGTTCTTACGAAACATCATTGGAGGCAAGACTATCTCCAAAGAAGATGTTGCAAACGTCAAAACTGCTCTATCGACACATCTTACCAAGAAGAATGTTTCTCCGGAGGTGGCTAATGCATTGATTTCGGAAATAGAGAAAGACATTGTTGGTTCTACAACTGCTAATTTCACCAGCGTTGATGAGACTGCAAGAAAATCTTTAGAGAAACAATTGGTGAAGCTTTTAACACCTAATAGTTCGATTGATTTGTTGAACGAAATACAAACCAAGAAAGCACAAAACAAAGGTCCATATGTAATCTCTCTTGTCGGTGTTAATGGTGTTGGGAAGTCAACCAACCTGTCTAAGTTAGCTTACTGGTTCTTGCAAAATGATTACCGAGTGCTGATAACAGCTTGCGATACGTTCAGATCCGGTGCTGTGGAACAACTGAGAACACATGTCAACAATCTTGAAAGGTTATCACCAAATAAAAAACAAGTGGAACTTTTTGAAGGGGGTTATGGAGGAGCAGATCTAGTAGCCAAGATAGCAACTGGTGCCATCAAATATGCTCAGAAGAATGACTTTGACATTGTTCTGCTGGATACTGCTGGAAGAAGACACAATGATTCTCATCTCATGGCTCCATTAGCTTCGTTTGCTAAAGCAGCCAACCCCGATAAAATTATCATGGTTGGAGAGGCCCTTGTAGGAACTGACTCGGTCATGCAAGCTCAAAACTTCAACAAGGCATTTGGTACCAATAGACACTTGGATTTCTTCATAATTTCGAAATGTGATACGGTTGGTGATCTTATTGGTTCTATGGTAAATATGGTTTACGCCACAGGAATTCCTATATTGTTTGTTGGAACAGGTCAGACATACACTGACATTAGAACATTGAGTGTAGATTGGGCTGTGAATACTCTCATGTCTTGATTAGACGAACTCATCTTCACTGTCAATCATGTCAAACTTGAGTGCTGCCTCTTCTGCCTGTCTATGTATTTCAGCGAGTCCGGTCAACTTTTCAATGTAACTTGAATCAGCAAGAGCTTCTACAACAAAATCCCAACCACGATCTTGGAATTGTCTCACGACAGTGGTCGAACAACCTGAACAGTATTTGAAATTCTTGGCGCTCAATTTCAATGTCTCAAAATTATGAAGGAATCCTCTCAATTGATGAGGCAGGGATCCAAGAATAGTAGTCGACTCTGTTGAGGAATGCTCAGCATATTGTTTTTTAGGGTGGTGAAGTATAGACACCATGAGCTCGACAGCAAGAGAAGAAGCCATCAACGCTATTCCTGGACGGGTAACTGTGCACATCTGATCCAAGGTTCTGTCTGTTGTGGAATCTGAAGGGGCATAAACGTCATTGCAGAAATAGCAGCCCAACCGATCTTCTTCCTGCGATTCAAGTGGGAGACTTGGATTTATACAACCGTGTCTCATCACCAGATAGCTTTCAAATCCTAATGCTGCGTTGATGACAGTTTTTCCTTGGGCATTCGCCATCACTGTCGGGAGCCATCTGGTTTCTCTGGAATCCATCAGTAAAAATATCACATCGTGTTGCCTGATAAGATCATATAATTTTTGAAAATCAGCTTTTTGACTTACCGAATCTGTGACAGGATGCCCTGCCATCGGGACCTCTATGTTAAACCCTTCAGCATCAACCAACGGGAATATTCTTTTCATTGCTTCAGCGGCTGCTTCGGCCTTTATTTTGCCACCTTCAAGACAGTCATCAAAATTGTATAATGGTTGCCGTACAGGATTACTGAAGGACACTTTCCCGTTATCAACAAACGTGATCTTCCGCACACCCCATGCTAAAAGTGCTCTACCAATATAAGAACCAAGAGTACCAGAGCCCAACAAGAGACATTTTGTGGATCTGACCATTTCGAGATCAAGTTCAGGAGCTATTCTCCACTTCATGAGTTTGAGGTTTAAGTCGATCGCTTGATCTGCAAGCTGGGTAGGATCGATTAGAGATCCTAGATTTGCTAACTTTGGTCCAAGCTTGCCGCTAGATGTTCTTTCCCATCCTAAAACCCTAGGCATTTCAGAAACCTCATTATTGCATTCAAGAGACAATGTACAACAGCTCTCGTCATGATTAAAGCAATAGATTTGAACTTTAACATGAAAATAACCATATACTGCAAGTGCAGTCAATAGATTTCTAATCAAATATGAAGGAGAACCAGGAACCGATGATGTATCTAGAAACAGTATGTTCAATTCTGCAGATTTTGGATAGTTCGATAACCGAGAAAGGGGTTCTAGTTCTCCATCTGAAGTGACCAAGGAAATCTGTTGTGAAGATTTTGTGATAATTGATTTGTCCAATTCAATCTGCGGTTTATCAAGGATAATACTCCAATCACTTTGAAGAATAGGGAACGCAAACCAATAAAAGAATTTATACTTCTTTAAGTCGGCAAATGATAGAAGGCTGAACTTGGACAACAAGCATGGGTCAGATAAAACAGACTTGTCTAGTATGCTATTGTATATCTAATCAAAATAGCCATTAGTTAGTAACACTCCGAAATAAAATATTAACTTTTAGTACGTACCTCCTCTCCTGCATTCTGAAGAAATTCCAGCTTGTTTGTGTCTTTGAACTCCTGGAACGTGTTCACGTTCACAACAGAACCGGGACAAGCAAAAAATGACTTCGGTGGCCTGTAAATGATAACTGTTAATAAGAGAACTTGCAATTCTGAAGTTGAAGAATTCTAAACTTACAAATTGGCTGCAAATGCCTCTTTGTCACCAAAACTAGAGTCATTGAGATTAATAGATGGTGTCTGATTCGCACCAAGAGTCTTGTAGTTGTAGTATCCGTATAAAGGCTGAGAGGACTGGTCAAGCTTCAATACATCAAGTTTGAGCTGTGAAAGTTTGATAAAGAATGACGAATCAACAAAGGATTGCGTAGCCGATACCTTGAGCTCAGTTGACATTTAAATAGCGTGCGATTATGCGAGTGATTGTACGGAAGGCAGTAATGCTGCTATAAATGAGAATGTGATGCTTGTAAGGCCTAAAGTGTAATATGATTTTGATTATCAACATGTTTTTGCCCCACACTAATAAACGCATTCAAAATACGCGCTTGAGACTGACTAAGATATTGTGTAAGCAAGGACAACTCGTTGGTGCACGACCATTTTTATTATAAATCAATGGCTGGAGAAACCCAAAGTAAGAAGTTGCCATTAAGAGAGAAGAGTCGTTTGAATTTAATAGGAGGATTAATAAGGCCGCATGATGTTGAGATCCGCCTTTAGACCATTAAAGACACACACACAACTTAGTGTGAAGTGTCCGAGAAGCTTTCATTTCAGCCCTGCTGCTTTGAAAGTGGAGGAAATCTCAAGTTTTTCAGATTTCAAAAACCAAGTTCTGAAAGATAAGATTTCGATAGTGGACTTCTATGCTACGTGGTGCGGACCTTGCAAAGCTGTTTCTCCTATTGTTGAGAAGTTCTCGGAGGTTTATGGGAAAGATGTGCAGTTCTATAAGGTTGATGTCGATAATGTTCAAGATGTCGCAATGGAGTATGGAGTTAATGCCATGCCTACATTTTTAGTGTTCAAAGATGGTGAGAAGGTATCCACTATTGTCGGAGCCAACCCAAGAGGGATTCAGCAGGTCCTTGAGGCAGCATCTAAAGGAGAACTTTAGGTGTAAAGTACGTTGCTTTCGATTGGAGTGGCTATGTTAATTATTTTTTAATACGTTTGTATATAATATTATGATCAATCTGCCAAATTCATTTCATCCAGTTCGTCAAGAAGTTCATCAATGTTTATATCAGGAGCATTATCTTCTTCTTCCATACTATCACCCTGCGAAGTAGCGTGTGGGTTATTAGCGGATTTATAGATGTTGATGGATTGTCTGAGTTCTTGATCTTCTTCGAGCTCTTGAAGGAACAATTCGTAGTCTCTTTCTGCTTTTTCAGCCTCTTGCCTTGCCTGTCTTGAGTCCACAATCTCTTCTGCGACGAGATCTTTATGCTCGTTAGCCATTCTTTTAAGTTTCCAGTGTCTGTTTTTAATTCTCTTTGTTGATCTAGAGTAATGTTTCTTCACCAACACAACATCTGCTAAATTATTTGTATCCAGTTTTTCAAAGAGATCAGAGTTGAAGTTGGAATTCACTAGATAATATCCCATGGCTGAATCTCCTGGATGTAATATTCCTCCAAGATGTGAACGAATGTAAAACTCTTGATCATTGACGCCCATATCACTTGCTCTTGCAACAGTAATGTCTGCCAATAACCACCTTCCACGTCTCTCATTTGTAGGCTCCACATCCAAGACAATAAACTCAACAAGCTGTGACATATCAGTCAAAGAACTAAAAGGTGCCCTCCAGTAGACAGACGGTGATAAATCCCCAATCTTCAGAGTGGTAGGATCTATGAACTGGAGAGTATTTGTGACTTTAGAGCACAACACAAACTGTGACATATCGCCCATCGATTTCGCCAATTTCTTTGGCAAAACAACAAGATCATCCTTACAGATCGGAGCGATCTCCACGGAAAACGAGAACTTATACTGTGATGTTCCAGAATGTATGTCCGAACTTATAAGTTCTTCGGATTTCTTGGACTTGACAGGAACCGTGTTGTTTAAAAAGTCGATCATCTTCGCAGCGTGGTTTCTTTGGGAATAGTAAAAGTCCAACCCATCTTTCGATTCCTTAATAGAAATGGTATCAAGGTGAGCATTATGTCTCAAAATCAGTTGTTCCAAGTACAAAAAAGTTCTCTTATGAGGAACCTTCTGTCTGATTTGAACTGCGGCACGCCAAGTGTTAGCAGTATAAGATTTAGCACAATCAGGACACTGCATTGCAATAACCACATACTCCACTTCAAACGTCTGTTGGACAATAGTATTGTTCATAGCCTCTCCCTGTATAGTCAGCTTGACCTTAATTCTTCTAGAATGTGGCTCGGTCCATATAAACGAGGCATCGATCAATCTGACCTTATTCAGACCTTTAAGTCTTTTTAAACATAATGCAAGTAGCTCTCTGCTTTCAAGCTCGGCACGGACCCATTGACTTGGTGGCTGTAAAAATCGCTCACAGTTTCTACAGAATGACAGATTAGCCTCTCGAGGAATCCCTTGAGTGATATCAACAGTTAATTTTATGCAATCATAGCACATCACCAACCCTGTAGATCCATCCATGGGAACACCACAGTTACAGCACAAAACCGTGGCTTGCGGATGGTCTCCATTTCCAACAGAGCTAAGCTGCGTATAGTTCGACATAGGGAATTTAGTAACCGTATTCTGAGACCTCCTGAACTGCTCCTTTACGCTGCTCTATACTGGCAAAGAATCGATTAATCAGCTGTATTCCTTGCTAGATATTGTTTTATAAAATAAAATTTTTTTTTTCACTATGCGGCGATTACGTCATCTATATACGGTGCAATTAATTAGTGAGCGAACTAAGTAACTTAACAAGGTGCTCTTTCAGCGTTAGACAACGGTGGAGACTGAGCAGCTGATTGCGAGATTATGGATGATGTGGAATATGTGAATAATGAGGGGACTGCAGAAGGTATTGAAAGCTTTTCTGGCGAAGGATTAGATGTTCGACCTATGGAAGATGAAGCAGAGCAACTGCTATTTAGCTTTCTACCTAATGCGGATCTGGTGATGGATAACAAGATATCTGAATCACGCGACATTTTGATGACCGAGCGAACCACCTTGAGCTGGATCAAGTTCAGCACTGTCCTGTCGTTAGCGTGTATTGCGGTGTTCTTGAACTACAGAATAGATACGACGGATGATATCGACAAAAACCCCGATAACAGGTCTGGGGCCCATAGAACGATCTATATCACTGTCATCAGCGCCGCTCTCGCGGTTTTGAGCTTATGTGCTGTGGTTCTTGCGGCTGGGAACTACCTTTTCGCTGTCAGAAATTACCAGAAACATAGGATTGAGACCTACGACACCCGTATTACAGGCATATTTCTTGTGGTCTGTGTCGTAGTACTACTTGGAGTTAATTTAACACTTATAATACGTAATGATTAAAACATTACATGTGGTGTGAAATATAGAAAAAACATCATTGATGTCAAAGCAAGAGGCTCAAATAAACAGAGCTAGACCCAAGGTGAAAAGACCAACCAAGGATCCGCCCATGTAGCTGAGAGATCCTGCAGCCTCAGCAGAGGAGGAAGAACTTGCAGCAGCAGAAGAGGCAGCAGAGGAGGAGCTTGCAGCAGTACTAGAAGCCTTACCAGAAGAAGAAGCAGTGGCTTTTCCAGAGGAAGCAGCTGCAGTAAGGCCAAGTTCGCTCAACTGGGAAGCATCGTATCCGGTGAAAGTCTTCAAGAATTCTGAGACAATGGAGTAGTCACTGTAATCAGATATAGCAAGGTATTCAGATTCCAATACAACCAAACCTTCTGAGTAATCACTATAGAAAGCTGAAAGATCAGTTCCGTAGCCTGTGAAGTCGGAATAATCAGAGAAATCGTCAAAGTCAGAGAAATCAGAATAGTCATCGTAATCAGAGTAGTCAGAGTAGTCAGGATCAAAGATATCGTAATAGGCATCATTAGTCAAGTACCCATCAGAATCGGTGTTGTCGTGAATGAAAGAAGCCTCACTGTGCAATCTTGAAGCAAAAGGAACAGCAGTGTATAAGTAGTCGTAAATTGACATATAGGCAGACTCGCTGATAGAGGTGTCATCCGCGACGTTAAGTGACTGCAATTCAAGGATCACAGGGTCGGTGGAGTGAAGTGACAAGTAGGTTTCCCATTCGTCAGCATTGTAGTAAATGTCATCCTCAATAGCCTTTGCGATTTCATAATCGGTGTCAGCAACAGCTTTTCCTGCTGCTAACAAAGTCACTAGTCCTAAAGCGATCTTTTTAAAAGCCATCTTTGGTTTGATTGGTATCAGTTGGGTTTTCGAGATATATTCTTTAAGGGTCCGTGTGCTGTGCGTTTCAAGAATGGAGATTTCTCACCATTTATAGTTTTCCCTTCCTGGGACAGGCAAATTTCAGAGGGGCCTACACTGAAACGCCGCACGCTCCTCAAAAAGGGGCCTACACTGAAACGCCGCATGCTCATCAAAAAGGGCCCAGTTAATGCAGTCAGCCTTTGCAAGAGTCGAAAATCGTTCAGCGTGAAGAGGAGATGACGTCAGTCCAACTGGAGGTCTCAGCTTCGACGAACGCAATGCTCGTCGCGTAGAATCTTCGCTAATTGTACCTGGATAACTGGTCGGTACTATTGAAAGCAGAGTCCAATGCCCTGCTATCGGTGATGGGGTAGTCGCGGTGGAGCTGTTCGAAGAAGTTGAAATCGTGCTCCACAAAATACATCATCTCACGCCAGCTGTAGCTAAGCTTTTTCCTTTTTCGTAACAATAGACATGCAGAAGGAAAACTTCTAATTTTGGAACTTTTCCCTAAACGTCGGTATTTCGCGTTTGTGAATTTCTTTTGGCTTCTTTACGCGGGCCTCTCGAATCCACGTGACTCACACATCGCTAAGTCGATCGGTTCTATCGACGCGTTTGCCAATAAGCAATCAGATAACATTTAATTACTTGAACGTACCATATCAACAACGATAACTATGCAAAGGATTAAGCATCAACAATGGACTGGACCAAAAAAGAAATGGTACAGTTGTGTGCACAAGAATCCATTCAATATGTAAAGTCATTTCGACATCTTTATCAACAGCCGGCTTGGTGGGCATTCAGCAACTTTTACGTATCACAGAAATCCCAACAACCAAGTTTAGATCGGAGTCCCAACAACGTCAAAAATGATACATTGGACGCCTCAAAGTACACAGTTTTGAGAGGAGGTTATAAAATGCCAAAATATCCGATTGTTCTCTGTCATGGATTCTCCGGGTTTGATAGTTTGATCACCATACCTTTGGCGAAGAAAATTGCGAAGATTGAAAATGAGTCCCAAGTAGAACTGTTTCAGTACTGGCATGGTATCGCAAAAGAGCTTCGTTCTCGAGGATGTACTGTTTTAGTTGCGAAAGTACCACCTTTTGCTAACATTGAGACCAGGGCGCAGGCGCTCAATAGATTTATTGAAAACAGTTTACATCTCTCTGCAGATCAGACCAATGAAAAACCTAAAGTCAACTTGATAGCTCACTCAATGGGAGGCTTAGATTGTAGATACATGATTTCCAAGCTGGAGAAAGAAAACTATCAAGTTGTCTCTTTAACGACCATATCGACACCACATCATGGATCATATGCCGCTGACTACATTCTCCAGAAGTTCCCAAAGAAGTTCATAAGCAAGCATTTCCCATCTATTCAGCAACTAAGTTTAGAAAACTCTCAGAGTCTGAACAGTATAATGATAAATGACCCTAATGTTCAATACTTCAGTTATGGATCATCCTTTAGACCTCACCCTTACAACATGTTTTATTTGACATGGCTTCTTCTCAAACGGAAAGAAGGTGAAAATGATGGACTAGTTAGCATCAGAAGTGCTAGATGGGGCAACCATCTCGGTGACATTCATAATGTTGATCATCTGGACCTCATAAACTGGACTGGAATACCTAAAAAAGTTAAAGGACTCTTTGGATATCCAGTTTTTAATCCTATGGCATTATATCTTGATATCGCCGATAATTTGGCTAATCGTGGATTGTAGACCATCAGAGATTCATTCATAAAAGCGCTTTATGTGTATGTTCCATTTCTCTTACAACAGATTCACAATACGCTGACAACGATTCATCATACCGTTCGCTATAACTTTGCCGGACTAACTCACAGTTCTTGAATTCAGTCAGAATCCAATTTCTCCATTCCAATGAAATAAAATTCTTCTCCACAGTGTTCAATAAATTGAGCTCTGTTAAGATCTCGTTCCTTTTTATTCCATATTCAACAAGACGATCGACAATCGGACTTGGCTGCTTTCTGGAAGATGAATACAAATCATGGCTGCTCCTAAACTCTTTAAAACAAGCTGACTGATTCGAATTAAACGACACCATCTCAATACCTTGTGTATTCAAATCCTCGATATCTTTTAAAAAGATAGCTCTCGTCATTAAGCTTGGCTTCTCAACCAGATCATTGACAAATCCCTCTGTGTGTCTCTCCAACCAATAGGAATATGAAGTTTTTCCCATCAAGTAAAAGTTTATGAACATTGAAAAGACTAACATGAAAATCAAGATACGATTCACCTGTAAAATCTCGAAAACCTTCCACACACCTTTGAGTATATACTGCGTGATGTCATACCACAACCTATCAAAGTCTAAATTCAATTTCTGAAGTCCTAGTGTTAACAATAATCTTAGTTGAACAACCTTGGGTTTTGACTCAAGAATTTTCTCTTCTTGGCTTGGAATATCACTATCATATTTCGTTATTGGACCGTACAATTTGATTGCAGCGGTGATCTTCTTCCGTTCATTTGCTAAATTGCTTACAGCCGTGCCTATTCGACGGTTTAAGGCTTCCATTTTGAACCTCATAAGTTGACGGAATATAGGCTTGTGAGCCCAATAAAGTAAACTTCCTGAGCTCTTAACGTGATAGTACACCAGAAGCCTACACGCTTTTGAATCTGTACTGTAAATTAGAAATCTCACTTCTAACTTGCAAATAAGCCCAAATGGTAATACTAGTTCTGGTGTAATTTGTGCAAAATTGTAATACTCATTGTTAGACATGATCTCAATCTTCTGTCTAACAGACAATACATCCATATTCACGTTCCATACGCTTCTTGTCAGCTGTTGCTTTGAATCACACCTCCAGACAGAATGACGAGTATTGACATCACCTGTTATAATGGAAAGGGGTAACATGGATTGAAGTAGAAATGATTGATCACCAACTAAAACATGAAACAAAGCTTTAGCAGGCAGATCATAAGACTTTATCCAGAGAGGATTCATTTCACTATTATAATTCAACCTTGCTATCTTTGTTGAATCAGATGGAGAAGCAACGGTAATTGCTGACTTCAGTTCATCTTTTCTTTCACTATCAGCGGTAATAGGAGCATGAGAACCTTGAGAAGCTTCCTGTTCATGAGTCTTCTTTATTTGATAGATATCACTTAGAGTTTCTTGAAAGTTCTTTTTGTTCGATGATCTCATTCGTAAGATCAGGTAATTGACTATTTCTTTAGTAGTATCCCCTGATTCAAAGAACAACTTGAGTTTTATGGAAGCCCCTGAAACGAGATAAAATCTCAAAATGTCATAATGGTCACGGGGTATAGAATCACAACTAAGCAAGTTTGATACTTTCATGGGATATATAGAAATAAACCCACAATTGATAGTGTATATAAACAAATGGTCCATTGTGACATAAAAGTTGCATAAGAGGTCTTGCTCTGTATTTGGTGACCAGGAGCCTTTGAAAGATGCCAATGTATACTCCTGCGGTCCAACGAACGACTCGAATATCGAACGAACTTCGAGATCAATGATTCTCAGTTCAAAAGGATAATATGAAGGATATTTTAGGCTTACCACCGCACCTAAAGCCTGTTTTGGCTTGACTGGTTTTACTTCTTCTTGGAAGTGATCAACAATGTAGTACAATCCCCAATTTATAAAACCCCAGATATTAGCTGTTACAGCTGAAGGATAAGTAGCTGAAGTGATATAAAGATGGGAGAGACACGCCAAATTCGTATACTGCGTTATCAAAGGGACATCAAAGGTGACGTGTATCTTTGAAGTGGACAATGCTTGATTTATTAACTTATAGGCAGCGTCGTCGATAGGATCACTGTGAACGTCAATAAGTTCATAATCTTTGGTTACGACTGGAGTTAATTTCAACTCGTATAATATCGGGCAAATCCGAGATGATGCCAGTGAATTTGGGTTGTTGTTTTCGAGAGCCCTGAGTTTGACAGATTTCAAGATTGTTATCCAGCTTCTCAACTCCGCCAATGTTTCGACTTGAATTGTCAGATCAGTTTGATATGTCTTGATTTCAAAACAGAATTTCCGATTCTCTTCCGGAACATACCTAACGTTGGCCAAAAGAATACCAATCTTATCTGATTCTTCAACATATTCTCCATTAGGGCTTATGGCTAAGAACCCGAACAACTCATCTTTTACAAACAACCAACGTCTGACCCAGACTATATCCTTTGAATTGAGTTTAGTTGATTTCATAAGCACCCACCCATGCTTCTCTGCTTGGGAATTGAACGTATCTAAGCTTTTGACACCCCCTATTGTTGCGGGATCGTACGAGTTCAAGTCGTTAGATGGCATAAGCAGTTCAATGACACTTTGCTCAGAGTTCACGCTAGCATTTTTAATATCCTTCATCAAGAAACTATATGAATGATTCTGTAAGTTAATACAATATTTCGACTTTCGTACCTTTTCGTACAGCGACTTCAGACCATGATGTTCTGGTATATTTTTTGAGTCTCCTGTTGCATTCAGGAGAGAATCACAAATCACTACTAGGTTGATCGATATCTTATGTTTTAATTTGATGATCAGAACCCATAGTGACAATGAAGCACGAATATATTGTTTTCGTATTTCAAACAATTGAAACGCATCCTCTCTGCTCTTCTGAGTGCTAACGGTTTTTGGTTGAGACATGAATTTATCCAAGTACGAATCAAACTTAGATTGGGTATCAAGAAATGCTCTTCTTGCCTTATGAAATGATTCAAAATCAGTTTGTAGTAAGCCTTCTAAACTCCTTAAAGCAGCATTTTTGGAGCTAATTGATTGCGCAAATTGCTTAACCAAGACCTTCATTCCTTCGACACTTCCTTCTAGACAAGGGCGTGCTATCTCTTGTCCGATAATCGAAAGGGATTTATCGTCAAGACTCTCAAATGAGCCCACCATATTCGTGGCAACTGTTTCAAGTGTAGTGTAGGCACTTTGAAAGAGCTTGAGATTCGATACCACATCCTTCAATTGTGTTTCAATATCCACAATACATCTGCTTTGATATATTACAGAAGCCCGGAAGCTGGGTGAATCCGTCGAGGCTTCTTTAATACCAACAGAAACAAGCTTAACAATCCTCTCGGATGGACTTACATCAGGCTGCTGGGTAGACGACATTGTCATTGGCGCTGTGAATATTATCTCATCAGTACTACAATGCTGCGATCACACTCAGACTTTGATTTACCATCTGTCAAAACAAATTTTACTTGCATCTCTCGAGATTACGTAATCTGTATAATATATACATGTATGTATGACTTTTAGACACTGGATAATAGATATTCGACATTGTTGTAGTAGCTTGCATCCATTACGTTCTTTAGTTCGTCTTTATTCAACCACTTGAACTCTTTTATGTCTTTGTCTGCAGCCAGGTCAAACTTTCCAGCAACAATATGAGATTTAATCAAGTATTCTCTAGTTAAATCGGAACTATCAGATGCATCATCATCAAGTAATTTACCATTGTGGTATTTCAAGACTGCTGTAGGTGTGTTGGAGACAGTCCATGTGTTGATATTAGGACCACCAATAGTTCGAAGACCCTCTTCAGCAACTTCATGTAATGGCTTTGAATCATCCAGAAGGGAAAAAGATGGAAATTTCCATTCGTTACCTTGTCTGACAATAAGGTAGAGTGTGCGTGATAATTGTCTTTCTAATGAGGTTTCGTCGTTCAGTTCATCAGCTTTAGTAGTACGTGATTGCGGCTTTATTGGTCTACTGACATCCTCCAAATCCTCAGATTTATCTTCCTTCTCTCCCGATGCCTTCAAGTTGTCTTCTACCTCTGGTCTAGGAAGAACAATCTCCTCTTTGAATCTTCTGTCTCTTCCGTGCTTTATATCAGGCACACCTTTTGGAAACCATACACCTCTCATTTTTGCTATAGGAGCGGTTTGCGCTCTCGTAAACTCTCTTTCAGAAACAGTACCTTTTTTAAAGTAGTACCATCTAGGAAAGGTCCACATAAGTCGTCTTTCAAGTTCCTGTTGATACTTGTAAAACTTGTCTTCAAATTCAGTCAACTCAGGAGTAACAATTGGCGTACGCGAAAGAATTATACCAGCGTTGATTGAATTCAAAGCTATACCATTTGTTGTTGTAGCCAACGCTCGGCATGACTGTCTTAAAAATGAGCGACTTGTAACCATGCTTGATATGCCTACTTGCAGTTACGAGTAGTTGTTAGTGGTGAACCTTATATTGATTATTCTTGTTGAATCGGATTTTGTATTTTTCATCAGCAAATTTTTTCCCTGTATGGGGGTGGCATAAATACCATGGACATACCCACTACGGACCTGCTATCAGATTTGTCTTTAAATTTATTTGATTGATCTTCAGAGTTTGTAGGACAATATCTACATAGTGTGGCTAGCTATATAGCAAAATGTTGCCAGGTCATCTACTCAGAACAAGCTTTTTGTCTGGAAGAAGAAGAGTGTCCACTTTGCCGTTGATTATACAAGGAGAGTCGATCCTGAGCCAAGAAAAGTATGATGTTAATTCTCCGAGTGGAAAGCTTCTTTATCAAGTCGCAAGCCTTCATGATGACGAGTTACTAGACACTTTTTGTTCAAAGGCGGAGGAAGGATTCAATGAATGGAGGAAAGTACCGATAGCGGAGAAGATAAAGACATTCGATAGAGTTATAACAAACTTCATGAGCTCGAAACAAGAGTTCATAGAATCTCATAAAGAAATAGGAATATCAGAGGCATTTGCTGAGTTCAATTTTTATGGGTCAATTGACAACATTGAACATTATAAATCGGTATGTTCTTGCAAACCTGAAGGGATTCTCCCCATCCAGGAAAAATCAGACTTGTCTTTTGTTATAAAAGAACCTATAGGTTCTGTTCTAAGTATATCAGCCTGGAATGCGCCGGGGATTCTCACAACACGTTCAATCATGGCACCATTGAGTGCTGGGTGTTCTGTTATTGTTAAATCTAGTGATCTCTCTCCTAGAGTCTCACAGATCATAGTTGATTGTTTTCTGAAAGCTGGTCTTCCTAAAAATGTGATATCCCTGATACATGTTAAGCAAGATAATGCTAAGGTGGTTGTTCAAAAGCTCATATCTAATAAGAGCATTCGGAAGATCAACTTCACAGGATCAACAAAGGTTGGCCAAGAACTAGCATCATATGCAGGATACCAACTCAAGCCTGTCCTACTTGAGCTTGGAGGAAAAAACTGTACTATCATTGAACCCGATGTTTCCGACTTATCTTCTGCCATTAAAGCAAGCCTATGGTCCAGCTGGTTCAATAGAGGACAAGTATGCATGTGCACAGATGCTTTATATATCCATGACAGCATCTATGATGAATCCATGAAATATCTGAAAGCAATTGGCGAAGAAATGTTATCAAGTGATGCGGATTTATTCCTTCAACAGAGAGATCCAAAATATACAAGAACCATTAATGAAATGATCAACAGTGCTAAAGAGAAAGGTTCTAAGATTATACTTGGTGAGAACTTGGAAAAAGAAACAACTCCTCTTATTATCACGGATGTTGATCCTGATACAGAATTGTATAAGCAGGAGATTTTTGGTCCCGTAATATATCCAATCAGGTATTCGGATGTAACAGAAGTTATCAAAGAAATTAATGCATTAGAATACGGATTAAAATGCTCATTATGGACATCAAATCATCTCCGAGGTGTCAAACTAGCACGACAAATCGAAAGTGGTTCCATACACATAAACAAGCCAACCATCTTTGATGAGCCACATTTACCTCATGGTGGGATCAAACGGTCCGGAATGGGGAGGTTCAATTCGTTTTGGGGGATAAATGAATTTTGTTATGATAAATTAATAACCATTAATTAATCAAATAGCACTAAATTTGTTTAATAACTTGAAAAAAACATATGATTAACCACTTAATTTAATTAGTTGTCAACTAACTTGAAGAGGGCAAGAATCTAGTCCAACAACAGCTCACACTTTCATTCGATATGCTTGGTCAAAGACTCAGATGCCTGAGAATCAATCCGATATCTTCTGCCAGAAAATTCCACTCAATTTACCATGTTGAAACACCTATTCTTGATGAGACTTTGCTAGAGAATAAAATCCTTTCTAGAGCTTATAAGAAGTATGTTGGCAAAACAGGCTTCACTGAGGCATCCATCAGCTCTGCTATGAAGGATATTGGTGTTAGCAACGGCAGCACCGGTGCTATTTTTGGATTGACCTCTGATTCAAAGGACCCAGTAACAGAGCTTGTAATGTATCACCTGAAACACAACAGAGCATTACTTACTAAATATCATGACGATGCAATGAAGTTACCATCGGAAGAGGATAAAGTGAGACTATATTTGTCTAAAAGATTACTGGCCAACGAACCGGTCATAAAGTACCTTCCTCAGGCCCTTGGTAGATTGATTACTCCAATGAATCTGTCAAGATCCCTGAATGAACTACATAGTCTGTCGGACGATATCACGTTTTATTCTGGGGACCAGTCAAATGACTTCGCATGGTATACCAAACGGTTTTCGCTATCTGGAGTGATTGTACAATGTGAGTTGTTCATGATTAATGATAAGTCTTCAAAGTTTACAGATACATTACAATTCATGAATGATAGGTTAACCGAGGTTGACAACTTAGGTTATGCTTACAACTCATTTGAAGAGTGGGCCCTGTTCAATTCTATTAGTACAATCAACTTGATTAAGAGTCAACTAGCTAAAGGTTGATTCGATATTGCATATATAAGAATGAATGAAACAAGTTTTGCCTAATGCTGTGTATTTGCTGTAATAAGCTTATTTCTAGTTTGCTCCATACTATTCTGTGTAGACGTTATTGATTCTTCTATTCTCTGGATTTCGTTCTTGATGAACTCAATTCGTTTTTCCACATTCATGTTGGCTTCAGCGTTGTCATGTGGCAAGAGAACCGGCCCAACAAGCTTATATATTTTGGCATCTGGACCGAGAGTGTCGAACTCTTGCTTCACAATCTTGTTTTCTTGGAACTGTGTTTCTAATTTTTGCCGGGACGAGACCAGATCGCTGAGCTTAGATTGAAGGTTGGAGAACTCCTTGCTGAGCGATTCAAGCTGCTGTTGTGTCAGTTCTGCCATATTGACGGGACCTTGGCTATTATAGGCGTTTTAACGTATAGTGGCAATTTCTGTCGATAAATTTTTTCAGTTATGTAAATTATTCACATAGTTAACAGGCACTAGTTACCAACCTGCTAATAGCCATAACCGAGTTATCGACCGCCGGTTATCAACGAGTTGCTACTTAGTGACAATCAGCGTCACAATGGTAAGTGATATTGCATTTATTCATCAATAACAACTCTAACAAAAGTAGCTCCAACAATTCTCAACACCGAAGTACATTCTACAAGATGATCAATTAGACGACAGCTCTGATCCGCTACAAGAACAACAACCCATTTTACCAGAAATATCTGTTGATCATCATATTGACACAAGATGTGACTATCTTCTGGTTGTTCCTCAGGTTCTGAGTGTCATATCAGACGCTCTTTCGTCTTTGGATGATCTAAAATGGGTATCAACTATATCTATTGTATTTGACCAGGACCAACTCGACTCTTCAGTAACCAACGACACCAAAATCAAGATCTATCAGCTGAAGCTGAACTCATCAAACACAAAAGTCAACTTCTTGACGGTTCCAAGACTGTCAAATAAACTCGTCTATAATCTTCTTTCAGACTCGATCATTTCAAACTTCAACTTTCACAAACTTATATGTCTAGGCACAAGTGAGCTAAACAACAACGAAACCATTCAAAGAATGATATCCACCAATTATCCAGAAATAGACTCATCTCTCCTATTATCAAAGGTCTCTGACGTTAGACCTCCACATATCGTGACGGGAATTGCAGGATCATTGATTTCATTATCAAATATCGCTAGAATTCCTAGTGCAAATATAATAATTGATTCCGAAGGAGCGTTCAATCTGGACCTCGAGAGATACAACATAGATGGATGTCTTGATATGGTGGTGGTTCTGGACGATTTATGGCACTTGGACGGCGTTTTCACCAACAAAGTCAAACATCTACTCAAAAAGACTCCGGGTAGTGGCCTGTATCTTTAGTCTATCAATAATACGTTACCCGGCTGAAGGCGTAAGGGTGTCCTAAATAATTTAAAAAAATTTTCAATTTAGAAACCTCCGGTTTAATCAGTAGTGCTGATGATGTTTATCATATAATACGTTCTATATAACATAACATTAGGTGCAAGATGTCTGGTGTAGACTATCTTCTGTTTGAAGAGCCTACAGGTTATGCTATATTCAAAGTAAAACTGCCACAAGACGAGATTGGTTCCAGATTAAAGGAAGTTCAAGAATCCTGTAATGATCTTTCGAAATTTTCGAAATTGATTGAACTTGTGTCATTTGCGCCCTTTAAAGGGGCCTCGCAGGCACTCGAGAACGCTAACGACATTAGTGAAGGTCTTGTTTCTGAATACTTGAAGTCTGTACTTGAGTTGAATATTCCAAAGGGTTCTAAAAAGAGTGCTATTAAACTGGGTATTTCTGATAAAGTCCTAGGACCATCCATTAAGGAGGTGTTTCCATATATTGACTGTCATTCAAATGAGATAGTCCAAGACTTACTCAGAGGAGTTAGAGTTCATGGAGTAAAGCTTCTGAAAGGACTTGAAGATGGCGATTTAGAAAGAGCACAGTTGGGACTTGGACACGCATATTCAAGAGCCAAAGTTAAGTTTTCTGTACAGAAGAATGATAACCATATCATTCAAGCGATTGCTTTACTGGATCAACTTGATAAGGATATCAATACATATTCCATGAGAGTTAAGGAATGGTATGGCTGGCATTTCCCAGAACTTGCAAAAATATGTAATGATAACTACCTTTATTCGAAGCTAGTTTTATTCATTAAAGATAAAACATCTTTAAATGAGGAGAGCTTGCACGATATTGCCGCAATTGTTGGTGATGATGCAGGAATAGCACAGCAGATTATTGATGCTGCTAGAATATCCATGGGACAAGACATTTCAGAGCAGGATATGACCAATGTCTTATCCTTTGCCGAACGTGCGATTTCTATATCTGATTACCGCAAGAATCTTTATAAATATTTGACTGATAAGATGCATACTGTTGCTCCAAACTTATCCGAATTGATTGGTGAGGTTGTTGGTGCTAGACTGATATCACACGCTGGTTCTTTAACCAATCTTTCTAAGCAAGCCGCTTCAACTGTACAGATATTAGGTGCTGAGAAAGCTTTATTCAGGGCATTAAAGACGAAGGGTAACACCCCAAAATACGGACTGATCTATCATTCTTCATACATAGGCAAGGCTTCAGCCAAGAACAAGGGAAGAATATCAAGATACTTAGCCAACAAGTGTTCTATTGCTTCTAGAATAGATAACTATTCAGATGAGCCTAACAACGTTTTTGGACAGGTGTTGAAGAAACAAGTTGAAGACAGACTCGCTTTCTATGACACAGGAAAGTCCCCTATGAAGAACTCTGATGCTATTAAGGAAGCCCTCGCGTTATCTGGTGAGAGCGTAGCCGATATCAGTGAACCTAAAAAGGAGAAGAAAGAAAAGAAAGAAAAGAAGGAGAAAAAGGAGAAAAAGGAAAAGAAGGACAAGAAGGAGAAAAAAGAAAAGAAGGAGAAGAGAAAGGCTGAAGACGATGTTGATAAGAAAGAAAAGAAGAAGAAGAAGAAGTCAAAGGATTAACTAAGCCAAGTAGCTGATCGGTTTTTGTAATTTGCCTGTGTTGATGCGGATAGATATTATTACGTAAGCTTCTGAAAGACGGGTAACCGGATATTAATTTTGGTGGGGCAGTAAAGTCATAAGAACCAAATATAGCAACAAAGGAGCACCTGATTGATCAGTTAACACACACACAGCGTAACCTGTTTCAACCAGCGATTCTTCAAGTATCAATTAGACGTTGAATTAATATAGACGGCTCTGATTTCTCTTATATTGGTTTTGTCTCTTGAAAAAGATACCTGGTTTATCGGTGATTACTGATGTCGTCGGTACTCTTCAAACGGAACTACGGTTTTGACTCATCTCGTAACGAGATGGATCAGTCTCAGTCGAGTCTTTCTGGGTCTCAGGAGAAAGATTCAAGAATGAGAGAAGATGTTTCTAAACCGACGCAAATCTCATCAAGCTTGCCTATAGCAGGGATACCACACACTCGGTCAAGACGGAAGTCTTCATTTACTGCTTCGTCATCGCCATATGCTAGGCGGAAATCGTTTCTCTCTAAATCGATGTTAGAGAATGACAATTTCCAGATATATGAGCTTTCTTCAGCGTTTCATCCCTCTAGCGAATCTGGACGAGGTCGAATCCCCTCATTTTCCATAAACCTCACACGATCGCAAGGATTTATATGGAACCAAGATTTATTTGCTTCATCATACCAACAAGTGAGAGCAGGCTTAGATCCTGATGAATTTCAAGATGGGTCCAAACGTGTTGAGGTTGTGGATATAATTGTTGATGAGAGTGAAAGAGAGGATGCTGAAACAGCTGTAGAGTTTCATACCGATAGGCAGCACGTGACACAAAGCCGCCTTTCTCAGAACGATGAAGATGTTTGTGTTAGCTCAGATGAGGACGAGATATTCACTACAGACTACTAATGGCTTTTCTTCACGCTTGTACTTCTTACGATGGCGCATATTACTGGTCTTTGCTTTCCTGGTGGTCATGATGGTTTAATTATTCGAGACGATCGACGCAGGTCGTTTTTTTGATACGGTACTTTTTTTCTTGAATCTTTTCGTTCTATATAAATTGTTGGAAGACAAACTGGAGGTTATACTTTACTTATTCCACGGTCGAACCCTGTTAGTAGAAAACCCTCATTCTAACAATGTTTGCTAGAATCAGCACGCTGATACCGCAGATGTCAAAGCGATTTGCATCAACGGTATTCAACACACAAAAACCAAGTGTTAATATGGTAAATCACAAGAATCCAATACCAATAAGACTGAATATGTTATCACAATATATCAACCGTCAAAGATCGTCTGTCCTCGATGAGCTGGAAGCAGTCAGTCAACATGAACCTAAAGAATTCTTTCTGACATCAGTTTTGAGAAAAAGAAGACTTAAAATGAAGAAACACAAACTTAGAAAGAGAAGAAAGGCACAACGTGCATTGAAGATTAAAATAGGTAAATAAATATGTTTCTGTATATATCAACTTACAACATGGAATTTATCATACTATACATCATAGTTCATTAGATACTCCTTGTGGATGATCATTTTTCCAGCTATTAACCCATTGCACTATACGAGTCACATTCTCGTCAAGTGAGTCAATATCTTCACTGTTTAATTCAATAACAATGTTCTCGTCAAAACTGTCCTTAGCTTCGTTCAGTAAAACCTCCATAATCTCGACCTCAACATTTTCTCGAATCTTGCTGGGTTTATAGCCTCTCTTTTCTAGTCGATCATATAGAATGGTGTTATTACATTTGAGAACAATGACAAGATCAATCAATCTTTCAGGAAATACTTCACAACAATGCCAGTCAATTACTTGTCCTCCCCTCTCCATAAGTGGCTCTAATGCATCTAGAAGCTTGTCTTCGTCAACGATAGCCGAGTCTCTCTCTTCATCATACCCATCAACACATTCATTTGATTTTGCAAATTCGCTTATATTAATATGATGCAGATCCTCAACTTGAGACACCAGCTCCTCCGAATGTGACGTCTTCCCACACCCCGGTGTCCCTGTTATAATGATATTCGGCAGCCTCCTTACTGTCATTGATTTGTACACACCCTCGAAGACATACTATCAACACATGGACTCCATTATTGTACACTAAAGTTTATAATTCAAGCTTGAAATTTTCCGCGCTGACATAAGCCGGTTACCCTGCTTTACGATTTTGAATTGTCCAATATATACTTTGAAAAGGGTATAACTAGTTTTAGTTTTGTATATAGGGGGTTTACCGCAGAACCGGTATAACCAGGTGATCGAGAGGGGAATCAAGTATTGGAAGTGTATAATCTCCACAAGGCCTAAGCTTCAGGTACAAATAGACATTAATATGCGTAAGTAATGGCTGGAATAACGTAGCTTGCCTTGGTGCGTACTAACGAACCTTTTACTTGATTATAGCTGCCTGGGCAAACACAGGAACAAATACAGAAATAGCACCAGGATTGGCATATAATACCGTTGCAGGAGGAACTTCTTTGGTTCAGAGAAATGGAATAGCTGATTCGAAAGGCAGCGATCATTTTCCCGTTCTTGGGTCATCATCTGTTTCTGGACTAAATAGAGGAACAAATAACATTATACAATCACAACAGATGTCTAATCCATCGGGTGTTGACTATTCTGATATTCAGCATCAAATTACAGGGACTCAAGCGGTGCTGAATGCCGTGAAGCAAGTTGCTAATAGAACCCCGCTTTTCTCAACGGAGATATATGGAATAAATTCTGGTCAAAATACAAATGTAACGGACGGAAGTAATGGTGAAGCCACAAGTGATATGGACAAGTATGGACTAAGTGGTCTTGTGCCAGTACTAAGAATGGACAACTCTGACATCGCGGCGTTGACTACGGGGATCGACTTGAATATTCTTGGGCTAGATTTATCTAAAGAAAAGGAAAATACCAAAATCTCACACACTTTTGCATCTCCGTGGTTAGAAACTACGCGATCAGAAGTTGAGCCTCTATTTACATTGCCAGAATCGTTCAGGCTAGGCAATGAGGAGCTAGTTAGTGTGGAATCAAGAATAGGAACGTTCAAAGATGAAACCCTGTTTTTCATATTTTACTCGAAACCAAGAGATGTTCTACAGGAACTTGTTGCAAGAGAATTGAACAACCGAAATTGGAGATATCATAAAGATCTTCAAGTTTGGTTGACAAAGGATTCAAGTGTAGAGCCGGCACCAAATGGGCCCGGATCGGAACAGGGAACCTATGTGTTTTTTGATCCTGCATCTTGGGAGTATGTTACTAAGGAGTTTGTTTTATATTATCAATCAATCATTTAATGAGTAATTACATAATGATTTCTAAACAGTATTTCGTATTCTTTCCCTAACTTGATCCATAACGAATCTCATACCGGCTCGACTTCTAGTCAAGTTTTCATGAAACTTCGATTTAGACCAGTCCTCAATTCTATTTTTGATGCCAAACCCTGTAAACCCGCTCGAAAACTTCACCGTCACATAGTTTACAGTCTGATTGCTCGTCGTATCAGTCTTATAATGATTATACTCCTCCACCCTTATTATCCTAGTATGGTCCAAGTTTCTGGTGTATGTATCCATAGTCTTCTTAATAGGATCAACCACACTACGCTCTATTATCCACGACGTGCTTATCTTCCCCAGTAGTGGAAGTGCCCATTTTGGTAACCTGCCACTTTTCATGACAAGTTTTGTCTGATGAAGCTTTCCATCTTTGTCAATAAACCTCTCAATTGTATCTGTGGAAAGCACATGCGTCGAGTATGGATTCGGGTACCTGTTAAAGTATGCTAATGTGACTGTTTCAAAGTCGTGAGAAAATGTGTGTTTGTTGTTAAAATATAACACCATGCTAATAGTGTGACAATTCCGAAAATTGTTCAATTCCGGCAGTCGAGAAAATCGGTCTCAGCGTCCAATGAAAGCGCTTCCTTTACTACCCACAGACTGAAAAACGTATATATATCTTCACCAGAGAGATCTAGTCCATTTGGGTATTGACGTACGATTACAAAGCGACTTAGTCAAAGTATCATGATTGTAATTTTAAATGACCATTTTGCGAAATATCATTCGTGATGATTGAAAAATCTTTGAGAAAGCATTTCCGCACCTAAAATAGTTAGTGACATAAGCAGTTACGTAATTTTAAAAGTAAAATCAAGTTCGATCTTCAATTCAACCTATAAAACGGTTAGTGTGTGTATGTATTAATAAATCGAGGAGTATACGTTGCCCAACGCACTCAGATCGTCTTTGCCTTCTTTGATTTTGTCTTTGAAGTCTTCTTTTTGTAGCTGTCGATATAAAACGCTCCGAACAATAAAGTCAAAGGCGTCAGATAAAAGACGTTAATGAAAATTGCCAATGCGTCCTCACTTGTTGGAATGCAGCTTCTATAGGTACCATTCAGTATATCAAAGTAGTTAACAAACAGGTGAAGAACAGCCAATGAGCCACCAAAAACAAACTGGCAGATTTGCAATGTCGTTAGACATTGTTTGAAGGCAACAGGAAGTCTAATTTTGATACAAGATAGACTGAAGTAAAAGTACATGATCGAGTGAATGAAAGAGTTGAAGACGACGAAGATCCAAATTGGAGGTGCCGAGTATCTTGTTCCAGCCCACATTGATAGAATTGCCCCTGAGTGGTGGTATGTTTGCAAAAGAGAAGATTGTCTACCCTTTAATAGAATAATGACGGTGTCAAGAATCTCATAATATTTGGATAAGTAAAACAAGTATGAGTAAAATGATAATCCTTTAATAGTCTCTCCTTTGTTATACCAAATACCATTATCAACGTCACAAACGGATTGCCAAAACAACTCTGTTTTGGATAAACCACGAGATGATGAGTAATATCTGCTTATGAGCTCTGGAATTAATTCATGCGCATTGATATAAATTGTAGACGTCATTCCCACAAAAGTCCAAACCGAGTAAACACAAAGGAAAACATTATGTAGAAAGACAAACACCTTGAATGATGTCCATTTTGAGATAGAATAAGGAGCAGCGGGCAGTTTCTTCAAGTTTTCAGGAAGTTTGGCGCCTGGGTTATTAGTTTTGAATTGATTGATCTGTCTTCGTCTAACAATCTTATTAATCAAATGAATCGAATTGAAATACACCAGCGATATTATTACTGGGGTTAGATAGTGTAATGATGCTGGATAGAAAATTTTGGCAAAGAGCTCATTCTCTACCTTGAAAGGGAACTCTCGGATTGGTTTGCTAAAGTCGGGAATAGTAAAGATATTCGAATTGGGGAGTGATCTCCAAGCAATCAGCCTATCAACAGTGGAGTCTAGAGAAGGTAACGACTGTTTGAGATTGTTCATATTTAGCAAAGTATGAAGTGAGACTGTGATGATAAACGAAGTCGCCCGCTGGAATTCAGAGATAAAATTGGTTCACGTTATAAATGAGCAACTTTGCAAAGTTTTTATTTTTTTCCCCTTTTGCAACTGTAGGGAAAAAGCCCAACAGATCAGAACACAAAATTAATTATCAACCCTTTCCTTTTTATCAGCGAAACCAGAACTCCAATTCAGTCACGCTGCTGCTTCTGTGTTCTAGGTATCTATGGAGAGATTGATTGCAAAACTCGGCAATCACATATTCCTGTAAATGCTATCACCCTATCCGATCTGTTTATAACTTTGCACAACAAAAATTCACCTCTTTCCAGCCGATCCGGACCGATTGTACCGATCGACGCGTCGGCATATAGTTTTTAGGGCAGTGCTCTCGCTTCTCCAGATAATTTTACTGTTGACAGCATGATCTGCAGCTGGTTACAAGTAGCAAAAGAGGCGAGCTGTTACCGAATAGCACTCGCTAACAATAGCTGTTTTGTTTGACTCCACCTGAAATTCTCCTCTTTACTTTTCTTCACATGACAATCACTCAAAGCAACCTCAAAAAACATTAAGATCGCTCCAGCGGAAAAGTAAATTTGAAATCCACATTTGCCCCGGGTTTTTGCTGTTTGAAGTGGGGTCCACATCCGGGGAAATAATATTGTAAGGGCGTAATAACTTAGGACAAGCGGGCATTCAGCATTGGTTGCCGCCGGCTTGACAGCAAAAGAAGTTGTAAACATGCATATTACAAGGTGTCTCTTCAAATTTACCCGCTACCCTTCTGTTGCCTTGCGATTCGATTCAGTATTAGGGCTCTTGGTTTTCAAACTCCTATACCAAACATAGCGTAATCGTAAGTGGTAGAATAGAAGCATTGGGTAAAAGTCTCAAAACAGCCGCAACTTCTCTTAACAATCCAGCCCCAGATTCATTAGTGGGGAAGAAGACCGCTCTAGAGGAACCAAAACTTCCCAAATAGGTATACTAAGCGAACTGCTGATAGTGTGCGCGGTTAATACTCAAGCAAGTTTTGGAGGCTTATGTAATCCTAATGCAGCTCTTGTTAAAACGTTGATAGTAAAAAAAAAAAATATTCTGGGGTGTCCTGGAGTTCCGTGGTTAAAAATGTTTGAACTTGGGTTCACATTGCTTGCAATAGGAGGTTTCTGTGCTTGGCCTCAGATATGTTGCCTAACCGAAACAGCTCCGCATACGACATGCGTTGTACCATAGCTTGATCATAGTGCAAAGCAAAATCGATGTCTCTAGCGCACCGTTTATTTAACCGCAATATCTGGGGTGGCACCCTGTCCGGATTGGGTAGCCTCTGAAACTATAGAGGGGGCTATTGTGAGCCTTTCGTCTGTCTGTTTCCCCATGCAATCACACCATCGGAGGGGTAGCATCCGAAACAGCCAATAAAAACCTCCACTTAAAAGTAGATTGTGTGCGTAATTGCCTATTGTGTTCGGAAAAACTTTTGCGCTATGCGTAGCAGAGGGTAAAACTGGGTGCGACACAGGTATGGGGAGCCTTGTCCCCCACCGGAGACCTTAGTTGCGCTATATATAGACAAACTGGATCCGCGAGAACAATAGGCCTAAATGTAGAGGTTTGCAGCTATTTGATATTTAAGGTAGAAGAAGGGCAACAGTTTTTTCTCCAGGAATATCAGTCTACTTGTGTTTCCCTTTTACTTATTACAACTAACCATCTTCAGCCAGTGTTCCCACGTATTATAGTGTTTAATCCTTTGTCGGAGATGTCTGTGCAGATGCAGATGCCCTCCACAGACTCCGACCATTTGACGTCCTCTTCAAAGATCCAAAAGGATAGTGAAAGACCTTACCAATGTCCCATTTGTGATAAACGTTTCCATCGGTTGGAGCACCAGACCAGACACATACGAACACACACAGGTGAGAGACCACATCATTGTACGTTTCCTGGTTGTGTGAAGAAGTTTTCTAGGTCTGATGAGCTAACTCGCCATCTACGAATCCATACAAATCCTACTGTTAGAAAGAGAAGGGGACACAACAAACAACACTCTGGTCTTTCGCCACCTCAAATAGCAGCTTCGTTATCTCGTCCGCCTCAGATTATGATGCCAATCGGATACGATATGATGGGCCAACCTATCTACCCACAGCCGATTCCTGTGTACATTCTTCCCCACGGCACAGCAATCCCAGTGACATCCAGTCTGGGTTTCGACCCCTCTCAGCAGCAATTACAGACAAAACCTAAAACAGAACAACAGCAGACTTCGGTGCCTCTGATGGTTTCACCATCTCAGCAACCGCAACCGACTCTACCGCAACTTCAACTGACCCCTACAAGTCCTACCTTCCAACATCAAATGGAGAGTATCAAAAGGTCCGGTGCAGCAAAATCAACTTCTGCTTTGAGCTCATATATCAACAACTCTGCAGCCGCAGGATTTGAGTTCACCCCACCTCATTCGAACCTAACATCGAGAACAAATTCTACAAACTCATTGAGGTCCCTCGCTTCGCTACCTAAAAGTTCATCTAGTACTACTTTGGTGTCGTTTCCATCCAGCTCTGCATCAGGCTCCAAAGCTTCGCTCCCACCTCTAAGTTCCTTGTCTTCGTTGCAACGTGTTAATCCGATTCGCTTATCATCATCTGGCTCATTTCATCCTCTTTCGTCGCTAGGAATATCACAAAACGCCGGCTCATCCACCTCTTTGTCCACGATGACTAACGAGGAGCAACACAGAAAGAGATCCAGACCTTCCTCACCTACTCAGTCTACCTCTTCCGGCTTGTTATCTGCTGATGCTAGCTCTAATAGAGCGACTGCAGTGTTTAATATCACATCTCCAAATGACACACCTCTCACTACTCCAATGCAATCTCCAGTTTTAAAGCCTTCAGTCGTGGCTCCTCCGTCCAGGCAAATACAACTACCCCCTTTTAGCTCGATTCTAAGTGGAGTTCGTGAACTAGACGAGGAAGTACTGATACGTAAGCTACGTTCTGGTCAAGATGGAGAAATGAAAGATATTCTCAACAGATCAATGTCCCATGGAAATCTTTCTGCGCTTCCTCAAACCCGTTCCATCTCTGCTAACCTCAATACTACCACTCCTGAAAGACCAACTCTAATGAAAAGCCGGACTACAGGTTCCCCAGGAGGACTTCCTACCATATCCAGCTTATCACACAATTAGATATATACATAAACCGTTGAGTTCTCTCTGGTGAGTATCTATTAATTTTTCCAGACTCACTTCTGCTTGTTGAACTTTGAACTTTATAGACTAAATTATTTCAATACACCACGTTGAACATGAAACTCTAACTTGATCAGTTAATCGTATACCTAACATATCAGTAGCGTCTGAGTTGGCTTAGAGACCACGTTTGTTCAGTTTCATACGAGCTTGAATAGGTTCTGTTATTCCTTTGTTTCCAGCAGCACCAAGAGCGTCTCCCTTCTGCCATCCAAGCCTTTCCAAGAGACGGTGACCGACATTATCAGAACCAATTTCAGGAGCGGCTGCAGCCACAATATCACCTTCTTTCGGTGCCCATTTGCTTTTGGATTCTCCATTTGCTTTCTTACGTTTGTTCCGGAGCTCTCTCGCTTCGTCGGCAGACAATCGTACATCAGATCGTTTGAAAATGGGTCTCTGTCTTAGAACACGGCCAATCTGTTCGTAATCAGGAGTAGAGCGATAGGCGACCTTAGTCTTTATGGCAACAACATAACATTTGGGTCCTTTTCCAAATGTCCTAGCTTTGAGATTGTAAAATTCGGCTAGTTTCCTTAATGTCTTAATTCCATGTGGATCTAACGGAGGAAACTGTAGAGTCTTACGGTCGGTATCTCCAATAAAATCATCATATTCTATTTTCATTTCCCTGACATGCAATTCATATGGATATTTTCTTGACAAGTAGTCAGAGGAATAAGGGTCTAATGTGGTTTCCTTCTTTCTTCCAGAGGACTTTCTGCCTTCAAATTGTTCTAACAGCTCTTCTCTCATTTCATTCTCCTCCAAAGCCTGTAAATCTAATCTCTTGTTCTTTCCCTTTCCTTTAAATCTGATTGAACGAGTTTCAATATCGACAGGATCATTAGCTCTCTCCATACCTTTGCTGAACTGAAGAAGCCACTTCTTATCTTCCTCCTCGATTTCACTATCTTCCTCCTCGCTTGTGAACTGGTCATCGGAAATGTCCGAAGTTATTGGTTCATCAGGCATATATGCAATGTTCGAAGTGATATATTTTAGAAACGCTTCGACTCTGTGTTCAGGAAGACCATTTTCCATTAATGATTCAACGAAATCATCTCTGTCCCACCAACTGAACTCATCTGACCCCAAAATCAGTGGGGCCTGGGCGTAAAACTGTACATCATTGAGCGATCCGCCCATTCTTAAATTTTCAACCTTCACCTGTGAGACATCAAAAGCCTCGTAGTCTTCAGGAAGAAATCCAAATTCAGGCACTCTCTGTTCATCAGCTTCATCCAACTCAGACTGATTCATTGGCTCTGGCGATCCAGATACATCACTCGCACCTGATCTAGAGTTGTACTTCAATGTATTGGAAATATAATCTTGAAGGACCTCGTCGTCAGAAAGATCAGTTTCAGAACTAACAGATCCTGAGTTGTCACGAATATCCACAACAGGCTCATGAAGTACTCGTGACACTTTACGTATAACAGGAAGGAAAATTTCAAGCTCACCATCACTGTTGCGTACACCTTTTCCTTGAAATCCACCAACCGTAACAATATCTTGTTCCTCCTCAGATGAAAAGGGCACACTCTCATCATTCTCATCATTCTCATCATTCTCAATAACTTCATAATTCTTTGGCTCAATCAAAACAGAAGCACGATCCTCTTCCGCATCATCATCTGAAGAATTACTGGCTTCTTCTGTAAACCGACTTGGATCGTCCTGGTCACTTATTGGAGACCCGGGAGAAGAGATCGTGACTTGAGATATCTTTTTTAACAGAGCCACTGAGGGATCATAGCTCTCTTTAGCCTTGACAAACTCTACAGGCATCTTGCGCAGAGGCTTTCGTAGAGTCTCTTCTCGATGTCGCCCTGTGTAATCGACCTCTTGTACGAGATCAAACCGTCTCCGCCCTGGTCTCGCGGCTCCATATTGTAATGTGTTCTGTCTACCACTGCCAGAACCAAGATCCATAAGCTCTGGATAGTCCCTGTCAGAGTTTAATCCGTCAAATCCAGACCTACGTCCTCCTCGTCTCCGATTTCCATGTCCTTTCTTTTTTCCCCAAAACTCTCCTTCTCGGCTACTGAAGTGATACTTCTTTTTGCTTGATCCAGACCCGTGCTTATGTCGCATTGATGATTCACAAATGGATATAAACTGGAACAACGTACACCCGCAAATAGTGAACTTCTCAAGACAAATCAACAAACAAGTAATTAGACCTCAAGGTAATAAAGCTCTATTTGTCACAGCCTTGAGAAGACATCAAGTTCCTTTCACATGATGTCTGCCACAATATATTCGTGTCAATACGGATCTCCTCATGCTAGGTATTTTTTGTGACAGCAACGGTTTATATAACGATCGACTGATGCTTCACTCCCACGCTAGACAAACTGTACTGTTGAACGCTGTTGAAAGAACTATTCAATTCCCACCGCATTAGATTGCTCTGAGACCGTTATATGGCAAGGAAATTGTGTTCGTTTGATCGGACTTTTTTGTGAGTGTTGACAGACCGTCTCTCTTATCACGCCGTTAGAACGTTCCTGCCCTTAGACTGTTATGTCTTCTAAACACGGAATTCAAAGTATACAGACTGTTTTTGAGTATATCTGGGATAGAGAACCACTAAATGATGACACAAAGGGGGAGCTTGTCGTGCTTGGGAACGTCTACCCCCCATCGGGAGATATATTGTCAGAGACAGATGCACAACACGCTGTTGAGACCGTCGACAGCCAAACGTCAAACAGCGATAAACAACGCTCCAGATGGGGACCTGACAAACTTCAGCAACAAATACAGAACATCAATCTTACTGACTTCCGTAGCTTTTTCCACCAAGTTTCAAATCCAACCGACTCTACTTCAGACGGAGGTGCCAATGAGGGACCCACGCATGTATCAAAACACTGGCCCAAACCGTTCCTGGAGGATGTACAAACTATAATTTGGCTGACATACAGGACAGGATTTCCACTGATCAAGAGATCAGAAGATGGGCCTTCTCCTTTGACTTTTGGTTCGCTTCTCCGTGGAACTATTGATTTCTCAACAATGAATAAGGGCTTTACCACAGATGCAGGTTGGGGTTGTATGATTCGAACTAGTCAATCTTTATTAGCTAATTGCTTTCTACGCTTGCATGTGGGAAGGTCTTGGAGATATCTGGAAGATGAGGACGGGATGACGGAGCATGAGGAAAATGAATTATTTGATAAACATTGTGAGATTGTGTCATGGTTTGTTGATATACCATCTGCTTCATTTTCAGTTCATAATTTTGTTGAACAAGGAATGAAGTATTCCGGTAAGAAGCCGGGCGAATGGTTTGGACCATCTTCTGCTGCAAAGAGTATCGAGGTTCTTTGCCAGGAGAATTTTGAGAAGGTTGGAGTGCGTGTTTATGTCACCGACAGTGGAGATCTTTATGAAGATGAGATATTAAAACTGGCAGACTATAGTGACGATTCTAGTACAAAATTCACGCCAATCCTAATACTTGCTGGTATAAGATTGGGAGTTAAGAACGTGAATCCGATTTACTGGGATTTCTTGAAAATGACTTTGGCGCTTCCTCAATCTGTGGGAATTGCTGGAGGTAGACCTTCATCCTCGCATTATTTCTTTGGATATCAAGGAGACTATCTGTTCTACTTAGATCCTCATCTTCCGCAAAAAGCATTGTTAATGGCAGCTGATTGTGCAAAATCTGATACAGCGGCTGATCCGATGGATACCAGTAACTTTATTGAGGTGGAAACAAAGCTAAATATCCAATCGGTACACACTAAGAAAATAAGAAATCTACATCTTGGCCGAATGGATCCCTCGATGCTTTTAGGGTTGCTAGTCACCTCCTTTGATGATTATGAAAATATGAAGAAATCAATTAATGATTTTGATGACAACCGCAAATTTCTCAACATTTATCCGACACGGCCTCAGATTTCCACCTCCGGTGCTATAGCTCTTGACTCGCTGGATGATAGTGAATTCGTTGATTTGGGAGTTCAATCTATAAATGAGTGCTTGAATGATGATGCGGATATCCAGAATGAGAGTTCAGCAGAAGATATGGACCATGCATTTTCTCAGGCTGTGATAATTGCAAGGGGCGAAGCTTCGGAAACAGGTGCACTCTTGGAGAACTCGGATATTGACTTTGATCGTGATGCCTCTATTGTTGACAGCCATGATGTCACGGAAACATTTGAAGAGATACATGAATCCGAAACAGAACCCAAGATGGAGGCAGATGAGCCTGTGGTGGTCAAATACAACGACACCGCTCCCATAAATGAAGAGCATGTTCTTTCCATTTCAGAATAATCATAGGCCTAAGTGCGTGTACTTATTGCTGGCCTAAAGGCAGTAAGACTTGTAACTAGTATGTAAATGTTGAAACGGATTATGGAGTTAGTATAGGTACTGGTAGTTTTATAGAGGTGTGAGGTGTGCGTACTGAATTTCTTAGATGTACCAATATTTTGGCTTAAGGCTTTACGCGTCTTCTGTTCCAACTACAGCATAACCAGCGGATTTGCTATTGCAGCTGACAAGTGAATGCTGATTACAATTCATTAGTAGCATGTCGGAAGTCTTAGAGAACTATCGGGACTCTGCTGCTAACGAAAATTTCAGTTCCTCTGACGAGGATATTGAGGAAGTTTTGGAAAGAGGGTACAATACATCAGATTCTACAGCTTCTAGAGAGAATGACGATGTAGAAGTGAACAAGACTCAACATCGACTGGATAGTATCAGAAGTCTTGAAAAGTCGTCCGATATTGTATCAGACGCTGAACAAGCTTTAAAATCACAAATACTGATTCTATGTAGTGCTCTCGGTGGTATAGATAACTCAATCGAGTCGGGAGAGTACATCTTGGGATCAGATGCTCTAGCATGCCTAAAGGATATAAAGAGGTGGATAAGAGCTGTTGACGATGTATCCGACAGTTGGGATGTTGCTTCTGCCTGTGCCGATAATGGACTTGTGATAAATGATCTGATCCCCATTCTTATTCAGATTCCTTCTAAAGTTGATGATACGAAAAAAACACATTACACTAGCATACTATTGTCAACATTAGAGCTTTTGGTTGCGCTTACGAGACCATTGAATCTCATTACTGAGCGGGCAAGTGAAGCCAGAATCGATCTTTATATTAAGCTAAAGAAATCGCACATACAATACAAGGAGTCAATTTTAAACCAGCAAGGGGGTAAATGTTTGAAATCTGTTGTTGGTTTGGCACTGCCTATATTAGCATTGCGTAGAGACCAAAGAACCACGAAAGATGTTATCATACTGAATCTTTGCCTGAACCTCTTCCGAAACGTTATTCGAATTGAACCAGCAAGTATGGATATAACTAGCAGTCGCTCTTCGAGTAAGACTCTTCAAGTCAATGACAATATGCCTGCGGGAATAGGAAAGGATGACATTTCTGCAGACAATGTCCTACAAAAGTTTAAAAAGAACAAGGTGTTGACTTTTATTCAGACAATCACAGCAGGTCTTGGCAGCGAGTTTGAAGAGTCTGTTTTGGCTCCAGTGTGTTTGGACTGCTATTTCTATCTATCATACGGTGTGGATGTGGAGTCAATCTTTCATACTAATTTACAATCTACTGAAGGGCATGCACAGCAATCATTCACAAATGAAACTGACAGTGCAGGGCCCATAAATTCTGAACTAAGCAATATTCTCAATAAGGAGAGAGAAATCAAAAAGAAACTGCTACGAAACACAGGTAGTCGTCATTCAAACTTCGGAACATTGCTGAGTGTTAGAAACGGAGAGGAGAACTCAATCACTCTTTCAGGTCAAAATAAACTAGCCCGTTATGATATCATAGAAGAGCTTGACTCCGGAATGTCAAAAAAGGCATCAAGTACCAGATGGAGAGCGAATAATGAAGAAAGTACGAGATCTGATTTCGATACAAAGCTTGGAGCTGTAGAGACGAAAGTTTTGTCCTCTTCTGCACTTCAAATATGTAAGACGTTTTTCATTGACTTTGTGGAAGCAGGATTAGGTCCTCTGATGTCGGCAATAAGAAGATCTCTTGTTTCTGAATCGCTCAACGCATTTCTCGAATTTCGGTATTACTTTGTTATGGGATGGATTTTACATTTTGAACGATTGAATCGTGAGCTGAGTAAGCAAGAATCACTAGCAAGGTTTGGATATCTCAAAGAGTGTTTATCAGAAGATTGTATCCGAATCGTTTTGAGAAATAACTTACCGAAGTACTATCAAAATCGTGAGTATAATTTATTAAGGGTGAGCGCTAACACATTCAAGGAAATACTCTTGACCATTGTCGAAATGCACAAAATAAGTGCTGATAGCTTTCAGGATGTATCGAGTAGCGAGAAGCAAGACATTGATATGTTGAACGCAGCTGCAGAAGGTTTATTACGAAATATCATGTCAAATGAAGAAGATCTTGATGTTTTGTTTTCAATTCCTCAGGATGCCCAGAAAATATCCTTACCATTTGCAAACAATATGATCGAGTATACGCATATTCTGCTGAAGGTATTGCACTATCTGACAAAACTGAAGACTCCTATTGCACTTGGGAAAAAGATGCGTCAAGTAAAACGTCTTTATGGAAAGGATCATCCATTTTCAGATTCAGAGGAAGAGAACTCGGACCCGGGAGTCAGTGAAGAGCGACTCAAGAGATTCATGGAGTATGATCAAGCTAGGTTTGAGGGCTTTGAAAGTAGATTGCTGCATGAAAAGATTGTGAGCTGCTACGTTTTTGTGTTCTCCAGATTTGATGAACTTGATGAAAAGCAAATTCGCCGTTGTCTTTCCTACTTTAGCAGATTGTTGTTAAAGAAGGAGCAGCACTTCTTGAAGCTGGCTAGACTCGACTTCATGCTGGCCCTGCATGATATTAAGAATGCTGTGTTATCTCCCTCAACTCTAAAAGAACTGGGTAAGATTCTGAGTAGTTTTATGCATAATTTAGAGAAGCTACAATACTCAACGGGATGTTTCTACTTTGAGCTTCTAACTTTGAATCAAGAGAATGACCGTTCCATCAGAAAGTTCTTACTTACTGGTGATGCTGAAGAAGCTCAGTTTGAAACACATACAAAATTATCGAAAGATGCGGAATTCAAAAGACCAGATATATCATACTCGCATAAGCTCTCTGTGCTTGTGAGTTCACTTGTTTATGATGATTACTCTGAGCTTCTTGATTTTTTGGTTGACAATATTCAATCAATTAAAGATGCCAAAAGCTCCTGGAAAGACCACGATGTTGCCTTGGAAATGCTGTCTTCAACCGGAAACAGGCTTGTAGATGGAGACGCGGGTGACATATTGTTGGACAAACAGAAGGACAAGGCATCGCTGAAAAACTCGGTATACAGATTACTTCTACTGACTGTTGGCTTTGTCATGAACACAGGAAAAGGGCCTAAGTGGATTCTACCTGCATCTGTTGATATTGATCATTTACAAAAAACGATTGATTTAATACAAGAATCTAGACAGAGTCCATTGGAGACGGATGACTGTGAAAACGAATTGATTAGACATGATCGTATATCCGAAGTTAACAATCATTCAGGATACGAGACCAGTGATTATGAGCGGACCTCTTCGAATGCACTGGAGGATCTAGCTTCGGAAGCGGGATTACGAGAGCTGGATTCTGCTGATATGAATCTTCTACCTAATGGAAAGCGTGAGAAAGGAAGGGCTTTAAAGAAGCGCAAGAGAAAACAGCAAGATCCAGAAGATGACGATGTTTCGTTTCCTTCTCACGACAGATCAAAGTCGAAGAAGCGTTCAAAAAGATTACATTCTAAATCTAGAGATGATAATAGAGCAAGTTCTAAGAAAGCCACTGACGAAATCGCTAAAGTGCACTTGTCTTCCAAGTATATAGGTGTCTCAGATGACGAATCAGATGACGAAGGCGAGAGGCTTTTCTTCGAGAGGGAACGCAAGTTGCAGCAATTACTTGCAGCAAACGGAAGTAAGCCATTGACCCCGGAGCAGTACCAATCTCTATTTGGCTTGTCAAATAGCGTGGACAAGAGGGCAGATGACTTTCTTAGTCTTGATGATGACCCAGTTGTGGAAACAAAAGGCCAAGAGCATGATAATGACACATCTGACCGGCAAAGTGATGATGTTTCAGCTGGCAACTCGTCATCACATAATGATTCCGTTGTAGATAATACTACAGCTACATCTCCGCAAGAAGATGAAGAAGTGGCCTTAAAGCCTTCAAGAGTTACGCGTCCAACGATAGAAGACAGTGACGACGATGCATAAGTATATACTTAATAAGACACTGTTAATAAGTATACAGAGCCCATACGATTAATCGTCTGCTACACAATGGCCATCACCATCTGAGTTCGTTATTTCTGCGTACAAAGTCTGTGCCGTTGATAAGATCATCACGGTGAATCCAAAAGCAACACACACGAGGTACGGAGACTTTTGCACTAACGTTTTAGTCTTCCATGTCATTTTCAGTAAACACATTGGTGGAAGAATATAAGCCATTAATGAGGCAGAGGTGGCGCCAACAAGCTCCAGAATGGCACCCAGATTGCACGTCGTTAATGCTATCGCCACTGGAATTAATGACAGTATAGTTGTAATAAATATATGTTGTCTAGTTGTCAACTCCTGTTGTACTTCTCTATTAGTACGCTTTCGGTATATGTTCATGAGGTCCATTACCACGGCTCGCACAACAAATATCTCTAAAGGAAAAGTGGTAAGCATGTTGAGACCAAAGCATAGTCTTGCAATATTAACAATCCAATCATCACTTGCAAAGTTGTTCAATATATTTCCTTTAGTTTTTGATCCAAAAGAGATATAGCCAGCTACCCCCATCACAGTGCACACAATACCTGAAACCAGGCAGGCCAGATGGGTGACTCGATTGAATCTATCCAAAGTTGGTCTTTTGATGGAGTCATAGATAAAAGTTGTATTATGATGGCAAACAAGTGCAAATGAAACCACACTTATACTTTGAAAGACATTGGCGTTAATAAACCAGTCTGCTCCTGTTATTGTTCCCTTCAGCGACAAATCAACAGTAGGGCCCCTAATAAGTACAATGGTCAGTATAATGGCCATGCTTATTAGAGCAAATCCACTGGCTTTAGCAAGCTTTGATATATCTCGAACTAAAGATAATGGGTACGAAACCCCAACCAAACAGATACAAATAATGGTATTTCGACTCAAAATGAAATCCACAAACTTGTGCTCGGTCAGCTGTGGTCTAAAAAAGCTGCGCAATACATGAGGTATAGTATCACCAACAATAACGGAGAAGCCAACGTTACCACCAAATCCAAAAAGGCCTTGAGCCAGCAACACAACAATCTTGCCTACCTCCCCAAACGAGTGATTGACAAAGGCGGTGAAAGTCTTGGTGCCTGAAAGCTTTGTATTAAGAATGATCATCCGCAATGTCCAATCGTTGACTATAGTCAGAACGAACATAAGAATAAGTCCGGTAAGAAGACCTGAGTTTTTAAATGCTTTAGGTATCCCAATGACGCCAGCGCCAATAATGGAGTTCGACATATTCATGAAAGCACTCTTCAGGTCGGACTTGCTCTCATGAATCCCAAGAAGTGACAGCTGTCCCTCCGAATTCTCGGACTCACGTCGTCCTATTGTGCTATCATCAATATCGAACTCAACCTCGATAGGTGTCTCGTTGTGGTCACTGGACTGCCCCAAGAAGGAACTGGAAGCATCTTCTCGATCCGGTAAGTTCTCCTGATGAAGTTTCTGATAACTTCCGGCGGAAGTAGACGTCATTCTCAGCTCATTGAAGCTATGAACCTGGACTTCATCAGCTCTTGTGGCATCTCGGTAGCTTTTAAAAGTGGATTTGAGTTGTGGACGTCTTAAAAAGGTTTACACCCGTGCACCGGTTAGTTTTTAAAAAGCCTTTTGAAGTTTCGTGTACTCTAAATGCATTGATACCGTGAGATATATCCACCAAGGCGCTTGTTCGGCTGCTACAGAAGCTTAAAGGACGTCTCTATTGGAACTCCTTAACCTGTTACTTACCACGATACAATCACTGTGCTTGCCATTTCAGTCTGCCGCCGCAGAATCATTGGCGTATTTATTGATTAAAGCAAAACACAGACACACACAATGAAACCCTCCAAACGGCAGTCAGAGGCGGCATCGACAGGGAGGGTCAGTTCGTTCATGGGAATAAGGCGAAGTTCCACCAAGGGAACTGAGAATCAGCCAGGATTGTCATTTGGCAATGCTTTGTCTCGAATGGGTACTGTTGCCTCAAATCACACAATAATGGAATCACCAACCAAGTCTAGTTTTTTTTCCAGAAGCAGAGGCAAAGACTCAACAGATACCAGTAGCATTGAATCTCCCCTATCAAGAATGACCACAAACAACAGTGTCGTTTCTTCTTCTAACCAGCAGTTATACTCCCTTCCCGCAGGCCACACAAGAAAGCTCAATAGTGCAAACTACAAAAAAGCTCATAGACACACCATATCAGATGACTTTGAGCTTGAACCTCCAGATTCTGCAGAGGAAGTTGAACAGATGTTCAAGGAAGTCATGATTAGTAGGGACTTTAATAGTCTCCCGGAAAAAGCAAGAAAGGAAATGGAAAACTATCCTATTGATAGAAAATGGATGTTGATTAGACAACATAAACTAGCCGAGTTCAAAAAACAACGGCTCATACAACAAAGCAAAACTATAACCACACCAACCAGAACCATGTCAACCGCTTCCACCATTGTAGCCGAAAAGAGACTTTCTTCTGACATTAAGAGCTTTGACGCCCAGTTTTATGTTGTTCAGTTGATTGGAAACAAGATAACCGGTGACCAGTTGAAGGAACTAGATATTTGCTTGAGCTCGGAAGAGTTGCATTGGACGGAACAGTTTTTAAATTTACAGGGTGCTGTCGCATTATGTAATGTTCTCATGCAGCTTTACAAAACAAAGCCTTTGTTGAATGGCGGTGCCAACAACCATTCGTTATCACCTCAGCATAATGGCTCACCTTTGTCCCGCACAACCCCCGTTCAGAGACAGTCTGGTGCCTCAACGGCACTTTTCACAAATCCATCTGAAGAATACGAAGCAATAATAGATAAAGAAACCAAGCTTTTCAGATGTCTTAAGGTGATTGCTGATTTGACAATAGGGATTGATCACCTCCAAAAAATTGATATATTCATTCCTGCAATTTTTGGGGGATTGTACTCTATGAAGCTACAGGTGAGAAAGTGGGCAACCGATATCATTACGTACTTTTATCACAAGACGAATTGCAGCTCAGTGATCTACAAAACGATCCACAAGGCTGTTACTGAAAATGTTCATTTGGCATACATAAGGGAGCTTTATTCAACGAATAACAGATCTGCCTTATTAGACAGAAGATCGCAATACCTTTTACTCAATTCTGAAAAAGTGAAAAAGTATGAGGCATGGTTCTGGTCTGCTATTCGTTTATTCGAAGGAAGAGGGAAAATGGGTTCCAAGGTTGGCGCTTATGATGAGTTCAAACTCAGTGGTTCCATGACCAATAATGCCTTAGTTGAGTATGGATTATCCACGTTATTACTAATAAGCACTCTACTACAATACTCAAAGAATTTAGGTGATCGAACTAAGCTGCGTCGACTATTTCAAACGGCTGGAATGAGGGATCTTTTTGACCTCTTAAGACCTTTGGAAAACAATGATATTGAGCACAGTATCAATAATATTGAAAACTCAGAAAAGGAGGATCTTCAAGAGTTGAAGCAGATGGAGGAATTTCAAAACCACAATATCAATTTCAATGATCCTTTATCTTTATTTAACGCTATGTGGAACAATTCTAAAGGAACTGATTCTGAGCAATATCTAACCTCGATGATCCAAAATATGTTTATAAGTCAATCGTCAAATCTGCATACGCTGAATTCTGATCATGTCACCCGCAATCTGAAGCTGGTGGACAATTTTGTTTCCAACATTACCATGGCTTCTGGAGAAGATGATACCGATATGAACATATCAATTAATAAGCTTATATCATCTTACAGGTCTGATGAGATTGCGCGACGTGCCATGCTCGATGCAAAGGAGGCAAAGAAGCGTGTTGAAGAGGCCGAGGCTGAACGTGACAATGCATTACAGAAATTAAATGAAGGGTCCAATGGAGTGGTTGAAGATTTATATGAAGAAATTCAAGAGCGTGACAATATATTAGAAAGACTAAGAGATAAACTTGATCAAAAAGAGACGGAAGTTGATGAATTGCGCAGGAAGAGAATTTTAGATAAGCACCAGCAAGAAATAGAAATGAGGGAAATGTTGTTGTTATTGCATTCTCAGCAGGGACATGCTGCAAATTCTGCGATATCCTCTGACATAAGACCTGAGTCTAGATCATCAATCAACACGGACGATTCAATTACCGTTAGCGAGTTAAAGAAAAGACTACAATGGCAAGTTGATAAGAACAAAACAGAGTCTCGCAGATTAATAAATTCTGGAATTGAACCTAATGCTAGGTTGAGAGACCTCCGACTTAAGATGGACCTGTTAGAGCGCGAAGCAAGAGACCTAGAGACCACAGAATTTGATGAATTAATTGAAAACATGGAGCCTGTCTCTGAAAACTCATCATCCAAAGAAGATGATGCTAAAAATCTTTTGGAGTTACGTCAACGCCTTGATAATTTACAAAGAGATGCCAACAGTGTCATCAAGCTCCAAGGAGATTTGAGCCAGAAAGAATATATGGAGAAGCGAAAACTGGAGGCTTTAGAACGACTAAGTCAATTAGAGTCATCTATGCGTAGACTGAAGATACAGGAGCTCAAGGGCATCAATATGACTCCACAAGAGAGAAGAACGTTGGATCCTAAACGATCTGACCCGAAGAAAAACGTTTCTGAGGCATTGAATAAGAGGTTTGCAGACTTACAGAACCTCTGCGACTCTTTGCGAGACCAACTTGGTTACGAAATGGACGAGAAGAAACGTGCGGCGCTCATGGAGAAGTTTGAGAACAAGTTTGCCAAAGGCAAAAAGGTGGTTCCATCGGCACAGTTTGCTGCTTCTGCTCCTCCAGTAATGGTTGGAGGTGGTCCTGTCGGAAAGCTAGATAAACAAGGCATGCGACCATTTTTAGGTGAGCTGGAGAAAAAGGTAGGTAAAACACCATCTATTGATAGAGCAGGAGACAAAGATGTCACGGACAATGAGAAAACTGAAAAGACTCCTAATTCAAATTTCGAGAAACAATTGGCTAGTTCAGATTCTGGAAAAGATATGAAGACAGGTGAGAAACCCGATAAAGCGGAAAATCCACCTCCACCTCCACCGCCGCCCCCACTGCCATCTATGCAAATACCACTCGCTACAGCATTTGATTCAAAGGAAGTGTCAATTCCACCGCCACCTCCTCCCCTTCCTTCGTCCATGACATCACCTGTTCCTCCTCCACCTCCACCTCCCTTCCCTGTCGCTAAGTCTCTCACCAATCCAATTCCTTCTGGAAGTCCTTCACCAATAGTTTCTCATGGAGCCTTTGATGTTTTACCGAGACCGAAGAAAAAACTGAAACAGCTTCACTGGGAGAAAATTGAAGATACTGTTGACTCCTTTTGGGCAAGTATGGGCTCTGATGAGATGGCCAGACAATTGTTAGATAATGGAGTTTTCGACGAGATCGAGGTGATATTTGCAGCAAAGGAAGCAAAGCGTATAGCGAGAAAGAAGAAGGATGAAGAAAAGAAGATTTCTTTCTTGAGCACTGACATTTCGCAGCAGTTTGGAATTTGTCTGCATTCTTTTACTAGCTATGACGATTCTACGGTTGTTACCAGGATTTTGAGATGTGATAATGACGTTCTGGACAAGAGTGCATTACTTGATTTCCTTGCTAAGCCTGAATTGAATGAGATTTCTGCAACTCTAGCAAAACATTTCGAACCATACTCCATAGACTGGCAATCTGAAAAGCAATCCAAGCCTGAAAAAGATCCTAATGAGTTAGCTAGACCTGACAGAATTTATTTGGAACTCATCTATAATCTCCACCATTATTGGAGATCTAGAATGAGGGCATTGAATTCCATTCTAAACTACGAGAAAGAATATGATGATTTGGTTAAGAAGCTTGATACGTTGGAAAAGTCTCTAAATTCTCTTGAAAATTCGGAGACTCTGCGAAAAGTGTTCGACATCATTTTGATTGTTGGAAATTATATGAATGATACATCCAAGCAAGCTATGGGTTTCAAACTCAACACTCTGCAAAGGCTGAGCTTCCTAAAAGATCACAAGAATTCCATTTCTTTTTTACATTACGTTGAAAAGGTTATTAGAGAGAACTATCCGGAGTTACTCAGCTTCATTGATGAGTTGAGACCTACAGTTGCGGCATCCAAGATATCTGTGGAGCAGTTAAAGACCGATAGCTTGGCATTCACTCAATCTATCAAGAACATTGATTCGTCTTTACAAAGCGGAAATCTGAGTGATCCGTTAAAATTCCATCCTACAGACAAGTTTTTGCAGGTTGTTCTGCGGGGGCTGCCAAATGCGAGAAAGAAATCTGAACTACTCACTGATAGATCGAAGCTGGTTCTTGAGAAGTTTGATAATATGATGAAATATTTTGGAGAAGATCCTAATAGTGACGAGTTTGTGAGAAACACTTTCTTGAAGAAGTTCAGCGAGTTCATTGAGAGTTTTGAAAAGGTATCAAAGGAGAACGTTGAAATAGAAGAGAGAAACAGAAGGTATGAGTTGAGCAAACAAAAACTTGAGGAAAGCAAGAAGCAGAAGGAACAGGAGCTGGAGGATAGACCAAAAGTGAGTTCAGACATGGATAAGTTTTTGAAACAGTTACGTCAGTCTGGGCCATTAAGGTCGGAACCTACATCTGCTAAAATCAAGCAATGGGCAAAGAAACACACCAGCTTGTCTGCCTCTGTGGGAGATGAGTCTCCAACTAAGAGTGTTGATCAAAGCCAGCCTGGGTCATCGCTTGATGCTACTGAAGAGGAAAATATTAGATCGAAAACACACGATCTTCTCATGAAATTGACACAACAATCTACAGAAGTTCCTAGTGATATTCCTTCTCCAACATCCAACTCATCCTCCACTAGCGTATTTGGAAGCGGTAGTAACGGTAATAGCGGTTCGGATTTGCAATTCAAAGTCAGCGATTTCAAGATGAGTGAGAAGATGAAGAGACGTTTACAGCAAAACTCAAGAACGTCTTCTGTCAGCTCGCTGGATATTGAGTCAGTTTCAAGATCAGAGTCCTTCAAGACAAGTTTGTCGAACATCATGACCAATCCTTTGCTTGAAGGGGACGATTCTGTTGAAGAGGAGACGATGTTGGACGAAACAAATCACGACATTGATGAGGATAATGATGTTTTCGAGGATGCAGAGGATGCTGGGGAAACAGATAATGTGTAATGTTATGTAGGATACCATTTATATACAGTCATCCTTTCAGTAACTCGAGTGCTTGCTGCAGCTCTCTGATAGCAGTTTCAACGTCTTCGTAATTCAGAGCACTGATTGCGAACCTCGCACGCTTCTGTGCTTGTGATATGACATCATCATCATGTATGATCTTATTGATTTCAGCCTTTGTCATTTTGTGTTTCTCGTTGACAATTGAAGGTTTGCGAGAAGACTGGCCACTCTGTGGTGCTGCAACAATAGGAGGTCTACCGGGAGAAGATGGTTGGGGAGGGGGCAATGAGGGTGTAAGAGGCTGAGGAACTGCCGCTGGGGTATTTGGAAGTCCTAGGCTGTTAGGTTCTCCTTTAATTAGAACTGGAGGCGCAGGCATATTGAGATCATTTTGTATGGTACTTGGAGTTTGAGGAAGTTCGATTTCTGTAGTTGTCGGTGCTTCCTCCTTTGGTGGCTCTGTATCATTGATAGTCGTAGGTGGTGCAGGAAGAGAGTTATCTGGTTCATTGGAAGAGGATTGAAGAGACTCCAGTTGTCGCTCCTCTTCTGGAGATATGTAATCGTTAGGATCTTGGCCGTTTTTGATTGCTTTGAGGATTCTTGCGGAGTGGAACTTGGCATACTTGATTTTTTTATCAATATCAGACTTGTGTTCAGCATAGATGTCATCCCAAAGCTTCAGCACTTGGTAAAAGTCAAGAGCGGCACGGAAGTTTTCCACAGTTTGTTTTCCTGAAGTGTGGTTGGAGATTTCCTGGAAAGGACGATTATAAACCTTGTTGCTGAAGTTGTAGACCAGGTTGAAGCTGGAGCTATTGTCGTTAATTAGGTCTGTCACTTCAGGGTTGGATTCTTTCAATTCGGTTTTGATGGCTTCAACCTCATCCAATAGTTCGAGCGTGAATGTCTCGATGTCTTTCGACTTCAAATGTAGCTGCTGCTTAAGTATGAGTTCCACCGCATAAAGCTTGCAAAAGTAAGCCACGATCGGCTGATACTTGCTCAGCTCTTCTGAGCGCCTCAACAACGGCTGGACATCTTTCTTCAAAGGCTCAGGAACTTGATGATTGCTGTCAGACATTGATGAGAAAGAAAAGGGATCAGTTTGTGCTAACCGTGCAACAGCAGCAGTAGAGCTGTAATAGGTGATAACAACAGGCGAAAAGATATCAGATATAAATGGTCGTGCAGACAGGCTCAAGCGTGATGTGGCGGTGCGTGTGGCGCAGCCGTATTTTATTCTTTTTAGGATTTTTTCTGACGCGTACAGCTGCAATTAAGATGTCCGTTTCGAAAAAGTGATGAAATGCATTTGTGAAGGGCATATTAGCAGAAAACCGCCATTTCGCAGCTTCAGTCAAGTTGAAATTTCAGCTAAGGCTTCCCTTTCAAGTTTGAGTAGTGCAAATAGCAGAACCACCAATTTTGTGGAAGCAATTGCAACAGGTGAGGAGAGTAACGTTATGAGAACTTCGGCAGAAGGGAGCAGAGCCGATGAATCGGCTATGAGTATCGATTCTACAATGACTGTTTTGGCAAGTGAGCATAACTTGAGCCAGGAGGGTGAGACAGCCACCAAGAAGAGCGCCTCAGAAGTGGTAACGTACCATGTCACGCCGGTATATAAAGCGACATATTCAAACGTTGATGTTGTGGAGGTTGAAGTCAACTCCACGCCGATCATGCGGAGATTGAAAGATTCGTATTTTAACGCAACACAGATACTGAAACTTGCTGGTCTTGATCGGTCTAGACGGTCCAAGCTTCTGGAAAGCGAGATTTGTCAAGGGGCCCACGAAAAGATACAAGGTGGATCAGGAAAATACCAGGGAACATGGATTCCATACGATAGAACTGTGGAATTGTGTAGAGCGTACGAGATCTATGATGTTTTGAAACCTCTACTGCTATACAATCCGACTACCAACAGTGAGCAGACGCCGACGAAGGAACAGCTAGCGAGAACTTTCTCTACTCTGACGGAGGCAGATGAATCAGCCGGTTCCAATTCTTCTCAGTCAGCTACACAGAATGGAGACGGAGTAGCTACAAAGAAACAGAAACCAGACCAATCGCTTCCACCGTTGGAGATTTTCGATCACGAGATAAAAGCCGCTAACCCAAATGCCCCGTATACAATAAAGCCTATTCATGAGCAAGATATCGATGAAAAGTCCAGAGTGGTTATGGCATCTCTCTTTCTCCCAAGTCAAAAAGACCTCACTCTTTTGGAACTAGTAGGGGGAGATGAGTCACAATTGGAGGGAGTCGAGATAGATGTTCCAATAGACGATAACGGGCAAACTGCACTTCATCTTGCAGCTACCCTGGGCCGTATCTCTCTGGTTAGAGATTTGGTTAAAAGAGGTGCAAACAGAATTAGAGGCGACAACGATGGACAGACTGCGCTTATTAGGGCTGTGCATGCTACTAATTGTCTAGAAAACTCGTGTTTCGAAAAGCTGTTGGACTACTTATATCCTGCAATTGCCGTGCTCGATCACAAAGGTAGAACCGTCCTTCACCATATCGCGTACACTTGTGGCCGTAGAGGAAGAAGTGACGCATCAAAGTACTATCTTGAAACACTTTTGGAATGGGTGGTCAAACGGGGTCCATCTCTTCCTGGTGGACAAAGTATTAGTTTATCCAAATTCATGCATGACGTTGTCAATATAACGGACCGTAACGGAGATACGAGTTTGAACATTGCAGCTATGGTTGGCAATAAACACATAATCCAGCAGTTGTTGGAGGTCGGCGCTGATCCTACAAAGTCCAACAAAGCAGGAGTGCGTCCTATTGACTGTGGTATCAACCTGAACTCAACGCAGAAGTTTGCTGGCTCTGTGGGAGTCAACCACTCCTTTGGTCAACTGAATAATAACAAGAGTATAACATCAACAAGTAATCCGGTGCAGATAAACTCGGAAGGATTACCAGAACAGAAGAACAGTTTGACGATTCTAGAATCGATACAGGGTTTTGTTTCACGAATAGGAACAGATTTTAAGGAGGAAATGGAAGCAAAGTCGAAAGTGATTGACGAAATGCATCCAAAGCTACGCGAGAAGACTTTTAAGCTGTCAGAGAAGCGGAAACAGCTTGAAGAGCTGCAGAAAGTCGCTCGTAAAATAGCAAGTTACAAAACAAAAATAATGAATCTTAACAATGCTATTGATGAAGAAGAAACGAAGTTCAGAGAACAAACAAAAGAATTGCCTTTGGCGTCACACAACTTTGATGGAGACTTTGATGCTGACGAACCATTTACTGTCTGGTCAGTTTATAATGAGGTTGAGCAAAAGCTGCAAGAGCTGAAGTCTGATCCATCTAACTCTCAAGATGACACCAATTTGTTGGCGCTTTTGGAAAAAATAGATGCTCAGGAGCTATTGAACCAACAACAGCATGAGGAGCTTCCACCGTCCGTTGTTTTGGAAGCACGTATCAAAGCTTATAGCAAAAACAATGAGATGCTAATTGAAAGAACGAAGCAGCGCAGGTCTTCAAGTCTGAAGCTTGAACAGCAGTTCAAGAGAGTTATTGGATTGTGTATCGGAAGTGCAGTTGATGACATAGACGAAAAGCTTCTTGGTAATTTACTTCTGAGTGTGGAGAACGACCCAGATCCTGAAATCGGACAGATAAAAAAGGTGCTCAAGATTGTGAGCGACCTGGATGGTAAGCTAGGCTGAATCGCCTAGTAATTCTCATAACGTGTGTACATGTAAAAGTCGAACATTAATTGAATGTTGTCGCTAAATTATCAGTTCTCTAATCATCTGGCGTAAGGATTCTTGGTATACGCTTGCTGGCCTGCTGATTGGTTTCCGCTGGCATGATTGGCTATAGCATATGGATCTCCCTTGCCCTTGAAACCAGTATTTACTGGACCTGGGCCAGGTGCCACTTTATTCAGAGAAGTAGACGAAGAATATTGTCCGTTATAATCTTGTGGGTATTGTTGAGGGCGCTGGTACTGTCTTTGTTGAGGTGGATATTGTTGTTGATATTGCTGAGGTTGACCACCAGGAGGGGGCATGTAATATTGCTGATGAGTTGGTGACTGTGGGTAGTATGTTTGTGAATGAGGTAAAGGCTGAGGATATCCATTCCCTTGTTGTTCTGCTGATGGTGGTGGTCTTCGCGACCGTCCATGTGATGGTGGTGGTCGGTGTTGCTGAGGTGGTTGTTGTTGGGAATCATAGTAACCTCCGTATGGAGATTGAAGTGCTTGTTGTGGTGGGTATTGCTGGGGGTAACCCTGTCTGGGTCCCGAAGTAGGTGGTTTATTATACATTGGAGAGGAGGATGATGGCTCGCTATTGTACTCATTCATGTAAGGTACATTGTGAGAAACAACGTTGTCGGAAGGAGCTCTTTGTTGTAGAGGAGGGAAATTGTTGTTTGACCCGTAATGATTGTCGCTAGGTATAACCTGGTGACTCTTTTCCACAGGCTCGTCATTGAACCTTAGAGGAGAAGGCTTCTGTCTCTGCTTAGGAAGTATGGTGGTATCATTCTCAGGATACTCAACTTGAGGTCTGACTGGTATTGGAGCATTATTTCTTTCACGAGCAGTACTCCCGGCAGGCCTTTCATCAACACCCGAATACTTGAGATTAGGTTGCATTGTCTCGTGATACGCTTTATTGAAAGCCGAGTATGGAGAGAGAACTCTGTCGGGTGATGTGCTCGAATCTTCCGGTGACAATCTTCTTTGTGCAGATTCCGGTGTACCCAGCGAATTCTGAACTGCAAATCTTGAAAGTGGATATTGAGACTGCTTGGAGGCATCATACCCAGAGACCCCATGTGTAGAATTTGAAGTCTTGTTAATGGACTGGGATGAGCTCGAGCTTGCAGGGTTGATGATAGGAACCTCATAATCCTCTTCGTCTTCGTCTTCGTCTTCAGAGCTAGCATCCTTTGGATAAAAGTCACTTGCACTGTCAGATCCATTGAGTTTGAGTTTAGTCAATGAATCACTTAAAGGCGCATTAGGATCAAATTGAGAAGTACTATTGAGATCAGGAATCTGAGCGTACTTCTTGTAAATGTTAACCAGTCTTGGTGAGGAGGAACTGTGGGCAGTTCTCTGTTGATCTGAACTCATGGCATTTGGATTTTCTGTCATAGGAGGTCCAGGAAGAGGTGAATCAGCCGAATATCTTTGGAGATTTTCAGAATTTGAATAGAAGTAATTAGGATCTGGCTTGCTTTCAGCCTCAAGATTGACCGCGGTGGGAAGCTCAGGTCTACCATCATCAACTGGGGTGGTCACATTGCTGCTTAGTTTAGATCTTTCAAAACCGGCAGAAAACATTCTTGAAGTTGGAGAAAACGTCGGGGAACTTGGTGAATCCGAAAAAGTCCTCATCTTGCCAGAAGCAAGATCTCTGGAAAAATCAAGCATACTTACAGCCCCAATAACTCCGTCAGTTGACCCGCAACCTGTATATCCCTTAAGCATTTTTGATCTCAATATTTCCTTGATGGCAGTATTCCATTCTAATACCGGCCAGTTCGACGATGTTGCGCTTCCAGTAAGTTGCAACAAATCATCAACCTCTAAATAATGTACCTGAGGTAGTACAGGTAATGAAAACAGCAAAGAATTGATATCAGTTTTATCAGCATTGAGTCTCTTAGGCCGTCCGTATAGTTGAAACGCATCCAACAAAGGAATGATGAATCTAATCAAAGTATCATAACCTGGCACAGAAGAATGAGCTTCTGGCATAAGGAAAATGGAGCAGTCCTGTGGGTTTTTCTCCTTAGCAAACGTAATAGAGCCGTCAAGCTTTATCATTGTGCTATGGTCAATGACAGTATAATCCTGAGGATATACAGCAAAAATAGAGTTAGCGTCCACCAAAGTTGCCATAGCCAACTTCTTTCCCTTCTTTTCTGATTCATAGAAGTAAACTTTTCCAGCAATATGCTTCTTCTTGCTTTTCTTTTGTGGTGGCTCGATCACTGTGAAATATCTCTTCCAAGGCATCCCAGCACCAAACCTCACACTTGCCCAGTCTTCATGAATGAATTTAGTCTCTGCAAGTATAACCCGAATATCAGACAACATAGACCCACGTGCACTCAAAAGAGCACCAGTGTATGCTTCTTGCAATGATTTGTATTCAAAAGCAGAAAGTCTGAACGCTGAATGCCATTTTCTAAAATCTTCGATGGACGACACTTGAATCAAGAATCTATTCTTTAATGTGGTTGACACAATAATAACATTATTGAGTGTACCACCAGTTGACGGTAAGGAGTCCACAGCTTTGAAAGTAGCATCAGTGAAGTTAATATAAAACGGCTTATTTTCCTCTGTTTTTCCATTCTGAAGATCATCGATCAATTCAGCACTCCATGAAGCAAGCTGATTTCCAGTAAGAACACCGTACATTTCCGACCACTTTCGTTCTGCAGGATTGCCATCAGTATCAAGGTCCTTCAAAAGCATGAACACTCCCTCATGGTATTTTCTATGCGACTGCGCTGATAGTAAAGTAACAATAGGTGAAAGGGCAGGACTCAATTCTCCCTTCGATTCAGCAGTTACCACCCTTTTGGGAAGGTGAATAGATTCTGACTCGCCGGGAGAAGGACTACCCTCTTTCTTAGAAAAGGCTCTTAGTTTGTGCATCTTAGCTACGGGTCAGAGAGTGCTAGCAGATCCGCTATCTCCCCTCTTTCTTTGTCGAAATCAGAGCGCACCGATGCTGGGGTATATAAATATGGTCACCGAGTCACTAATGTCCGTGAAAAGTAGCTGAGCCAGTATCCGTGAAAAACCTTTACGTTCTTATCAAGCAAATCACCAACGAAATGGTATGTTTCATTCAAGAGCTGTTATCGTAATATGTATTCGATCTGATGTCGACTTGTGCTTTGCTTATAAAATCGAAAAAACCAAAACAAGGAAAGTCCAATATTATCAAAGCCTGCATCTTTACACTGGACATTTCCTTTTTGAGCAGCCAATCTTAACACGCACAAAAAAGCCCCATGAGGCAAAACGCGTTGATGACGACAAAACAATAGAGTTCTGCAGCATAGCCCCTTTGTTTCAATTAGAGGGTAAATAGTACAACAGGTTAATTGCTGCTCTACAAAATGCCTACCCTTTGTTCCATATGCTTTAGGTAATCAGAAACCAAAACAAGTACATATATATGTATTCATCCTTGGCTGTATCTACGATCTCCATACGCCCTGCTGTTGATCGGTATATGAATGCGTGCTGGTGCAGGTGTAGCTGGGACTGCTTGATGGAAGTCTTCTCCGGGTTTATTAGACGATGATAACGATAGGAGGGGTACCGCTCGGGAAATTTGACTAGTTACCACCTGGGGTTGTGGTCTCCAGTCATTTTGGCTGTAAAATGGACTGTTGTTCTCTTTGTTCTCTCCATCAGGGGGAGCAGTGTTGCCCTTTAGCAGCTTGAATGTCTTAGGTAAGAAGGAGACAGGTCGTTTGTAGTTTGTCGTATAATTTTCATTTTCTGGTATCCCAGTACTTAGTGAACCTGATTCTGATTCGAGCTCTTTATTCTGCAACATATCTGCGGGAAAGACTGTTGCCTGTGAGCTTTTTCCATTGAAGAAACTTCTGAACTTGGTATAAGGAGTGCTGACAAGTTGGGCATCTACTGGCCCAAATCTCATAAATCGCTGGGGCTCAGTCACTGATTGCTCTTTTTCCCGCTCAACATCTCCAGTACTACTGCTTCTGTAGCAATTCCAGGTACGTATGGTAGTGAATGGCTCACCAGGACTATGTGACAATCGACCGATTCCGTATGGTTCCTGTAGTTTCTGCTTCCGGTGTAGAATATACCATATAAGTAAAATCACCGCGGTCAACCCAATAATCCCTAATGGTATTGCTAGGCCAATTATCAAAGTAGTGTTATTTTTCGAGGCAGGGGCACTTCCAAAGGACATAGGGGTTTGAACCAGTGTTAAAGTATTCGTTGTGCCTGTACTTTGACTTAGCTTCACTGCTCGATCGACTCGAGCGCTAAATGGCGCTCCAAGCATATATGTCGAGGTAGTCGTCAGGGTGGTTGTCACTGTGGTGATCTCGTTTTGAGCAAGAAGGGTGACACCGGAAACCAGCATATTTCCTTAGCACTATCACTTTAGTTGCTGAAACGTAGGAACCTACTATCAAAAGTTTACTCAATCTTTAGGCGAACTCTATATATTCTTGACGACCCCCCAGTGACACCCGATACTTGTTTCAAATCATTGCTGACTAGCCTCTAAAAATGTAGTCGCAGAAGAGTTTCAGATCTGTCGATCCTCCTCGAGTCTTTTAAAATATGTCATTTCCTGTGAATTAGAGTTGTATCTGTTACGTCATAACTACCCAGTTATATTCCCTCTTTTGTTAGCTTTGTATATCATGCCAAGCTGACGGTTCGCTTGAATTCGCACCTATGTAACAGTACATAAATTGCAAGACCTTACTGAAGATCTCTCGCTAAACAATTGCAACAGTGTACAGATGCTGTATGTATCCAGCATCCATAGACACACGTAGCAGCATATTCTGTAGTAGTATATCGCTCTAAAGCAGAGTGCAGTCGCGTTCTGGTACACAAAAGAGGCATCCACTTGCTCTAAAGTCCGAACTGTTTCTGGTAAAACTACTGTTCTGCTGACGTAATTTCTGACATGACTATGTTGCGTGCTGTTTTTAGATTTTAGAATAATTACTAAGACAAGGATGCCCCTACGTAAATAACATTATCTCCTGTGTGAATCATAGTGAACCAACAGGGTGCATTTCAATCGGAATTGCTACAGAATACGCTTTGTTTGAATTTGGAAAAGGGCACCTTTTTCCCCGCTATTTTCACTTTATTGTGTGGAGAATTTACACTAGATACTTTGCTTTGCTTATCAGGCAAGACTGAGACTACACATAACGTTTGTTAACAAGGGTCCATAATTTTATCAGGATACAGCACGAAATTTCCTCAAATACCTCAAAATAGCCAGATATAGGTCTGTACTGTTGTTCACTTGCTGGTTGGTGTCTTCAATAATGGGCCAAGCAATTTCAAGACCACCCAGTTCGGGCGATCCAGGTGTACATTCTGTTGCACATCTTTCTCCACTGGGTAATACAGGAAAGACTTCCTTTGACAGAAATAGATCAAGGCGATTGTCATCATTTTCACTGAATATGACAAAGCGAAGAAGAAAAGGAAGCTTTCTCAGTCATTTCTTAAGAGCGAAAAAGGATGATTCCAATAGAAACCATCAAGCTTACATTTCCCCTTGTTCCACAGATCGCAATAATTCCCATGAAACGCAAGAGACAGCAGACAACTCTTCAGTGTTAGAATCAAGAGACAATGAGAATGCAAGACTTATTTCACCGTCGACAACTCATAGTTCTGAAAGAACCAGATTGGCTGCTGTTTCAGATGAAATCTCAACTAGTGCATCTAATCACACTGCAGCAAGCGAGGAGATCAATCTCCCAAATAGTAGTTTAAGCACGGATACTACTTTGGTGAATCAATTTCGAACTTTGTCTGCTCTATTGGAGAGTGTCACTATGAGTACTCTTCGAAGATTAATGCATTCTGATGACCCAGCAATGGCGGCGGATTCTTTCAGCTTGCCATTGCATGGAGGAAGTGAAGAATACAACGGGGTCCGAATATACCCCACAGAGCTTATAGATAGTCAAACTTCTGAAGACTCAAGTTTCTTTGATTTTCTACATGGTCTTAGCAGCCAGGATTTGTTGCATCGTGAGTTAGGTGACCAAGTTAATGATGGACAGAACCTAAGCTTTTTTAGGGCTTTTCGTTTTAACAATTCTAATCATTTTGGATTCAACTCTACTCTGCAAGATTTTGAGCGTTTGATACCCGTTTTGATTGTCGGTGTGGTTGGTTTGAGTGATTCCCAGTCTACTACCACAACAAATGATAATTCAGAACACACCAGTACCGGCAATAGCACTAGATTTGATAGTGCAGGCCTAAATGATATTGCAGAGAACATGTCTGACACTTTTGGAGATAGAGGTGTGCCTGTATCTTCAGGTCCTACCGCTGCAGAAATGAACGAAAACTATAGGTCCTGGATTATTATTGTTATGGCACATCACTATTCTTCGAATGATCCGGTTTTAAATTCTATGCCTTTATTTATCAGCTTGCTTACAAGTTATGTCACAAGCAACAATCATATGGGATCTCGGTCTTCCACTTCCCCAGCTATGGATTCTGAGCTGGATACTTTCCGTGACTCTCTATTTCAAATATTTAACAAGGGCAAAAGGCTTGCTCAAATAGAGCTCGATTCGCATACTGAAAGTTTGTTTTCATTCAAACTTATGTGTGATAAAGATTCAACAGCATCGCTTGATACCTCTTCGAGTTCTGGGAGTGAACCTGAAAAAACTGTCTCGTTCGATCACGGAGACAGATGTCCGATATGTTTGCTCGATTACGAGGATGGCGATTTAGGAAGAGGACTAGACTGTTTGCATAACTTTCACAAAGAATGTATTGATCAGTGGCTTCTAAGCGATAACAGTTGCCCTATTTGTAGGCGACAAGGATTCTGAATTGTCAACTGTTGAGCACCTGGCTGAGCTTCCCTCCGTAATTGTTTAATATTCTGTTTGGAGTTTTAGGCCTGGTCAAAAGACTCTTTTGTGTTATTGATCCTCCAACACCCAAATTTTTGATTTTGGAAATTGCTTCTTGAGATGTATCGTTAAGACTCATGAATGTTGCTAAAAGCCCGGCAGCTATTGCTGCTGACATTGATGTGCCCGATTTGATAGTCACCAGTTCTGAAGATGGTGACAGTGTGGAGACATTAATTCCATCGCTGAATATGTCTACACATTCTCCCCAATTTGTGAAGAAGCTCAGATTATCGCTGTGAACATCGATCGAACCAACAGTGAGCGCTTCATCAAGTGAAGCCGGGCTGAATTTGCAAGCATTTGTCTTGGAGTTTCCCGCTGCAGCCACTATGCCAAATCCTTTTTGTGCCACCTTTTTTAAAGCATTGTTAAGGATAGTGTTTTTCTCTGTAACCATTGCAAGCAGTAAAACTCCGGGCTCTTCGGTATCTATGAGCTGCTTCAGGCCTTCTATCACAGTACTCACATTGCTCCTTCCATGTTCATCAAACACACGATAATCAACAAGCGTGCATCTTTTATTGACTCCAAACAGCTCGGAGCCAATAAGCCCAGCTACTGCTGTTCCATGTCCATTCAAGTCTCCTAGTTGGCTGGCATCCAGGAGATTTGCGCCCAGTTTGGCTCTGCCATTGAAATCTGGGTGTTCCAGTTTAATTCCCGTATCAAACACATACACAACGACATCATTATCTGAATCTGGCTCATAGTAAAAGTCCATCAATTGGCTTCGTTTCACTTTTCCGGTCTGGGAAATTCTCACGAGGTGTTTAGGCGCAAATTCCTGAACATTAGCAACCTGGACAGATCTGTCCAGCGAGATTCTTTTCACTGATCGATCAAAGTAGGCAGACTTTATCAGATTGATATCAAAATCACCATAGCAGATCTTGAAGTCGCCTATTTCAACAAACCTGAATGGTTGTTGTTGATAGGGCTCTTCTGCTAAGGAGGAAACTTTCAACAAATTTCCGTATTTTGACTCAAACGATTTGGCGCTTTCACTAGGATCGAGTTCAAGAATCACCCTGACCGCGCTGATTATTTGGGCCACAGTTAGGAGATACATACATATCCTATATATCATTCTGGTATACAATTGAGGTGGCGGTGTACCTATATGTAGCATCAGGAACGATTCAACGAAGAAACAATACCAAAGGATGTTTTTGTTTTTTTTTTAATAACAGCGTCAAGTCAAGTTCATTATTATAACAACAATACTATATAGTCTATAAGTCAAGGATATCCTCAAAGTTTCCTTCGAAGTTTTCATTCTCCTGTGATTTCACAGCGTAAAAATTAGTAGGCTCTGTGCTCGATTGAGAGTTGGAGCTTGTGTCTTTAGAAAAGTTGGAGTCAAGAAGAAACTGAGACTGTTCAATAGCAGACGGAAGCTCTGAGTTAACCGATTCTTCGTCCGATCGGTTGGTTTCAGTAAAAGAGTCGAGTGACTCAGTTTTCATCAGTTCATGTCGTTTCTTCTCTTTTCGCAGTTGATACTTTTGTCGTCGTATATCACTTTCTATTAGTTCGTACTCTCTATATTTTGCAAGATAGATCTTGAGGGTTTCTGCATAGTTCTCAAAGCCAAGTGAATACATTGAAAATAGAATGTCCTCACCATTGAGGGTCTTGCGCTTCTCAATTGAACACTTCTCTGCAGCTTGAGATGTTATGAAAGATATAAATTCAGAAACACACTCCTGCATGCACTCTTTAGCTTCTTTTGAAAGTTTTCCGTGGGGAGGAAGAGCATTCCTCATTACCCTTCCAACTAGAACGAGAAGCATCAGTATTTGCCGCTATAAAGCATCTAAGAAACTCAAAAACTTACCATTGGCAATAGGAAGCCATCTATCTTGCTCTCGTATTTCATATCCTGGATCGCGAGGGCTGTCTGGCATTATAACTTAGAAATGGTAGCAGGAGGCCATCGCAAATAGAATATACTGGGACGCTGGCAAGTGAAGATCCAAGAAGATAACCGAGAACACTATAGCCTCTTTGAGGAATGGTGACGCAATATATATCTGAAAGATGTAGCCCCGGACAAGTGTGGAAGCCTTGGTTGAGACTGCCGGTGTTATCGAACTTTAGCCTTAGATTTGAAACCGCGCCCTTAAGATAAGTTGCGCTAAAAACAGACGCGTCGATAGACGCAACGGTCAATGCACGGATGTCGAGATAAACAAATTTAAAAGTTTTCAAGTCAAATAGGGACAGGGATCTGGCGCTTAAGTGAGATAAGAGATCTATCATCATGCTGCAGCATAGTTAGATAAGCCAGAGTAGTTGAGGTCCTTCTACATTCATTTCACCCTCATAAAAGTGATAAAACTATTGGTCAGTCCAGAATGTCATTTGAGTGAGTTTTTTATAGATGCAGATAGTTATAAATTTGATATTTAGTGTAAGAGTGCGGTGAAGTGTGTATTAGAGTAATATTATTCACCTGGAAGTGGGTAGAAGAGCTGGCGATGAGTTTTAATAACAATTCAGAAATAGACGTTCTGGATTGTTGAAGTTTGGTCTCGCTTTTTGTAGGCAGCTTAATGATCCAAGTAGAAAGCTAGAATTTTTAAATTTTTAATTATAGAGGAGGGTTAACTTGTGCCAGGTCCAATAAGGCCGAATACAAGCTATACCAACTTTCAAAGAGCAGGCTACTGATTAATATCTCGTTAGATCAGGAGGCAGCAGGCAGACCGATAAAGTTAAGCTATGTTGAGCAGGAGACACCATTTGTGTACTGCGCCACCTACGGTGCACCGCGCCTGTGGCGCAACAGTCAGGCTCAAGCCTGCCCGTTTCGGCGAAGGTTTATCTGAATAAACAGTGTGAATCCTGGCAATTAGCTCGCGATTATCGAAGAGAGCGGTGCTGCGGCGGTACCGGTGGTGTTCTGTGTGCGGTAATGGGACAGTATACAGGCGCGTTTCAGTAAAAAGTTTCGCGTCACAGGGGCCATCTTTTTTCAGCTCAGAATTTCCCCCAAAAAATTTCACCCGCCTGCCAGGTATCCACGCGCCACGCGCCACGCTGCGGTGCGCGCCGCGCATTCCCTGACGACAGGAGATCAGAAAAACAAAGGGACTTTTCTTTCCTGAAAGCCTCACACAAGCACAAAGGGGCTGCTACCTGAAGGAGGTATATAAGAACCCTGATCCGCCAAAGCTTCTTCTTACTAAAGGTAATTCTAGCGTTTAGCAGATCTGTCTAAGTGCTACTCAGCGTTTGCACAGAAGGCTGCACCACATACAAGGTTTCGCAGTGTCGACCGAGATCCCTTCGAGATCCCACTTGAAGCATTGTGACTTTGCTGGAATTGTGGTTGCTGCCCGTGATATTTGGCCTAACATCCAATTCACGTTTCGTCAGTACTTTCCGATTTCTCTTGAAAACCATTGGAGCTTTGTGAACTGTTACAATCTCTTTCCTTTCGTTTTATAAGTCAACCTCTTCACTACAAGAGCCCTCTGGACCAAACTGCATTCTTCAGAATCTGCGAAAAACCCGTGTCTGTGCTTGCTAGAAACGATTCCCAAGTACAAAAGTGCCATTATTGAGTCTGTTTACTTGATTATATACATGCCCTGTCGGCTATCCGTGACACACCCTCAAACCTTCTCTGACGCGACTCACCATCTTTGATAAGTCACATTTGCACGTCAATATCCATCTCTTGAGTATTCAAACATAAAAGGTGTTGAAATCCTCCAAATTACCCAGCTAAATTGACACAAGCCTTTCTTCTGCACTCCATATTACACAGACCATGTCCGAAAGAAAGCCATACGGACCTCCGAAGAGAACACACGCGGCAGCGTACCAGCCCAAACTCGAGGCGATCGAGAACCGCACTAATAGAACGATAGTCAACGAGTACATCACGTCCATATCGAGTCATTTGAAGCATTTGGAAGCAAGTTCTGAGGTGAACCCTTCCATGATTGATTTACAACCAGAGGTGAAATGGTTCATGAGACCATATTTGGTGAACTTTATAATTCAGATGCACTCGTCCTTGAAGCTTAAACCCCAGACATTGTTTCTATGCTGGAATATAATAGACCGCTACTGTGCCAAAAGAATAGCGTTTAAGCAACACTACCAGCTAATAGGATGTACTGCTCTGTGGATCTCTGCCAAGTATGAAGACAAAAAGTCTCGGGTTCCGACTGTGAATGAACTCAGCCTGATGTGTTCCAACGTTTATGATGAGAGCATGTTCAAGGAGATGGAGATTCATATTCTCAGTACATTAGGATGGTCTGTTGGACATACTTCACTGGAAGATATTTTACAGTTGTCGATAAAGTATTGTGACCATGATGGAAAAGAGAAGCTTGATAAGCCGCTAGATCAATATAAAGCCAATTCTCCAACAGTAAGTGCCATACTGGCTATCAGCAGGTACTTTTGTGAGCTTTCGCTCTACGAGAGAGAATATCTTAATTACAAAACCTCTCTGCTCGCTATAGCAGCACATCTAATGGCCTGCTCTGTTCTAAAGCTTGACACAGGTGTCGCAAACCTCGAATCCGTTTATAATCAATACCAGTTGGCCCGATACCAAGCTCGCAGCAAGCATCAATTGCCTACTCCTGTTACTCCTTCCAATGAGTTTGCTCGCTTTTATGACGAATACGACAACGAGGATAACGTGGACTTGGATTCATTTGACTCGGACATCGAAAACAAAGACCCTACATATCAATACGGTCCATTTGTCAACGGGTTTGACGGAATAGACACGATCTCTCAACTTCGAACCATTTCTCTTCAGCTTCTCAAATCCATTTTGAATCCTTCAGAGGTACTAGTTGAGAAATATTCGCAATTGGGAGTCATCACGGTTGTTAAAAACTTTATAAATGAGAATGACTTGGGCAAATTACAACATTCAAAAGAGCTACAGAATCTCGACACATTGCCCCTAGAAACAAGGGAAGAATTATCAGGCGTACTGTTGAATCTTGATGGTCTATCTATTTTATCCCAGCCTCCGCGTTTTCCACACCAAATCCAGAACGTGTACCGGTCGCCGTCACTCAACAAGTCAACGTCTTCTCCATTCAATTCTCCCTCCAATCTGTCCTCCTTTAGCTCGATATCTTCACAGACCACTTATGATTCCAGCTTTGAAGAGTTTGGAATTGGCCAGAAATTGCAGCCAATTTACGGATCGTCCAATACAATTGGAAGATACCCTAATTCCTCGCCAATTCTTAACAGTCCTGGCTGAGACGATAGTCTTGTCTATCATTGATCCAAGTAAGCCAGATTTGACTATCTAATGATAAGAATATTTGATTTCTTTATGTCTGATCGCTTTAACATCTTAATTGATGTTCTCTTTTGCATCGTCAATCTACTTACTATTTTCACTCATGTATAGAAAGAAATTTCACTAATGCAAGATAGCATATCACCACCACGTAAATCGGCTCACTTTTTCCACATCTTATTAAGCACTTTTGACCTACTAATCACCGAAGACGTCTTTGCATTTTGTGATTTATCATCGCTTGTTTCACTTAGAGCAATTCCTGTTATGAGTATGCTATTGCTATCATGTTGTTCTTCTTGTTCCTCCTCACTTTCCGTTACATTGCTGACCTCCGGTTCATATTCATATTCTACATCATTGGACCGAGAAAGCAGTTCATAATCCTTTTGGGCTTTCTCATATGCATTTGCAGACTCTGGTGATAGTGATCTGCGAGCTATCTTGCTCATCAATCTGCTTCGCTTTCTTAATGATATTGATGGTGAAGGAGGGGAGCCTCGTGAAAGGGACGAAGCAGGACTGGAGGAAGGGCTGTACTGCTGTGCAGTAATAATATCAGATTCAATATAAGTGTCTCGGGTAACAACAATGTAGACAAGAAGAATAATGGTGATGGTCAAATTCAAATAGTTGAGTCTCTTTTGAAAGTTAAGAGACTTCCGAAAGCTCCCAAAGCGGGAATCACTTTCGAATAAGAGTTCTCTGAACTTCCTCGTTTGATAATTGAACAAGTTTTCAAAGTTTGAAGCCAGCTCCGTGTTGAGAAGCTTGAAATTACTCACTTGTCCTAAAATGGTTTGGTTGAGTTGGTTGATTAAGTTGTTGAACCTTGTGTTTTGACGCAGCTCCAGATTTTCGAAAGCTGTCGAAAGAATCTTAGATTGCTCCTCGATATATAATAGGGACAACGTGGCATTGGACTCTAGCAAGCTGATTCTTTTGATGATGTTTTTGTAAATTGATTCCTGTGTTCCTGTTGACTGAGATGTAGATTTTGGCTTTGATTCGGAGGGGCTCTCGCCCACTTCGCATAATTCTTGAGATTTGAAGTCTTCAAGAAATTGGTTCAACCCAAGATAAGGCGTGATAATGCAGTCGTCTGTATCATCTTCAGCCTCGAGAAGGGACATATCCCAACTCTCGTTATCAATAGAAACATTAAAGGAAGGAGTGCGATAATCCTTCTCGCTGTTGGTGCGTTTATAGATCTGTGATTCCGAGTCAGGGTCCTTTGCGGCCCCATCGTCAGAAACTACATCGGCGTCCTTTTCTTCCTCTTTGAATTGGTCAATCATCGTTTTTCCGTGAACCTGAACAGACGATATAGGACAGTAGAACTCATCTCCGAAATAAGAAAGAATTTCGATTTTTAAAAACTTGGCCCATATAAGTGGATTGTCAACTTTGAACAGCTGTAGTTTTCTGACATTTTCAGCACGGAATTCGCCCAAAACCTTCCAACTTGTGGCCGGAAACCGATCACTCACGGAAATACGTATCTCTTTGAAGATGGAAGAAAAGAATTCATAATCTCCAATTAATACCTCATCGACAAGAATGTCTTCACATAGCTCTAATATCACAAATTTGTTAGCAGATCGACATTCATTCAACAGATATGAATCCTTGTTTTCGTTCAAAATCGCGCTAGCACCCTTGGCCTCTGAGTTAGTCTTCACAATAGTGGCGGCACAATCAAACGACGCAAAGTTAAATCGCTCTTTATACAAAGTTCCACTTTCGTCTTGATCAGACTGTCCACCACCAAACATAGAGATCTCAATCTCCATCTCTTCCCCAACAGCCCCAGAGAGACTATCAGCCATTCGTTGCTGATATTGCCTTTGTTTTTGATCCGGCCGTTTGTTCTGTAACACTTTGTTGGTTTCCTCATCGTCTATTTTTTTCCTTTTCCACTCTTCAAAGGTCAAAAAGTACCCATTCTCCTGCTCAATAGCTCCTAGGGAATCATTCTCGTTCTTTTGAAGTGTTTCAGTAATATTATCAAGTGTGAGCTCCAGGCTCTCATTAACATGTAAAGAAGGAAGTTCCGACAACTGCGCAGGATCGGTCTTTATGTTATCATCTTCAGATTGCTTTGTAGTATCTGCGTCTTCAGTGATCGTGACGGTGGGACTATATCCGAATGTCACTTGAGTAGTGTCGTCTGTTCTCGTTATCACATAGTCACCAGTCTCTATTGCGCTGGGAAAGCCTAACACAAAGCTGCACAGTTCAGAGTTGAGATTCTCCTCCTGACCGACTCTTTCCAAAACAGTCTGACCCAAAACGCCAGTTATAGTTTGAAATATCAACAGGTCAATCACACTCAGTCGTATAAGCATGTTTAGTATATATTCTAGCTGACAGTTGCCACAGCTCATACCAGTCACCAGTGCTTCAACACTCGCTCGTTCAAATTAAACAAGACATTTATCTACGTCATTTCATTTCTGTTATCAACTAGGGATTTTCTTTCACTTAGCACAGCCAAGAAACAGGTGACCATTCATCATGCTTGCTTATATAAGCATAACTGGCAAGATTAGATTTACAGATTTCTAAGGTAATGCGTGTGGTTTGGTCTAATACATTTCTATTACCACATAGGGGAGAGGTCCGGTAGCCATGAAGCGTCCACAGGACGATAAACCTGGAGAGTGCCTGAGATAAGTTTAGACAGGTCTATAACCTCGGATATTACCTCTTTCGATCCATTAACATTCTGGTGGAGTACTTTCAATTCAGGTAATAAGTCAGTTGTAGCAGAGCAATCTATGACCACCGAGGTATGATGAGGAGATCCATAGAACAGAGCCTTGTTTGGGTATCTGAAACTACAATCTGTAAATTGAAGGATATCACCACGATGAATAGAGTCCGTAACAGGTTCTTTAGATAGTTGTGGTGGAGACCCAGAACCCTGTCCTGTGAAAGTCATCAACAATGCACCATGAGCAAACCCAGTGGATACAAAAGCATGACTTCCGCAGCCTTTTTTCAAGGCATCTCGAGCAAGAGTCCAGCATTCTCCGTCTCCAACCTGTTTTCCAAGATGAGTCTCACACCAGCTTGCGACGTGTTCACCATATTTATTTGCTCCCGTCTCAAGAAGCGATTTTGTTGGAACAGGCGGAGGGTCAAACTTCACTTCATGTTCGACAGACGTGTTGATGAGGCCACTTTTCTGCCATACAAGCTTGATCTTGGTTGTGGATAGATCTCCATTCCGTACGACTAGGACTCTAAAATTCTCTTTCGAGTTGTATCCAAATGATGTTGCATAATTGCAATTCTCAAAACATTTGGGAAGATGAAGTGATATGTCATCATTAGCGAACCAGCCTGTGTCAAGTTCTAGATCCAGTTGAGGTGCTTTCCAGTTACTTACGGTTCCAGAACCGGAAGAGCGGGGAGGAGGAACGGCAGGCTTTAGTTTTGGAGAAACAGATATTGCTGGAGAGGCCGTACGCGATCTTGACTTAGGAGGAGGTGGTGGAGGTGCTACCTTTTCTGGCTTTTTCAGAAGAATTGAGTCTTGTAGGTTGAGTTTCGATAACGAGGTAGCAAGTTTCTTAGGAGGAACTTTTGGCTTCGGTTTCGGTTTTGGTGTTAACTGACTTTTGGAGTGTTCCAAGTCTTCAGTGGCATCTTCTACAGTAAGTGGAACACCTTTGTGTGGAGGTCTTTTTGGAAGTGGAGGGTGCTCCTCTTCATCAGACTCACTCTCTTGGCCCGAGGTGGGTTTTCGGGTCTCTGGTCTTCTTGGTAAGGCGGGCGCGTCTTCTGCTGATTCTGCGCCCAGCATTTCAGAGGAGCGACTCCTTTCTATAGGCTCTTCTAGAAAATCGGATTTCAGTGACTGACCAGAAGAAGCTGTCTTTGTGTCATCTTTCGTAGCTTTCAAAAGAGATTTGTGTCTAGGTGGAGGAACAAATCTTTTACTCGGACTCACAAACTGATTTCCGTTACTTGTTGAGCTCGAAGAGGTCTTCAAAGAAGAGAGCACAGAGCTAGAATCTTTGTTTTCAGATAGTTCCGGTGTAGCAACCGACTCTTTCAAAGGGCTAGCAATTGTACCAGCAGGGCTGTTAGATACAGGAACAGAAGGTTCTGACACAGGCTGCTCATTCCCTTTTGCGTTTGAAATCTCAGAACTGGTATCCCACTGCTTGTTGGTCTTTCGCAAATGGGATCTCCATTGACTCAAATCACCCTCTTGTACTTTGCTGAAACTATCGTTTTTAAAAGAATGAATATCAATGTTGGACAGATCAGGTTTCTTCGCCTTTACCGGAGGTCCACGCCGAGGTTTTTGATCATCAGAGCCAGAAGATATTGTATCAGCCATCGTCAGGGGCCTGGCTTATCCTATTGCGGATGAATACTCCTAAACAGCCGGTGCCGCAACTTGTGCAACGTACTTACGCCGATCTCTCATCAAGTCGTGAAAAACCGGCCGGTTTTCTCTGTTTTGTGTGATTACCTAATTCATTACGAGTCCGGATGATTTATTTTGAGGAGTGGTTTTCAACAGTGAGCACCAAGCTTCAACTGAGATGCTCAAGTCAATACATGCGTAGCTCTATTTTGGATTCGGTTACTCGGCTTAAGTATAAGATATCATGGGATCTAAGCCGAAACCTGAGATTGATCATGAAGCTGTTGCGGAAAGACTAATAAAAGATCATTTGACAGTTCCATTTGACACAGAATCTGTTAAGTTTGAGATTTTAAGCACAGTAAGGTATGATCCAAGGTTGTACCAAGGGCCACAGAATTGTGACTGGAAGAATCAGAGTCCTCTAAACGAATCGCTGTTCTTCTTATTAGACTACCATGTGAACCGACTCAACAAGACTGTGGACTTTTTCAAGTTTGAAGTGGCTCCTCTCACTAAGAAGTTTGTTGTAGAAATGCTGAGCCTTTGTCTTCAAGAGTACGACCGGGACCGAAGCTACAAGATTCGTATACTTGCTTCAAAACATGGTGAAATCGAATTTGATGTCGTTCCAATCGATTCTGTGATGAACTTGAACCCGGAATGTGCAGTGTCTTGGACAGTATTTTTAGACAAACTCCCTGTGATGATTTCTCCGTTCACATCTTTCAAGACAACGAATCGAACTTTGTATAATGACGCTAGGAAACGAGCTATCCCAGAGGGATCCGTACAAACAGATGTCTTGCTCTATAATCATGCTGGCCAAATAACAGAAACGTCTATTTGTAACGTTGCCGTCCTTAAAGACTATAAACATCCTATAACAGGAGTTGTTGAAAAACGTTGGACCACGCCCTCGTTGGTCACAGGATGTTTAGGAGGAGTTACCCGCCAGTATCTTCTGGATACAGGTATTATATTCGAAGGTACTCTCAATAAGACGGAGCTTCATAATGGAGATGAGATAATGTTATTTAATGGGATTATAGGATTGGTAAAGGCGAAGTTAATTATATAATGACCGATTGTTTATTATTTGATGATGTACACAGTTTAATGTATATAGGGAGTTTTCAATCAACGACTAACTCAGAGTTAATTAGGCAGAAAGCTTAGCTATCTCCTGGTCAACATATCCAAGAATGTAAAGAACGTCTTTCAGGGAGTCTGAATTTAAGCACGCTGAAGCTTGTTGTTGCACTTTAGGCTTTGCATTCCAGGCGATTCCCAAGCCAGCCTCACCCATCATCAGTAAGTCATTTGCACCATCACCTATAGCCATGGTATGTTGAAGATCAAATGAGTTTTGAGCCGATAATTCTTTCAACAAATCTCTCTTACGAGCTCCATCTACAACAGGTCCAAAAGTCTCACCACTGAGTATCTGTACACCCTGAGAATCCGTGGTGGTTTTCAGCTGATTAGCAAATGCGTAGTCAAGGCCCAATTCATTCTTGATATGGTTAGCAAGGGGCAAGAAACCACCAGAACAAACGGCGAGTTTACAGCCTGCATTTTTAAGAACTTTGCAGAGATCTGGTGCACCTTTTGTTATTTTGAGTTGTGATTTGATTTCAGTCCATAAGTCTGTAGACTCTATCCCTTTCAGAAGGGCCACTCTCTGTCTCAAGGACTCCTTAAAGTCAATCTCGCCGTTCATTGCAGCAGTAGTGATCCGTGCCACTTCAGGTTCCACACCAGCCTGTGCGGCAATAAGCTCGATCACCTCTTGATAGATGAGTGTGGAATCCATATCGAATACAACCAGTCTTTTGATTTTCCTCTCTAGATTATGCTTTTGGATTATCAGATCAATGCCAGATATGGAATTGCCCTTCAGCGTTTGCCTCACGGAGTCTAAGTCGTCATTCTCCAAAGTAACTTTATAATCAACTGCTTTATTGGGACTGAGATCTTGAGAAGACAAAATCTTGAACGAAAGTGAACCTAAATAGCTGACAACTTTTTCAAGCCCCCCAGCGGGAAATGAAGAGCCATTGGCTATCGCAGTTATGATATACGTCATTTGATACGATTTGTGAACTAATCTGTCTAATATTATATCCTAACTTAAACTAGATAGATCTTCACGTTGAACATTTCAATTGAAGAACGAAAATATCTTGAGACATAATCGACGTCTCGACGCGTCGATACCTCTTATTGTTCGCAAAATGTAGAAAATCAAAATGCCATAGTTAGTGGAGCCTTTAGCAATGTCATCTCTTTGATCACCACGCAACGCTGCAGGAAGTATCATCAACAATGGATCCAATTCCTAATCCTGTTAGCGATGAAACGAATTTGCTGTCTGCAGTTATAGCAGGATCGTCTGCAGGTATTGTTCAAACAGTTGTAACATATCCGTTTGAATATCTGAAGACAACGACACAAATCCAGAGCTCTGTGATCAAAGCTACAATGCAACATGTACCTTCTGGTTCTGTTAAAAGCTATTTTATTGGCTGTAATGCTTTGGCTATTGGTAATGCTTTAAAGGCCTCGACAAGATTCCTCATCTTCAACAACTTTTCGAATTTCATGAGCACCGATAGCGGAAAGACCACTGCTCCAAGGGTTGTGGTTGCTGGAATGATGACGGGGTTTGTGGAGACATTGTGGGTGATTCCCTTCGAAAATATCAAGACGCGAATGATTGAAAACTCGATGTTTTCAAATGGATATAAGACTGAGCTTCCAAAGTATGCTACGCTTACATCTAATAAGGCGAAACTGACCAAACGCCCTACCCCACTGTCATCCACGAAGGAGTCGTACATGGACTTTTATCGTGCTCATCCATCGGTGTCGTTTAGAGCCATCTTGAAAGAGATATACCTAACTAAAGGATTGTCGGGATTCAAACAAGGGTCGTTAATGACTGTGTTTAGACAGACTTCTAACAGCATGGTTTGGTTTTCTTCTTACAACTTTCTCCAGCAGTTCATTGATCCAACCAGAGATTCAATCACAGACATTGAGCTTCTTGGAATGGGGTTTGCTTCGTCTTGTGCAGTGGTAGCAATAACCCAGCCAATTGATTTATTGAAGACCCGGATGCAAACGAGAGACTACAGGCTGGTTTACAGAGATATAATGACATGCACCATCAAGATCTTTGCGGAAGAAGGATTCAGAAAGTTTTGGAGTGGATGGCTACCACGTCTTGTAAAGGTCAGCTGCAGTTCTTCTATTACCCTTATGACCTACGAATTGGTATCAAAAGGCGTTAGTAACATGGCTAATGTCAAGCCATTCGCGGCACAGTGACACATGTCTTGTATATATACTATGGACTGACGCTATAATAGATCAAGTATCGTTAATAAAAATATTTTTTGCAAAGTGAAAGTTAACTTGTATATAAGTAGGAACAATACTTGTTTAGAGTGCACTTCTATACATGGCTTTTGTTCCTCGTTGTCTCTCTGATCAAGAGAAAGATGAATCACATAGACAATCTGCTCTGCTGATCGCAGAACTTGAACAGCTGGCTTTCTCCGAGAAAAGGAGAGGAGGAGTAAAAAAGATCACAAACAAAGTATTCGATACTGATATAGACATTAATAGCTGGAAGTTCAATGAGTGGGATTATTCCAGCAAGAAAGTGAGCCTTCCTACTCAAGCACGGGGACTGTTTACAATTGGCGATAGGATTGTTTGCAGAGGATATGATAAGTTCTTCAGTGTTGGGGAAACTGTTTTTGTGTCCACTAAAGCATTAGAAGAATCTACCCAAGGACCTTATACTGTTACTGTCAAATCCAATGGGTGTATAGCACTTATATCAGCATTGAAGGATGGAACACTAGTGGTTTGCTCTAAGCATTCTACTGGGGCTCGACAAGAGTCCAATACAAGAAAGAACCATGCTCATGCTGCTCAGGTTGCTCTTGAAAAACAGTTGTTGCAACATGCAATAGATCTTCATGATTTTGGAATGACGCTTTATCGATTAGAAATCACTGTTGTTGCTGAGCTATGTGATGATTCGTTTGAGGAGCATGTTTTGGAATATAATGGGAACAAAGCAGGTTTGTATTTACATGGGATCAACTTCAACACGCCTGAATTTCGAACTTATCCTATGGACGATGTTGACCGGTTTTCTGCGGCATACGGGTTCAAAAGAACTGCTTATATAACTTTTGATGACTTTCAGCAAGCAATGTCGTATCTGGAAGAAAAAGCTAAAACAGGAATATATCAAGGTCAGGAAATCGAAGGTTTTGTTATTAGATGCCATTTAAAGTCATCAAAGAAGGATTTCTTCTTTAAGTACAAATTTGAGGAACCCTATCTACTTTACCGTCAACTGCGTGAAGTTACAAAACAATATCTAGAAAATGGTATTGATAACATTCATTTATCTAAACATCGGCTTATATGTATGGATTATTTGAAGTACGTCATTCCAATTTTAGAATCCGATCCTTCACTCAAGACTCAGTATTTGAATAACAAGGGGATCGTTGCTTTGAGGAAAAGATACTTTGAAGGAAAAACCAAGTCTGGTTTGGAACTAATCCAAGAAGAGACAACGATGGAAGAACTAGAAGAGCAAATGAAGGCTCTTCATTTCGGAGAAACACAAACTTGTCGTTATGTCTTGGTAACAGTTGCAACTATAGGATGTGGTAAGACCACCACATCTTTAACCGTTGCAAATTTATTTCCAAACATCGTTGAAGTTGTACAAAGTGACAATATTCCAGCTCCAATTAGAGATAAGCAGGTTGCAAAATGCCTGGAGGTGTTAATTGATAAGCCTATTGTGATACTAGATAGAAACAATCATAAACTGGTGGAACGAACCCAAACTTTCACTTATTTCAAGTCTTTGAATAAGCTTATTCCAGAGTCAAAGTTGAAATTTATTTGTCTCAACTTCATTCAAGGTTCCCCTAAATCAAATACCAAATTGTGGAATATAACGAGAAACAGAGTGATACAAAGAGGGGACAACCATCAATCTATCAAAGCCGACACCGAAGGATCCCATAAAGCAGAGATGATAATGAAAGGTTTCATAGGGAGGTTTCAACCAGTCAATGTTGAGCAAGAACCGGATTCATTGTTTGATCTTGTTATTAATCTTGATGTCACTAGCGAAAATTCATCCGTCAAAAACGCCAAAACAATCGTGAGCCAACTGATCAAGTTCATGTCCGATCTGAAACTGGAAATGCCGTCAGAAGAGCAGTTTGAAGCTGCGTTCCAAAAGTCATTGAGTTACAAACCAACTGTTCACAAAGCAATCAAGGAAAGGGCCACAAAGAAACCCAAAGTTGCTTATTTCGGAATAAACGTCGACTATCAGACAATAATACAAGTTCTAGAGCAACTCTCAGCTGGTTCTGAAATTCCAGCATACGATTCATTAAAGTCAAACGGTAGAGTGCAGAGTGAGTTTCATGTCACATTGATCCACTCTGCGTCGGTTAAAGGCAATCCTCAGGGAAAAGCGGTCTGGGACCAATATAATAAACGGTTGTACGATGAAGCCCTAAAAAGCATCGCCGTTGCAGAAAAAAGGATAAATGTACCTTCTGGATATAAAGCGGACGTTAATTTAATGACATTATACTGGAATCAACGAGTCATGTGTATTGAAGTTGAAGTACTAAGCATTTACAATAATGAGGGGAAAGACAATGCTTTGGAGGAATTTGGAATCGGTAACAAGTATCCTCATATCACCATTGGTACATTTTCTGATGATATATTGGCTCTAGAGTCAAATATTCTCTTGAGTCAAGTTCATGATTTTCATGACACAGATGGAGTTTATTCAATTGAACTCCATAACAAGCAGCTGAGCGAATTACCGTTGTTTGCGAACTTTTGATGACGCCATTGATCTCATTTTTGCAAGAGCTGCAACAAAGTATTAACTCTATCAATAGTGGACACCAGGGGATCAAGCTTGTTAACGTTTTTGGCTATAGAATCAAGGTGTTTGCTAAGCTTTTCCAGAGTCTGTTGAAGATCAGGATCTGATCCCGGGTGATAACTTCCTGGTACCAATTGAAAGATGTTCTCGGCAGAGGTCAACATGTTGAGATCTTCTTTTTTGTCTGTACCGCTACGGATAGTAATAGAGTTATTAGGAAGCATTTCTTCGAGCTTCGACAGATCATCTTTCATGGTGGCCTCTCGACGTAGTAATGTTTTTTCAAAATCTTGGAGATACTTTTGGTCGTTTTGTAAAAGCACCTGTTCTTTATGTTCCTGACTTCGTAAAACCTCTAATTGTCTCAAGTTGGCGTTATAATTAGAATCGAGTCTGGCGCGCTCGTTATTCAGCTCCTCTTGGTCCAAGAGCCTGTCTCTGATACCCGGGGGAAGACTGATATTCTGAAGTCTGGATATCAGAGGGTTAACTATTTCGTCTTTTACCAGAGTGCGAAAATGAAGCCTATCTTTGTGACCTCTAAAGGGAAGAAGGGAAATGGACTCTTCTATGTATAATTCCAATATGCTATCGATCATGCTGATGATACCTGGCGGAAGAGCAACCCACTTTGACCGCATTGTCTTTTTGGCGATTGTTACTTTATACTGGTGCATGGAATGCGGACCATTCATTGCTTGCAGAATCTCCTGGTCATCAGAATCAGAAATAACTCCGCCATGAGGCCCTTCGTCATCTTTTGGATGTGGTGAAGGCTTTCTCTTCGCCGCACGTTTGGTTTTCTTACGAGGTTCAACAGGATCTTCATCATCACTGAAAATTGTCTGAGAGTCCTTTATAAGAGCTTTATCGTCTATGTGAGATATCTGTGATGTTTGGTAATCAACAGAAGACGCTCTTTGTGAAGATTGTTGTTTGCGGCGAGGTGAGGCTGATTTCAAATGACGTTTGGAAAGCTTCTTGGGGGTCCGTTTCCGTCGCTTAGAGCCCGCAGAAGGCCTTACAGGGGTACTTTGTGTGTCTACCTTTCGTTTATACATTGGGAGAAGGTCTGACGGTCAGTTATAACGTGGTACAACAGCAAAGGCTACGCAAGTGTACATAGTAGATTATAACTTTACATTTATTGTGTATATAGTGTTTCGCGTTACGTCGATCGACGCGTCCATATATTGTTATGTTGATCTGGTGAAAAACAATGCAAGTAGCTTGTGAACGTTGTTGCAAAAGAAAGGCTTTCAACGCGTCTGAAAGCCAGCAACGGACGTTATATAAGCCCTTGTTTATACTCATATCTGAAAGATGGTGGCTATTTCGGAATTTGAGCAGCAACGGCTGCAAAATATTGCTCGTAATAAGGAGCTTTTCAAGAAGCTCAATCTGGAGTCTCTCAGTAGGGATTTCAGCACGGAGCTTCCCAGCGATGCCAATGACCGCAGACGCGGTCGTGGCAGGCCGGTAGGATCTAAAGCAGCCCCAAGAGTGAAAAAGGAACCTATAATGCCAACTAGACGATCGAGCAGGCTTGCAGGGGTAAAGGCTGACTCTCCAGAAGAAAAGAAGATCACGGAGAAACTAGACAAAGAAAGAGAACAGCGGGAGGAGTTGGAACGTCTAAAGAGGATACGTTTGTCAGGAGATTTGAGTCTCTCTGATGTTCTTACAGAAGATGGATCTTCTGATGAAGTTGCAGATAAGCTGCGTCGTTTAGGAAAGGCAGTTTCTATTGGCGACTTCTATGATAAGATCAAACGAGATGGGGAATCCAAAGAAGTGAGCAATGCTCGCGATAATCTGGCATCATTGCAACTATACGAAGACTTTGAGCCTAATGCTATTCGGTTTACTGGTGCACGAATCACTTCGGTTGCACTTCATCCGTCAGAAACAAGGAAGGTGGCGTTTGCAGGAGATACTAGTGGAGAGCTTGGTGTATGGTCGATTGACGAAGAAACTAACGAAGGAACAGAGCCAGAAATATCACATTTCAAGTATCACGGAAAAAACATAGCCAAACTGATAGTACGTGCAGAATTACCCCAAGAGATTGTGAGCTGTTCATACGATGGATCTATCAGATCATTGGACTTGAATAAGGGTGTATCTAGGTCATTATTAGCTTTTGACGATGAATTTGGAGATCCATCAGGTATATCAGACATTTCTTTTGTCGACCCTAACGTTTGTTACCTTACTACTCTAGGTGGAGAGTTCTCTCTTTTCGATGTTAGAGATCCCAACACCACTAGAGTTGACATGAAGGTGCTTCGACTACATGACAAGAAGATAGGCTCGTTTGCTGTGAATCCAAACTTTTCCAAGCAACTTGTCACAGCCTCATTGGATCGATCTATGCGTGTTTGGGATATCCGATCATCTTCATCTTCCACCTGGTCTGAATATTATAACGCTGTCTCACCTCATTGTATGGGGTCTTACAGAAGCAGACTCAGTGTGAGCACAGCTGATTGGAATAAAAGCAATGATATTGTATGTAATGGCTATGATGATACAATTAATGTGTTCCACCTGGGAGATGCGGCAAAATTGAAGGCCACAGATATCTTACGGCCTCCTCAGAAGAACCAGGAATCACCTGAAGGAATTCCTGATAACCTCGTTCCTGATGCTACATTGCGCCACAACTGTCAGACAGGAAGGTGGGTATCTATTCTCAAAGCAAGATGGCAAGCGCATCCTGCTGATTCAGTAGAAAAGTTTGTCATTGCAAACATGAAGCGAAGCGTTGATATATTTGATCGCCACGGAACACCAATTGCACATTTGACAGATTCTCGGATGACATCTGTTCCAGCCGTTTGTAGCTTTCATCCTACCCAAAATTGGATTATCGGAGGAAATGCCAGTGGAAAAGCATTTCTATTCACTTGACTTTTCACAAGAGCTTGACAGTTTTATATACACGATCCTTATCCCACAACCAGCCTTGGCCTCCCCGGTAAGCACCAAAAACTATCAATAACCCTCCAAATGACCTCACGCTAGTTCTCCACCATCCGGGATTCTTGTGAAAATCAGAGTCGCCCTTATACACAAGCCCAGAAGCAAGATAATACCCAGCACCAAACGACCCTAAACTGCTCATGATCTGACATGGAAGACAGTCACGTGACTCCTCTTCTGTGTGAACCCGTGATTCTGGTGGATTGAAGATATCTGTTATGTTAGTCATTGCTGTAAAGACAAAGCTTCTACTCCTGATAGTATATAAAAGACCCAAGATGTTCTGTACATTTTTTACTCCACAAATTCTTCGAGAATTTTTCAGGCAGTGCTTGAAGTTTCAAGTAGTTGCATATAAATACACACTGTCAAAATAGGAAAGCTTCGCACCCCATATTCTTCGCTTTTACTGCGTTCAGCAAAGGATATTTATCTATATGGCAAAGAAGAATACAACACCCAGGGCAATAAGGTACTTGAACGGATTCCCTTCTGAGCCCATGATAAGGGAAAGACCATTAGAGGTGGTGTTCGTCTCCTGGTCCTGGTTAGTGGTTCCCTCTGCAGTGAAGTTTACAGGAAGGTTGTCAGTACTAGAGTCTAGAGTTCCATCCCAACAGTATCTGTCGAAGCATCTCTGGCACTGTTCTCCTAATTCCAAGCCTTGCCTTTCTCTAGATCTTTGTAAAATAGCACATCCAACACAAGCTCTGTATTCATCGTCCAAAGTAAGGTTGAGCCTACTGGAAACTGAAAATCCATTTTCAATGATACCAAGAACTTCTTCTGTAGAATAGGACAACTTGTAGGTAGAAGTGTTTGAATAATAAGTGAATGGTCTATTGGCAATATAGACAACAAGAGGTGGGACTTGGTCTGCTCCAACTTCCTCCATAAGTGAGGTCAGGTTAGATGAATAACAACCGAAGAAGGTTGGTTTGGAAGTGAGGTTTCGGTTTAGGAAGGTGGCTTGGTCTGGAACATATGGGAAAGCGGTGTGGTTCCCTTGATCAGAGAATTGTCTTCCATAGGTATAAACTAGAGACGTTCCATTTGGCCATGTTTCCGCGGTATCGTAGGAGTTATCATAAGCAAACACAATGTCAATCTCTCTCTCTGGCTGAACCAGCGGATTCAAAGGCACGTTCTGATTATCTTCTCCACCATCCACTAGATATAAGGATTCGGAAGAGACAATAGACTCTACTGATGCCCACTCGGATCCATAAAATGGGTTTGGACGGTACTCAGCAATATCATTGTTATCGTCGTCAACATCGGTTAAAAAGTCATCGATAATGTCATAGAGAACACCTGATATTCCGGTGGTGTTCAGTTGAAGAATGAACTGATTGAATAACGTGGACGAGGTACCAAACATATATCCGGTATTGTCAAATCCAGAGTAGCAGGAATTTGTTGGGAAACCATTTGTCGTATTTGTACCCAAGTATTTGATATCAGTAAATGAGTAAAGAGAAGGGTCCCAAGAACCTATTTCAAATGGATTGATTTCAAAAATAGTAGAGTTGGAACTGATGATCCTCGTGCCAGGTTCTCGTCCATCAGCTACTAGGATAGGGAAGGGCATCTGGTGGTTGGAAAACACTGGGAAATCTCTGATAGAGCTATATGTCATAGAGGCACCATAGTCGGACAATGTTGGGAAGAATTGATGCGATAAGCCTCTTCCCCAAGGATCAGTCAAACTTAACTCAAAGCCTGCATCCTCCTTTGCCTGGATATCATCACTAATAGATGACCAATAATTTAATGCACTAAGTAATCCATCAGGATCTAGAATTGAATGTTCAAGATCCCAAATTGCGTCGTCTTCGCCAACTTGGTCAACAATACTTTGTACAGAGGTCCAGTTATTGAAAGCAAGAGTGGACAAAAACCAGGAACCCCCAGAAAGACCTGCAACGTAGGATACAGCAGGCAATATCGGAACTCCATAGTCTATACTACCATCTGTTCGGTTGTCAAGACCAGAAATCTCACCAGCAGCAGTGAGCATGGCTCTGTATCCACCACCACTGAAAGCCAACCCGATTCTGGGTGTGGCTCTAACAGATGAGTTTGTAGCACTTGATGAAACCAAAGACTCCAAATATGAATCTGTATCAAAGTCTGTGAGATTTGCAAGGTTGAGGAACCATTTCAAGTTCTCATGGGTAACGTTGTCTCTCGCTTCCATCCATTCTCTCTCGTTATCCGATACGTCAGTAGCTGCCCGGAGTAGTCCTCGGATATCAGCGGTGTTGTGGTCCGAGTCATTTAAGTACGCAGGACACTGCACTACTCCCGGAGCATAAGAATCAGTTGGAGACCATGCCCGGCACACAGCTAGCAGGGTAGCTGCAAGAACAATATGTCTTGCCATCACGGGGTCGCAAGTTAAAGTACAGTGATACTGTCTGACAACCTAGTGACCTTTTCTAACGTTTCCAATGTCAACAGAAGCAAATTCAGTTGGATCATTCGACTCCCGGTCTATTTATATAACTTCACACTTCCAGCAAACGTTTGTTTCCCGAATCCGTCCCTGGATTTTTTAAGCCCCGATATGCATTTGCTGCTGTAGTTTGAATTCTTACCCGTGTCATGCACAATAGCTTAGCCGACTAAGGTAAATTATATCTCGTCGGGTGGATTTTGGGAGCCGAGCTGACGGCAAATGGCTACATGGTTCGATGAATAAGCCAACAGTCGGGGTAAGAGATACAATAAAATCAAAATCTTGACGTTCGTAGGGATCAAGTGTTCCTAGTATCAGTTAGATGTATGGGTCTGGATCACAGAATTAATCCGTGTATATTCCGGATGCCTTCATTGGGACAGCTCTGCGATGCTTAGGAGGGATAGGGTGTTGCTGTTGAACCTAGGAAGGTAATGCTCTCCCTTTTATACATATTTCTAGGATAACTAAAATGCCAAGATCTAAAATATACTAAAGAAAAAAGCGAATAACTGTGACCGAGAATAGCATACTGTTTAATGTGAGTACCGCAGTAGTGATAGGTTCTGTGAGCGGAGCAAACCATAATCAAGCAAGATCTACCACGAAAGTAGCCAGTTAGCTGCTCCAAGAGGAATTGTTAACCAGTACTGAAGACTCTTCAGTAGATTACTGAATTGGGAAGGTGAGAAGGCCATTTTTTCAACGGACGAATGAGGCAGGTGTTTGCAAGATAATGCGTTATCGTCAAACTATAAAGAGGTAGCCTTGGTCTGGTTAGAATTTTGCTAGCTGTTCACTATAACTGAAAGTTGACACTGTACAAAATAACAGCAATTACTAAAATGACCTTTGTCAAACTCACCACCCCCAATGGAAAGGAATATGAGCAACCGGTTGGACTATTCATTAACAATGAATGGGTCACTACCTCCACAACCTTAGAAACTGTGAACCCTGCAACTGGTGAAGTGATTACCTCGGTGTATACAGCAGGAGAGAAGGAGGTTGATTTGGCAGCCAAGGCAGCCAAGGCAGCTTTTGAAGATGCATCGTGGTCTGAACTAACCGGTTCGGAAAGAGGTGAGTACTTGTACAAGATCTATGAGATCATCAAGAGAGACGCAGAGCTTATCGCATCCATTGAGTCTTTTGACAATGGTAAGCCTTACGCAGCTGAATGTCTTGCAGGGGATCTTGTAGAGAGCTATGAGGTATTCAAGTACTATGCCGGTTTTGCTGACAAAATTCACGGTCAATACATTGGAGCAGAGGTTCTTGGTAAAAATAAAATGTGTTACACTGATCCTAGTCCACTTGGTGCAGTTGCTTCTATCATTCCTTGGAATTTTCCTTTCATGATGATGGCATGGAAACTTGCTCCTGCGTTGGCAACAGGAAATACTGTTGTTCTAAAGTCTTCTGAAATTACACCTTTATCAGCATTATATTTCGGAAAAATTGCGCTTGAAGCTGGACTTCCGAAAGGAGTGGTCAATATCATCTCTGGATATGGTAAAGATACAGGAAATGCTCTTGCATCACATCCGGAAATCAGCAAGATCGCTTTTACTGGATCCACCTTGACTGGTCAGAAGGTGATGGAGGCTGCTGCAAACTCAAATCTTAAAAATGTGACACTTGAATGTGGAGGTAAGAATCCATTCGTTGTTTTTGCTGATTCAGACCTCGATGCTGCTGTGGAATGGGCATTTTCTGGAATCTTTTACAATAAAGGAGAGGTTTGTACGTCCACTTCCAGATTTTACGTCGAGGAGTCTATTTATGATACCTTTTTGGAGAAGTTTGTCAAATATACCGAAGAGACATCGAATGTTTGTGGTCCTTTTGAAGAAGGATGCACGATTGGTCCGTTGGTTTCGTCTCTGCAGTACGAGAAGGTTAAAAAGTATGTCGAGATTGGAAAAGCTGAAGGAGCCAAACTTTTAACTGGAAAGTTCTTCGATGGACCTGGTTTCTTCTGCTCACCTTTTATATTTGCAGATTGTACTGATGATATGACTATCTGCAAGGAGGAAATATTCGGACCCGTTGTTTCTGTCTCCAAATTCACCACCACTGCAGAGGCCATCCAAAGAGCTAATAACACAAAATATGGACTTGCTGCTGCCCTATTCTGCAACAATATCACCAAGGCCCATCACGTTGCACAGAAACTTGAAGCAGGAATGGTTTGGATCAACTCCAACGGAGATTCTGATATTCATGTTCCGTTTGGAGGTGTGAAGATGAGTGGAATTGGCCGTGAGTTGGGATCATATGCCATTGATCTCTACACACAACATAAGGCCATTCATGTCAACTTGGGTCTTCCTTTGAAGGAGTAGATTGTTGACAAGTAGCCAATACTACGTAACTTTAGCCTATTCAGGGCTGTGTAAGTTTTGTACAGCTTTTTAAACTAATCTACCCAACTGTTTCTAGAGAATTCCAAACTTGAAAGAAATATATTCACAGCGAAGCGACGAGTTCTAGTTGATTTCGCACCCTGCTCTACTTGTAGTACAACACTCTGACCTTAGACAACATAATATGGTGGTTCACAATCCAAATAACTGGCACTGGGTAGACAAAAATTGTATCGAGTGGGCAAGAGAGTACTTTGAGTCCAATATTGTGGGCACAGCCAACAAAGATGGATCAGTCCTGGTAAACAAGTTGACCTCATTAGATGGTGATGTGGAGGTTTGTCAGAGAAAAGGTAAAGTGATTTCGCTATTTGATCTCAAACTGCAGTTAGGGTTCGAAGGACAGGGAGTCAAGGGGTCTATTTTGATACCGGAGGTGGCATATGACACTGAGGCCGATGAGTATCAATTCGAAGTATCTGTGAGTCCTGATGAAAAGTCAACAGGTAATCTTGAATCTGTGCGGACCTCTGTTAAGAATGAAATAATTCCAAAGGTTCGGGAGAAGCTGGGCAAGTTTGGACCTGATCTTATCCGTGAACACGGTTCTGATATCCAGATGGATCGAAACAGCGTGGAATCCAAATTAACGGCGCAAAATCAAGACAATAGCTACTCCAAGCCGGTGGTGAAGGAAAAAACCGTGTTTAATAAAGGAACAAACTCGACACCTATAGTGTCCAAGACGCCTAGCACACACACTCCCAAGTACAACACTACCTCTGTTCATTTGTCCACATCTTTCCATACAACTGCTGAGCAAATATACCTCACCTTAATTCAACCTGAGAGAGTTGCAGTATGGACAAGATCTGCTCCAGTAATATCTGCCGAAGTAGGGTCTGAGTTCCGACTTTTTGGTGGCAACATTGAAGGAAAGATCCTTGAATTGAAGGAGTTCACTAAAATCAGAATGTTATGGCGCCTACGAGACTGGAAAGAAGGCCATTTCACCACTCTAACTCTAACATTCAAAGAAGGGGAGGGTGACACAATCATGGATGTGGACTTTCAAGGTGTTCCAATAGGAGAAGAGGACATTGTCCGTGACAACTTTGAACGTTATTATATAACGACAATCAAGGTTGCCTTTGGCTTTGGAACTGTTCTTTAGATGAGGAGCTTAATAATAATCTACAATACAGATGCTTTATGTGCTTATTTAAGTAACATAGTTTATGCGGTATAATAAGAAAACATACCGAAAGAAAACTCAAAAGAATATAGTAGAACCGGAAGTATACGTCACCCAACTATAGATCTATAGTCGGATATGCTCAATCAGGCGTCAAAACGCTTTGCAGCCTCAGACCACTTAACAACATTCCAGATTGCTTTAAAGTAGTCAGCTTTGACGTTCTGGTACTGTAGATAGTAGGCGTGTTCCCAGGCATCAATCGCAACAAGAGGCTTCAATGGTCCAGTAGCAGTGTCCTGGTTGTATGTTTGAACCACTTCAACAGCTCCGTTTTCAGTGTTCTTGACAATAAATGCCCATCCAGAGCCTTGGATTCCTGCAAGCTTGGCGTTAGTTAAAGCAATCAACTTATCAAAAGAGCCGTACTGCTCAACAACCTTCTTATGGAAAGCACTGTCAGCAGAAGGTAGTTCACCACCACCTTGACTTCCAGGGGCAAGGTTTTCCCAGAAAAGACAATGGTTCAAGTATCCACCTCCGTGGAACTTGATGTGTTGCTGGAGCTCAACAGTCTTTTTGACATCGCCCGCAGCTTTGGCTTCGGCATGCTGCTCAATTGCGGTGTTATATCCATTAACATAAGTTTGATGGTGCTTAGTGTAGTGCAGCTCATTGATCTGTCCAGAAATATAAGGCTCCAAGGCTGCAAAATCCCACTTAAGGTCAGGAAGTGACACCTTGGTTCTAACGGAGGTGCGGCTGGTTCCTAGAGCCGTTGTAGCTCTGGTTAGGGTGTGTCTAGTGTTGGATAGTAATGACATTTTGGGGTTTGAAAGGTGCCACGAGGTCAATTGAGTTAGAAGTTTTCTTCTTGAACAAAAATTGGCAACAGAAATGCTATAGCGTCGAAACAATCAGGCTCTCCTTTATAAACAGCAATCCTGATTAATTAATATAACCTGAAAGCCATACTTTCTTCCGAATTTTTCCAGGCTCGCTATTTGACTACCTTGTCAACCGACCGGGTAACCAGGGTCATTATATATCAGCTTAGTGGCTCTGCGGCTCTATGGCAGAATACAAAAGCGCAGATCGATGTTTTAAAAGAGGGATCTGAAACAAGGGGAAGTTTTAAGTGCAGAAAAGGACGGGTAGGTAGGTTTGCGTCAGGGAGGCCAGAGCAGAGAAGGCACATGACATGACCTGTCATAATCTAGATGAGTATCTACGAACATTGATAAAGCGCATCATATAGTCTTAGGAGCATCAATGGAGCAATCAGATGCTAGCGACGAAACGCTTTGTGCACACTTAGGGGGAGACACCTCTCGTTTAGATCAAAAGGAAAAAACGAACGCGGTTATTGACCTGTCGTATACAGAAATTGCCTGCGATGATAAGACTATTCTTGTTGAGGTTCAAGACGTTCAGATCGAGGTGAATGCTACAAGTGGACGGTCAAGACCAGTTGGTACTGTTTCCCTATGTCCTAATCTCACCAACATCACCGATTTACTGGATCAGTTTAAAGCCGAAAGTGGGTTCCAAGACCTCATGAGAAGAGAGTTGTTTTTTATGACACAAACGGGTGCCATATCGTACGATAGCTTTGATCGTCTTTATCGCCGTGTTGGCTTCACCGGTTCCAAGGCTAATGAAGTACGTGCTGTATGCTCCTTTGTTAAAAAAAGATGGATCGAGGACTTTCAATCTACCATAAGTATAAGTTATTGCCCTAATAGATGTATTGCATATACAAGGGAATACATAGAAGCCACCGAATGCCCTGCGTGCGGTATTTCTCGCGACCCTGCGTGCAGATTTGTCTTCAATTCAGTGAGACCTCTGATAGGAACCATAATGGCGAACCACCAGGCTCGTTCACAATTGTGGGACTTTTCAGATACTTTCCACGACTCTCAAAAGTATACTTTGAATATTACTATTGTCTTAGATCATTCATCACATAGCGTACAGGCAGGCACTGAAACTGTTGCCCTGATTATAAACAACCTGCCAGATTCTCTGCGTTTGCGGGAAGAGTCGGTACATGTGTGCTGTTCATTTCCTACGCCGCTGTCAAAGGATAAAATCCAGTACTTTTTAGATCCTTTGATTCAAGACTTGACATATCTGAATAACAACGGTCTTGTTGTTCAGATCGGACTGAAGTCTCAAACGACTGTCTATGTCCAAGTGGATGCTGTACTTGGAAATGATGTCTGCCACTCAGCATCCCTTCTAGCTGCAACACGAAAAGAAAAAACTGATGGCTGGAGTGTGACCAACGCCGTAACAGTTTTGGCTCAACTGCCAAATGTTAACGTCCCAGAGTCGTTTCCTCCTAATCTTATCACGTTTATTTTCGAATCAGTATTTGCTAAAGGGGTCTATTCTTTACTTTTTGGAGAAGTAGATCCCCAGTTCGACGGGAACCTTATGAAACTAAAGAAAACAGTTTCTTCCTATTCGCTTATTCCACCGAATTTGCTTAACTCGCTATTCAAAACCGGAACACTACCTAACATCAAACCACAAGTTTGGAAAACCGTTCACTCATTATTATATGCTGCTTACTTTGTCACTTACTCATCATCAGGATCTCTTAGTACGGAGAAAAAGGCAGCAGCCTACTTTATGATTGAACTAAATTGCTACCTTGAATTACTTTGCTCTGATACTATCCCTAAAAGTATGATTGCAACAGTAAAACAGTGGATTTCCGAATTTTTGGAGAAACTGAAACAATTTGCTAAGCAAGTTCCCTCACTTCAGAAGCTGTCCAACATTCCTCTACATTTGTTGCTGCAAGCATGTGACACCATACAGCAGATTGGAACCGTGCGAGACACCAATTACTCTGCCAGAGAACAGAGCTATCATTGGCTTAAGGACTTAGCACCGAAGAAAATATCTGCTTCAACGTCCAAGCTAACAATGAAATGCATATCGGACTGTATGTGGTTTTCAGATTATAAGATTGGACAAGAGTTTGAGAAAGATTGCTGGAAAACTTGTGGAAAATGGAAGTTTTGTAAGCGAAACCCTGCTCATCAACTCCTACAATCGAAATTGCACAAAAAAGTGATTGGAACAAGAAAACTTCGTGACCTGTATCAAATTGAACTTGCAAACCCAGGTATGATCAACCCGGAGGAACTGTTTGCGCCGAAAACAGTCCCCTACATCATTGCAAGCGGGGAGGAGATCAGAACCTGCAAAGCTTCCAAGCTCTTCTGCTACGCTCGGATACAACATCGGTTCCAGCCGGATTCCAAAGCAGAATATGTCAGATGTGTGGAGTTCTTGCAAGTCAAAATCGCAGATGAACCAGCAATGAAGCTGGCTGTTGTTGAGAATATCTCTAATAGCCTTCAGCGACAGACTTTAACCGCCGCCACCTTTGATAGGGCCAAGCTGACATGCGGACTGCTTTATATGAAGGCAGGAGCCGTTACAGAGAAACTTTCAGTAATAAGCATTTCTAGATTTATCTGGAGCCGAATCTGCTTAATTCCCTTGGATGATATGCGATCTTACGTCTACGACCCCAACCTGTCATTTGCAGACATTGTGTCAAACTAGTAACCAACAGATTATATGTGCAACCATGCATTCTTTCAAAACATTAGCTTTGCTTCGAGACAGTCAAATGTTTAGGTAACATCTGACTAATCAACACAAACAACATCTTTGCACCTGCCTCCTGGAGTAAAATTACAACACCAAAAACATAAAACAGGACACGAGATCAACAAGAGCGGGTGCTCTGGGTAGATTGACAAGTTGAAGTGGGACAGCCGGCCATTGGAAGTTGAATTTGCGCTAATCACTTAATTATGGTAAGTTAGGAGAAACAAACAGCACCCAAAACAGCCCACTAACAAAAACCAACAGTCTTTGGATAAACTTGTTGGAATATCGATGCTGTTAGTAGCCAACCTGATATTTGCTTACTATACCATATGGACGTTTCTGTTGCCATTTTTGGAGCCTGACAACATTCTTCAGCAGTTCTTCTTACCGAGGGAGTATGCTGTTAAGATTCCGGTGCTGCTGTTGTGTGTTGGTGTGACTCTAGCCGGATTTTTCATAGGGAATGTGTTGATCAAGTCGGCAAAGAAAGGTAAGAAAAAAGATTAGGGGGAGGACTGTTGAAAGATTAGAACTGACATAATCTCTTGGTATACTCAAGCTCGTGCAAGACGAGGGGTATCAGAAGCTTCTGGACACCGAGAATAGATACAAGCTTTGTATGAGTGATGCAATAGAAAATTAATAATAAACACACATTTGAGTTCTTCAGCTATTCACCAATCATACTGAACCTCTCACTCGCGTTCGACCAGAGGCTGTTAATCATTGTTTGCCCTAAATCAGCTTTGAACCGGCCATGGGAGTCTGTATATTTGTCATTGCTTGATTCTCCAGAAGTAGCAGTAGCATGTAGCTTGTGGTATCTGGTGAGGCAAGCAACCATTGGCTTTTTGTTGAACAGGCCCAGCTTTCGTAAATCATTAGAAATTTGTTCATACTTGTTTCGCTGCTCAATACTTACACGGGACCAAACGTTCTCCTTTTGATGCTCGCCGTGTTCACCGTCAGTAAAATTCTCTCTGTTTGGACTATCATTGTTAGCACCTATCATATCAAACCAGGCACTGCCCGCTGCATTTCTTTCTGATGTCATATCTTTGATGGCTAACTGTCGTTGTTGCGTTCGCATGGGTATCGTGATTGAGAACTGCTTATCTGAATAAACATCACCAATTTGTGCATTTTCTTCCAGCGATTCCATATAAGTATTCACCACTTCAGAATGATCCTTATCGATTTCACTTTCTTCTTCCGCACTTTCGGAGCCGCTGGAAGAGCGATACAGGGACTGTACTTGTGTGGCTTCGGCACTGCTTACATTAGCAATGACATTATCTGTAGCAGAAAGTGGAGTAATCGCCTTTTTAGACCGGTCGGTAATCGACTTGCCCGTTGTCAAATGATGATGTGTGGTAATAAAATGGTGCATGCTAGTTTCGTTGTTCTGGTAATAGTTAATTCTGGATACAGAGGAGTTGAAAGATGGAATATGTGCTATATTGGTTTGCTGTGGACGGACAATCGATATTGACTTTTTTTTAATGACATTATCAGACAACGGTGCCGGAGAATTTAGAGCTGACGTAGTGGTCGTAACACCGCTAGCAACGGTTGTTTGTGGCTTCAATACAGGTGTTGTGACTCTTGATTGATTAGAGGGCCTAGATGAGTCCAAAGCGAGAAAGCCCAAAGAATGCCTCTTGGAAGGAGCAACAGTCTCGAAAACTTTCGTCTCGTTGTACGCATTGATAATGTGATTCTTACCGCTAGCAGCGGAAGCTATACTGTGTCGCTTCATGTTTGAATAGTTGTCATTATCGCCACGGGAACTGTAAAAGGGAGATTGAACTCTTCGTGCTGTAGCTCCAGGATTTGATTTGATAGATCCATCGCGTTTTTTGAGCTTCCCTATGGAGTAGTTAGGATTGAAGAAATTTGAAGCTGAATTGTGTTGAAGAGCAGACGCAGACTTCATAGAAACATCTCTCTTATCGGTAGGGATAGTCTTCTGAAACTCATACCTCTTGGGGATCTGATACTGTCTTCCTCTCCGCTCAAAAACACGTGATGCAGCCATTACGTTTGCGTTACCAGTGTTGTCAACAGAATCAGACAAATTAGCAGGCAAAGCACCAGCGCTCTGCGGGCTACTGTGTATCATGTCTGTCATCCTTTGTCTTGGAACTGTTGCATCAGTTGGATCCACTGTGCCTTCAGATTTCAGATCTTGCTTACACTGAACTTCAAAGGCCTTTGAAGCCGAACCTGCGTCCATTCCTACAATTGCAGCAGTTCAATGTTGGCAGATTTTAAGCAGTTAAAGCAATAAAGACCTCAAACATGAACCAAATGAACTATTGAACTATCAAAAAGTAACAAACCCGTCCATTTACTACCTTGTCAGCCATCCAGCGTGTCTTCTGATATTTCGAATTGTTGCAGTCGCTTTATCAGAGTTTCCGATAAGGCTCAATCATTTTTCGAGGTTGAACAATAAAGATAAAGCAAAGGTAGTGCCCTAACCAACTTCATTGGTGAAGATTGTTGACTTTCGATAGGACTGCCGTATAAGCAATGCCTCGTGAAAAGCTAAAGAAGCGTTTTGTGTACTCAGTTGTAGATTTGGATCGGGGGTAATTTATCAGCAGCGTAGAACCAGTTTGAGCCTTCAACCTCCTTCTTCAGCCATCTGGTAGGAAACATAACTAGATTACCGGTCACCAGTTTCAAAAGCTTTTCGGAAGTGTCATAGTCATAAACTATTCCAGATCCAAGGTAACCAGCAATCTTGGGGCCCCTGACAGACATAGAAAGTGACGGCAATGCAAAACTTTGTCTTTGAAACCGTTCCAGTTGAGCAATTTTAGACCTTCTTGTAGCATTTTTCACTATATCAGCTTTTGAGACAGTTGTAGCCGAGCTAAGAATAGGATTAGTATCCGAGTACGGAAGTGAACCAGAACTGACAGAGCCTAGCTCATCGCCTGTGTTTCCGCTATGGCTTAATGTAGTAGCCTTCAATTCTTCTGAAATCGGGTTTACGTTTATAGAACTTGATGACGAGCCAGTTTTATCAAAAGCTCCTCTTGTTTCCCTTTGGTTGTTGACAAATGCATTCTTCAATTCCTGGAAATCTTTGTAGTCATTCCAGGTTTGAACAGAATCATCTGGTTGCACATGAAAAACCATCTGATAAATCATTGTGTTTCGAAGTGCTTGAGGCATCCATTGGCCCTCAAAGAAGTCTATATCTAGAGGGTCCTCAAAAGAGTAAGGGTCCACGAACTCTTGAGAGAGTTGTGGCAAAGAATTGTGTTCCAGCTCCTCAACTTCTGAGTCACTTAATGAAAGGCCTGCTAAATGCGCATTTTTATTTGCTGAATCTTCATGGCCAAAAGGAGGACTAGTATGCAGTGGAACATTTCCATGTTCCTCCTTGCTGGCCTTGCGTTTAGTCCGCTCCAACTCCGCGGCCTTTTTACCAATGAGCTTTTGAAGATAGTAAAGTCTTCTCAACATATCCCATCTCTCTCTGTTCAGAACATCAATATCAACGCCATCTTCATCAATATTTAAAAACTCTTTAACATCCTCAACACAAGGTAGTGACCCAACACCTGAAGTTTTCGTATTGCTGGAAAGCGAGGAGTTTACCCATCTGCCTAACAATTTAGTAATTTTCACTTTTGAGTTTCTGAAATACTCTGAGCGATACTTGTCTTTACCAAAACCTTGCACTTCCTCTCTGTGAGAGACTTCCGTTACCCTCGAATCTGTTGAGAAAGACTTCTTGTCTCTAATGCCTGCATTTTCAGCTCCAGCACGGTGATTGAATGAATATACAAACGGTATTGAATCCAATGTGTCTTCAAGGGCTGAGTCGTCGTTCTTCGAACTAAACGATTTAATCATCTCCTGAGTAAGGCTTTCTCCTGAATTTGAATGTCCAAATGACTTGAATCGAGATGTTCCATCGACCTCATTCAAAATATATCTAGACCCAAGTTCAACCATAGCAGACAGAGATTTATCTCCTTTTGATGAAGAACGCAAAGTTGACGTTTGGAGACCAGATTTGGTTTCAGCAAACTTCTCAATCTGGGAAAACCGCCGTTCTGTCATTTCAAGTAGATCAACGTCCACTCCAAGATGCTCTCTCATAAGCCTCATTCTTAGTGTGTGTGCAAAACTAGCTGCTTTATACGGTTTGCCATCCATATATGTATCAATTAGTTTATGATCTCTTATAATCGCACATATTTCAGAATCTCTTGTTCCCCTCATTGATCTTTCATTGATATTGGCTGATCCTATAATAGCAATCCGGTCATCAATGATCATTGTTTTGGCATGAATATACAATTGTTCTGTCACGAGTAGCCTGTTAGGCCCAACATAGCCCCATTTTCTCAGTGAGTAAAACTGAATGTAATCCTCAGGTTTTATACCAACGCTTCTCAATCTGGCAAAAATGGACGTGCTGCCCATAGAGATAGACATAAACTGGCATTGCATAATCACGCGTATAGAAGATGCTTCTTTACTGTCAACCTGACTTTTGAATCCAGGCATCAAAGGAATAACAATCACAGCTTTCCAGGTTTCTTTATTGGCATGTGCTCTGATAATTCTTTCTACCAATGCATCTCCAATTCTATTTTTCACAGCAACACCATCATGTTCATGAGTTGTGATAAAGAACTGATTTTCAATGTAAATGAAATGTTCACTCTGTTCAATAAGTTTCAGATAAGCACTTTGTATACTCTGCTCTGTTTGTTGAACACCAAGTGACCAAGCCGATGCAGATCTCAAAACCTGCATTTCACAAGTACCTTCTAAACCTAGACGCTTAATTTCTTCATCTGTGAAGTCCTTTGGCGGAAGAAGTAATGGGGTTGGTCTTGACGGTCTCTTTTGTCTCAACAGAAAATTCCATCGTTGCACAAAGTGTCTCGACAAATCTCTTGCAATATGTCCTGAAGTAACCATATGAACATCGTGCCATGGCATCCTTGGAGTAGTATTACGGTCAACTAAGTCCTCAAGAGGGATATTTAAGTCGGCAAAATCTCGTTCTCTTGGGTTTGAATAATCCTTTCCTGGGAAAAGCTGAAAGTCCAGGGCTTCGCTGTCTACGTCATCAGGAACCTGTGACTGAAACGCATATTTGGCATCGTCCGTCACACAATGATCTGGTGTGTCATACCTTCCATAACACAAATCAACACCGCCCATAAAGCACATTGTATGATCGACAATTATAAGTTTCTCATGATGAGCCCAAAAATACACATTCTGCATCAACTGATTCGGCGATCTCAGAACATACACATTCTTGTGTAGATCAAGAAGAGAATGTTTTGTCCATAACGAATCAGTAATCACTGTGTTTGCCACATTTCTATAAACAATGATGAAGATTTTGACTCCTTGTTCCGCCTTACGCTTTAGCAACCTATCAAGTCTCCATTCTTGGTTACCGTTTCCTGGTCTTCTCAAATAAAGTTCAGGAGTAACCCACCAACCGTGAATATAAACTACATCTTTTGCCATCTCGATTGCCGATGATGCAGCCCACATATAATCTCTTGCGTCCACAAACCATTGAGCAAAACAGTTATCTCGAATGGGCGCAAAACTTTTGAACCGATGCTTTTTCGACCAAACAGAGTCATTAGTCATTTCACTTATAGCAAGGCACCACTTACGTAGCTGGTACGCTGACTTACCCACAACACTCAACTTTCGCTCTGTATTTTCAAATGTTAAGGACAAGTATGACTTGTTACTGCTAGCGTTCAAATCCTCCATCACACCATCTTCATCCTCTTCATCCTCTTCTTCAAATCTATGCTTTTGAAACTCAGAAACATTATGAAGAGTTATAGGGATTTCACCGAAACCAGAAAGCGTGAACTTGAAATCCGGATCAACTAAAAATATATCCAAAGGCGTAGTAGAGTTAATATCTGCAACATACATGATATAGCTGTGACCCAGTACGAACCACTTCGCAGTGTGTCTCTCAACCATAGCTTTAAGATCTCGGGCTCTCAGATGACCCACACGCCATCCCTGAGCTTTAGCCCTTGTTTTGATCATCAAGTATCCTTCCTTTCTTTTACGCCCACTTTCATGAGAAAGCAGGACACCTATTGGAGAAAGCTCAAAGAATTGAAAGATTCTATTTGCCTGAGCCCTGAATGTTAACACATTAAACAAATTTTCAAGGTATTCCTGCATTGCTTGTCTGAAATGTTCGTTTGTCAGGATTTCTCCATTCTTGCTTCTTCTGAAAAAGCCATGGTGCCACAAACTAGAATGACCTGAATACGCAGACTCGACATCTGAGTTGGAACTTACAGCAGAAGGAACATTGGAAGCGGTACGCTCAGTCATAGCAGATTGATTTAAAGCAGCAACATCAAATTCTTCTTGATGTGGTGTAGCAACAGCTGATGAGACAGAGGAGGCATCAGCCCGTATAGAGTTGCGTCGATTTTTAATTAGCTGTGTTCTATATTTTGGAAACTTCGGTAACTCAATTTCTTTGTGGCCTTTCAGTAAAACATTCTCTTGGAGAAACTGAAGTCTCAACTTGTTATGCAAACTTGCTAATTCTCTTGAGCTTTTATCCAAAGACCATCTCAAATTAAGGTCACCCATTGCATAGTCAAGATCCACCTTAAATTTTCGCTTTTTTGTGTGCATATTTGCGGTAACATCGGTCAACGTTAAACTTAGCAGTTGCAATAACATTGGTACTCGTCGAGTTCCATGTTCATCGGTGGTGAAATATGCAGACAACATCAAAGCCACAGGATATCCAGATACGATCGAATTGAAGAGCAGTTCAGTTCTCTTCATGCTTTTTGTATCAAGTTCATAAGCGTGATCCTTCATTTCATGTGTTGCCACAGATGCGCGCCTGCTGTGTTCCCCTCTGGTTGTAGCTCTACGGAGACCTTTCAGAATCTTACGCTGGAACGGCACCTTTTCCTCAGTTCCACCATTAGGGGAGTTGACATTCTCATTATTGGCAGACCCTATGAACGGAAAAATAGACAATCTGGCTCCTCGCTTCTGAGGAGACTGTGTTGATGTTCTCATAGAGGATTGATCTCCAGTATGGGGGTTATGATCAATCCTTGTTTGTCTCGCACCAGAATCTTCCACACTGTCAAAATCAAACATCTGCACTGGATTGGGAATCTCTGCACTAGTTTCGCCCAGGTTGTTCGGCTCTTTGCTCTGATAAATTTCATCATGACATGAATGCTGTTCTTGTTCTATTGCCGTTCCATTCTCTGGCTCCCTACTAGAACTTAGGCTGCTCAATGGATTAATGGAACGAATTGATGCCATGACTAGCACTCCAGCTACTGACTAAGAACCTTCACAGCCAATATAGTACTCTTTATTGCTTGTTATAGTCAAAAGTCTTGAACAAGACAAATATGTCTATCCAAATAGGTCTTTAATGGTTATTTATTTTTACTCTGCCAATTTCATCTTTTTCTACGTGCTAAAAATGATTCAACTCTAATTTGAATGGCCCAATTAATATACAGCAGGTGGATTACACAGTGCAATCTCTGTTACACAGCGACTTCCATCATATCGTCAATGGCTACTGCCTTTTGGTGATGAAACAAGGCATTGTCAAAAATCAACAATAGCTGTTTGAGGGTTGTATATACATGCTTTAATACGTAATCTATATGCCTAGAATTTCTGGCTCAGCAAGCTTTTCAGCCTATTGGTTATGTCACCTTTAATTCTCAGAGTGGAGCTTTGCAATACACATGTAAAATCCGATTTCTTTAAGTTTGGAAACAATGACTGTAAATCATCTCTTAGCTTTGTAATACTTCCTTCGACTCTTTTCACCTCGGTGTAAACCGCTTGACTTTTGATACGGATATACACCGGAAGGTTTCCATTTGAAGTACGACGGATATAGTATGTGTTTTGGAAGCTTTTTCCATAGAGCTGATCTGGGTCAACATTTTCTAGGGGGGGCATAATAACACTTTCTAGTTGGGTTTTAGTACCCAGCAGCCGAAAGTTGATCAGTGAAGCCCCTTTTGATACATCCTGAAGACTGCGCCAACGTCTTATTCCAAAGCTCAACATAGCGTACAATATGTTTGTCTTATGTTCAAACAATATGCCAAGATATCATGTCGGTGACAATGTATCTTTATTTAAGTTAACGGATGAATGCTATGAAAATTTGTTACTGGAGAGAATGTTTTTAATAGTCGCGTCGATAGTCGCTCAAAGATTGCTAGGCACCTCTCATGTCTTGAAAATATAAACTGGAGTGCAAGCAACTGTGAGCTTGAACAATCTATCAGAAGGAAGAGCTTCTACATGGTTAGCTAACGAGCTTGTGAACTGGGTAAATGTCGGAAGTAAGATATGTTTACTGTCATGATGGGTTTCTTAATATGACCGGAACACCCACAGGCCTGTGCTCTATTATGCTTCAACTAAAAGACAGTAATATGATCGGGTTTGGCACCTCATTTGCAACAATGATGGTTTCAATCAAGGATGGACAGTTATATTATAACGACCAGAGTGATTTCAAAAGCTCAAAAACTGAATCAACTGTAGGTACAGTCTTCAAGATAGTTGTATATACCGATCCTGCTTCAAACAACTTACGAGTGGATTTTCACAAGCTGGAAGGAGACGATGAACGGTGGAAGTCATTAGTTGACAGTGATTGTCTACGACGCTTGACCGATATGGGTAATGTGATAGAGAAGTATACCGAGTACCTTGAGCAAAGCTCTAATGTTCCCACAATGGTTTACTTAGGAACCGTCCCAGACGGTTATCCTCCGAAAATTGAAACATGTGTTGGCGTAATGCTTTTTAAAGACTACTAGGCAGATAAATTTATTTGAGGCTATGTCACTGCAAATAATGAATGAATTCACATATATAGGGATTATAATGAACGTAATAAATGACCAACTAAGATAGCTTTTGTTGAATTTGAGTCACCAGTGTGGTGATGACATTATATCTGGTGAGTCCAACAATAATTAGAAGATGATTCCAAATGATTCACTGTGCGGCTGAAAAAAATGAAAAATTAAGTGATTCTTACTCAACCACTTTTTAACTTAGTGAGTTCGATTAGACTTAAATAGACGTTATTTGGCTCTTTCTGAAGTCCTTCTAATGAGTCGAAAGCTTCTCTTCAAACCAAAAGTTACTGAACATGAATATTGAAGCTACCATGGACCCGAAGTTAAATAAGGAGCAATCAGATTCAGAGTCTGATATATTAGAAAATGGATCTGTTATTCCTTCTGAAAAGGAGCTGGATAAGTTATATCGCTGTTTGGATTATCGTATTATCCCTGCATTATGGTGCACTTATTTTCTGACTTCTTTTGGTTCCTCAGCTTATGGAAATACGCTTACGATGAACTATGAAACAAACCACTCGTTGATGGGATCATTGGGTTTAACCTCACATGATACTTCAACTGCCTCGGCATTGTACTATGTTGGATATATTATCTTCGACCTTCCTATGAACTTAATTATGACCAGAGTATCTCCACAAGTATGGCTGAGCAGAATCGTTATAAGTGTGGGGCTTGTGTACACATGTTACGCTGCTCTTCACAATAGTTCTGGAATTATAGCTATCAGATTTATTAGCGGGATGTGCGGTGCCGGAACCTGGCCTGGAATGTCTTACTATATATCTCTGTGGTATCCAGAACACCGTACAGCAAGAAGAATTGGATACTACTTCACAGCTGCTCAGCTCAGTGCATCTGCAGCGGGACTGGTGGCTGCTGGATTTCAGAAAATGGACGGAGTCAGAGGCTATGAAGGTTGGAAGTGGCTCTACATTGTCTACGGATCCATAACAGTGTTTGTGGGAATTATACTAGTATGGTGGCTTCCAGATAGACCATCGTATCTAAGTGAGGTATCAAATATCAACTACAAGTCAACTCTTGACCGAGTATTACCTGCCAAGGTAACCAGATTTTTCGTTTCTCCTGCACCTTTAACATTGAAACAACGGGAGATGCATAAACAGGATATGATTGAGAGATATAAACGTATTTCATGGAGCTGGAAAGACGTCGTGATGATTTTAGTTGATATTAGAACTTGGCCATTGGTGATGATGTATTTTGGAGTTGTAGGTACTGGATTTGGTCTTGCTGTGTTTGCAACCACATTAATCCGTGCTAACAACACCAGTCTTAGTGGAATTGATGTATCCCTTCTTTATGCTCCAATATGGCTGTTTGACCTTGCTGCGATCCTACTAATTACTCCATTTGCCGACAAGTTCAAGAAATTCAGACCTCTCATCTTTTCTGGCTCAACAGTAATCATCATTGTCGGAATGATTGTTACCACCTATGCTGATGGTTCTTGGAATAGGTATGCTGGCCTACTGATTGCTGGGTTTGGACTAGGACCAACCGTTCCGATAACAATGACAATGGCTGCTGAAATAATGACAGAAAGATATGGTGATGTCGGCTGTGCCGTATCAGCTGCTGTTGTGTCAGGACTGGGTAACTTGGGGTCTGTTACCGCTACTTATGCACTATACAGTGGATGGCCAGCAGATGTCGCACGGTTATACGAATACTCAAATATGATGCTAGTCCTCATGCTTGGAGTTAGTATTGTATCCTGTTTCGTACTGGTGCTTTTGAGACGCTGGCTAGGAGATTTTGAAAGACCACAAGTTAGATCAACTAATTAACTTTACATAAATGTAATACCAGATATTACCTATCATGGTTCTGAAACTTCCACAACCTTTCCACCCCCTCTACTACTTTCAAGAATGGCTCCAACAATGGCCAAGTGATGGTAAGTTGCACGAGGGGTAGAAATAACATGAGAGAAGTCGCCTGATTTGAGAGCTTCACCAAAGACACTGAATTCTTGATCAGATGATCTATATTCATCTTCAATAACAATCTCAGTGGATGTGAGCTCGGAATCAGCAGTGTTACCTCCAGTTTTCAATGTGATTGTCTCTGGTTTCCCTGGGGTAAAATCTAAGTACACTGACCCGTTATCTCCCAATATTTGGAGATAACATGACTTACTAGTATTACCAAAGGCTGATCCATATGTGAAAGTACCGATGGCCCCTTGTTTAGTTTCGAAAAGAGAATACACAATATCATCGTCTCCGCTAAGTTCACGGATTCTTCTTGTATGAGCGGACACTGTGGCTACTTCTCCTAAAACACCAGTCAAAAGAGCCAGTTGATGCACACCCCCATCAGAAAGATATCCTCCAATATGCTGAGGAGATTTTCTCCACGAAGTAGTCAAGTACTGGTTGCTGAAATTAAAAGGACCTGTAGAGTAATGGGTGAAAGAATAAACTTTACCAATCTTAGTCAGACATTCCTTCATCTTTGAGACAGCTTTGAAGTAGCAGTAGTGTTCAGCTATAGCTATTAACTGCTTAGGATGCTGATCCGAAAGCTCGACAATTGCTTTAGCTTGCTCTAAGGAAGCAGCAATTGGCTTCTCTAGCACTATACTCTTATTATGCTTAACTGCTAGTTTCACTGCGTCCAAATTATACTGGACAGGAAGTAAGGCATCAACGAGATCCACTTCTGGGTCTTCGAATACTTCTTCCATTGAATCATATATCTTCTCTATAGTACCGGCTTTGGAGGCAAACTCTTCCGCCTTAGACTTGGTTCTATTAAAGCAAGCATACGGAACTAAGATCTCCGATCTTTGTAATGCTGGAAGATGAGCGTTGGTAGCAAAGATACCTGTGCCAACTATAGCCACATTAAGTTTAGCCATGATTGCTAGCTTTTATTTGAGATAGTCGAGTGAGTTGATCAACTTTGGCTGGTTGATGAAGTTGAATAGTGAGCAACCAGGTTTGTTGCCCGAAGAATAAGAGTCGTCGTGTTTGGCTTAACTCAATCTAAGACTATTTAGATTAATCGCGAACATGCTCTGCCCGGTTTTTTGTGTCCGTCGAGTACAATTGGCAGTGCAAAGTTTTTACGTAACTGAAGTACGCTCCATGCGAGTATATGGACAGCATGTAAGAGAGGCCCATTATGCCTTAAAAGGTCAGCAATGTTGTATGAGTGCCAACAGGTATCTCATTTATGCTATAGTGATTCTCTTACGTGTTCTGCATAATGCTGAAGTAGCTTCAGAGGATTATCAAAACTTCGTTGAGCTTTCCTAGTCTAACTAAAATTATCAGCATTTAGTAAATTACAATCACGATGAGCTTCGAAAAACCTACTAGATGACTTTTCAATGCACCTGGTGGTTGGTTGTTAGATGACTACTACACCGAATGTTCCGGCAGACCTGTAAAGCCAAGTACTGTAGCTTTGCTCAATTAACGACGTGGGGTCAAAGTCTAAGTAGTGTTTGGATTATTCCTAAAATGGAAACAATCCGTTTTCGGCTTAAATTAAATTCCGGATTAAAAAAATACAGGGGATATGCTCTTTTAAAAATAGCATTTTATATGATTGATCGCCCTTCTTAGGCTGAAGAGGAGCAAGAGAGTAGGAGTTAACAGGGGGGTAAAATCTATGAAGTTCAAGGACTCCTCACTTGCTAGCGAAAAGGAGAGGCTTGCTCAGCCGCGCTGGAGATATTTTCCCGTGGCTGTTACCTCCTTAGTGTCTTTATTGCTAGTATATGGATCCGCGATTCTGTTAGCACAAGTCAACTTGTTGTATGAGAACCATTCCCACCAAAGTCATTCAACTGTTCAGCTTCCTACTAAAGAGTCTACTGCATATTTGCAATCTAACCAGAAAGTTCCACTGACATTTAATCATGTAAGAAATGGAACCTTTATTGCAGAACGAAGCGAAATTCAGTGGATACAGACTCCAACCTCCTTCACAAATGACTCTGGAGATTACATACTCGTATCTGGATCAGATTATATATTAAAGACCTTGAGTGATGACTCATTCTCTAAGGTTCTTTATTCAGGAAGCCAGGTAATTTATGACAATGTGAAATATTCGATACAAGATATAGTCTTCAGCGATGATCTTAATAGGGCATTGCTAATCTGTGATAAAGTCCACAACTGGAGACACTCGTTCTTCGCAACATATTTCACTTTCAATCTGGAAGATGGTAAGGTTGAGCCATTGTATGATAATACAGAACTCAATAAAAAGATATCTTTAGCAAAATGGTCGCCAGACTCCCTGAAGGTCTCGTTTGTTCTCGAAAACAATGTCTATATCAAGGATGTATCAGATAATTCAGTCACTAAGGTAACCCATGATGGTGGTTCTGATGTTTTTTATGGAAAACCTGACTGGGTGTATGAAGAAGAAGTATTTGAAAGTGACACTGCTCTTTGGTGGTCTCCAAGTTCAGAATATTTGACAATCCTGAGAGCAAATGATACACAGGTCCCTACCTTCCCAATTCCCTACTTTGTTCAGAACACCAGCGATGTTTATCCGGAATTGAGACTACTAAAGTACCCTAAACCGGGATATCCAAACCCTGTGGTTGACATTGTTCTTTACGATGTCAACTCTTCTTCACTCAAATCTCTTCCTGCGAGCGACAAATTCTATAATGACGAACATATTTCAAATTCGGAAAGACTTATCACTGAGGTTAAGTGGGTTGGGGACCATCAGTTCCTTGTTAGAATAACTAACCGAGAGTCTGATCTACTGAAAGTGTTTATTATCAATACTGCTAGCCAATTGTATAGTACACCGAGCAGATTCCAAAATGGTCAAGATCTTCATTCTTGGTTCGAAATAAGTCATGATGCACTATTCATTCCAAAGTCTGATATAAACAAAGATGATGGTTACATTGATGTCATTGATGTTGATGGTTATGATCACCTAGCGTACTTTTCTCCGCCAGATTCTTCTACTCCAAAGTTGCTGACCAGTGGAGAATGGGAAGTTGTTGGTGGTGCATCAGCTTTTGATTTCAATACCAACACAGTATATTTCATTTCAACTGAGAAAAGTTCTGTTGAAAGACATCTCTATTCAGTTAATCTTGATGGCTCTAACAAGACGAACATCACTGACCTTGAAAATGAGGGATGGTACACAGTCTCGTTTTCCAAAGGTTCTAGATACCTCTTATTGAGCTATGAGGGACCAAAAACTCCATATCAAAAGCTGATTGATTTGAGAGACACTACTGAACAGCTATTGACTTCTAACGATGAGTTAAAGTCCAGGTTAGAGCAGTATGATCTACCTGAGACCAAGTTTGGTGAGCTAGACATTGGTATTGGACAAAGTATCAACTACAAAGAAACTCTACCTTTGAACTTTGATCCAACTAGACAGTATCCTTTACTGTTTTTTGTATATGGGGGTCCAGGATCCCAATTGGTGGAAAAAACCTTTGGTGTATCCTTCTCATCAGTTATAGCTGCAGAGCTTGGTGCCGTAGTTGTTACAGTTGATGGGCGTGGCACTGGATTCAAAGGAAAACAATTCAGAAACATAGTAAAGGGAAACTTAGGTCACTACGAGGTCCTTGACCAATTGGCCTCTGCTAAGCAGTTTATACAAAAGCCATACACTGATACTGAAAAGACAGCTATCTGGGGCTGGTCTTATGGTGGTTATATGACTCTGAAGACTCTCGAAACAGATTCAGGAAGAACGTTCAAGTACGGAATGTCTGTGGCCCCAGTCACAGACTGGCTACTATATGATTCAGTTTACACAGAAAGATACATGCTCACACCTGAACGCAATCCATTTTATTATAACTCGTCTATTCATTTGGCTGAGAACTTCTCCAATGTCACAAGATTCCTTTTGATGCATGGAACAGGTGATGATAATGTCCACTTTCAAAATTCACTGAAGTTACTTGATAGGCTCGATATACAGGGACTGGAGAATTATGATGTCCATGTCTTCCCTGACAGTGACCATTCAATCAGATATCATAATGCCAATGTGATTGTATACGACAAGCTGTTTAATTGGCTGAAGCTTGCCTTCCAAGGGGAGTTTGTGAACTCTGCATCATTTATACCGTACAATAATGATGTTGAGTTGTACGGCTAGTGCATATTATTTGAGCACATTCAATTCACGTTAGGCCGCCTGGTCTCGATTGATATATTCCTGTTGTAATATAGAATACGGTATTTGGTTGTTATTTTGTTATTGCCGGTAGCCGATTAAAGACAATCACACTCTAGTTAAATGTGTCATTGGTGTTTCGATAGTTGAAACCATCTAAACCATACTCCAATTCATGCTCCAAGTCCAAATTATCATCGTACATCATTTCGCGAGGTTTTGGAGGCAATTCGTAGTCTGTCATTTCTATGTTGGATGGGGTTTGTAATTGGGGCTGTTGATTTTGCTGAACAGGCGTTGTTTGTGTCTGCGAATTGTTGGAAAACTCATACTGTTGTTGAACCTGTTCGAAACCAGTGGCAGGTTTTGCCGGTGCAGCATTGGTATCACTCACAATGTCTTGTTCCTCTAAAGGCCTTCTCACATATTCCCTGAAACTGCGAACTTCCTCAACAATCATCTTCTTCATATCCTCAACGCCATCTATTCCCTCAAAGGAAAAGTCGAATTTGTAAGCACATTCCGGTTCATCTATAGGATCATGCCAGATCTCTAAATATGGATGATTTAGCGCGTCTTGCACGGTCATTCTATGTTGAGGATCTAAAGTTAAAATTTTGGTAAGCAGGTCAATGGCTAGAGGATTTGCCTCGGGGTACATTGTCTCAAATGGAACCCTAGGCATAAATGGTAAGGATCTAACGTAGCTCTCAGCTCGGGATGACTTTATACTTTGTAAAGTCTCTTCGTTTGGGGTACCAAGAACTCGCAAAATCTCGTTCAACTGATCAACATAGTCTTTTCCTTTAAAAAGTGTGAATCCACCCAGCAGTTCGGCAAGAATACAGCCCACAGACCACATATCAATAGCCTTTGTGTACCCCTGAAAACTTAGAATGATTTCCGGAGCTCTGTACCATCTTGTAGCAACATATTCGGTGAGAAAGCCTTGATTTCTCTCAGGATCACTGGAATATCCTCGTGCAAGACCAAAGTCACATATCTTGAGCTCGCAGTCAGCATTCACAAGTAAGTTTCCAGGCTTCAGGTCTCTGTGTAATACATCGGCAGAATGAATGTACTTCAACCCACACAAAATCTGATATATAAAAGATTGATAGTGAGAGTCAGATAGTGGCTGATTCGATCGTATAATTTGATGCATGTCACACTCCATCAACTCTTCATACAAATATATCTCATTGAAGTTTCCTAAAGCATCTGGCACAATGTCCAAATCATATAAGCAAGTGATGTTCTTATGGCCTCTGAAATGTCTAAGTAACTTGATTTCTCGTAAAGCCCTCTTACAAAGGATCTTCTTACTCAGTATATTTGTCACCTTCTTAATAGCAACATTGCCACCTCCGTCCTCTGCCTTGGTGTATCTAGCAGAGCAAACAATTCCGTAAGCACCTTGTCCGAGCCCTTTGATCAGCTGGAACCTTTTGTCAACAACAAAGTTCTGCTGGAAAACTCGAAAAACGTGATACTGATCCTGATTTGACATGTTCAATTATCTTCTATCTGGTTGAGACGTTGACGTCAGTGACCCATCCAGCTCAACGGGTTTTCACGACACAGCCACAACTTCGGTTGATATCGCAGGATTTCCCTTCTCCCTGACACACGATTTTATACTTGAACGAGAATATCAGAAAACCAACTCGCTTCTTTCATTGATCTTAAAATAGATCAAGCTAATTATCCCTTCAAAGCCCAGACTCGCCACGATTAAGAATGTTGAAACACCGCTGCACCAGAGAAGCTTGGTGTCACGTAATCAATTATGACAGATCTCCATATTTTTCGAGTAGACCAGACCTGTACAATACAATACTATCGATATTACACTTAATGAACAAACCGAAGCGGTGGCCGGTAAGTCAGATCGCCATTTGTGTTATATCCGGCGACTTTAGCGTAAAGATATCCGAAACGCTGTTTGGGGTCTCTCTGTCATATTATCTGTGAAATTTGTGTTTGTTTTGAGAGCTGACGCAGGGTTTCTGGTAAGTGTGATATTAGGCTCAAATTCTTACGCGGAGAAAGCAGATAGACGTTTCACTTCCATTTTGCGGTCACAGTGGTAAGAATTGCGATGGCGCCATCTGCTATGTCACCTGCATCTGCGGCATCGACGCCCAGACCGGCATTTAATAATATTAATGGAGCAGCTATGTCACCGAAGCCCAAGAATGGATCAACAAAAAGAATTGAGATCGATAGTTTGGTTGTTGAATTCCAAAGGATGCTTGGGGAGAATTGGGATGCTTATCAGGTAGCCGTTTCTTTATTTCTTGTGGGGAAATTGTCAAGACCAGAGCTGATGGAGAAGCTTTCTCAGATCTTGGACAAATCAATGTATCGAATGCATAATCAACTGCTGCTAGCGAACTTAGCTAATTCTCTTCGTGACAATCCACGAGATGGAACATTGTCAGCTGGGTTTGGCAATCAGCAGTTAGTTCAATTGAGAAAACGGAAAGGCAACAGTAAGTCTTCGCAATATGAGCTTTTGAAGAAAGATATTCTATCGCTGTCTATAAGAGAAAGAAAGAGACTGAAAGGAATCAAACGAGAGTCTGGTAAGAAAGGTATGATTAACTCGATGGTTGCGATGACAAGGCAAGCCACCGTGCCGAAGGTTCCAATTGTTACCAGCTCTGATAATAATAATAACGGAAAGACTAATCAATGGGGCCAGGAGATATTTGATGGTATTCAGACCCCTTTGTGTACAGAGACATTTGAACTGCCTGACAAAACCCATTTATTTTCCAGAATTGTCAGCATTGCACGGGAGCACGGCCTCATTGGTTCTGTCGGTGAACAGGTTCCAGATATTTTGACGTTGGGGCTTGAATATCATTTAAAATCCATCATTGAAAACGCAAAAGATATGGTCAAATTTCGTGGAGGTTCTAATAGAGAAAACGATCTCGGCTCAACAGAAGATACGAATAGAAGAAGCAAGGAACGAATAATAATGACCATTGAAGATATCTATGACACCTTTGTGTCGGCACCGCATCTTGTGGAGCCTTGTGGATCTCTTTATGGTCTCTCCAATACGCGTTTGAAAAACGATGACGACCCCTTAAATTTGGAGAAACAAAAACAGTATACTCAGGCTCAGAATCACAGCCAGACTGTTGAGAAAGTTTCTAATATATCATATCTTCTGAAGCCCAAAGACGCAATTCTTTCAATCAATAATTTACCCTCTTCATCCTCATCTACAATAACGGCACCAATATCTGTTTCTGCATCCGCAACTGCAACTGCGATTCCTTCCGCAGGGTCGGCAGTCTCCACCAACAAACCTCAGAACTCAAATGAGGATCAGCATTTAGAGCAGTTGTCATCTACTCTCGAAAATGACACCAAGAAAGCTGCTACGAATTCTAATGGGAAACCCACAGGAACTTTACCAGCCCCAAATCTTGCTTTCAGTGATCCAAATATAGGTACTCCCGATGAACTTAATTGGCTAATCAATGACTTGTTAAACAATTAGATTTACACCGCAATCACGGTTGCACTATCCACGCATAGATCTGAGTGCACAAGTATGCTACTATATATACTTAAATTAATTTGTTTCAGCCTTGAACCTGTCAGATCACCAGTCAACAGCGTTTATTATCAAGCTGTTACATAGATTTCATTAAGTCTAAGTTCTCTATTTAGAAGTAGTGCCAAGCTTTATTTGTATCGGTTTTATCCGACTGAATTTTTGACAGAGTTTTCAGCTTGGTGGATAATTGCGTGTGGCTTAATAGCTTGAGCAGGCGCCTCTTATCAAACTTACAAGCAGTAACATACACTGAAACTGTGGAGTTGTGCCAGGCATCGGCGAAGTTGCTTTGGATTGATGACTAAAATCCAATGAGCCAGACAGAGACGATAAAGCTATGGATTGACTGTGATCCAGGTCATGATGATATATTAGCATTGACCTTAGCTCTATTTGATCCACGATTTCACGTTTTAGGAGTTACAACAGTGTTTGGAAACTCTTCTGTCGAAAATACAACCAACAATGCCTTGCGATTCTTGACTGCTGTGAAACGGAAGGATATACATGTATATTCTGGTTCTGAGAAACCATTAGACCGGCTCCCATTGTTCAGTCCTGAAATCCATGGAGAGACAGGATTAGAGGGATCGAGATGGCTCCCTGAGGCCGCCATGAACGCTTATAGTTTAGAGAATGCATTTACTGAGCTGAAAAATCAGATAGATACACACATTGGTGAAATCAACATTGCTGCTGTCGGACCTCTCACAAATATAGCATTGTTTTTTAGAAGGTACCCAAAAACTAAGTCCAAGATCCGATTCCTCACCATAATGGGTGGAGGGTTCAATCATTTCAACAAAAATGGAAACACCGAATTCAATGTGATTAGTGATCCTACTGCTGCTAACGAAGTACTAAGTGACGAGATTCTGGCAGAGCATATTATCTTGGCTCCATTCGATGTCACCAAAACTGCATGTGCCACCGTCGAAAGGCAAAATATGATTCTACAAGACCCTGATAGTGCGTCCAATTTCCGCAAACTCCTGTTTGAACTGACCAGATACTTTTACAATCAGGTAAGAGCTGTTTCGGGTGCTTCTTTCAAAGGTGTTGGAGTTCATGATCCTGTAGCCGTTGCAGCGTTGCTCTACTTTGAAGACAAAGAGAAAAGCTTAGTCGCTGCCTACTCAAGAAGTAATTTGAAGGTTCTAGTTGGAGGAAGCACCGATGGTGTCCTGAAAAAGACAAAAGAGGGCTCCGGTGTCTACATTATGGAAGAATTGAACGTTGAAAGATTTTGGCAAGTACTTTTAACGGCAATTGATAATGCAGATGAATTTATACAGCTCCATTAACCTTATCAATTGACCGATTCGTACAGCTCAGAAGGCTTCAAAGACACCATGTCTCTACCTCTATTCACTTGCCCCGTTTTCTCGATAGATCAATAGACCAGTGAACCAAAAATCATCTGTATTTAACTCCGTCTGCAAATCTCAGATCCATATTGCTGCCAAATTATAATGCGTGTCACCAAAATCAGTGGCCAATGTGTAGAATTTTGCCACTCGCCTACAAACAAAGCCGATCTCTCAGTTAGTCTTGTGTTTGATTGATTCAACTATTAGTAGAACCAGGACAGGTTATAGGCCATTCAGTGTCTGAACCTCTGCGAATATTAGAATATTGAAGGACCTGAGAATACAATTGTGCTGCTCGGAGAGTCGGTTGGTGTGTTTAGCTAATAATAACAAGAAGTAACTACGAATATAATGGTTCCTCCTCCCTCTACCACGGGCCAGAAACAGGCTGACAATGGAGGCAAGAGCCACGATGCATCCAAAGTGACAGATACCACAGATAAGAGTAACAAGAAAGGAAAAGGTGATAGCAGACATGAAGAGGAACTTAGCGAGGAAGACAGTCAATTGAAGTCAGAGTTAGAGATGCTGATTGAGAGATTGACTGAATCTAAGGTAGAGCTATATTCGCCTGCTTTGGACAATCTGAAGACCTTCATTAGAGACTCAACTTCCTCAATGACTGCGGTTCCTAAACCTCTGAAGTTTTTAAGACCTCACTACCCAGCTTTGATAGAACTACACTCAAAGTGGAACGATGAATCTTTGAAATCCCAATTGGCCGATGTCTTGTCAGTATTAGGAATGACATATGGTGAAGATGATGGTGAACAGTATAAACGTGAATGTTTGAAATATAGATTACTTAGCAACATTGATTCCAATATTGGTGAGTGGGGTCACGAATATCTCAGACATCTTTCCTTGGAGATTGGTGAAGAATATCAAGATAATTTAGTGAGCGGTTTGAGCAAGGAAGAGACCAATACTGATCTTCTGATTAAGTTGAGTCTAGAGATTGTTCCATATTTTCTCAAGCACAACGCTGAAGCGGAAGCTGTTGATTTGCTATTAGAAATTGAGGAAATCGAGAAGCTCCCACAGTTTGTTGATAAAAACACTTACAATAGAGTCTGCTTGTATATGGTTTCCTGCGTACCACTACTAGCTCCACCAGACGACCTTGCCTTTTTGAATACTGCATACAGCATATATCTTTCAAACGATCAACTCCCTCAAGCTTTAAGTTTGGCTATCAGGCTTGGTGACGAGTCTCTAATACAATCTGTTTTTGATGCAACAACGGATGAGTTGGCTCAGAAGCAGCTTGGGTTCGTTTTGGGAAGACAAAATTCATGTTTCAAAGTGGAAAACGAGGCCGTCCAGGAGTGTATCTCAAATGTGAAACTGAGCGAGTACTTCAGATACCTTGTAGGGGAACTGAATCTGCTGGAACCAAAATTACCATCTAGCATTTCCGGCAGAAATTCTGATGGATTTGTGATGGGCTCTTCATCCAGATTGGAGAGTGCTAAGCAGAATCTTGTTGCATCTTTTATGAATGGATTCTTGAATGCAGGATATGGAACAGAAAAATTAATAAGCAATTATAATTGGATATACAAGACAAAAGGTGAAGGGATGTTATTGACAACCGCATCTCTTGGTTTGATAAACCTGTGGGATACAAATGAAGGTCTGCAAATCCTGGATAAATATCTTTACTCAGAGCAAACCGAAGTCAGAGCAGGTGCTTTATTAGGTATGGGAATAGCCACAACAAGCGTGCACGATGAAGTTGATCCTGCGTTACTCCTGTTGCAGGATTATATTAACAATGACACCAACCAAGATGCTAAGATGATCACTTCAGCAATTGTTGGTATTGGTATTGCTTTTGCTGGAAGTGAGAATGAAGAAGTTATGAATCTTCTTTTACCTCTTGTATCAGATTCCTACGTCTCACTGGAGATTCAGTCACTGTCAGCGCTTGCATTAGGTCATGTCTATGTGGGAACATGTAATGGTGATATTACCTCCACCATTTTGCAAACACTCCTAGAGAAAGAATTCACTGATTTAACCTCAAGATGGATCCGTTTCTTATCGTTAGGATTAGGGTTATTATACATGGGCAAATATGATCAGGTTGACGATGTTTTGGAAACCATTGATGCTATAGATCATCCAATATCGAAGACATTGAAAGTTTTGGTAACTATTTGCGCTTATGCCGGCACAGGTAATGTTTTGCAGATTCAAGCTTTATTGCAAATGTGTACTGTTAAGCCTAAGGAAGAGAAGGACGACGACGACGACGAAGAAGAAGAAAGTGAAAAACCAGCTGAATCCAAGACAGATAAAAAAGATGAGAACTCGGAGGCTCAAGAAGAGGATGAGGATGAAGCTGAAGTATTCCAGGAGGACGATTCATATCAGGGATATGCTGTTTTAGGTATGGCGCTGGTGACTCTGGGAGAGGATATTGGCCAAGAGATGTCTCTTCGTCACTTTGGTCACTTGATGCACTATGGATCACCGTTGATAAGAAGGGCTGTTCCTCTTGCTATGGGATTAGTATCTGCGTCCAACCCTCAAATGAAGGTGTTTGACACACTTTCTAGATTTTCGCATGATCAAGATATCGATGTTGCTTGTAATGCTATATTTGGAATGGGGCTAGTGGGTGCAGGAACTAACAATGCACGACTAGCACAGTTACTTAAACAACTGTCATTCTATTATGTTAATGATCAAAACTCGTTGTTCATGACGCGGGTATCCCAGGGATTGATTCATCTTGGAAAGGGTGCTATGACGTTGTCACCACTGAATACTGACCGACAGATTCTATCTAAGGTATCGCTTGCCAGTTTGCTAACAGTTTGTGTGGCATTGTTGGATCCTAGTGCATTTATACTAGACCAGGATGCGACATTCTTATATTTCTTAACTCCTGCTATCAAACCTCGAATGCTTGTCACTGTGGACGAGGACTTGAAGCCAATCAAGATAAATGTGAGAGTGGGACAGTCTGTTGATGTTGTTGGACAAGCCGGTAAACCAAAGACGATTACAGGATGGGTGACGCATTCCACTCCTGTGCTATTAGGATACGGAGAACGTGCCGAATTGGAGAATGATGAATACACTCCGCTAACATCGTTCCTTGAGGGTGTTGTAATACTGAAGAAGAATCCGGATTTTATGGATTTGGATGATTAAGGAGGTGAGTGAGTATCTGAACCACGAATACAAATAATCATTAACTACTATGAAAACGTTTAGATTCAAGATTGTTAAAGGCTTGAAAAAAAATCAGTAAAAAAACAATGCCTTTCACCACTTGATAAGGTCGTCCTTAAAGAGTGGATTTGAGTGTATGTGGCTGCTGAAGGCGGTACATGCGATTGTCAATCAGTAATGAGAAATAAAAGATGTAACCAAAACTAATAAGCAGCCAGGAGGAAATGGTGTAAGTGCCAGAGCACAAGAGCGTACAACAAAGTATTCTCGGAAATGTCAGCAATGAAAGATTATCATTAACATTGGACCTAATCGTGGATTGTTTGTTGAAGAATTCAAATTAGAAGCTGACATTGAGTGAGCTCAGCGTGCTGTTCAACAATGTGGAGTTTTTTTTGAGTTTTTTGCAGTATTTTTGAGGATTTCGGCATATTGAACGTAGTTCAATTTCTGACATTCAATATTGAGGAACTGCCTGAGTTTGTGATGGTTGTTGATATTGAACAGGCTGAGGTGCGCCTGGTTGGGTTGGCTGTCCATTATAGCGTGTGTGAGATCTTTCATTTCCATTAGGTAATTGATCTAATTTGAAAGGTCTTGGAATGTTGTCTGGATTTCCAACAACGTACAAAGACTTGTCGATTTCTGCAGGGATAGGCTTAATTTCAGTGCCAAGTTCTTGTTCTATCTTATACAAGTTGAATCTATCGTTCCAGTTGATAAGATTGATAGCGATACCAAAGTGACCAAATCTACCAGATCTTCCAATTCTATGCAAATATGTTTCTGCAGTCTTAGGGAAATCGAAATTGACAACGACATTTACAGCTTGAATGTCGATACCTCTTGTTAACAAATCCGTGCAGACAAGATTACGGACTTTACCTTGTCTGAACTCATGGAACACTTTGTTTCTAGCAGCTTGTGGCATCTTTGCGTGTGAGTAATAGCAAGAATAATCCAATTCTGTGATCTTTTTTGAGAGAAGCTCCACTCTGTTTGTTGAGTTGCAAAAGATTATAGATTGGTTGATCTGGAGCTTTGAAAACAATGTGTTGAGACAGTGTAGTTTCTGTTTCTCTTCGACAAAAGCATAGTACTGGGTTATACCTTTCAGGGTGAGTTCATCCATGAGATTGATTTCATATGGCTTGTACAAATGTTCGTCCATAAAGTTCTTCACAGCCAACGGGAAAGTAGCTGAAAACAGCAAAGATTGGTAGCCGTTACCTTTTGCAGATTCAGAATGTGGGAAGAACTTGAGGATCTGTTCAATGATCTTTTTGAACTCTCTGGAGAGCATCTTATCAGCCTCGTCCATCACAAACATTCTGCATTCATCAAACTCTGCCAACTTTCTAGCAGCTAAATCCAGCACTCTTCCAGGAGTTCCAACAAGAACATGAACAGGGTCATGCAGTCTTAGAATATCGTCTCTCAATGAAGTACCACCCGTTGTCACCATCACCTGTATACCTAAATGACCGCCGAGTGTCTTGACGACCTGTGACGTTTGTAAGGCCAATTCCCTGGTTGGTACCAAAATCAGAGCTTGGATCTTATTAAGCTTTGGCTTGAGCTTCTCCAAAGTGGGAATCACAAAGGCAGCAGTCTTTCCGGTTCCGTTCTTAGCTCTTGCCAGAATATCTCTTCCCATTAGCGCTACAGGAATCGCTTCTTCTTGAATTGGTGAGGGCTTCTCAAAACCCGCCTCAAATATACCCATCAGCAGCTCTCTCTTCAAGTGAAAACTCTCGAAGGTATTTCCCTTAGTTCCCAGCACATCATCGGTTTGCGGCCGACCGTCTTTCACAGGCACGTTAAGCCCTGCTTTCCAGTCGCCCGATGCAGAGGACATGTTGTACGGCTTCTTTGCGAGTTGTCGTCGTAGTATAGCCGGTGTCTATATGTAGCGGCCGTGGTTTATGAGGGTGTTCATGAGGAGTTATATGTATCATAATTTTTTCACTCCCAGTCTTATTCGACAAGCTGACTTTTCCAGCGTCCAGTTGCGAGGGCTCGGCCAGCCAGCTATAAAAATACGTATAGCCGGAGATTGAATGTGCATCGGTGCACCAACTACGGGTGGTTTTCCAAAATTAGGGCCGGGTAAAACAGACAAGGGTCGGCTACGCCACTGAGGCTTGCTAAAAAGTCCAATCTTGCTGTGGCTGAAAATGAAGAATAAACGTATACAGAAATAATGCTTGTTGTAAATATATATACAAAGCCGTAATAACAAAGTGGAGGGACCGTTCAAAGATATCGGCAAGGAAGAGCGAAATCCATAAAGCGGGTACTTGATATTTCTGGAAAAAGCAGCAGCAGTGAAGACCGACTCAACACAGCAGCAGCCATCACCGCGCGGCGAACCAAATACAATCTCTGTAACCCGCGCCACGGAATTCTACAAGGAGAACAACAAGACTCTATTTAATCATGCAACTATACTATTTAGGAGTGGTGCGTCCTGGGAAGGATGGTAAGAAGACCCTGGAACTGTCTGAGTCTAAAGACTTGTCTTCTTTCTCGTTCTTCCAAAGAACGTCGGTTGGTCAATTCATGACCTTTTTTGCCGAAACTATTGCTGAAAGAACACAACCTGGACAAAGACAATCTGTTGAAGAGGGCAACTACGTGGGACATGTGTACACGCGGACAGAGGGAATTTCTGGTGTGATCATAGCCGATAAAGATTATCCGATTCGACCAGCTTACACTTTGCTCAATAAGATTTTGGATGAGTATATTTCTATGCATCCTTCGTCTGAGTGGTCTACAGTGGTGGAGACCAATGATAGTCTCAAAATTGAAAATCTAGAACAGTACTTGAGCAAGTATCAAAATCCAACTGAAGCAGACGCAATCATGAAGGTTCAGCAGGAGCTGGATGAAACTAAGATTGTCTTGCAGAAGAGTATTGAGTCTGTGTTACAGAGAGGCGAGCATCTTGATTCCCTTGTGGACAAATCCGAAGCTTTAACTGCGAGCTCCAGAACCTTTTACAAGCAAGCCAAGAAGACCAACTCTTGTTGCGTCATTATATGAGCGAGTCTATACGATGGTGAACCCAGTGTCTAGTAATCAAATCATTAACTGAATTAACCGTGCGTTGTTGTAGATTGGTAGCTTAAACCAGCTGAACAGATTAAACACCAAGGTTTTTTGGCTGTGCAGTTACAAGTAGCTGGAAAATAAAAATTTCAACTTGATCATCCATTTATGAAGAACCCGATTAATATTAGTAATAAAGGTAGCCTCACTTGACAACCCGAATTTCGTACGAAGTACGCTTTGTTTCCTGTCAGAGCGGAATACAGTCTATTTTGTCTTATACGGATTAACTTCTGGATAGACTGCGTTGATTTTTAATAATGCAGAGGGTGTTCACAAGACATGTGGCCTCGGCATCAAGGCTTGCCACTCTCAGAGCTTCTTTTCAAAAAGGACGGTTTTTTACGTCACACTCATTTGTGAAGCCTCAGAATAGTTCTAGGGGAGTAGTTCTCTCAGCTGTTGCTGCTTTGACTGCTGCTACTGTCTCTGGAGCTGTGTTGATGTATCCTATTTCTTCGGAATCTGCTTCGAGTCAGGAGAGTCTTGCTGAAGTCGCTTCAAAGCCTGTGGAAACTCTATCGGACGAGTCTGTTGACAAAGAGGATGAGGAGCATGGCGCTTATAATCCTGAAACCGGGGAAATCAACTGGGATTGTCCATGTTTAGGAGGCATGGCAGATGGCCCTTGTGGCGAAGAATTTAAAGCTGCGTTCTCTTGCTTTGTATACTCAAAAGAAGAACCTAAGGGGATCGAATGCATTGAGAAGTTCAAGAACATGCAAGATTGTTTTAGAAGATTCCCTGAGGTGTATGCCGAAGAATTGAGGGACGACGACGACTATGGACAGGTTCCTGAAACTGAGCAATCTTCCGAGAAGACTACTCCTGATGTAGCTCAGGCCTCAGACAAAGCTCCTGTGGAGGAAATAGACATTACTGTTTTTGAAGAACCAGTTCCAGATGCTCTGAAGAGTTCCAAAAATGATCAGGAACTTGTTGTTATCGACATCAAAGAAAGAGAAGCTGGATCGGGCACCTCTGCAGATAACTCTGTAATTGAAGAGGCGGTTATCGTGGGGCTGCAAGACAATGTACCTGTTGCTCCTGAATCGACAGAAAAGGACTCCCACGAGAAGCCTTGAGCTTTCCACTGTATTGACACCTGTAAATAACAGTCATTTAAAAGTACATATTATACTATTTTTCAAGATTAAGTATTATTCTAGACGTGTTGGAGCAACTCCTCAAAACTAATAGGTTCAAAGTCTTGAGTTTGACCCCACAGTATATCGTCCTCGATATACACGGTGATTCCTTTTTTCATATCTCTTGTCACTTTAAATAAGATCCGACCGGAATCATTCATTGATGTTATTGGAATGATGAAAAGATCATTTTGTTGGCAGTATTCATCCAGTAGCTCCTTCGCTGTTATTGTGATTTGCTTTTGTCTCGATGATCGTTGCGTTTTGTTGATCTGTAAAGTATCAAGTGATCGTATCACCTGTGAAATAGTCTGTTGTTTGTCCATTCGTTTCAAGCTATCACCCGACCTATACTTGTTCTCTAATCCAGTATGGAAAGCAAAGTTCAAATGGTCTAAAGCTTGAGCAAGATACTCGGAGATAGAATCAACAATATCAAAGCTCTCAAACAAATTGATGAACAGCTTGCTGACCCACAGGTGCAAGAAACTTGCCTTTGCAGAGTCATCTGCAATCTGGTTAAACTTCGCCAGCCAATCAATCATGATCTCGTTCCTAAGTAAAAAGTCTATCTTTGTTGGCTTCACATCATTGATTTCAAGTGAATTAAAGAAATGCAATACAACTCCAAAATCGATATCTGAATCATATTTGAAAGAAAACCGACTCCTCAGCTTCTTTAATAAGTTTGTGATGGTGGCAGTTTCAACCATCAGAAGATGGTTCTTCTCTCCATATAAGTCCAGCCATAAACTAAGATGTATATCATCTCTGGGCTGTTTTATATTAGCATCCGAATCCCACACATTCAAAATCCACTCTTCATATTTTTTGAATATATGCCCTACCAAATGATCAACCATCACATCGCTTAGAAAAGCCATCCAATCTGTGAGCCATACCTCAGGCCCTTCTGTGCGACCAACTATCCAGTTTTCGTTGATCTCTCTATCAAACTTAGGGATGATCTCTTTCTCTATAATGTAGTTAATCACCATCTCAGGAAATATTGATAAACTAAATTCTTCCAGAATTGAAATACCAAGGTTGGGCCTGTCCAAAGACCATTCTTCCTTAAAAAACTGAGTCATCTTGGGAATCCAGAAAGTCAAGACCGTAGACTGGAAAAGGCTTAAGTTGGATCCTTCTTCAAGCATAGTATCGAGCTTCAAAGGTTCAAACTTTTCAGTCAACAAAGACCAGGTCTTCAAAGTGTCAGCCACATCTGATAACTGGGTTAGGCTAAAAGGATCCCAGTCATTAATAAGTTTCTCACAAATAGGGTAAAAACAAGAGTTCACAAGTTTGTTAGCTAGAGATCTATCTTGAGGATCCGATATTTTCTCAAGCTTTTCCATGCCCTCCATAAATCCTGAAAGATCACCGGTCTCTTCGTATCGAGAAAAAAGTTCGACAATTTGATCCAAGCAACTGGATCTCTCTTTATAATTAACCTCCGCCCTCCTGATATTAGCAATCTCATCTTCCATCTGAACACACATATTTTTGGTGTCGATCCACTCAAGTAAAATCTTATACAACTTCAACCTCAACTCTTGATTGTCATCGTTGCTACTCTCACAAGCAGTTTTAACTGAGACAGTAGGGTCAAGTCCTTCAATCTGAAATCGCTCAACAATGGTGAAAAGATCAGGCACTGAACTTTGAAAAGTCACTGGTTGTTTATCGTTACTTGATTTTTCGTCATCACTCGATAGTTCGGTAGAATCTTGCTCCTTGATTCCACCTACTCCCATCCCTTTAGGTCTCAGTTTCGTTTCAATTGGCTTAACAATACCCTGACCAGCCCTTCCAAGACCTTGGCCCTCCACATAACCCATTTGCCTCAACAATTTGGCCCCAATGCCGTATTGTTCAGACCTATCTTCATTGGATCGCTCTTGTTCGTCTATTTGCTGCTGTCGTTGCTGCATAAGGATATTTGTTCCCCCTCCCAAGGTTGGTCTATATTCCAGATCTTCTTCTTCATCTTCTTCCATATCTGACTCATGGCCAGCTTCTGCTTCCTTTGACGGCTCATCACTTAGTTCTAGGTCATGATCAACAGGGTCCTCTGCTTTTCGAAAAAAAGGACCGTTCTTTTTCATTGCTTCATTATCATTATGGACCTTTTTCAGTCAATCACACAGTACAGGCCCTTTCAAGATAGGATTACTTAATGAGCTGTCTGATGTGCGTATAAAATCAGCAAACACAAGACTAACTAAATATTAGCGTATTATTTAAATTTTATTCTATTTCTGTCATCTTTATATTTATGGGACAGACTGTTACAATACGTTTTTGCTCAGAGCATCTCCAATCGGTTATTAACTACCGCTCAACCCGCTTCAGCCATTGTAATATCTTTGTCTGTTTGCTTCCTGCTGTGTTACACACAAGGCTGTTATGGTTCAGTTGCCAGACGATCTATAATTTCGAAAACATCGCTGCCTAAATACCGAAAATGTTAGGCAATTCCTTATTCAATGGGTCATTTGCACGCTTCATGTCATCGTCGACGCCCTTGGTTGTTCGATGGTTCTATGCCACAGATATTCCTATCTCTAAGCCCCGCGGTTTCAACTACAAGCAAACAACAAGGCCTGAGAAGTTTCTACCCTTTGCTCAGGTTGACTCCGATCGATTGGAAAGAGAGTATCAGAACAGCCTAGAATGTGGTGGAAAACCAAAAACTATCCCAGTGAACGAGGATAAGCTGTTTGATTGTGACCTTGAACAAATGGCAATGAGACCTGCATTTTGGGAAGGACCTGCTTATGAAATCCGAAGAGGAACTTGGTTTATTGATAAAACTCCCCTGTCTGCATATCTCTCTGAGCAATTAGAAAAAGCATATCATGTTTTGAGACCTTTTGACATGGTTCAGGGTCAAGATCTAAAACCATTAACCTCCACTATTAAGTCGGAGGTTCATGCATTTGAAGGGAGCACCAAGAAGAGGTGGCCATTTGAAAAGGCGAGTAACTTTGAAAAGCTGGACAAAATGGTTGTGTTCAGGGATGACAGAGTCGCATTCTTGGTTGAAAAAGGGTCCACTATTGGTCGACTACAGATAGAGAACTTTTACAAACTTCCAGTCCAACAAATTATAGGTGCCGACACTGTAATGCGTGGTTATAAAGCTGCTTCTCCTCAAGAGGCTGTGAACAAATCTTCAGGTGAAGATGTTCAAAAGAATGGCTCTGACGCAGTTGAGTCTGTGTCTAAGAATACCGGTGTTGAGGGCTCTAATGAACGTTTTCAAAAGGATATTGAGGATGATTTTTCCAACAACCCACGACTGATAGAATTTAGTGGAAAAAGGGATGTTGATCACCTCATTTTCGGAATACATGGAGTAGGTCAGATGTTAAGCACAAAGCACGCCTCTGTGAATTTTCCTCATGACTGCAATAATATGAGACGCTTATTGAAACGTCTTTTCACTTCAAATTCCAAATATACGAAGCTCGCGTATTCGCAGGAGGAACTTGACTCAGAAAAGGATTACTTAAGAAACTGCAAAGTGCAAATACTGCCTATAGTTTGGAGATTTGATGTTGACTTTTCATTAGATGGACATTATGATGGATTGGATGATGATGGATATCCCCGCCTTCCATCATTAAATCAGATAAATGTTGATGCTATAACCCCACTTCGACATCTGGCGGCAGATGTAGTAATGGATATTCTTTTATTCTACGAGCCCCGCTTCAAAAGAAAGATTCTTTCAAGTGTTGTGAGATCATGTAATAGGATTTATGATAAGTATTTGGAAAGACACCCTGATTTCGACGGCAAGGTCTCATTTCTTGGACACTCTCTTGGATCGTCGATTTGCTTGGACGTTTTATGTCAGCAACCAGATGAGATACCTCAAGGCGATGACTTTGATCCGGACGTTCATTTGAAGTTCCGAGTCGAAAACTTCTTTGGCGTAGGATCTCCAAATGGTGTTTTCAAGTTCATAAAGCAACAGAATGTTAGACCTCGTGAGTTTTATCCTCTACAAAAATGTGACGATGTTTTAGAAAGCGAAACTCAATCTCCAAATGTGAATAATTACTACAACATATTCTATCCTACTGATCCTGTTGCATATCGAATAGAGCCTCTGATACATTCCTCACTGGCAGAGATCAAACCGAAAGTGATTCCGTTTTCAGATGAGAGTGGAATTAATTCACAAATTAAAAACCTAGCAAGCATACCAAAGGATCTTTTAAGTCTGAACTTCATGAAAAATCTCATCAATTTCACAGGATTGGATCAGTATAGTGAGCAGCAAAACCGTTCGGATTCTGTGGAACCAAAGCCAGGCTCATCAGGCCATCAACTGAATGAAAATGCTGCAAAACTGCTTCTTGGCCTCAATAAGTCCGGTAGAGTTGATTATTCTCTTCCTCAGGGCTACTTTGACATTGATGTGATCAACGTGATAGGATCACATATCCAATACTTAGAAGATGCCGACGTCGCTGGATTCCTTTTGTCACAGCTTTGGATCCCTGACGAAAGATCTGAAGTCCACCGGAATTAATATGCTTAGGTAATCGCTCTCTCAGAATAGACTTCCAGGAATGAAAATTTTTTATGTCCAGTTTGTCCACTTTAAAACAAAGTTTATACGTAGTTCTTTCTTTCTTTCTTCCTAGCAGCAAATGACTATGAGAAATAGAGAACTGGTACTCAAGTAATCTGAATTGGAATACAAGCATAAATTACAGGGGTAAGGGTGTTTGTATTCTGACGACGATTGTAAGAACTACAATCTAAACCAGAATTACGATGTTTCTTCAAGGATTCTCAAATGATGACAAGATATATGCTGTGCACCAATCGGATGTACTCACAACAAGCATGACGACTACATAACCCATTATTTCTGACCGAGAATCCTTATCAGAAGAAGTTTCATAAGTTCTGATAGATGTTATCTACGAAAACTTGATGTGTTGGTCGAATACTCTAATTTGTAATTCATGCGGTCTGCTGCATATTTACGATCGTATTATTCCTGGCTGTGAAGCATCTCGATGCGTTTCCTGTAGTGTACTACTGACTCTGGCCATTACTAGGATTATACAAGTAAGCTTATAGCAAGTTTCGATGCAGCATTTACTTGCAGTGACGTTTCGATTCTGCACAAAAAGCACTTGCGTCAGATAGCAGTGCGTTGCCCCAAAAATCAGAAACTGTACCTTTCTGAAATCGTCGTAAATTCATGTCCTTCTCGGATTCAGGCATAATACAGTCTCTCCCCGCACTGGAGTTGCTACCAACAGTAAAACGCTGGGCAGTGCAAAAACCTCACTAAGTGCCTGATGCTCTCAAGGGTATTAATGTAGCGAGTAACTGTGAGGGGTCAAGCATAAAGAAGGAATCTGTGCACGCAGCACGGTTTAATCTTTGCTATGGAAGTCACGGAAGAATACCGATACTATCCGGTAGTACAAATCTCTTCGGTTAGAAGGAGATGCCCGACTGATGACGTCGAGAAGCTTTACTCTACTAAAAATGCAGCATTGCTATTAAACTTTCGTATGTCAAATTCTATTAGTAAGAAAAATGTCGTTTCTTTTTGTTATTCTGCCGAACACTCCACGCATTGAAGCTGCAGCCTAAGATCTTCCACGGCAGCAAACGCAAATGCAAGTCTTGTTTCCACATCTTTGACTGCACCTATGCAGCTATGCTGTCAACCTATTCTAACTCTCAATAAGGTTAATGGCTAGATAATATTTGTTGAGAGCATATTAACTTTGCGTAGGGCGTGAATTTTCCAGGGCGCTATCTTTTAATAAATCCCGCATGGAGTTGAACCAGCCTTAGCGAAGTATTACAGATACTAGTGCGGAATGAGATACCCTATCCCCGATTTTAGCGATTAATGCACATATTAATTGTTTTTTTCTTTTGCATCGTCAGCTGTTGCTGCCGTTTCTGTAAAAAATATCCATACTGACAGCTATCACGACATGACTTTAGTAAGCTGACATTGCTGTCGATGTCTCAACGTAGTATATATTTCCCAGTATTTCCCCACTATCCCTCAAATCAAAACGACTCGTTTTATCTGCCATCTGAAATGTCTGATATAATAAAGCAATGATGAACGACATGGAATTTCCTAGTTATAACTGGGAAGAATGTAATAAGGCCATGCGGTCATACTCTTTCCCAAAGCTCAAAAAAGTATCATCTCCTTTATCACCCGTTATGGATGAATTTTCGTCCGAAGATGAATCACACGATACTGAAGATCAGGATTGGTGCATGAAGAAGCGGTTCAATCGTGATTGGAAGTATTCTCACCAAAACTCGCTCACCTCTGAAAACCAGTCAGATGATGAGATCACCACTCCGGTGGAATATCGTCCAAGATCACATAATTTTGTGTCTTCTCCATCTTTGAGATCCTCTGTTAGCTCTGGTCTGTTCTCTAACAATGCAACTGCTTCTGAAAACTCAAGCTTGGCATCGCCTATCTTTTCTCCTTCAGACAGTCCAAAGCAGCATAGACGCTCACGCAGTGTTAGCAAGATTTTGATTTCCTTATCAAACGACAAGCCGCTGAAAACCGATCCAAAATCACCTTTGACTCGCCCTAGTTCACTAACTGCATCCCCACAGTCGATCAACCCTTCTCTGGCCAGAAGAGAGAGATCTGTCGTGGCGGATTTGTCTAACAAAGATAAGCAAAGAATGGAATCCTTTAGAATCGATGGCGCCTCATCAGATTCTAAGAGAAACCAGAAACCGGGCTCTCCTGTATGCTATCGAATTTCCAGTCCAACAAACGTTGTTATAAACCTGGACGATGTCTATAAGATGTGACAATGCCTTTATAAACTTAACTTGGACCTCTGTTTGAGTTAGCACATAATTTCGCTTTTAATGACAACCTCTATATATAGACTAATGTAATTGACTTTGTAGGTTTGAAAGTTGCTTCAAAACCGCAGACTTTGCTGTTCCGCCGGTTGATGTTCTTCTTTCAACACTTTGTTCAAAGTTGAAAGTTTCAAAAACATCACTTTCAAATCTAGCATCAATCTCCTTGAACTGGGTTAGGGTTAGTTTATCAATCCCGGATAGATTATTAACTTCAGCTTTGCTCACACATTCTCCTGAAATATGGTGGGTTTCTCTGAACGGTACACCTTTTCTAACAAGGTAGTCAGCTAGATCTGTAGCAAGCATGTCCATAGTCAAAGCAGCCTGCATCTTTTCCGATCTAATAGCCAAAGTTGAGATCACTCCAGTAGCTATCAAAATTGAGTGTTCAACTGTTGTTAGACAGTCAAATAGAGGTTCTTTATCTTCTTGCATATCCTTGTTATATGTAGAAGGAATCGACTTGATCGACATCATGAATCCTGATAGAGACCCAAATACTCTACCAGACTTTCCTCTCAAGAGTTCCAAGGAGTCTGGATTTTTCTTCTGGGGCATCAACGATGACCCTGTAGAGTAAGCATCTGCCAGCTGGATAAATCCAAATTCACCAGTCGAATAGATTATTAGATCTTCACTGAATCTTGAAATATGATTCATAAATAAAGACGACCAAAACATTGTTTCAACAACAAAGTCCCTGTCTGAAACAGCAGCCAACGAGTTTCCTATAACTCCACTAAAGCCAAGCTCAGTGGCTAAAAACTCACGATCAATACCATAAGGATGTCCAGCTAAAGCTCCGGACCCCAAAGGAGACACGTTCAGTCTTTCAATAAGTTGTGACAGACGTTTATAATCCTCAGTGAAATAGGTAGCATACATACTGATCCAGTGAGACCATCTAATAGGTTGAGCTCTTTGTAAGTGAGTGTATCCAGGCATCAACACATCAATTTCCTCTGTTGCTCGTTTAATTAAAACTTCAATGAATCCTTTCAATATAGAAAGCATCTTCTCCAACTGTTCCCTTACATATATTCTCATATCAGTTGCGACTTGGTCGTTTCTGGATCTGCCAGTGTGAACCTTTCCGGCGATGTTCCGGCCTATCAACTCTCCCAAGCGACGTTCATTCGCAGTATGTATATCCTCGTCTCCTGGTTTCTCTTCAAACTTGTTCTGCTCCCATTCAGCACGAATAATCTCCAAGCCTTTGTGTATTTCTTTCAATTCCTCTCCTGTTAGTAATCCCAACTTCTCAAGTCCCATAGTATACACTCTGGTTCCCTCAAGATCGGCAGCATACATCTTACGATCATAGGGAAGGGAAGCATTGTAAAGATCCATGAGAGGGTCAGTAGCTCCGGTGAATCTACCACCCCATAATTTGCTCTCTGTAGGCTTTTCTTGAGACATTATAGCTTTGGCAACGCTGTAGTTTCAAGCTGGTAGTAATTACCTTATGGTTGTCTTTGAACTAATATCTTGAGCGAACTCCCTTGTAGTAACTATTGGAAAAATTTGAATTGCGACTATTACTCAACCTTTGCGACGATCGACTCTTACGCATTTCTTAGGTGATTCACTGCCTAATTGTTCAAACCGCGATCCGAGAAGCAAAATGCTGTATAGAAATTAGCTAATGCTTTGATACCAGCAAGATTGGTTGTTAAAGGCGTCTAGTTAGATCTTTGGCAATGAGCATTGACAGTGTTCTTCTAGTGGGTGGATCCGGGTTTTTAGGACTGCATCTGGTGGAGCAGTTTTGGAAGGTTTCACCAAGACCCGAAATTCATGTCTTCGATATAAGACCTTTACCAGACACGGTCTCAAAGTATTTTACATTTGATCCTCAGCAGATACGTGTTCACGTCGGTGATCTGACATCAGAAGATGATGTTAAGAAGGCGATAAAAGACAGTCATTGTAGTGTGATTGTTCACTCGGCCTCGCCTATGCATGGCCTAGATCAAAAAATATACGAAAAAGTGAATGTTGAAGGAACGGCTAATCTATTAAAGTGTGCAAAGAACCTAAATGTTGGTGTATTTGTCTACACATCATCTGCTGGTGTGATTTTTAATGGACAGGATATTCATAATGCGGACGAAAATTGGCCTATTCCTGAAGTTCCGATGGATGGTTATAATGAGACAAAGGCCATTGCAGAGAAGATGGTGCTAGCAGCTAATTCCCCGAAGGAACATTTCTATACTGTGGCTCTTAGACCTGCAGGAATTTTTGGTCCTGGAGATCGTCAATTGGTTCCTGGACTGAGGCAAGTACTCAAGAATGGTCAGACAAAATTTCAAGTTGGTGATAACAACAATCTTTTTGATTGGACTTATGCCGGAAATGTAGCTGACGCCCATGTTCTAGCGGCTCAGAAGCTGCTTGACCCTGATTCTGTTTCTAAGGTAGCAGGAGAGAAATTCTTCGTCACCAATGATTCCCCAACATACTTTTGGACTCTTGCTAGAACAGTGTGGAAAGCTGACGGGCATATTGACAAGTATAATATTGTGCTATCTAGACCTGTTGCAATTGTTGCGGGATACCTATCGGAATTTGCGTCCAAAATCCTTCGGAAAGAACCTGGATTGACACCATTTAGAGTCAAGATCGTATGTGCCTTCAGATATCACAATATAACCAAAGCAAAAGAAATATTGGATTATAAACCAAAGGTTTCTTTGGAACAGGGAATCAAATATACATTAGACTGGATGAACGAAACCTCCAACTAGACTTGTTTCCTCTGTACGCTGTATAGTTTGTAATCTACCATTATTGGTTTGAATGGCACAAAATACACTTTCTTTCTTTGCTCATGCCCATATTATCTAAACATCGGGTATGATATCCATGTTTACATCGAAAAACAACCAACCCCAATCTATCAATCAAACTTGATTCATTATCATCACCAATTCCAACAGTGTTCAATTTATGGGTTTGCCAGACTTCAAAGTTGCTAGTACTAATCTTAGATCCCCATATTGGCTTTCCGCATACCTCACAGTCCAAGTTCGATAATGTCCACCCATGAAGCTTTGCAGTTTCAAAGTCAATAAGGTCTTGGTAAACACTTTCATTTACTAACTTCAATATGATCTTAAACATAACGTCTTCATGTGAATAGGCAATAAAAATCTCGTTCAAAACAGGACGAACATCGCCAACAGTTGTCACTTTTGCAGATGACCGCTTCAAGAAAGAGTTGAATATTTTCATGAATGAAGATGATTGCTCTTTCTTCAAGTTTATCATGTTTGTGAAAGTATCCTGAAGAAATCTTTTGAAAGTTCCTAAAATTTTGATCCTTTCATCCTCATTTGACTTGATGCTTTCCGTTTCTGCATATTGGTGACTGGCCTTCACAAATAGTGAGACAGCGGATTCTACCAACCTCAATAATAATGACTCGTCCAGTGTTAGTCCATCTGTAGCTTTCTGGCTCAGATCTGAGGAGCTAATGATATCAAGTCCTAGAAACAGATATTCCCATAGTGTATCCTCCAAGTCAGAATGATATTCGACATCAGCCAATATTCTCTCACCAATATTGTTTATGGCATCTGTTATCACATCTATAGCCTTTGCGTAATCAGCTTTCCTATTGTATATTGCTGCCAGAGTCACAATCTCATTATTCTCCTGAAGCTTTGATATTATTTCGTCCGAGACATCTGGTAAACCCAAGACATAGTCCTTCAACTTTGCCTCGTCAAAAGTCATTAACAAGTTGACATATTCCATCTTGATCTTTGCTGGAATAACAAAACCCAAACTACCGTTCGAATCTAGTTCAAACATAGTCTGCAGGTATCGAAATTTCACCAGGGATTTCGGAACCTTCAGAATTTCGACGCTGATATCTGGGCAGTTCAAACTGAACACTTTGGCCATCTCACTAGGATAATCTGAGATGAACTTCTCAAAGTTTTCTCTAATGAATGCTTCAGCTTGTAACCGCTCATTCACATTGTCGTCAGTCATTTCAAAACATTTCTGTACCATTAACGGTACAGACTGAAATATTTCTTCTATTCCGAGAGTTCCAAACGTGTTCGTGTTGTCACCATGTTCACCATTTAAAAGCTCTTTATTCGATTGAGCTGAATTGCCATCGTTCTTAGGTCCATAATGTTTTGCCCATAGTTGTAAAAGATCCACAACTCTGTTCTCAGAGTTGTAAAGGCATATTAAAGCGTTATAAAACCCAGCACTTTCTAACATTGGGACCAATTTTTCAATCTCAACAGGTCTATAGACTGAAAGAAGACCTTGTAAGCCTAACTCACAGTCATCTCGTAAATCTTCCTCTGATACAGAGCACAAATTTTCTATAATATTATCAATTGCGGAGTCAGAAAGCCTTATGAACTGCAGATATTTTGGATAATTTCGTGAAATAAAGATTGAAAGGTACGTCAAATCAACTGTGCTCAATGAATCCTCATTTTGCTCATAAATACCCAAAAGAACATCGATAATGTATTGTCGATTTACTTTTAGCTCATAATTCTCAGCTGTAGATGAAAATCCAATGATTTCGTCGTCATTTAAAAGATCATCTTCAAGCGCCTCATTCAAACATGCAAAAAGTCTTGAACTGTCATATCTTATGAGTAGATATAGATATGGAAATGCGGGTTCGTTTTCGATATCCTCGTCTTTCATTACGTGGATTCTTGGTGATCCTTTGGGCCATGAGATAGCTGCTCCATTGAAAAGAACATAATAAATGTTCATCTTGCATGAGTTTTGATACTTGAAATCAATTGGCTTATCACTAGGATACTGTCTTCCTGTCAAGATATAAGAGATGTAAGGAAAAATATAGGAGGAATCAGTGATGAGAGTGCTCAGCTCATATTCAGAAAGCCTATTAGTCTGAAACACAATCATTTGAATACTCTTCACTGCCTCCATGACAGGTGTTATGAAATCTCCTAATAATGAGTTCTGTATGAATACCAAAACATCTGTCAGATGGTTCTTTTCACAGAGCTGAAACGTGAGGTCAATGTCTAATTGCTTAATATCCAGCAAGTATAGTAACTCTTCAAGAATTTCACCGTTACCAGCTGAGAGATAAAACTCTACCATCTCCTTTAAAATTTCAGCTGGAAGCACCACTATAAGATCTTTTAGAATAAATGGCTCTAAAACATTGAAGAAGAGGCCTGTCAAATCATTGGAGCGGAATTTATCAAATAAATCCTCTAAAACATTAGTAGGTGGCCCTATTGATACATACACTTTCAGTGCTGTATCTAAGAATTTCATTAACATTTTCTCTCGATTAGAAGGAGTTGCGTTCAATATTGCTTCATCTTTGAAGATATAATTTAGTGATGCATCAAGAATTTCAATCACCATGCCAGAAACTCGCTGATGTCGCTGCGTGTCATCAAAAGGTAATCCAATAAGCGAGAGATCACAAGTACCCTCATATTGTTTTCGAGCTTGTTCCAAAGTTCTAACGTAGTCTCCTGCTTTGAGTAGATCAAAGAGAGTATCAGCCCAACTAATTGGGGATCCAATGAGGAAGTCTTGTTTACCCACAATGAAAATCTTGCCCTTGAAAGTTCTGCACACTGCTGAATAATTCTTATCAATCAACCCTGCGAGATTGTTCATGTATATGGGCGCAAACTTTATATGTTGAGACATAAGGTCTAATGCGCAAAGAACCTTAAAAGTGTCTCTGTTGATGAATATCATCCGCTGTGAGCTGGTTAAGCACATTATAATCTTCGAGTTCAGCCACTGCAATGCAACGATAGGTTCAGGACATACCCATCTTTTTTTATTTTCAAATCTCAGGAGAATGGACTCCACTCCTTTTTTGTCTTGTATCGACTCACTGTTCAACTCAAACATTGTCAGAACGTTTGACCAGCAATATGCAAGCATTGGCAAGTTAGAAGTTCCCTCATCGCGGTTTACCGTAGCGGGAAACCAACTTATACATCCTGATAGCCCGACAGCTTCATTCACTACCTTTGGTCTCCCGACTTTGAAGTGGGTTTGTAAATGTGGTATCGTGGATATAACTATGAGAGCATTAGGCGTAATGATGGAAAGCACGTTAAGTCCATCAGTCCTTTGAGGCTGTGACCCTATTGGTAAAATATTATAAGACAATATAGCATTTGAATAATCAATATTTGCTGGGTCCTGAAGTCGTCCTAGCATCACTCGAGAATTCACATAGTATCCTGTTAATGAGCGACCGCCATTGTGCATAATCATCATACCACTTTCGTCAGAGCTGATCAGGGCGGTGTGTCGCTTTCCAAGAAATTCAATTTGGTTTATAGCAATTCCTGTCACATGTCCCTGTCTATTCGAAGAAGCTAGGTTTTCTATTGTATCAGGTCGCATGCAAAGTATGGGCTTAAACTGCAAAGATATGTCCCAAACAAAAATATGACCAGACTCTGACCCAGATGCAACATAGGTGGAGTCCAAAGATGCGGTAACACAAGTAATTGTTCCGTGTTCAAGTACTTCAGTTCCAGCTCCTAGAACAGCAATAAGTTCTTGTTGATAATCAAAAATCACCATATATCCTTTAGATGTTCCAAAGACAATCAGCTGATCAGTTGGAAACACACACGTGGCTTCACCCTGTTGTAACTTAAACTCTCTTGAATACAATTTGTCTGCTATCTTTCTCATTTTCAGCCACTTGATTGAACTTTTGGCATCTTTATAGGATGTGAGAATGGTACTTGCGCTGCGAGATCTCGGTGGTTCCTCGTCTAAAATTGATTGAAGAGAAATAGACGATAATGATTCCAGACGGGATCTCAGTCGAACGTCAAATGGGTGCCTATGACTTGCTGGAGAAGAGGAAATATTACTCTCCAAAGGAGACCTTATCGGTGAGCTTAGAGGAGAAATGTTAGATTTGAACTTCAGTTCTGCAGAATCCGGGGCACTCCCATTAGTAGGGGAACCATTCTCCCGTATTTGTGTACTAATGGGCATTTAAATGTTACTCAGTGATATGTTCGGAGCAGCGTATACATATCTGAGCTAAAGTCTCCTAGGATGCCACCTACAAAGACAAGAAGATTCATAAAAGCATCTTTTCTGTGCGATAAAGCCAGATTTATTCCTTAACAAAGTTAGCTCTGCGCCACAAGTTGAAGTAAAGATATTTGTGGCTTGTACTATTTGAGGCGCAGCCACAAGCTGTTCCTGCTATCTATCACACAGTGCTTCGTAACCGATTACTGAGAAGAAGAGGTTTTCCAGCTGTAGGCCGTTGGCTTATTTAAAACAAGTCTGTTGGGAACAAAGCATAGGAAAGGAAATCCAATCGGGGCTGTCCATTTCTTTCATTAGTCTGTCTCAAAGAAGAAGTCTCTGGCTTGTTTCTAATTGGAAGAGGTGACCCGGCACGCATCGGTCCTCGTTAAACACTAAAATGGACCCCTGGAGAATTATAGGAACCGGAACGAATATACTTGCTAGGGATCTCAATTACTCTCAGGTTGTTGCAGCAAAAGAAGCATTGAAAGCTCTTGGAGATTCTTCTGACGTACTGGTGAAGCTATGTCTTGCCTGTACCGAAAATGATGGGTTCACTGTCAAATCGCTCATGTCTTCTGATGGTCCAAGCGTAGTTGATAAGCTTGATAAAAGTGGATTCACACCTTTAATATACTCCATATGTTTTAATTCTAAGGAGTGTGTTGATATATTGCTTAATTATGGTGTGGATATTAATCAATGCGACAAGCTTGTTGGATGGACTCCGATCATGTGGGCTACCTATCTTGAATATATTCCCATTGTTGAAAGTCTTCTCGGATACGATGCAGACCCCTACCTTCCTGGAACTAGGGGAGAACAGACTGCAATTGATGTGATCAAACCGGATACTGCTATGTTTGAGTTTTATAAATCGCATCAATATTTGGACAAGTCAGAGAAGAGCGAACCTTCCGGATCGGACTTTTACAAAGAGGATATGGTGATTCCAAAAGATCAAGAAGATACTCTGGGTGCACAACTAAAACTACAATCAATGGCCTTAAATGACACGTATGATGAATCGGAAACACATGGTTCATTTTACCAGAGCACAAAATTTGTAGATGAGGACGATGATGATATCGGTACCACGTTTGGTGAGTCTGAGAACTTTGATTTTACTCAAGTCCTGCCAAAACAATTAACCAAAGTCAATGATGAAAGTATATCAGAAATTATTGACTATGTCTTTGGTCTCTACAATAAGTACCATAGCAAGCCCATTTATGCGGCAGCAATTATATTTCGAAGCATGAGATACATTGAAACAAAACTTGAAAGCCCTGAGCTCCTAAACTCTTTCATCGACCTATTTCTTACTAGAATTAGAAGTGTCACTGATACAAAAAGCGGAGTTGTGTTTCTTCATGACCCAAATTCTCACTCAGACGTCGATATTATGTTCATAGGATATTGGATTGGGTGTCTGAACCTTCTATATTATTTCATGTACAGAGATGCGGCATGTAGCTTCTTTGTCAAGTATCCCAGAACCCTTCAAGAGATTGTTTCTACATTGCAAGCATTATTAATTCAATTAGGATTCTCACTTGATGCCAAATTGGAACCTTTACTCGAGTCTTGTCTTTTGGACTATGCCAGTGTCCCAGATATGGATATTGCTTATAAAGCTGATTGGAAACTTTTCAAGCGCAAACACAAGCTAACAAGATCGACATATGATGAGATCATTGATATGCTTTACCCTCCAACCTTAGAGGAGCAAATGAAACCTTCTCCTTTAAAGATCGTTCAAACCATGGGAGCTCTGGTCTATGTTTTGGAATTTTTCCATATAAATGAATTGTTCAAGCAGCAGTGTTTCTCTAATGTACTGTATTGGCTAGGATCGTCACTATTCAACAGAGTTCTTGCAAACAAGAGATACGACTCTAGGGTTAAGGCGCTGCAAATCAGACTGAACCTGTCATATGTACAAGATTGGCTTCGTGCGAATAATTTAATACCCTTCAAGCCAGAGGGTTTTGATTTCAAGAACAAAGCATTCCCAGACTCAATCACAAACTCGAAGATAAGCCTCAACAACGTTGCTAGGTTAAATGGAGAGTCTAATAACCCTCAAGACGCTACATTTTATTTTAATTCACTTTACAAAATTGGAATATTTCACTTAATGCCGGTGATAGAGTTACTAGAATGGTTACAAATCATGACTGGTTTTGCAGATGATGGGAGTCTTCCATTTCTAAAGGATGTCATGAAAAGATTCGATACACTTTCTGCACATCAGTTGCTGTATGTCGTGAGAAAGTACAATTATGAAGTGAATGAAAGAAAGTTCCCTAAAGACCTCAAAGTATACTTGAAGGAAAATGATGCTAATGGAACAAGAAGAAAACTCTCATATACATCAGAAGATAAGCTCTTTTTGAATCCAGGGCAGATCTTTCCAATTGCGTTACCCAGTCTTGTAGAACTTCTACATCAATATGGGGCCGATTTCAAAAGGGTCGACAGCAGCAAATTGAGAGTTTATCAGCCGAACCTCCCGATATATATTCTTGATGATCTTGATGAGATATATGATCAACAGAACAACCATCATAAAAATAATCATGATGATGAGAAGATTGAATCAGACGACGATGACGATAAAGAAGATGCTGATGATGAGGAGGCAGATAAAGGGGACAACCGAGATTTGCGTGGAACTGAGATATTTAAGCAACTAAGTGTGCCTACAACGATAGCTCATAAGACATGGGATGTAACGAAAGATGGAGAGGATGATGTAAATCCGTGGGTCTAGATGATGGTCTTGAAGACATTTTCACAGTGAGACTGTAATGAAGGGAGCCGACCGATGGTCTCAGCAAATACAGGACATTCTATGTTGGAGAGACAGTAGATGAATGCTGCCATTTTGAAGTCAAATAGAGATGGAGTGGCTCCAAAGAAGAATTGATGGCCTGTAGCGTCTAGGTATGTCTGGAATCTGTCTAAAGTTTCGATTCCTTCTTGATAGCATCTAAGGGACTCAGCTTCTGCTTGGTTGAGCAGGTTTGGATATGCAAATGGTAGCGAAGTTGTATATTTATGAGAGATGGCGGGATTTCTGCCATTGAAGTTGTATCTGTTCACAAGACTAGACTTAACAGAGGTGACTGTGGTTGTTGCAACGATAGACGGCGACTTGGTATCCATTGCTGAGTACAATTTCGAAAACTGGGGGCTGTCAACGTTCTCCAATAATAGATTCAAATAGAAATCATATACTCTTGTGTCCAGCAATTTGATCATCATTAGTTGTTGTGGGTTGTCCACTGTGGATAGATTAATGTTTGAGATTGTAGCTGTGTCCCTAATACTTCTAACAACCTTCTTCAGCTGTTTGTTTTCTGTGTCTTCTATGAGAATAGGAAGCTGATCGTCAAGAGACGATTGATGTGACAGAACAATCACCGATCCACATTGCTGTTGTTCTATATTTCCGCTACTACCTTCATATAATGGAAGCTTGCAATCAAGTTTGCTGGCCAGCAAAATCATGCAGTACAAGCAGACAGGATCCAAAGATATGGCCACATTGGAATCATAAGACAATCTGAAAGCACTGTATACGCCCAGTCCAAAGCTCACACGTTCAGCACCGGGACTTTGTGAATCTTTAGCACGGCTATCCTTGCGAAAGAAAAACCTTCTACTGGAGGCCACTTCTTGGTAAGATGGTGAGCATTCTTGAATTGCTGGGTAAATCTGCAATGGAAAGGCTGCAAACTGAGACGCCACAGGATCCACAATCTTCTTGAAAAACGAGGTCATCTCTGAAGTGTCAGGAGCAAGTAGGCTTCTACTAGCATTGCCACTCCTCAATAGGCATCTACTGTGCTTGATTTTTCTCTTTCACTTCAATCAAGGTACTACGTAAGCAAAATAGCAGCACAGCCCGTCTCCGGACTGATTGCCAAAATGAGCAATGTGTGATAAAAACTGTGGATACATTGCGAGATTTTGAAATATTGAACAAAGAGCGCACTGATTACACATGAGTGGTTGTTTTGTCGGGCAATTCTCGACAATTAGTCTATTCCAGTTTTCTGCGACTTTCAAGTGATCAGCCAAGCTGAATTGAAAGGCCTTGCTGTGTTGATAAAACCTGTGAAGTTTAGAAAGGAACGCAGATTTGAATGAGTCGATTTGTGAGATCTGCAGCGAGATGGAAGCTGCGCTTGTCTAGTGGACGAAGAGCACTGTCCACCACAAAACAGGAAGCTAATGCCGGTGGCTCAGGGAGTCGGTATCTGATTTTTGGAGGTGGTGCTCTTGCAGGTGTAGGAGGAGGTGTTGTTCTAAGTCGCTGGATAGACAGCGATAAATTGGAGTTTCCACCTGGGGCCACTACGTCGCTGAGTGACTTGAAAGGGTCTCCTAAGTATGGGACCTCGGAGGACGTTAAGAAATCTTTGAGTGAGATAGCCAAGCTCGTGCGACCAGATCAGATCACAGTGACCCAGAATGAGCTTGAACTTCATTCGGATAATTCATCGAATTTTCACAAGCCGAACGATGACGAAAGACCTTACATGGTGGTTTATCCTGAAACCATTGAAGAGGTTTCCCAGTTGGTCAAGGTCTGTGATCGGTACCAAATCGCTATGATTCCGTATTCTGGAGGTACATCCCTGGAAGGACACTATATTCCTACACGAAGAGGTATCTGTATTGACGTTAGCCGGATGAATCGTGTGCTGGAATTGCATGAGGATGATTTAGACGTTGTTGTACAACCAGGTGTTTCATGGCAGGATTTAGAGTCTTATTTAGAGCCATATGGTTTGCTTTTTGGTCCAGACCCTGGACCTGGGGCTTGTATTGGAGGAATGGTAGCCACCAACTGTTCAGGAACTAGGGCTACTCGGTATGGTACGATGAAGGACAATGTTCTTGCCTTGAAGGTTGTATTGAGTGATGGAACTATCATAAAGACCAAAAACAGACCCAGAAAATCATCTGCCGGTTATAACTTGACTGGTTTGTTTGTCGGTTCAGAAGGTACTTTGGGAATAGTTGTCGAGGCAACCCTGAAATTGAACGTGAAGCCTGAAGCTGAGGTGATTGCTCTAGTGAACTTCAACACTCTCACTGAAGCAGCAAAGACTGTTACTGATGTTTTTCGTAAAGGGATGGTGGTCAACGCTGTTGAGTTGATGGATGATAGACAAATGAAATGCATTGCGGAAACAAACTCTGGGTCCGGCAGACAGTGGAGCGACAAAAACTTGTTGCTGTTCAAGATTGGAGGCACGAAGACAACAATGACGTATCAGATTGAAGCTTTGAAGAAAATCTGTCGGGAAAATAACGGATTCAACATCGAAATTGCATCTGACCCAGAAGATAAAGAAGCTATTTGGAATACTAGAAAGGCTGTTTTGTGGAACTCGATTCAGTGGGGTCAGCAGACCATTCCAAATGCTAAAGCATGGACCACAGATGTTGCTGTTCCGGTGTCAAAGCTTCCTAAGGTGATTGCAGAAACTGTTGAAGATATTGAAAGCCATGGCTTGATGACTACAGTAGTTGGTCATGTCGGGGACGGAAATATCCATGCGGTGGTGATATTCCCACCTGAAAGGCTACATGTGGCAGAGGAGGTGGTTCACAATATGGTGAAGCGTGCTATTGCCAATGAAGGAACTGTCAGTGGGGAGCATGGAGTCGGAATTGGGAAAAGAGAGTTTCTTGAGCAGGAGTTGGGAGAAGACGCAGTCAACACTATGAGAAGATTGAAGCTGAGTCTCGACCCCAAACTATTGCTGAACCCAGATAAGATATTCCGCACTGATCCTAATGAGAGTCGTGTTGACAACTTTTAGATTTAAGAGTACATTCGTTTCTTTTATAGAGCATTGAATAGATAGAGTAGATATATTGATTGAGAAGTCGGTTATGCGAGGAGGGCCTTCCTAAAATGAAAGAAGCTGACTTAGCTCAGTTGGGAGAGCGTCAGACTGAAGATCTGAAGGTCCTGAGTTCAATCCTCAGAGTTAGCATTTTTTTATTTTTGCCATTTTTCAGATTATGCTCTTCTATATACAGAGAATGCCTATACTATGACACATTAATGCTCTTTCTTTGGGTCCTCATATACTCTCAGTAACTGCACAACTCTTTCGTCGGCAACAAATTCCCTGCACCATTCACTGCCGTTCTCAGTAGCTTTTTTCACGAATGAGGATGGCCAGTCACGTTCCTCTTCGAGATCCAGATTCATATCTTCGAGTTCAAAAGGTCTGTAGTTCTTCATGATCAGTTGCCAAAGCTTTTCATTATATTCAATTAGCTGAAACCGTTTAGTGTAGAATCTACGCAGTCTTTCTGGCTGATTCATGAATCCAGAGAGGTTATAGTTGGGGAGAACTAGAACTGGTTGCGCAAAAAAGTATGGAATCTTGGTTGTGCTGCAACGCAGATTGACCAAATCCAATTCTGGAGCTAATTCTGCGTTCTCGTAATCATTTGGAAAGATGTATGGCTGTGCCACAGGGGGTCTTTTGGGTTTGTCGCTGTCATTGTCATTGTCATTGTCGTTTTCTTCTTCCTGTGACTGAGGTTTGTCATTCTCTAGTTCTTTTGGCTTATAGAGTGGACCTAAAAGCCCCTCATGGATACCATTGATATATTCTTTGAATGCACCACGTCCGATACATATCACTCCACCTGCATCTTGCGGGGAAGTCACCAGAGAATCTTCAGACACCACATGAGTATGTCTACGGTCGCTGATGCGGTTTATCCCCAGAACGTCTCCTGGTTTATAAAGATCTTTTAATGCCACAAGCTTCTCTGCGTCAGGATCCTCCCTTTTCTGATAAGGAAAAGGAACTGGCCTGATAGCCGCTAGTTGAGACTTCGGAAGATGGGTACTGTCATCAGGAATGTCACGAGAAATTTCATCAGATGGTGGTTCATCCGGTAATCCCAGCTTTTTTCTGCGAAGCTTTCTGATCTCTTCAGCAACAGAACTACGAATGTCACCTTGTCTTTCCTCAGTGAAAAGCTCAAAATCAATTGAACTTGCATTCAGTGCAGGCTTGACAAACTTACGTAGATATTTGAGTCCCTCGCTCAGATAATCGTTAGGTGGAGGAGCCACATAAATGCGTAGTTTCCTTGGAAGCATGTCGGTAGAAAACTTCTCTTCACCCAATGGTCGGGCCTTTTCCATATACAGCTTGCGTAACTGTAGCTGCTGGTACTTATCGTAGCCAATCCCCCCCGCAAAAGATGCCAATACACCCCAAAATATCATCCAGTTTCTAGATGGAAGCTTCAATCTTCGGATGCCCAGCATCTGGAGAGCCGGGTTGGTGATACCCTTGTTTTCCGGTTTACTCATTTCCGGTAGGATATTCTTCTTATACGCTCTGATAGCAGTCCTGTGTGTTTTGCTCGTGTCTGGCTGCCCTCTTGAAGAGAATTCTGGTACAGAAGGCTAAAATGAAAATTTTTAGATCCTCCCAGATAGAAGAATTATAAAAAGTCAAAGGAAAAACTGTATAGTAAAAGCCATCATCAGTGAAACATTAAAAACTATGTATTTTTCATAGGCAAACAATCACATACTGCCTGCTGATGCGTATCGTATTGTACCAGAGACTAAGTAGAACCGCCTAAGGGTGTTAATTAATGCGGTGGGCCCCCGGATGCTAAGAATATAACAGAAAACAGCTACTAGTTCTTCCCTTTGAGAGCCCTGATAACAGCGGGCCGTCTCATCATCTGTTTGGTCCATTTGTACACTTCTGGAAACTCTGTTTTCAAATCAATTCCAATCCGGTCAACAACGTAGTTCCATGTAATAAAACAAAGATCTGCAATAGTAACACGATCACCCACGAGCCAGACAGGATAGTCAAAATACCTGCTCTGGCTCAGAGGTGTAAGTCCTGCAGAATATGAATCAGCATTTTCTGCATCAAGCTCCATGATCACTGCCTCTCTACGCTCAGCGAGAGCCATTTCTAAAACCCCATATACTCTACGTACCTCGTCTGTGTATCTATCGATAGCAGATGGCACATTTGTTGAGTGGAAGTATCTGAAATGTAGAGCTTGTCCAATCATAGGCGAATGGCCTGATGTTTGGAAAAATAGCCAGCTCAATATTTGCGACTGCTCCACCAAATTATCAGACCAAATAGAACATGATCCAAACTCCTTCAACTTCTTTTGTACCAAGTATAAAATAATAGCACCTGACTCCCAAATGAAAACTTGTTGGTCTTGATTCGTGTGATCAATCAAAGCAGGGACTCTTCCATTAGGATTGATTGCTAAGAACTCTGGTGTTCTTTGTTCCCCCTTGTTGAAGTCCAATAAGATCGTACTATAGTTGAACTCCAGCTCTGCGAGTACTATAGCTATCTTGAACCCATTTGGTGCAGACCGATGGCTTATCAAAGTGTAACCTTCCGTGGGCACCCCATTTTGAAAGAACTCTTTTAATCTTGTTACAGACTCGGAATCAAGCTTTCTGTTAGTCTCCTGTTCATAGTTAGCTTGTACAGAGCTTGCGTCATGTTGCTGTGGCTGTGAGTGTCCTGAAGGTGGTTGAGGTATTCTTTGTTGTTGCTGTGATGGCTGCTGTGTATTTCCAGATATATATACGTTTCGAAGCCCGGCCGAGAGGTTGGAAACGGTATTATTTTGCATGGTATGCTGATCAGAACTAGCTTGTCTTAATTCACTTTGCCGTTTCCTTTGTCCTTCTTTTCACACTTTCGAGTAACGGAGAAAGAGATGTCCGTGGAGAAACTTTGTTCTTTTCGTATTCAGCGGATAGAGTGGTACCTTTAGCGACCAATAATGCCTTTGTTGTATATCTGTTAGGAATAAAACAACACTATGTTACTGCTGAAGAAAGAAGGTTGAGAGAGGAAAGTACATGTACTAATTTAAAAAAGCTAAGAAATAATAAAAAAAACCGAGGCTTTCTCGAGCAAAAGGCTGTAACCACGTTGACAGCAGAGAGCTTGAGTTCCTAGTGGGTATGTTACAGCCGGCTAGTGGCGACTCAGTAGCCACCAGCAAAATGTGAACATAGTGTAGTACTGGCCAGATACAAGAAAACTGAACTACAAAAGTTGATGGCAATACTAAAGCCAAAAGAAAACATCAATCCATTGCTGGGGTTTTATACCGTACAGAAAGTAAAACACATAAGAGCAGTAACCATCGGGCGTACGTAGATGTGAAACAAAAAACAGAGAGCAACTTTAGTGCAACGTAGTATCAACAGAGACTACAGGCAGTATAAGTCACGCGAACTGAAAAGAATCAAGTCGAAAGAGTAAATATCGTGCGGATGAAAACGTCCCCTAACTATATCCCTGGTTGCCGTTAAATCCCATATAGTAGTTGTTTTGGTCGGCAGGGTTGAGGTAGTTACCACCCATCTGAGGAGGCATTCCGTATGGTGGCTGCCCAGGTTGACCAGGTTGACCTGGAGCCTGTGGTGGGGGTGGCAATTGTTGTTGAACTTGTTGCTGCTGAAGTTGAGGATGCATGTGCTGAGTAGACTGTGGAAGTGGATGTTGTGCAGAACGCTGGCCTGCGTCTGAAGCACCCCCGGAGGGCAATCCTGCTGCCCCTTCATCATCATCATTAGTAGGTTCCTCCGGAGCATTCAAGCAAGCCTGAATCAAATTCTTTCCTTCGGGTTTGGTCACTAGAGGCTGCAACTTAGGTGTGGTGAAAGTGTACACCAACCCTGTCTCAGAAACAACAAGCAAAAGTACCTGAGTTCCTGTAAGTACAGAGAGTTCATAAGCTTTTTTCATGATTCCGGCCTTTCTTTTGGAAAACGTAATGTGTCTTCTAGATTTCTCCTGAATAAATCTAATCTCAATCTTACGTCTTTCCCTCTTAGTTGATGGCTTGGAGTCGTCATCATCCTCATCGTCCAGCTCCGGGTTCTGAGCCTGCATATTGAGCTCTGGTTCCTGGGCTGGCTGGGACTCCTGCTTAAGGTCTGCTAAATCGGACACTGGAGAGACAGATGTTAGTACCACTTTCATTATAGTAATTTAAAACAACACAAAGAGTATCTGTGGAAAGCGCAAACTACAAGCTGATGGTATGATGTGCCTGCCTGTTTTGGTTAATCAACTAATTTGCCTAATCGGTGCTCTGTTTTTCCAACATCTTAAACGGGAAGGTGACTAAGCAAACAACTGTTTAACAGCCAAACAGTGGCAATCCTTTGCGTTGAACTATCGAATGAACATGTCCCAGCTCTAAGGCGTTCGTGCTGATACTTGATTAGCCGGATTGTCTTATACTTACTTCTAATGGTGTCTGGTGGTAGATTTAAGTGTCTAAGTGTCTAAGCAACTGTTAACCCGCAAAAACAGCCCTTTCTAGTAAAAGGGGCTAGAAAAAAACAACAGGCCCAACAAGGAAAAGTTGATGATTAATATTCCAAAAGCATCGCTGACTTTCCCGAAGCAGAGAATTTCAAGCGGGTTACCCGGCAGCCACTAGTGAGTTCTGGTGTAGAGATGAGTTGTTTACGGGGGAGAAATCTCTCCGGCTTCTACGGGACGCTTCAGCATGAAGGACCTAACAGAGGCCCGACAACTTACTATACTATAGTTCTACTAACACCGAGAATGGAAGTGCTCATTTCTGATTGATTGCTATCAACACTAGTATAAGAAAAAGGAGACACAGATAAACACATAGGATAGAGAAAAACAACGGAGTAATGGACCAGGTGAGATTAGGAGCTAGCAACAAATAACAGTGCTTGCTCAATTCAAATGGTCGGGTGGTATTAAAAGTGTAAGTAAAAACACCCCATTTAATTAGCCTAGCGTCATCTGGCTGTAGTTATAGGACTTATTTCTTAAACTTCTTGATCATCATTAGCACAAACACTGTGACGGCTATTTGAATTGCGATGCAAACAATTTGTTAGTAATCAGTTCGCCTCAAGTTGGGGCAGACACTTTCGACATTACTACTTACCAATCACAAAGATGAGGCAGAACACCAAAATAACTCCGGCTGGTAGCATTGTTTCTTATATGAACCTCTTTATAAGACACTGTTGACCTTCAATCAGTTTCTAGTGGACAGTAGAGTTCTTCTGATTATATTCGCAAGAAGAAAAACTAGCATTAAGTAGCATAAAATGTCTCTACAGAAGCAGCACCGCTGTAAAGAATTTCTTTCAGCAGCCAGAAACCGCTTTCATAAACACCGCAGGTCCTTTCTCGGTTTAGTTTCCGGTTGCAGAGTGGTTTCCGGTGAGAAGTAAAACTATTGTACTAAACAATAGTGACGAGAGCAGCAGAAGTATTGGTTGAGAAAACCAATGTTTCAAGAGTTTTCAGAGATGGTACTTCAAGCTAGACAGACCCCACATAAGCACACTTCCACAGAGAACCATACCAAAGTGATATAAAAATACCGTACGCCAAGTATCATCAGCTCCCATATCTACTGCAGTTTGCAGAACCTCCAACTCACCTTCAGTTGTTAAAGCTACTTTTTTGTTTGTATCTGCCCAATTTGGTAATGTGCACTAACTGCCCTAGAACACTTTCCTATTCAGGTTACCGGTCTTACTGGACTCGGATGTTTCCGATATCGGCTACTGCTGCCGTACTAGCCGAGAGCGTAAAAAAGTTTCTTTTACTCACAATCTTTCAAGTCCGGTTACAGTGACGTAAACGTTTCCGGATATATCTCGCTTTTTTGTATTCAATATATTCAACCCGATCATCGGTTCCTACTCGCTGTTCGGGCTTGATACGGCTAGCTCGCTTCTTGATTCCCGTTGGTTACCTTTCCAGCCAGAGCGATACCTCATACATCCGCTAGTAATCGGTCATAAGTACTTCTTCGGGTAAATCTTTTACTGCCGCTCTAGTTTGCAGGAGAAACACCTAGTTAACTCATTAGGCGAAGGTATCGTTACCGGGCACAGACTCATTACAGCTCTTTAGATCATGTAACAATACGCAAGTGTTGAATCGTTTCTTCTTTTATTGATAAATCGAACTAGTAAAGAGCGCCAAGACCAGCCCTTTGATTGCATGTATCGTGATTTGACTTTTATATTTTACCCAAACCGGAAAAAACCTAAAAGTCTTCCTTTTTAAGCAGAATGTCGTGGCTCTGTCATCATCCTAAACTTTTCAAGACACGAAAATCTAGTATCAGAATTTGTATAATGAAGAGCGAGGAAGAGCCGGGCTTATACTGCTGGTGTAGAATCCAATTGGAGCTTTCATAATCACAGCCAAACTGAAATGTCATCTATTGATACCGGTTCTAGTCCCGAATCACGTTTTGAGCCGGGTGAACTTGTTCTGACGAAGATCAAAGGGTTTCCAGAATGGCCCTCCAGGGTGATCTCGTTTGACTTGCTTCCCGAAAAGATCCAACAGATGAAACCCAAGACTGTTTCATCAACTAAGAAGAAGTCACCTGGTTCCAAGACTAAGAAGGGTTCTCGAGTCGAAAGCTCTGCGGTGATTTGTGTGAAGTTCTACGGTGATGATGAGTACATATGGTGTTCAGAAAGTGATTTGAAGCCATTAAATGATACAGCAGTTGAGGATTATTTGATAAAAAAAGGTGAGACACCAGACAAAAGTGGAAAGCTGATAGCGAAAAAGACACTTAAGCCAAGTAGACTTACTTCTGCTTACCTGTATGCATACAATAAAGATGTGTCCGTGGAAGATTTTGCTCTTTATGGCAGCGCTGGTAAACCTGAACTGGAAGCGGAACCTGAACTGGAGCTTGAGTTGGATGTCGGTCAGTCAGATGAAGAATATGATCCAAGCTCAGCAGAAATATCGGAAGATGATGTTGATGAAGATGAAGATGAAGATGTGTCAGATGCTTCTTCGGAGTCTCTGAAATGGTCTGGCAAGCGAAGAACTGCGCCAACGCGAGAATCTCCAAGAAAGAAGGCTAAAACTGAGGTATCGAGGTCTTCGAGATCCTCTTCTAAAGCACTATCGAAATCCGTCCCAAAGTCTAAAAAGACTGCTGCCAACTCTAAGTCAACCCCAAAGCCAAAATCGAAACCAAAACCAAAACCAAAGCCAAAACCAGAGCCTAAGGAACAATTTGATAGTGATTGGGGTCTAGACTCTGATGTGGAAGAAGATCAGGTGTGCTCTTTAGAACAGATACCAAAAGCAACTGACTTGGCTGTAGATGTCAAGAAGAGCACGAAGTTATTTGGAGAGCTTCGGCAGAAGTTTCAGAATATTATTATTCCTGGTATGAAAATAGAAACGACAGGCCAAGAGTCGTCTAAGCCCGTTTTGGATGAGAGCTCTGAGCGGCTTAAGAAGCTTGAGCCACTGGTCAATCAGTTATTGGACTTCAAGAATGTTTCACAGGCTGCGTTAAGAACTACAGGTTTGTACAAAATCTTGATTATCATCTTGAAAAAGCCAGAGTTGTCAAATCAGAAGTTCACCAAGAAACTGCGCAGTTATGTTGAGACTTGGCTCAATCTGGATATTGCTGTGGATGAACGCTGGGCAGACAATTACGAAGATCCGCCAGAGGAGGATGAGGGCGAAGAGGCAAAGAATGACTCTACGGAGTCGCAGAATGGTCAGCTTGAAAATGGAGCCAGTTTAGCCACTCCTGCCAATGGAGGCCATTGAACTACACTGTTATACTATGCAAAGATACGTTGCTTGTACTTTAGAATTACACCTTTCACGACCGTGTCGCGACCTACTGTAGATTTGTGCTTACCTTGGATTATATATACGTCTGTAACAGTAAGCAGACTATTTATGCTGAGCAGCTGAGAAACACTAGGCCTTTAAACTGCGCGAAATAAAAAGCCACAATCAAGTAGCTATGAATATTCTCTTCTGCTCCAACGGGCTTTGATATTGGCTGAACACCGTAGAGATTTACAAGCCATCATGTCACACGAGTCAGAACCTCTACATGGAATAGATAAACATCGCGAGATTCACCATTCTACAATTAACGACGCTTCCACGTCTCTTCCTGGTCTAATAGCCGATGAAATTGTAGAAGAAGGTTATATCGAGAGCGATGATTCCACACAAGAGCAACATAGTATTGTTACAAACCAGTATGGATCGCTGAACACTGCCGAAACGGAATTAGAGGATCGAGCTCGACAAACCTCACAAGAAGCCACAGAATACCTTGTTCCGAAGTCTCAATTATACTTGATTCTTCCTTCGCTCTTCTCACTCGTGTTCCTTGCAGCACTTGATTCCACAATTCTTTCAACGTTGATGACTGGAATAGCTTCGGATCTTAACGCAATTCCCTACATATCATGGATTGCTGCATCCTATCTTCTTTCGTCTTCAATTGTTCAGCCGCTGGGTAAGCTCTCCGATATATTTGGAAGAAAGCCAATGCTCCTTCTATGCATCTCTGTATTTACTGTGGGTTGTCTACAATGCTCAGTTTCTCAGTCGGCGTTAGGCTTTGTGGTAGGTAGATTTCTATCTGGTTTTGCTGGAGGTCTCAATACTTTGAGTACGATTATCATGAGTGATCTTATACCATTACGAAAGAGAGGTATTTTCCAAGGATTAGGTAATGTCTTTTTTGCTCTTGGGTCGGCGGTAGGCGGTTCTTGTGGAGGGTTCTTGGCCAAGCATTATGGATGGAGAGCTGCATTTTGGGCACAATGCCCTATTGGTGTCCTTTGTTTCTTTATTATATGCTTTCTGTTGAAGCTACCACAAACTCATGATTCCAAAACCAGCACAGCAGAAAAGCTAAAAAGAGTCGATATTGCAGGTATATTGTCACTTTCAAGCACTCTGTTCATGTTTGTCGTACTCACGTCATTCAACTTTGCTTCAAAAACTCAGTTTCTACTAGCATTTGCACTGTTTGCATTGTTGCTCTCAATATTTATTAGAGTCGAACTCGTCACTTTAGACCCTATTGTGCCAATAGGTCTTCTCAAAGATAGATCGGTTCTAGGATCGTCTCTTGCAAATTGGTTTGGTACCATGTATATCTTCTGCGTGATCTACTTCTTTCCACTTTACCTCTCTACTGTCATGGATCTGGATGCAGAAAGCGTTGGTATAATTCTAGTACCTACGATTGTGTTTGCATCGCTTTCATCCGTTGGATCAGGATTTTACATGAAGTATACTGGAAAATATCTCAAGTTCTCGATAATAGTGAGTCTTCTGGGGCTGGCTGGTATATTGGTGATGCTGATAGATACTCTTCCTTTTAGTTTAAGAAAAGTTCCTTCTTACGCTACTGCAATATGGCTTCCTATTCTCCCTTATTGCGCTTACTCTTCAATGCTCACAGTCACACTACTATCATTGATTGCTTCTGTTCCAATCGCGTATCAATCATCTGTCACCTCGATCCAATATGCATTTCGCGGAGCAGGCTCCACTTTAGGGTTGTCTATCGGATCTCTGATCTTTCGCTGGAACCTTAAGTCTCTACTAATATCCAAACTAACCGAAAATAAACCAGCAGGAGTATCAAAGAAGGAGCTGCTACAAATCATTGACGGAGCGCTACACAATGCTGTTTACATCCGCACACAGGCACCATCATGGAGTGTCAACTTGTTGGTGGAATCATACGGTATAAGTGTCTGGTATACATTTGTGTTTGCGTTTGTCACTTGTCTCCTCACGGCTGTTTCTGTCTGTCTGATCCGTGAGCATGAATTGCACACAACTGTCAATAGAAAATAGGTATTAAGCCGTCACTCTTATCCATCATTTCCTTTCGCGGTTATCGGTCTCTATCAACTTTTTCAGATCACAGGTTTACTGAATTATCTCCTTAGTGGCTTCCGTTAATCACTGCTGCTCTATCATGTTCTGACGGGCTCGTCGGTGCGCTTGTCTCGAAACACCATTGCTTGTATACACAGCACACTGAGTACAATATAATCTTTACCCGCTTAGAATACCAAGGAATCGGGTTTCTCACTACAAGAGCCCCAGACAATATTTTTTTATTTCCTATTCTTGGAAAATTAACAATGTACATGAGCTTATTATTAATAGATAGTTTCCTTGTTACCGTTGGGTATCATTTCTGCATAATATAGAGCAGTCGCTTGCCAGAAACACTTCACAGCTGTCTTTGTTGTTGATAAACACTTGTGTTGGTTTTGTCGTAGACTGTGCAGCTAATGCAGCCGTTGTCAAGTACAATCCATGTGGGGGGCATGACCTGCTCGGCCTGCACGGAATCTGTGGCTCGGTGCTTGAATAGCATCGAAGGCGTGAGTAAAGTTGATGTATCCTTAATGACTGAAGAGGCAGTTGTTGAACACTCCGACGCTGTTCAGGATGAGCAGCTGCTAGAAGCAATAGAAGATGCTGGATTTGAGGGACAGATAATGCGCCCGTCCTCTGGGAACACCCAAGTACTGCACAAAACCACCTTCACAGTGCTGGGCATGACATGCAGTGCTTGTGTGGGCTCTGTCACTAATACTCTGAGTCAACTGGATAGTGTAGAAAAGGTGGATGTATCTTTAATGACGGAAGAAGCTGTGGTGATACATTCGGCTAAAACTACACCGAAGATTTTGAAAGAAGCAATAGAAGACTGTGGTTTTGAGGCAGAGTTGATCGACTCGCGATCCACAGAGGTTGAGACTCGCGCTTTTGAGTCTGATCTTGAGGAGGTGACAGTGCGGATACATGGCATGACTTGTTCTAACTGTACGAATTCTGTTGAATCTGCTGTGAGTTCACTTGAAGGTGTGGTTTCGTGCAAAGTTGCGCTTGTTACAGAAGAGGCTCGAATATCGTATCATTCAGATGTTGTAGGTGTCAGAAGAATAATTGAATGCATAGAAGATTGCGGATTTGACGCTATGGTGGGAACATCAATAAGTGATAATAGTCAACTTGAATATCTTTCAAGGATTAATGAGGTCAACTTTTGGAGACGGACACTGCTTTTAATGCTTTTGTTTGGAATTCCAGTTTTTTTCCTAGGTCATATACTTCCATCTCTCGCTAGTATATTCAAATTCAAGGTGAAAAACATCAGATTAGTTCATGGGATATATCTCAACCCTTTGATCCAGTTTGTACTGGGGACATACATCCAGTTCTGGCTGGCTCGGAGGTTTTATGTTCACGCATATAAAAGTCTTAAGCATGGAAGCGGAACTATGGATCTATTAATTTGTGTCTCAACTACAATTGTTTACTTATACTCATGTTTCTCAATTTTGAAAGCTGTCCTGAGTACCGCTGATTATTCTCCGAAAGTTCTCTTTGCCACATCAGCTATGCTTTTTACTTTTGTCAGCCTAGGAAAATGGTTAGAGAGTAGAGCAAAAGGCAGTACATCATCTGCTCTCTCAAAGTTATTATCATTGACTCCATCTTTCTGCTTGATAGTTGACAATCCGCAGATCTTTGATAATAGAGCGTCCAGAAATGATATTATTGTTTCAGACATAGTTCAGAAAGATGTATCTGTTAGCTTATTACAAAAGGGAGATATAGTGATTGTATTTCCAGGATCTAGAGTACCTGCTGATGGTACATGTATATTTGGGACGTCTGAGGTTGATGAATCTGTTTTGACAGGGGAGTCTATGTCTGTACTAAAAACTGACGGGTCGCGTCTAATTGGGGGTTCCATAAATACTGTGTCCACTCTTTACATGAGAGTTGAACGACTTGGAGAAAAAACCCAGTTGCAGCAAATCGTAAAGATGGTAAAGGATGCCCAAATAAGTAGGGCTCCGATTCAAAGATTTGCTGATGCAATATCGGGAAAATTCGTCATCACTATTCTCAGTCTATCATTAATCACATTTGTGTTTTGGTCGCTATTCATAACTTTTTGTGATTCAAATCATATACCGTCCTTTTTCATAGATCAAGAAACTGGAGAACTTCTTTTTTCGAAAGTTGTTCAGGTGTCAATTTCAGTGATAGTTGTGGCGTGTCCTTGCGCTCTTGGCCTAGCAGCTCCTACTGCTGTCATGGTTGGAACGGGAGTTGGAGCTTCGAATGGTATTCTTATTAAAGGAGCTGACATTCTGGAAAAAGCATCTGTGATTGACTGTGTTGTGTTTGACAAAACTGGAACGGTGACCTCTGGTAAGATGAAAGTTGTTAAGCACGAATTTTTCGGTAATATGTCAGAGATTCAAGTGTGGTCTATTCTTTATGGAGTTGAAAGCAATAGTGAGCATCCTATTGGAAAAGCGATCTCACAAGGAGCACTTGATGCTATTGGAAAAAACCAAATAATACCTGTCGGCATTGAGGATATAACGATTGGGATTGGATTAGGTATATCAGCTAAGATCAAAAGTGATATAAAAAAGTCATCTGTTGTTCGAGTTGGAAGTTCAAAGTTTCTTGCATCTTTTGAAATATCTAATAGGGAGGATTTTGATCAAGCTATATCGACTGTCGCAAGATCTCGAATTGTGACAGTGTCTCATGTCATGGTTGATGAAACATATATTGGGTATGTGGAACTGTCAGATAATTTGAAAACCGATAGCAGAGCAACAATCAATGCCTTGATTGAATCTGGATACACTGTGGCAATGGTAACTGGAGATAATGCAGAGGCTTCGAAGCACTTTGCTCATTTGGCAGGAATACCAATGAGCAACGTTTTTGCTGAAGCTACGCCTGGTGATAAGTTGAAGATTGTGCAGCTTCTGCAAGAACAAGGACTACAAGTTGCCTTTGTCGGTGATGGAATCAATGATGCTCCAGCGTTAGTCAAAGCAGATTTGGGACTTGCAGTTGCTACTGGAACAGATGTTGCGATTGACGCAGCTGATATTGTTTTACTGCAGTCTCAGAAGGGAAACTTATCCTCCAATCCAGAGGTATCTGTTACTGAAAGCTTGGTTGCCCAGAAGGAGGCGCCATCTAGAGGAGGGACCTCTGGAGTTCTGGATGCGCTCAACATCTCAAGAAAGACTTTTAACTGTATAAAGGCGAATTTCCTACTTGCTGTTATCTACAACTTGGTGATGCTTCCGATTGCAATGGGTTTTTTGATTATTCCTTATGGTTTTTCTATGCATCCGATATTTGCTTCTGCAGCTATGGCGTGTTCTTCTGTCAGTGTCGTACTTAACTCTTTGCGACTTAAAAACTGGAGAAGTGTTTCACTTGAGCAGGCCCCGGGGCGAGATGTCTTTGATTCTGATGTCGAGGGTGAACTGTTTTCACTGGCTACGTTTGATGTGACGCAAATGAACCTCGGTCATTTCGAAATCAACCACGGCGTAGAATCCCGTGGTCTACGCTCACGAATAAAACGTGCGTTTATTTCTGTGCGCTCTGTTCTGAAGCGCTCTCCAGATCATGAAACAGACAGGGGCTCTTACGAGTTGCTGCCCCGTGCTTAATTACCATACTCAAAGAGGTCAAGATTTCGTTAAAACATAACTAGATAAAAAATGACTATCCATTCAAAGTTGGTTCTGCGTGTGCGTTGTATCTATATCCATGTACGGTGATTGAAGCAATCTCTGAGTTAATGGCTTCGAAGTCTGAGTCTGAGAGTGGATAGCAGTAGTTGTTTTCGTGATTTCTTGCAGCACTGGAAGCTGAGGGAATAGGAATCACTCTTGCGTACTTGTCAGGGAATTCAGAAAACTTTCTGACCCACGAAAGAGCAAGCTGGGCAGGAGTGATGGCTTTGTCAGCAGCCATTTTTTCAATATAGTGGACCAGTTCCATGTTTCTTGAAAGGGCTTCATCAGAAGAGAATCTGTCCAAATAATGTCTAATATCTCCCTCGGGAATATCCTTGACGGATTTGATCTGGCCTGTCAAAAATCCACGTCCTAAAGGAGAATAAGCCACTACGGGAATGGATAATTCCCTGCAAGTCTCCATGATGCCATTTGACAAAATATCTCTTGTCCACATAGACAGCTCTACCTCAACACATGAAATAGGATACACTTTAGCGGCTCTCCGGATTGTTTCGGCTTTGACTTCAGAAAGTGAAATTCCTCCAACGGTCCCAGACTCGATAAACGGAAGTATGTTACTTATCACGTCCTCAATAGGGGTTTTTCCATCCATTCTTGCGGGTTCAAACAGCTCAATCTTGTGGTCGGGAAAATAGCTCACTATTTTATTGATAGATGCACTGATTCCTTCTTTAGAGCAGTCAGGAGTCATGTTCTTAATAGCACCCTTTACCGAAATTGTAACTTTAGATCTGTTTTCAGGATACTTTTTGAAATACGCCTGTAGCAACTCCAAGTTATCTGTCATATCAGCACTTGACCCGTAAAACTCTCCGGCGTTCCAAAATGTAATTTCATCCTTGATTGCACTGTTCATAGCCTCAAAGGCTTGCTCGTGTGGAATAGGAGCCGGTCTCCATGTTAAGCTCATCAGGCCGTAGCCCGTCTTGCCAATAATCTCAACTGTCTTCTGAGCCATTTTGTTTATATCCTTGTGTCCTTCTTATCAGAATTGACCTGCTGGATTGAATGAGTGCAGAGCATAAAGTTGATCAACTCAGAAAGCAGTAAACGAACCTTTTATAGGACTCCAGCAATTTTTTATTTATTTTCAAAATCGGAGTTAAGTCAGCTCTTGGACCCCGAAGAGCGTAATATAAAAAGGAGTTTAACCTTAAACCCGTTCAACCATCGCTCTCCGTGGATGCTGACAAATTGCATGTAAGCTATCAAACTTCTCTCTATGTCTCGACTCTTGGTAATGCTCATGACAATAGGAATCTGAATGCATTCTTCGTGTGTGCTTACGTAATCTTGGAGGAAGCGTCATCTTGATGATTGGATGAAGAAAGAGAATAGTTGAGAATGGTTCTATCGAACGGGTTGCTTTCGTCTGACTGAGCCGATGTCTGATGGGACAAGATTGGAGCGTTTGTAGAGCTGGAGTTCGCGTTGAGAGGAGAGCTGACTGGTAGGACTACGGATGCTGCAGTAGGTCCAATAGAAGCCACGAGAGGGGTTGTCACGGGCATTGTTGTGTGAGCGTATTCAGTGGCGTTTTGTTGTAAGTTTGAAATGTGCTGATGAATAGAGTCATCCGGAGCATCAGCGGAAGGAGTTCCGTTTGCGTTCTGCAAATTTGCAAGCGAAGGAATCGAAGACAACGGAGGTTGTTCGATAAGATTACTCGTAGTATTTGTGACAGATTGTTTTAGTGAACTGGCCTCCAATCGTATGGTAAGTTCCTTTGTAGCTCTTGTCAGATTGGATAATGCTCCACGAACCTCGTAAAGGGCCGGCATATCTTGGATAGCGCCTTTTGTGGCTGCGAGAATGCTGATGATAGACTTGAGAAAAAGATTGGTTTCTTCATAGAGCTTACGCTGCTGATCATCACTGGCATTGGGAGAGCCTCTAACAGTTGAAAGAGCCACTCTGATTCTCTTTGTCTGTTCCATAGATCCTACGCACTGTGTTGTGAGCTCTCTTGCTTTCTGTGCAATGCTTGTGAGATCAGGTTGGGAGGTAGGCTCTTCTTCTGTTGTTTGTTTGGCAGTAGATAACGCGTTCTTAGACATTGCTTCACTAAGTTGAGTAAATACCACCTGTGCAGTCTGCGTGGCATACTCTATTAAGTCATAAAGCTTTTCATCATCTCCTGCAGAGGGGTTGGAAAACACCGACGAGAGAAGTTCTGTTCCTGGAGCACCAAGATCAGATTCTTGTCTAGAAAGAGCACCAATGTTAGTCTCTACTTTCAACGGTTGTCGGAGAACTGTTCCAGATGACACACTCATTTGGCGTAACGGTAGCGACTGTGACTGATGTTGAGGATTTGGAGCAGGAACACGATTGATCTTAGGTGGTGGCTGTCTAGATTTGGCAGGTGCAAACGGTGTAGTATTAAATGGAGTGTTAACAAAGGATACAGCTCCAAGAGAAGACTGGCGACTCGTGTTTGCGGTTGCCACAGGCGAATGCATGGGTGAGAATGACGGGTTCAGTAGCTTACAGGCGCTCAACAACTCCATGAACAGTGAATACACCGTAAAATAGACTAATCTGAGTGACTCTGTGGTTATCACAGATGCTCCAGAGCCTAGAGAGGCCGCTATACTATCTAGTGTAGATCGCAAATGTGTCATAAGATCGACCAGTACCGAAGACACGGCAGATCTATCAAGCTTGTTGGCCTCTACATTCAGCAGAGAGTCAAGACTTGAGAGTCCAACACGAGGCAGCTCAGCGGAAAGGCCTGATTTTCTTAGTTGTACTAGCATTTCTCCATAGATGAATTTGAGTTTGGCTGCAAGAGCTGTCACACTAGAGGAATCACTAGAATCATCACTGTGAGATGGCGCTTTGGATAAGCCGGGCGATGATGATCCACTTGCAGAAGCAGGGATCGAAGCTGTAGAAATGTTAGTCGCTCCAGATATCGCAGCACTGGCGTGTAAATTGGAACCAACGTGGAACTTCAGTTCCTCGAGGTCAAGTTGTCGAGACTCCTGCTTAGCAGAAGGCACTGCAGTTCCTTGAGTACCAGACGAAGACGAGCCAGATTGTTTGAACAGTCGTCCCATCCGCTTCTCTGCGCGCGTGGACCTGAACTGTATCTCACTATTGCTTCTGGAACGGCCAGGAAGAGGTCCTTGTGAAGAAGGGTCTTCTGGTGCGATAGACATGCGACGGGGCGAGAACTAAGGCTAGAGACACGGAGAAGACAGGTCAGCTGCGCTCTGGTGGACACAGAAACCTAAATAGCACTAGAAATTCTCTGTGAGAACTAATCAGCCCAGCGTGTGGCGTTATCGAACCAGAATCCAGGCCCTTTCTGCCTTTGCTTGGAGTTTTATCTAACTCTTCTTCCAAATTAATAAGGCTTGGTATTTTTTAAAGCCCCCCTCTCTCTCCAGGAAGAAATAAGCTTTCCAAGGCAGTGCAAAAATTAACGACTAGCAATTACGTAATAAAGAGAACCTGTAGATGATAGCAGAATAGTAGAGAAGCGGGTCTAAATAATCAGCCGTCATTTTCTATGCGGCAGCCTAGATGAGCGATACCCTCTGGCAGATGTGTTGGGGGAAGATTGCTCTTCTGTATGACGTTATTGAAATCAGTGGATTTCTTAGCTCCGGCCCGATTCTTGAGGAATGATCTGCTAGTCATCAGCCCAGAAAGCGTGTTGGAAGAAATGGAGGATCTCCCTGTAGCCAGCAGATCTTTAGCGGAATTGATTGAGCTTTCAAGGTCCGAGTTAGACGTGGTTATGGACTTCAGACGTTGATACACCGTACGTAACCGGGGAAACGAACGAGACTGCTCACTAGTCCAGAATTTGTCAATGGTCTCAAGACTGGCATAAATTCCATTTGTGTATTCCATACTCAGCTCACATGACCGCGCCTGTTCTAAGTAAGCGCGTAATTCTCTTTCGAGCAAGCGCTGTTCGTTGTGCTCAGATGCTATTAATGAAGTTTTGGAGTGATGATCATCTGTATTTGAACCGTTTCCGTCACTGTTTGACGTGCTTGATACAGATAGAAACTCCCTGGCCTGTTTGTACTGCTCAAACACCAGTTCCGTCATTTTTTGCTTCATGTCTCTGATGTTCATACCGCTGTTTCGATATGCGGTTGACGATGTGTTTACAGTCCATATCATTGAGTCAAAAAAACTGCAAACATCAAATAAAGACCCCAGCATGATAAGGCCATTATCAATTGCATACTTGTAGTATAATTCAAATTTTCTGTATGACTTGGCTATCTTTCTTATGGACACTGTATCCAAAAGAGCCAGATGTTTTTTAAAATCGTTGATCTCGGGGTCATCCTGTTCATAACTTTTAAACAGTCTTTCCTCGTTTTCAAAAACAGGAGAATCTGCTGAAAATTGTGCTCCCCGGTCTGACGATGTTTCCCGATCGATCAATACAAGCGAAATTGAGTGGTAAAACCTCAAGATTGACAAATAAAGTCTCCACGTTCCCATAAGAGTTGAGCTTCCCAACTCTTTTGACTTTTCCAGCCAACTCTTAAAGTGATCCAGTATTGTATAAAGCCCTCGTAATTCTTCGGTGTAATTGTTTAGAGAAAGCAGCTGTTCCAGACATTTCAACTCTTCAGAATTCAATTGAATCGACTCAATGTAATAATTTGCAGTTGTCCCATCAGATCCGATATTCACGTGATTGCCATCCCTAACCATAGACATTTTACTCTCGAAGAGAGTTCCGAAGTATTTGAGGATTTTGTCCCAGTTGTCGAAAATCAACTTGTATGCATCAAAGTAGCCGGTCCACTTGGCATCGGTTACTGCTACAAGCTTCTCCTGAGAAATAAACCGTTGCCAGAAGCGTGACAATTCATCGCTGGAGCGAACCTTAGCACTGAACTCACTCACAATATCGTACACTGACACATCAAACGGAATTTCGGAATTTGGGTTTCCTGTCAAACCCACTTTTATTAATTCTTTGACGATCAGACTGAGAACCTGATATGTGCATCTAAGAGAGATGATTTCTTTCTTCCCTGTACCTTTTCTTTCTTGATTAAGGATTTCGACAGCTCTTATGCTTTCTTCATGGTTGTCCACAGTAATACTAATAACCTTATCGGAAATATGATACCTTTCCATAGTACTTTTAACTGACTTAGAGATCTCCTCAGCTGTTTGTTGCTTTCGTTGTAAACTATCAAAAGAGATTATGATATTTTCGCCGTCTATGCTGCACATGATACCAATATAGCAGCTATTCCTTCCTTTCCAAATATATGTACGAAGAGAAACAACTTCTAGTTGCGCCAAGCTGGAGCAGAGCTGTTCATAGATAGAATAGTACGCGTCTTCGCAGTCATTCGACACACTATGTCTGCTTCTTAGGATTGCCTTCAAAAGCTCTTGTTCTGATTTGTGGCGATTTGTTTTAACATAACGGATCACCGTTGAAATGAAGGAGCGGAAATACGGAGATTCAACTTTCTGGAAAGACAGGTCGTCGTTAATGAACCACTCCGAAAGAGCCAGTGAGAGCTGTTTTTCCTCTGTTAGAGCCGATACTAGAAGCGACATGTCTTGAGAAGCATCATCAGCTTCTCGTGGAAGCTCCAGCTTTGCTTGTGAGGGCTTTCTACCCTTGATATCCCATCTCTTGTGTGATCTTACATGTTTCAGAATATTTCCGTCGTTTCGACGGACACTAAAATGACCTTTGAACTGAAACGCCTTTGAGCAATGCTTACACTGTGCAAAAGTACGGGCGGCGTATGGGTTGTTGTCAGGAGCCTTGTTCAGATAAACTTTGCTTTCAAACTTAGGATTCAGCCGAAGGTCTACCTCCTTATATTTGATATGGAATAACTGGATCTTTCCCTGAGTTCTCAAGCTTTCGAGCCATTGATCGTTGAAGAAGAAATTACAGCTATCCATGGCCTTGAGAGTTTTGCTGGAATTCTGCTCTCTTATAGAGGACTCGTGGCGCATCAGCGCAGCCAACTCCTCGACAGTCAAAGAGTATTCAGGGCCAAGAGGGGCTTCAGAGATAGAGGTATCCAACTTCTGATGTCTTTCTCCTTTTCGACTGCCGTCTTCCAGTGAAAGTTGCACAACGCTTTGGCATCTGAGGTTGGGTTCTCCTGCCGCTAATATACCGGGCAGAACCGCTCCTGAACCTCCCTGGCCGCTTTTTGAGCCGTTACCCCCTGGAATTGTTAGATCAATTTCCATGGTAACTTTGGGCTTCATGGAAGAATCCGGTGAGGAATTCAACACATACATGCAGCCCACAGTCAGTGTGAGGATCCACAACCTCTTGTTCAAGCTGAGAGGGATCTTTTTGGGTGAAAAGTTACAGTAGTCTGCTCTTGAACGTGCAAGACGCGTCATTAACCAAATATTTTGAACAGGTTAAAGATGATGGTGGGATAAAAAATCCGTACACATGGTTAGTATTACAGTATCAGCTGCTTCACTTCTACCATCACCAACTGCCGTGAGTTGTTGGCACATGGACACTACAAGTACACAGTAGTTCTCAAACAAAGCATTCAACAGGTATTATGAAAGTGACATTCAGTTCTGGATGACCACTCCCAGATTATAAACAGCTTTTACGAGCTCTGACGAACTCCACTCACTATGTCATCCACCCTCAGCAGCATACTTGCACTCTCTATAGCTGTCTTTGCACTCTGCTGCTTGACCACCTCAGGCTCCCAAATGCCATATTCTTCCATATTCACTACACGGCCTGAGTCACCGTCGATTCCCCAAGTATGCTCGCCATTTGCATGTTTGGCTCGCAGCTGTGACAGCACACGGATCGCATTTGCACCACAGTTTTGCACCAAGGTACGAGGAATAACCTCAAATGCGTCTGCCACAGCCTGGTAGGGCCATTGTTGCACACCCTCAAGTCGTTTAGCACGCTCAGAAAGACCAACGCTGATTGCCATCTCTGTAGCTCCACCACCAGGCGATAAGCTGGGCTCAAAAAACACATTTCGCGTCGAAGCCATAGCATCCTGTAAGTTTCTCTCAATCTCATTTAATATGTCTTTGGAAGGGCCTCTGAGAAGCACAGTACATGCACGAGGATCACGGCACTGAATAATGTAGGTGTAGTACTCATCACCAATTAACTTCACGTCAAATAGCCCACAGCGTGTTCCCACATCTGATTCTTTGAGGTCCTCAACTCGGTTAACTATCGTTGCCCCAGTGGCTCTAGCTATTCTGTTATTATCAGACTTCTTCACTCTTCTAAGCACAGTGCAACCGCCTTTTAATAGATAGTGTTGGGCCAAGTCTGAAACACCTTTTTCTGTGATCACAAGATCGGGGTTGACAGCCAATATCTGCTCACAAACAAGTTTCACCTGCTCTTCCTCGATCTCTAAAAGTCTACTCCAGTCCTCCTCCTTGGTAATCTCAATGTTTGTCTGTGACTCACCCTTCTTGTACTCCAGAGGACAATCCAAAAGTAATACACGAGGGTTCTCAATATGTCTCTTCATCTTAGGATGGGTCACATCTTTGTTCAAAAAGACACCGTCTAAAACCTCAGAATCCTCGATCTCACCACCAGGAATCTTCTCAACACGCACATACCGCTTCAGATCAATTTCCTTATGATCACCATCCTGAACAAGAACAGTCTTAACCGCCTTCAGTGCCAGAGCACACATCATGCTCGACCATTTTGCAACATATTTGGTTCCAATAGAAGCAGATATCAACTTTATCATTGCCTCCTCGTTATCGACATCAATAGGTTTCGACACCTGATGAATAATCTCAAGAGCGTCCTTCAACGCCTGCTTTAACGCTTGAATGATCACAACAGGATGAATGTTCTTCTCGATATAAGGAAAGGTCTGAGCCAGAATCTCCCCCGCCAATATAATAACCGACGTAGTTCCATCGCCGACTTCCTCGTCTTGTGTTCTACTAAGCTCAATCATCGACTTGGCAGCAGGGTGAGCCACATCAATCTCTCTCAAAATAGCGTGTCCGTCATTGGTCAGTACAATACCTCCCATGGGATCTAGCAGCATTTTGAGCATCGCCTTTGGTCCCAGACACGTCCGAATGATATCAGCAACTGCTTTCGCAGCACTGATGTTCTGGATCTGTGCCTCGCGACCGGTCTGTCGCTGTGTGGACGTGTTCAAAAACACCACCGGAGCCTGCATTGTCTGTTACCCGGATATCACAAAGAAACTGCCCTTTCTATTTGGCACGCCTGATTGCTGGATACTCCGTTGTTAGCTTCAATTACAACGCGTGTCTGTTGCCTTCGCTGTTCGCTTAGTTGTATGCTATTACATTTTCTTCACTACTTGATGCTGGAAAAAATTGCACCCATTTACATCTCTACCCGCTTAGTCAGCATGTCTACTACCATCATTCAACTTATCGTCGCTCTATACAACAGAGGAATACTTCTATATACAACAGTATGCCTCCGCAAGCAACAGCTTACGTTAGCTGTCACAGCTTCTTCCTTATGGTTCTGCTGATGGAAAGTCGTAAAATGGCCATACAGAGAGCAGCTCCAAGAATTAGTGTTCCAACAAATATTGCAAGCTTGGGGAATCCAGCCGCACCCTTGACATCACCTCTTGGTATGAAAACTCCTGCAATGACAGGACCTGTCACTGCTCCAATGCCTCCCGTAGCAAACATCACAGACAAGTATGACGGTATGTCCTCATGAGAAAACAGCTGGCCCACAACGGCTGGAAAAAGGGAGATGAGCACACCAGATCCAAACCCCCAGAGTACAGCAAGTGTCGCAACCGCCCCTGTTCCTCGTGCAGGAATCCAAAGAGCAAGACTAACCACTCCGGTGAACATAACACAGGGAATGAGTGTATTAAGGCGGCCAATCTTGTCTCCAACAATTCCTGGCAGTATACGTCCAAACAAAGATGCTGCATTAAGGATTGAAACACTATATTCCTGCAATTGTTTGTTTATTGGAAGACGCTGGCAGAAGAGATCAAAGTAAAACAACCCGGGGAACAGTCCCAGCATTGACAAGAAGTAGCCAAAATTCACTAGTTCAAACTTCCAGTCCAACACCACAGCAAAATTCATTTTGAATACTCCTTTTTTAGAGATACCTGCTCTTGGTCGTAGAGTTAATGCAGAAAACAAAACCATAGGGATGTATATGAATCCAATAATTCGGTTCGTCCATCCAAAACCAACTTCAACCATGAGTTTTCTTACTGCAATCGGCCAATACACCCCTGCCAAACTTGATCCGCCGGTAACAATTCCAGTCACAAGAGCTCTTTTCTTATCAAAGTACTGATAAACAACTGCAGTGGCCTGAATGAACATCAGACCTGATCCAATTCCAAACATCAATCCCTGTATTATAAATGGCTGCCAAGCAGCATTGGTAATGGAAAGAAACATGAATGATAAACAGCAAATTGAACCGCCAATTAAAACAACCAACTGGGGTCCCAAGTAATATACGGCAATAGAAGAGGGAACGGCTACCATGAAGGTCATACATCCCTGTAATGCTCCCACCACAGATAGTGTATTTGACCCCATATGAGGGTACTTAAGCTCATAATAGGATTGGTAAACCCCAAAAGCATTGATCATTCCAAATGACATTGACATGATGAGGAAACCCCCAGCCACAGCAAGCCATCCCCTCAATCCTCCGTCAGGAAATGTGTGTGTCGCGTGATGTAGGTCACCTGAAGGGCTATCAACTTCTTTCTCGGGTCTTTGGGAATCTGGTCCCGCCTCTAGTTTTTCCGATTCTGAGTCTACCATAGTAGTTGGTAGTTAGTCGTCAATGGCTGTTGCTTCACTAGTGATTCTGATTCGATTGATAGAACGTGAAACTTCATCTATATATACGGCAGCGGGGAAAAGCACATTGGCACTTTACGGGATTGGACTCGGGTCTCAACATCGTTGTTTCCAGGGAAATAACAGTTTGCGTCGCAACAGGTTCAGAGAAATAGGTTGGAGAGTACCACGAAAAGGGGTCGATGATCCGCTCCGTTTCCGCTTCCGTTTCCGCTCCGCGCCTCAGAGGGGTTCGGTTTTTTGAAGTCAGCCTCGCGGGTCTCCCTATATTTTCTGCCACGGAGATCTCACCAGAAAAAACCGGATAAATGTCATTAGGATCAGAGAGCAGAAGAACAAAGCTCCCACGAAGATAGCCAAGTGATCGAATCCGCGTACGCCCTCTACGTGGCCTTTAGGAATAAATAGCCCCCCTAAAATCGGACCTAAGAGCGCACCGACTCCACTGGTAGCAAAGAATATGGCCAGATAAGAGGGAAGATCTTTTGATGGAAATGTCTGGCCCACAATTGCAGGAACTACAGAGACAAATACCCCTGAAGAGAAGCCCCATGTCACACAGAATGCTGCCACAGCACCAGTGGAGCGTGCAGGAATCCATAGTGCCCAACAGAGGACTGCAGAGAGTAGTAGAGAAGGCAGTAGAATATTGAAGCGGCCGAGTCTATCACCCAGCCAGCCAGGGATAACACGGCCGAATAATGCAGAGGCATTGACAAGTGCAACATTGTAGTCCTGTATTTTCTTGCTAATCGGTAAACGCTGGCAGAATAGATCAATATAAAAAAGACCTGGGAAGAGAGCCAAAATTGAAAGCATGTTAGCAATATCAACAACCAGAAACTTCCAGTCTAGTAGTACATTGAAATTAAGCCGCAGAATGTTCTGACCTGGTTGACGCTTTGGTGCTTTGAACCGTGGACGTAAGAGTAGAGAAGCACTCACAAACAAGGGTATATACAGAAATCCAATAATGCGATTCTCCCACGCAAAGCCAACCTTTTCCATAAGCTTTCGCACCCCGATCGGCCAGTATACTCCTGCAGCACTGGATCCAGCTGTGATCAATCCAGAAGCAATTGCCTTTCTTTTGTGAAAGTACTGATACAGTACTCCTGTAGCATGTATATACATCATTCCTGAGCCGACACCAAACATCAAACCCTGAACGACAAATAACTGCCATATTGAAGTAGTGATCGAAAGAAACATAAATGAAAGAGTACAAATTAGCCCACCACAAAATACAATCACCTGAGGTCCCACGTAATACATTCCTATCGAAGAAGGAATGGAAACAAAAAAGGTTAGGCTCGATTGCAGAGATCCGATCACAGATAGTGTCTCAGAACTGGTATTTGGATACGTAGACTCATAATGACTTTGATAGATGCCAAAGGAGGATGCCATTCCAAACGTCATTGCCATTATCATTGCTCCTGAACCGCATACCAGCCACCCCTGTAGGGAACCCTCAGGATAATCTTGTATATGAGTACCTAGCTGTTGCTCTTGAGATTGCTCAGACTCGGTATGCTTGTCGTCAGATATATCTGGTTCCGGGGAAAAAGGGGCATCTTTTTCTTGACGTGGCAGCTTATCCTGCTCCTGCCATTCTGAAGATGAGCTCTGTTGAGTCTGTTTAAAGCTTTTCTTCATAACTGAAGACTTTCCGTGCTTCGTGAAGATGGCATTGACAAACTGTAGATGTCTCTCGTCACACCAATAAGTATTATTAATTGTTATCTACTCTTAGTTTTTTTCAACCCCTGCTAAAATTACTATATGCGCGAAGGTGGGTAAATAATAAAGCGGGTAAAATTTACGTAAGAGGAATTTTACGGCTGTGCGGTTGTTTTCGGTATTGTTCTAATGCATTTCGCTACACAATAAAACTGCCCGCTTTTTCAGTGATTGATGAACTTGAGTAAAGCCTCAGGAACATCAAACTTTGGAACTATCAACTCCAGCAAAGACAGGCCTGCTCTTGATAGAATCTGCTCTCCCTCGAAAAGATTCTGTAGCTGCTTCTGTGAGGTCACCCGAACAGACCTCGAGCTCTTTTCCTCCACATCTCCAAACGTTTTTAACAGTTCACACCACTGCCATTTGGTGGCAATATCATTGTAAGATCTCTGAGCGCCTTTTATGACCCTCTCAATTGAGTACCCATCATTGTTCAGTATTATCACTGCTGCGTTTATCTTGTATCTGAGCAATGATGCCATTTCTTGCAAGGTCATCTGCGCAGAACCGTCTCCTTCGATCATTATTAGTCGCCCAGGCAATTCAAAATCACGAAGGGCAATTCCTGCACCGAGAGTGGCAGGAATAGCATAACCAATTGCTCCCCATAGCATCTGATTTACTAAACGCGCTCCTCTTAGTTTGAAGTCACCCATGCCAAATATAAACGAGCCAGTGTCAAGCACGAAAACATCTCCTGGTTGAACGTTCTTCTGCAAGTCATCCAGCAAATCTTTTTGAACCAAGGTTTCATTATTCCCAGCTTGTTTTATTGGATCATCAATGTTCCACTTACAAGATTCTTGTACCCTGCTGGCTTCTATACGCTTCACCATCTCGGGGAATACATCAAACATGGTAACATCGGTTAAAACTTCACCGTAAATCAAGACATAATCAGGGTTCATTTCAATTAGTTTTTTGGAGTCCAATTGAAAGGAAAAAAAACCACTGTTGGTTTCGTTATCAAATGTACCTACACGCAACACCAAATCCGATGATTCTATAGCATCACGTACCTGTGGATTGCCATATTCACCATTATATGTTCCCACAAAACGTTCCATGTCCTCATTCACCAAGCCTTTTCCCATAAAAGTATCAAATAAATTGATCTTATCTGAAACTCTAGAAAGAAATTTTTGAAGAAGAGATTCCATTCCAAACTTTCCAATAAAGAAGTCAGGGATCATACTGACATTTTGGCAATGGTACATGGCATTCAATATAATGTCTGCAACCTCAGCAATACGTTTCTTATCAGCCCTTGAGATTATGTCAAAGTTCAACTCAGTATAGAGCCTGGAAGTTGGAACAGTCATCTCAGTCAAGTCGCATGGAAGGAAAAGGTAACCTGGTCTTGAACTCTTGTGTATAGTTTCGATAACTCTGTCAATTTTATCACAAGCTTCTAATGCATCATCTGTTATAGATACAGAACAACAACTAAATTTCTCGGCCGTTTCTTCGTATTGATAGTGATTAGGCTTAAGTAAAGTGCTCTTATTTGTCACTAAATGATGAATATTGCGGCTGCTGTGCTTTTGACTAAAGGCTGAAGTTCCGACTATATGCAAAAGAGGAGAATACTCAGAATACATTCCGGCAACACCACATAGAGCCGAAAGCTCACCAACGCCAAACGTTGTTACTAGAACAGACATATTTTTAGATACTTTAGAGTAGCCATCACAAGCATATGCCGCGTTTAATTCATTGCAGCAGCCAATCCATTCCAGACCTTTGATATCGTAAATATGTTCCAAGAAAGCCAAATTAAAGTCTCCAGGTACACCAAAAACAGATCTTACTCCCTGCTGCAGTATACGAAGATAGATATACTCGGAGATAGTTATACTGTCTCTATCAAGATCATTTATAGCCTTGTGGAATTGTACTGTAACGGGATCTGTAGCACCAACGGGAGCCATCTTACTGAGTTATTGAAGTAAGGTTTCAATCAGGTTATATGCTAGAGACAAATGTCTCCACAATTAGAAAGGAAGGATTATATCGGGTATTTATATTTGGTCAGATGATGGAAGACTCTTGATCCTGTGGCATTACTTCATGAAGATGTCCGAAGTTACCTTCTGTTACCGATGTTAACCGCTTTTATCCGCACCCGTTTTCTACCGCTACTAAGCGATCGATTTTTTTGGAGCCACAGTTAACTCTACGAAAGCGTTCAGTTTTTTTGATCTGAGACTGATGACTATCATCTTCAATGTCATAAAGAACATAATAAGTGTCTTTGCTATAGTCAGTAAATACACTTGAAAGAAGAAAAAGGGCATTAAAGTCATATCACGTAATCTTAAATACAGAGAAAATTAAAAACAAGGTGTTGATGACTACTGGTCATGAGCACCTATGCAGTCTCATTGGCCACAAACTTTTCTTCTTTTGCTTCAACAAAGTACCATGTCAAAGATTTCGTGAGCTTGAAAGGGTTTTGAGCAGGGTCGTTGTAATTCTCTTCTGTAACAAGCTTGGGTTCGATATTAACAATTCTTGCAACGAACCAATCTCTTTGCGAGAGATCAATGTAATTTTCGTTCAGCTTCTTCTTACCGGAGAACTTGAAGTTCTTGAGGTAATAGTTCGGAGAGCCTATGTTGAAAGCTGCCCATGGCTGCTCGTGGGCAGTCTCCTTGGACTCAGATGAGCCATCTGAAAGAGTTAAGGTTTTCAAAAATAAAACAAGGTCGTCAGTTTGAAAGTTGTTGATCGAAAGCCGATGGCTGTTTTCGTACAAGAGCTTCTTAAGCTCCATTTTCTGCATGTTCTTGTCTTTTTGCAGCTTCCGTGCCAAAGTCTCCACATCATTGAATCGTCTGAAAACTCGCTCCACGACAAGTTCATTGTCAACGTGGTTGAACTTGAGGAAGTTCTGAAATCCTTCCTGGATATGCATGTTGTCGTACTTACTCAACAATTTCTTGGCTTTCTTCTCAACTGAGCTCTCCTTACAGTATCTCATATCAATACACGATCCCAGTTCACCATCGTTAGGCTCACCAGGACCTTCTTCCTCGATTCCAAGATCAGAGGAGAGCGTGTAGTTCAGAACATTCATATCAACCCAATGTAAGTATTGTTCTCCTTCCGGAACAACTTCACTGGAAACCACCTCCATCAAAGCATTGTCAATTTGATCTGATTCGTCCGCTATGGTGTCATTGTTGTCCACATTTACAACCTGATTGGATTCTGAAGAAAACTTGATCTGCTTCTTTCTGCTTCTAAGGCCTTTAACACGTTTGATTGTAAGAGCTCCTGGATTTCCATCAAAAGACGGAGTCTCCCTGATGAGAAGCAAACCAATGGATTCCAGCAATAAACACACTCTTGTGAGATTACTGAAAATTTCAGAACTGAGTTGACTTAGTTTCTTGTAGAGGTCCTGAATCAGCTCGTACAGTTGACAGATCAGTTTATCCTTAATCTCCAGTCGCTCGTTCAAAGATTTGTTCACAGTTACTAAATGAGACTCGTCTTCTTCTAGTTCCTCAACCTTCAGTTTCAACTCATTAATCTCTTCTTGGTTAATCTTCGATTCCTTGGTAAATTCATTTTCCTTTTGAGACATGTTCTCCAGCAAATCTGTTTTCATCGCCTTAAGTTCGGTGCATAAGGAATCAAGCTCGTTATTAGATTTCTCAAGTTTCATATTCGATTCTTGCGAAGTCTTCAGTTGCACTTCCAAATCGGTAGTTCTTTTGTCTTTCTCAGCAATCGAACGCTTCAAAACTTCTATTTCTAGAGCTGACTCCTCGAGCTGTTTTCTCAACTTGACTGACTCTTCAACTGCTGGATTTTCCTTCAAGTGTTCTAGTTCAGCGCTCAACTCATCTTTTTCCTTTTGAAGTTTAGCGACTTTCTCGCTATTATGACTCGGTGGTAAGGATATCACTTTACGTCCAAGAGAAACATCGTTGAATAGTATAGTGTTGTCTTGATTGGTCGATCCATTAATAGACTTCTCGCTAGATTCAGATATTTGTCGACCTCTTGTGGTTCCGGACTGTTGTGTTCTATGAGACCAAGCATCATTAAACTGTTGAAACTTTTGCGTATGGAGTAAATTCTCCAATTTTTTGATTCTTCTCTCGTAACCCTTAATAATATCATCACTCAGAGGCACCTCCTGTCGATTAATAGTAACATTGATGTTGATACCTTCAGATTCAAAACTTTTTATGAATTTGCGGAACAGCTTCACGTACAAGGAATCATGAGAATCAAAAGAACCAAAACCGTCGATATTACCCCCCTTGATAATTACTTCCTCCTCTGTACTTTCTTCTCCGTCCTGATTGTCACTGATTGTTTCTAATCTAGGTGAAGTAAAATCCTTTGTGATACTAAAGTCTCTTAGACACTGTTCCAATCTTGTGACAATTTTCGGATCAGCCTCCACTGTTTTCAAAGTATCAATATAAGATGTAACATTGCTGACCGTAACAAATCGGGGCAAGTCCATAAAAAACTGCGAAAGAGGAGAGCTATTCTTCGACGAGTTGGCGTTTGTTGGGACTTGAGTATTGCTTGAATGCGCATCTTGGGAGAGAACTCTAGAAGGAATAGGAAAACTGTTAATATTGTGTAACAGTTTGTTGATCGGACTAAAATAATGGTTTTCAGGCGGGCTTGTCGGACTAAGAAGTTGGCCTTGCTGAAAAGAGGTAGGAGAAACTGTTTTTTCTTGTTTATCCTGGCCAGATACTATCGAGTAGGAGGCCAGGTTTCCAGAAACAAATAGTTCCTTTTTTTCGTCATCAAGACGAAGTAAATCTACTTTATCAGCTCCACTTTTTGATTCAAAGTCATTTAGCCACTTGGATCTATTATCAATTTCCATAAATCTCAGCATCTCAAAGATTTCGTTTGTTCGTTGTGCTAATTTTCCTAAAGACATGCTGTACTTGAGATTATTCAGGTTCGCAATTGCCCAGATTCCAAAAACCAGAGGCAGGTCGGAAACAATGGAGAGCTGGAGCTCATTTTCCTTCAATGTTGAAAGATTTTTGGATATTTCATTTGCTAATGAAGAGTTTGACTTCATAACATTCAATTGAATTTTCGTTATGGATACAAGCGTTGTGGATATGAGTCGAGATTGTAGTTCCTTTCTTAAATTCAATCTATTCATTTGGATTTCGTAGAGTTGATTAGATAGATTCCAAATTTCTGGGACAAAACGTGCTTCGTGCACTTTGTATATCTTCATAAGAGTGCGAATATTTGAGATGCTAGTGGAGGATAAGTTTGTGGAAGTTTGACTACTTGTGGTAATCATATTCTCAAAAGAAGGTAAATCAGCGATAGACTCAACTAATTTATTGACACTGCTTTCTAAATCTTTTAGTATATTTTTGCAAAGCTCGATGACTTGATCGTTGTCGTACTTTTCAGTACTAGCTTTCATAAATCCTGCGGTGTAGAGGTCGTATTCTTTCATCAACTCTTCTTTTGGCTTCATAATGTCGTTTTCTACCCTTCCACGTAATACTACCAGCTTATCATTCAGGGATTTATTTAGCTTCTCGGCATCATTAGCATACTGCTCTAGTTTGTCTTTATTGACTAGATTGCTTAGCCTCAAACTTTCAGACTGGTGTGTGATATGATTTGTGAATTCAAAACGGATCTTCTCAAGGTTAGCATAGTCTTGTTCCCACTTGTCAACCAAGCTATTTGTTTGTAAAACAATCAGAGTATCAATGGATTCATTAAATTTCTTCTCAAGGTTCTTGAAAACCAACCCAACGTACTGAATTAGAACGTTTAATGAGGTCAGTATAACCTCGATGTGGTTGTCCTCTTTAGGTGCAGATTCCTGTAGATAAACAGTTTTTCGGAAGTCAGATAGCAAAGCAGATGCCCAGCCAGAATTTCTTTTGAGAGAGTTGAGGAGCAGACGTAAAGTACTCAAATTGATATCAAAAGACCTAACATTCTTCGAATTATCTAAGATCACAGTCAACTTTTCTACGAAAACAGACAACTCATCAGACAGGATTGGCGAGGGCATAGGCTTTATCATATTGAGGAGTTCAGTCTCGTTGAGCTCATTGAGTAGGTCATTAGTTATCATTTGTTTCTCGGGTGACTCGATGTTATTGACGTTGAAGAATTTTCTATCGAAAGCATAAATCTGACTGATCTCTTCGTGTACAACCATCGAAAATCTCAGCTTAATACCAAATGGTGTCAAGAGAAACAGATTTTCCAGTGATATCTTAAATGATTCACTGATAAACTGTTTGAGAGCCTCCAAGTTACTGAAGCTGAATGAATTGGCCACAATTTTTGCTCCTGTCAAGGAGTTGAAGATCGATACAGCATAAGGTGCACTAGCATCTGAAACGTTACGCTGGCCACTCTTATTTCGATAAACAGACGACATCATCGACACAGGATTTGTATGGTGTATCATTGAGAGGTTCATGATAAGAAGCTCACTCTTTTAGAGCTTCCTCCAAGCTGTATTCTTGTAGACAGTTAATTGAAAGGCAAAGCCTAATATTTATATTTAGCCAAAATCCACAAAACCAGATGTTTCTTATAAGTCAACAAAGCAGGCTATAGTAAATACAGGGCTAACAATACTTAAGCGGCATTAAAGAACGCCCTGCCGTGTGAAGTCCACTACTATGGGTTTCCCTTCATCGTTGATCCCTCTAGGTGCGGGTGAGCCTTTTTAACTTTACTTTCTTATTCTGAATTTAGCACAGGTGTAAGGGTTTGAATGTATTTTCTGCTTATGTAAAAACTTGTGACAACTAAGCGACTACAAACTCTTTGGACACAGGTTTAAATACAGCTGCATCTAGCAACGTTGCTGTCTTAATATGAACATGTTTTGACTGTCCATTTATCACAAGCCTTGTTTTTGATTTAATAGTTGCTTTGGGGGTTGACAGAGGCTAAATACTTGCATTTTAATTTTTCTACCTTTGAGCTCAAAAAGCGGAGAAGAGACACGCCGATAAGAAAAAACAACAGAGGATTACGCAAAATATTATATAAGCATTTATTATTTTCCAGCTTTAACTTTTTTCGTTGTTAATGTTTGAAAGTGAAAGGTATCACCAGGTGCTGTTTCGTTACCAGAGTAGGCAGCATTGAACCAAAGAGGCTGTTATCTTGGAGAACTGGCAAGTCAATAACACAGAGACTTTTATGAGACTATGAGCATCAAAGGAAGATCGGTATGAATGAAAGTGAACCAATAGAGTATACTGAACTTTCACTTGATGAGACAAAAGTTCCGGCCGATGATATAGTCGAGCAAACTGAGGCTGTGAGACAACTCGTCGATAAGTATCTAAGTGAGCCGTACTCAATATATGTATACCGGTTTTTTCTCAACAATTGGCCTGATTTGTGTCTTGTTGCCAAATGCAGAGGCAAAATAATTGGGTGTATCATTTCAAAGGTTGAGCCTCACAAAAGTGTGCGACTTCGAGGCTACATTGGTATGTTGGCCGTAGAGGATGAGTACAGAGGACGAGGTATAGCTAAGGAACTAATCAGCAGGAATGTAGATTCAATGATTGGACTCTACCGGTGCGATGAGGTGATTCTAGAAACAGAGGTGGTTAACAAAGCCGCCTTACGATTGTACGAGAATTTTGGGTTCTTGAGAGTGAAACGACTGTTCAGGTATTACTTGAATAAGCATGATGCATTTCGGTTGATTTTACCTGTAACAGAAAAGTCTGGTGTAAGGTCAATTTTCTCTGCTCCATTGGAAGATAAAGATGTTGTCGAGTCCAAGTACTAAGCGATAAATATCAATCAAAGCTTTATATACGCTAGAAAAAATTAGAGGAAGATCAGAGGTTGTAAAATAAGACGCTATTCCTCATCGTCAAACTTCGGAGCCAAGTAGTATCTTAAGTAACCGCTTGGGAGTTTGTATTCAAACACGGCAGGACACTTGTCTGTCATTTTAATGGTGACCGTTGAAGATAGAGCTGTAGCTTTCACAATATCGTTGAGGTACTTTGATCCAAAAGTGAGAAGTACAGGTTTTTTCAGATCAATTAAAACAGAATCCTCTGGATTGTCCAGATCCGAATGTGGCTTAAGAATAACAGACCCAGTGCCAATTGGACCCTCGGCACTAAACCGAACAGAATCCTTGGTGATTGTGATGACCAACGACTCACTCAAAACCTTCATATCTCTCGCAATTCTAGCAAACTCAGAAGAAGGTAGAGTCAAGGAGCAGTCGTGGTCTTGCTCTCCAACAGATAAAGAGTCGGAGTCAATGTCCATTAGTTTAAGTAAGTATTCGGAAATTCTGTCCTTCTTCTTGTCCTCAAAAGCGATGGTCAGAGAATCCGGCATGTCATCAGCAAGCAAGGTCAAATAATCTTCATTGTTTCCCTGCTTGAGAATCTTACCTAAAGACTCTAGATCCAATCCCAAAACCATGTCTCTATCACATCTAAAATGTACGAAGGATCCAGCGTCGATCTTCAGAGCAATCAAAAGCACTCGGGAATCATCTATGGCTTGAACCGTGATTCCGTCTTTCAAGTTGCAATTGAAGTTACATAACTTAACGGAATCCTTAATAGAATCAACAACCTAATATAGTTTGCGTTGTTAATAAATGTTCTGACTTTCACCTAAAGCCTTGCCTTTACTCACTTTCTTCAAAAGAGAAGCCTCTTCAAATCTTCCTTCCAGCATCTTTGAGCACGTTCAAGTCTCTTTCTTCCTCAATGTAGCCTATGCACCTGCCTAGTAGAAGCTTCTTCGCCTTCTAGACAAGCTAGCTGAAATATCATCTCTACGCGCACGCGTGTTTTTTTGGCGTCTCAGCTGAAACCAACGACTTCTTGTGATTATGTCAGCAGTGTGTCTGTCATTGCAATCTACGGGTATTATGCAAGGATGTTAGGCTGCTAATGAAGGTCCAAATTCTGTCTATCAGATAACCACACCAAAACGGAGAAAGGAGGCAGACGAGATGTACAGCATATTTTGAGCAGCTGAATATAACAGGTTCCAGAGCCATTGTTGTGACAATAATAGACTGCAGGTATTGTGATACTTGCACAGTGAGCAGCTATGGATATAGTCAAAAAAGCTATATGGGGTCCAGACCCCAAAGAGCAGCTAAGGAAGTGTCAATCAGCTCTTCGCAAGAATAAACGACAACTTGACAGACAGATACAAGATCTCAATAACCTAGAGAAGAAGACTAAGGTCTTGATTAGATCTTCTGTGAAAAAGAATGACATGAAAACAGCCCGCTTGTATGCTCGTGAGTACCGCAACATAGTCAAGAGTAACGAGAGAATGCATGTTTCGAAGTCGACGCTAGATTCTATCGGAATGAAGTTGAATGAACAGCAACAGATGATCAAGCTTAAAGGGTCTATGCAGAAGTCAACTGAGATCATGAGGCAGGTGAATCAGATTGTTAAGATACCGCAGCTGACTCACACTGCTCAAGAGCTCAGCCGAGAGCTTATGAAAAGCGGGATTATCGATGAGATGGTAGATGATATTCTAGAGTCTGATGAAATACCAGATGAGGAAGAAGACGAGCAGATTGACGAGGTACTTAAAAGCATACTTGGTGAGGATACCAATAAAGAACATGAAAATGTTGCAGCTCTTCCCGAGTCTACGTCAACGCCGGTGCAAGAAGCCCCCACTCCTGTTTCTGAAGATGATGACGACGAAATGTTATCTAATATGAGACAGAGACTAAGTGCGCTACAAGATTGACATTACAATGAAACATAGAGATGTCTGTTTTTTATTAATCTGAAGTACTTTTACTATTGTAAAGTACATGTGATGGACAAGCGTGTGTTGTTGTTGGTTGATCGTCTATGATTCGAATGTCTTGAAAGAAAAAAAAGAACAACCATTTTCAGTGTTACAATAGCATTACCGAACTTCCAATGAGAACGAGAGCCCCTAATAGCGATAATGCTTCGCCTGTGGCTCTAGCCCCGCTGTTTTTCATGTTGTAATTATTAGAACCATGGAATTGACGGAAGAAATCGTCTGCATTTGCAGAGTCCGAGTTCATTGCTGAGTGGTTAAAGTGGCTCGAGTTTCCAAGCACAGAGGAGTTCACCTTTTCAGCCATATATCTCTTGCTGTCGAGAGTTGGAACCGAGCTTGGGTGGTTTGTTCCTACTTCTGTTTTCGATGGTGCTGGTTCCAGGGTAGGAGATAGACCTTTTGCTGGATTGAAGTCGATACTAATGTTCATTGTAGGATCCAGCGGTGCTGGAGCCTGTTCCGGATTTGCTGCAAGGGGAGGAGCAGGAGGATGTGGGGCATCCGTTCCACCAAGCACAACAGATGTGATAGTTTCAACAACTGTAGTGGTGAATATGGTAACAAATGAGCCGTCACTGTTAACGTCAGCCGGAGTTGAAGTTGTAGTTTCGTTATCCACACTTCCAATTCCTACAAAAAAGAATTTGTCAGTACCGAATAGCTTTTTCTTCTCTGGTTCATCCTCCTCACCATCGCAGTCGTCATCACTGTGAAAGAATGGGAACTTACTGGCCTCAACATCGGCTGCATTCTCATAATTTGATCCCACTTCCGCATTTACACCCGTCTCAATATTTGCATCCGCTTCGTGTAAAGCGGCTGGCTGTGGGGCATATTCAACAGGTTGTACAGCTTCTGCGGTTTCCCATGGTAGCGGTTGGCTATCAGGGCGTGAAGGCTCTTCGGCGTTTACAGATTCCTTCTTCACGCCAACCAATAGGAATTTCTTAGCACCAAAAGGGAAGTACTTTTCAGCACCATCCTCCTCCTCCTCGCAAGGCTCCTCTAGTCCAAGTAACTTCTTCCATTTAAGAGGGAAACCTAATGATGTAATGTTCTCTTCTTTTATCAAAGTTAAATCCTGCCCCTCCTTCAGAGATAATGAGCTGACGCTACTTCTGTTAGTTTCGTACAGAAGATAGCCCTTACCGTACACAGGTTGTGGGGCAGTACCATCGAGTGAAAAATCAGAAGATTGATCAATACGAGGAACAATAAATATGTTATTATCCGGTGAGCGCCACTCCTCGAATGTGACTTGTTCATCCTCATAATTGTTGTATTTTTCAATTATGTTGATGACCTGCTTCCGTGTGCTAGAGTCTAGCGAGCTGAATGCAACCGCCCCATTTGCAGCTTCTGTTGCCTCGACCATGGCCAGAGGCGACAAAAGCGCGATCAAGAGCCACCACTTCATAATTAGAGTAGTGAAATAAGCTTTGGTTTTGTCCAAGTGAGAAAAATCAGTGTCCTTTAAATGTTAGCCCTAGCAAAAACTCTTGTGTTTCAGCACACAAAAGCAGTCCGTCAGTTATTCCAACCCTTTAACCTTTGTTCTCCTGTAGGTCAGAAGCAAAAGACTGATTATCAAGCCCGGCGCTTTTTCAGATCTCTCAGCACCATCAGATCTTATTTTCTTTTCGGGTAAAAAAATATGCCGCCGCGCCGCATATTGGCCCCATTTCAGAACAGTTTATTTTTTACCTTTAATGCAATATCATAGTAGGGCCTTGCCAATAAGGAGTCCTTGTCAAGGGCCACCGGTTTACCTCCGTCGGAATTCACTGAAACCATTTTATTCAGTGGAATTGACCCCAAAACCTCGATTCCTAGCTTGCGGGCCTCTTCTTGAACGCCGTTCTCCCCGAAAATATGCTCCTCATGATTGCAATTAGGGCATATAAAAACTGACATATTCTCCACCAAGCCTATAATAGGGGTGTTAACCTTTTTGAACATAGTTATACCTTTTTTCACGTCCAGAAGGGCTAAATCCTGGCTAGTAGATACAACTATTGAGCCATCAATTTTCACTTGCTGGCATAAAGATATTTGGACATCGCCCGTACCTGGAGGCATATCTATCACTAAAAGATCCAATTCTCTCCATACCACATCATATAATAGTTGCTGTAAAGCTCGCTGTACCAGAAGCCCTCTCCAGACAACAGCGGTGTCTTCTGAGGGAATCAGATAACCCATGGACATGGTCTGGATACCATAATTTGTGAGAGGAAGAAGTTTCCCATTATTCTGATCTATCCGAGGTTCACCTTTCAAATTCATTAATTTAGGAATACTAGGCCCAAATATATCAGCATCTAAAATTCCAACGTGAAGTCCCATATTGCTCAACGCCACAGCAACATTTGCCGATACAGTAGATTTACCCACTCCTCCTTTGCCTGAAGAGACTACCAAGACCTTGCGAACACCAGCAATCGCTTGTTTTACCGGAATCGATGGATTCCTGGAACCTTTTTTCGGGAGACCCTAAATAAGTGTTAGAAGTTGTAGTTGGTATCTCAGAAAGAGACTAATGCTCACCAGCGGGTTGTCATGAGAATAAGACCTGAGAGCGGTTTTAAATCCCCTAATAGTCCCATACAGTCGTAAACAACTCATAATATGTGGAATGCGAAAGAAGAACTTGCTAGTTGAGGTTAGCTTTATGATGTTTGGTTTTTTACTGTTTTGAATCAATGTGTGTCACGTGATCATAACTGGTGCGAAATAAATTAGAAGAAACTGATCAATAAGACAAGAGCGAAAATAAAAGGCTTTGGAGAGAAAGTGACGATAGGATTGAAGTGGTGAAGAGGCATTTATCATATTGGAGGTTGCATCAAGTGCGATTGAGTATACTTAATGCTTCTGCTTAGACGCGTGGGCTTTTACCAGAGCGGAAAACGCGCTGTTTTCGACTGTTTTCGGCGATTCAACTCGACCCAAAATGATGGTTTCTCTTCTTTAAAAGACGCGTTGATAGATATGAAGGGTTCCTTTCAACAAAACAGAGACATTGCTAATAAAATAGACAGTTTGATAGAGATTGTTCCTAAAAAAGGCGTGGATTCCGAGTTTGAACCTGTAACCATAAGGATTGGGTGTGTTGAATCGGAATCTATTAAGAAAGGGCTGTTTCTTGATTGTATTATATGCGATCCATTTGGGTCAGATCAGAAGTGGTTTGAAGATTTTCAATCAAGGCATCAGGATGGAAGTCCAAAGAACTATACTATTAAATATGCAGATAGGTTCGAAACAGTATCTTCTGATGTTTTGGGTGTACCGTCGCCTATTTTAAATCGAGATCTTCGCGTGATGCAGAATGAAACGATAGGATCTAATAACACCAAGGCTTTGCTGAAACGAGAGCTTTTCAATGATATTGAATTCTATGAAGTTGGGGAAACAACTCAGAAGGAGGAAAAATTATCGGTCACAGCTGGAGATACTATAGCGGGCAGTGAATCCAAGAAACATACCAAGAAATGTCACATGTACGTTTACATCAAAAGAAGAACAACTGAGCAGATACCTGAAGAGAACTATCCTTTCTTAACAGTACTTAATGCATCATTAGGAGAAAAATTTAAAACTGGAGAGGAATCAGAATGCATTCAGGTAGATCTTGAGAAAGTGAACCGAGCGAACAGTGCATTAATTGAGTCATCAAAGAATGTGTCGCTGTATCTGAAATTGCTAAAACAATCAAACGTCAGTTCGTTTTTATTTGCATTGGCTAAAGAGACCAGTGGGTACCGACCTGCTATTCTTTTGCTACGTTCATTAATAGAGGATACCCGAAAGGAGTTGCAGTTTGACACTAAGCCAGACTTAGTACGCGAATATAATGCTCTACGAGGGGAGATCATGGATTGGTCACAGCAATCACACTTTGAGCTGCAGTCAAAAATTACTCCCTTTTTAGAAAACATATTGATTCAGCGATTCAGCAAGATAACCCAAGTGGTTTCGAATATAGACGACCTAGACCTGGTCTTAGGGAAATGTCTTTTTGATGATAAGATGAGAATCCAAGTTTCTGTATTTAATTTTAAAACCGTTGCATGCCATGGATCTCTCATTCAAGCTGGAGCAAGATTCAACTATCTGAAAGGACGCATAGATGGCATCTTCCCTGTTGAAGAACGTGCAGAAGAGCTGGAGAAAAATGACATGACGCTGCTCAGGTCAGAAGTGATGGACCAGAAACTACCAGAATTACAAGCACGTATAAACGACACGGTGATGTCATATCTTGTGAAGATGAACTTGCCTGTTTTTTCGATCGTTACTGCAGGACAGATACTTGACTATATTGGGATGAACAGTGCTGTCGCTCTGATTGCTCTAAGCTTTGCAATGAGTGCGAACGGCATCTCCAAGAAGGTGTATAGGTTCCTTGGTGAATTCAAAAGCTGGTATGTGGACCGCCAGCGCAGGTCGATCGACGCCAGCAGTGTTGAGCTTAGTTCCCGATTACAGAAAGCTGTGGCAAGAGCAGGGCTCAGCCAAGAAGACCGTCTAGCTACTCTAGCCCGGCTAGACGATGAACTGGCCAAGTTAGAGGCTTTTTCCCGATCAGAAGCAAAATAGTGCCCTTATCGAGAGCCTACTGGATCTGCCCTCGGGGAACCCGTATGACAAGTGCGTGTGAAAAGCGGAGTTTCCCCATCAGGTATCATGTTCTGTCGGCGACCCGCCGAATTTATTGCGAGAAATCACGATTTATCAGAAAAGCTTGGGCGTCGGGCAAGCGATAAATCGGGCGGTGCATGAAAAGTAAATAATCGTTGGGGCTGGTAATAAAATCGAACCACTTTTCGCAGTTTTAGGCAGAATATTAAAATGATATAAAAGGCCTCTGACAGCTGTTCAACACTTCGCCAGCTTTGCCCATACGTTTCGTAGTATACGACAATAGTCCCAGGAACAACAATAAGCACGAAGAGCTGCAGTGTCGCTCGTACAGCTCGTACAGCTCGTTTATACTCCGAATCTGTTTACGTTGCGTTTCTTGCACAGCCGATAAACAACAAAGCTGGAAAATTGCCCCACCTTAAAATATATAAGGCTAGGTAATTCCGATATAATCTGAGGAGAGAGACTTTTCAGTGAAGATCAACCAACGCGTTTTCTGGAGCGTTTAAAAGGTGTTTGAGTGCCGTGTTTTCATCTACAGTCTCGAGATTTAGTCTTTGGTAGCTCAAACATTCACAATGCTCTTGTACCTTAGAGCAATTTCCAGAAATCACCACTATTTGCATCGTCCTTACCGAGTCTCTGGGTCCCAAAAGGTCCTAGCTGTGGCATACTTATCGGTAGGACTAATTCTTCCATTCATTTTGCCTTTGAAGTACTCCATTGAGTCTGAGAAGGAGGCCGACAATGATCAGGTATATCACGGCCATTTCAACAGCAGGAATGCATTCAGGATTTAGGTTTAATTCTTAAGAGCTAGCTAGCTAGCTAGCTAGCTTAGTTGAGCAAATCAACGACGTTGCTGGGAAGCACTGTGTGTTTCCAGCAGCAGTCATCGTCTTTGGGGAGAATATACAGGTTTAATCAGTAAGCGGCCTTTGTTTGGGGAAACAATGCTGCTTTACTTTGGTTGTTTGGCAATAACTGGCGTTTTGGGATTCTCTATTAACTATGTGATTATTTATTTAGGATATTTTAGATTTGTGTGTGCTATTACTTGTTCCGTTGATCTTCATGCATTCATATATCTTAGCCATTTAATATACTATTATGAACATCTATTCTACTGTCCGTATCTCAAGTATAATGCGTTCTTGAAATGTTCATGCTTGATTCCAGGCGGTTTGCCTCTAGCCATAGCTTCAATGCTTTCACGCACTGTCCATCCCAGCTTTTCAACAGCGTAACAGCAGATGAAGAACCCAGTTCGATTCTGCCCATAATGACAATGAATAGCAACAAACCTTCCCTCAGCTTCCTTCACCAGTCGATCAGCCAAACTCACAAATTTAGCAATTGTCACGCTATCTGGTGTCACTTTAGACTCTGTTTTGAACTTGACATACTTTATCCTCTTAAAATCGTTTGGATCATACGCAGGCGTGTCAGAACTGATGTCCATTATTGCATAGACCTCAGGATGGTCATTTTCAAACTTCTTTGGGTTGTGTACTGAGTCCATCTGCCGCAACGTCTTCATCCCTAACAACGGTAATGAGGGCTTTCCTTCGCACTGCATGACACTGGAAATTGTAACAACCTGGTCCCATTTCTCTTTGTTCTTTAATCCCCATTTATCGCCACTAATTAAAGCCTTCACTTTCAATACCCATGCACAATCAATATTCAACTTCAAACCTTCCACAAAATGATACACTATCGCCGAAAGATAATTTGGTTTATCCAAAAATAGAGAGTGGTTACAGTCCTGTATTCGCTCGAGTCGAACCGAAAATCCTTTCTCTTGTAATAGATCACGAATCTCTTCACTATCCTTGAATGGTGTCACTTTATCGTGGTCTCCACAACAAATCATGATCCTTGTTTCTGAGTCCGATCTGTTTACTTTGGATGCAGCTTCTAGTAAATCGATGCGTGACACCGGGTGAAAGCCATCAATGTATCTTAAAAATATTCCTGAATCCGTATCTAAGTTCCATCGGAACTGCGTCAATCTGTTCAGTAAATCATCACTTTCACTGAATATATATGAATTGACAGATTTTGAGTATAATCCTCCTATCCGATCATAACATCGATAAAGATCAAATAGTACAGGCACCATATTAAATAACTTCAAGATCGTTCGAGTAGAGAATGGTAACAGTTTTGGACCTAAACTAGGGGGAGATAGCATTATTAATGATTCAACTTTGTTGGTTGGTAACATATTAGTGACTCTTAAAGCTAGATGACTCCCCATAGAATGTGAAATTATTATTAAAGATCTAGATGGAAACTTTATCATCAAGATTTGGTAAATCATGTCCGCAATGCTCTCGGATGTGAATTGTTCCCATTTCATATTCTGCAGTCCTAACTCCAATTGCTCTATCTCATCATCTGTATATCTGGATAAACGAAAACATTTAGATATGTCTCTTAAATGAGGCTTTGAGTTTCCAAACCCAGGCAAATCAAGGCCAAATATGTCAGCGCAATTCCTGAACTCCTGAAAAAGTGGTTCGAACTGAGAAATCTGTCCTCCGAGTCCATGCAAGAACACCAGCACAGGGAGTCTATCTATTTTCTCCAATTGAGATGATATATCTGAAGACTTCATATTTCGTTTGTGAAATTCTCGCAGTGGATGATCGCAGCATATTGTGTTGACAGTCACAGACTTCAAATCACCATGGTTCAGAAGAGGAAAAGTCTGCATTTTACAGTACTTTTCGGCCATAGAACAGTCATTGGGTTTCAAGCACAGTATTTTTCGCTCAAATTCACTGTGAAGTTCTCCATGATAGGCTTTTTCCAGTAAATGTAGAAAACCGGGCTTAGTTTGGTCATCCAGTCGCTGTAGTTCTCGTAACGTATTTTCATTGAATATTACTGACGGAGGCTCTCTAATGTCTTCGGCCTCGGTTTCCAAGAACAAAGCATTTTCGGTCATTATGTGTTTTCTCTTCTTCATGTATGTGCTAGAATCTCCCAAAGAGCTGCTCATACTCCCGAACGATCGCACCCATAAAACCACAAAATGATTAGATAGATAAAATATACCGTACTTCAGCTAGTAATTTCTCTGTCCTAAATTAATGTGTAATCTGGATGTTTACACCCTTACACCAATTCCTCTAGGTTTTCCTTATCGTAAAGGGGATCATTATTGGTCTCCAACAAGCTACCGATCGATCGCCAGCAAATGGCACCTGTTTCAGTCAGACATCACAGCAATGGCTTAAGAATGTATCCACTAAGTACGTAGGGCATTTTAGTCTTCTTTGAAAAGGTTCTGGAGGAACTATATGCGGCTACTGATTTCTGTAGTTGACGTTTCCCCCAGAAGCTGATGATCCCACCCAAAAAATACTCATAACACAGTTGCTGAAGGCCTCGGTTGTCTTGGAATTATTCTTGTGGTTTTGCCCCAGACGTTATAAGCATTGTTCTGAGTAGATGTAAAGCCATGTTGCCGTTATTCCAAGCTTAAACAGCGAGAGATTGAGAAGAGAGTAAAAATAAATTGTCGGAAAACAAGAGGAGAAAAAAGTTCTTGAGCTTCTCGTAAACGCTACATAACTACACTAATTTATCTTGTGTTGTTTGATTGTTTAGTACATTGAACAGATACTGGGCTGTTTGAATTGACTATTGAAAGCTACTGGTGGTTTAAGCAGGTGCCAGGTAACGCTGAAAAGGCAAATCTAACGAGTATCGGAAACAGGGCGTCTGCTTAGATCAAAGGATTTATTAGGGTTAGAAAAGCCCTCTCAGTAACATTTCTAGTTAACAATTGTTGGCGGTTCGAAACGGTCATCAGGTCAGCTGGAAAACCTTATTCGTGAGTGGTTTGATCAGTTTGTCGATCATAGTGCCATGTTGAACGCCCATTCCAATACCATAGATTCTACTTTGTCCTTGAAAGAGTTTCTCCAAACTACGGCGTCTCCCATCAAAAATCCAGCAAAGGAGATGTCTTCCCCACCTATGGCTGCTCTAATTCCACTCAAAAGTCTTATTCAAAGATATCGTATTGTCGGTAATTTGGGAAGTGGCAGCTTTGGCACGGTTACCTTGGCAAAGGTCAGATCAAGCGCCATGAGTTCGATTTTCGAAGAAATGAAAACTCTTCCTGGAACGCTACTAGAGCCATTGAAGAACATTCACAGAGCTCGCTTTGATGTGGTGGCTATCAAAACCATGACTAGAAGACTTCCTAATCTGGATGACTATTCAAAGGTGAAAGAAGTTAGATTCATTCTAGCTGTGAGATCACATCCTTCATTGGTTCAGATTTATGACATTTTTATAGACAAGGAAACCTTCAAACTCCATATAGTCATGGAGTCCATGGATCAAAATCTGTACCAATTGATGAAATACAGAAAAAACTGCCTCTTTTCTCCAGGAACTTTGAAGAGCATTTTGACTCAAATACTTGCAGGTATTCGCCATATCCACCGACATGGATATTACCACAGAGATGTTAAACCTGAAAATATTCTCATCATGCAAGCTGCAAACTTCTATGGATCAAAAGAAAACATCCCTCCGGTGAAAAGATCACAAGCATATGTTATCAAGCTTGCTGACTATGGTTTGGCTAGACAGGCAGAGAACACAAGACCTTACACTGCTTATGTTTCAACACGTTGGTATCGTTCGCCAGAAATTCTTTTGAGACAAAAACACTATTCGTATTCAGTTGATATCTGGGCATTTGGTTGTGTCGCTGTGGAGTCCGCTACATTTTTGCCATTATTTCCTGGAAGTAATGAGCTTGATCAGACTTGGAGAGTTCTGGAGGTTCTTGGATCTCCTGAGAGAGGAGATAGACCTCCTTTGGGAGGATATTGGGATGATGCACAAAAACTATCAAGTAATCTCGGTTTTCATTTACCGAGACTTCCTGGAACCGTCGTGGAAGAGCTTGTACCAAGAGAAGACCTTCCACCAAAAGATAAAAAGAGTTTATGTGATGTGGTTAAAGCATGTTTAGTTTGGGACCCAAAAAAAAGAGTAGATGTGTTTGGTTTGTGCGAAATGGACTACTTCATTCAGGCAGCACTTACAGAGGGAGAACAGCATTCCAATTCTCCCCCTCCACCACTTGCCAAAAAATCACAAATTGATGGCGGTTCTTCCCCAAATACAAAATCATCCTCCAAAAATCTGGCTTTAGCATTGAGCCCAGATAGTCATAAAAGCGACAATATTGACTCTTTATGGAGCGAAAAACCAATTGAAGTTGCACAACAACCACCAGTAGGGATCAATGATGAAAATTTTAACGATACCCCTGAACACAGGCTAAGAAAAGTACCTCGAGTCAACATGAATGTTTTCCGTTCTTCCAATAACACTGTCAGTTACAAAATGGGTGCTACGGCCTCTGAGAGCAGCCAGAAGAAACCTAACAAGGCATGCTATGATGATTATCTTGGAATGTCGATCGCACCAACAGACAGCTCTTTATCTCAAAAAAGAACTCCTCTGAACCTTCAAGAAGAATCCGATAATATATTCCAAACAGAAAAAGATGAAGCTTCAACTTATGCCGCAAGTCAATTGAAAGATGACGATGACCCAGAGAACTGGGGGTTCAGAAATGAGGATTCTGACTGTGCAGATGATATTGAAGATGAAAGATCAGGACTGGTAGACCCATTAAGCATTTCAAACTCTTATAACCTCATCCAATTGGAAGATGATAGCTTCCCAGAAAAAGTGCTTTCCATAAATCCAAAGGCGTCTTTTGATTCTCAAGTGTGCATCGTAAGAGGGGATGATCAGACACCAAGTATGATTGATGCCATGACTTATGCCCTTGATGATGAGCATGGCAATTATCATGAATTAATAGAAAGTGCATGGAAAAATGAAACTAGCCAAGCCCTGCAATAAAATGGATCACACTGTCTTTTGCCTCTCCACCAGTTGTCTCTATAGAACTGGTGTCAATATCTAGTTAGCATATTATCTTTGCATTGTCGCACAAGTCCACAGCCTTGAATATCAGGCTGGTGCATACAGGTTTATAACTCTATCTTACTCAAACGTCAACTGTGAATTGAAAATAACTTTCAATCTTTGGAAAAAATATCAAACATGAACGTAGTCCTTGTTTTTGTCAATGTCTCCACTGTCTTGTTGCTCTAACAACTCTGAGTCGTCGGAATCTGTATCTGGTTGATTCAGATTTCGTATGAGCACTTTTTCCAGAAGTGAGTAATCCAGGTTGTCGTGGTCAGTGATTGAGGTTTCCTGAGGGTTAACATCATCATTGTCTTCATTTCTGATGACATTAGTAGGTTTATTGTATATATCTGTAACGGCTGTGTTCTTGGCATTGCCTGCTGTTAATCTATGGTTCAGCTTGCATGTGCTTCTTCTCATGCATGATCCATACTCTTGAATGTCAGGGCAGTCAAATACATGTCTCAAAGGGCATAATCTCCCACTGTCACAATACCCAAGTAAAGCAAACCTGCGGCAGATGACGTATTGGTCTTTAGCCTCAAGCTTGTGAGAATAAATACAATTTGGATTGGTACATTTTGCCTCCTGAAAATATTTACAAGAAGGAGCATTGAATTGGGAAGGAGTATGGGACATTTTGCAGTATGAATTAGAGCATCTTCTGTCTTGATTTTGAAGTATCGTTAAGCAGAGAGCCACATGGCCAGGTGTGTGCAAAAAAGAGCAACTTTTATTAGAGCAAGTTCCTCTTCGAGTAAAGAATATGCAATGTTCTTCTTTTGGGCTGAGTCTATCTGGGTGTTCTATTGAATAGTCTCCATCGACACCTTTAACATATCTTTGATAGTTGTGGAGAACTGAGGTTTTCAATGAGTCGATTCCTGTTAGTTCCCTGGATGTAGTTAAGAATTCAGAGGAAACTAAAGCAAGCACTTTGTCTCCATGTGTCTCAACAAAATGCAAGTCGTCTATTGTAATGCGATTCTTGTAACTATACTTGATCTGGTTCAGATATATATGTTTCAGCAATCTCTTCTTCTCCTTATTCTGAAGTCTGAGCTTTCGAAGTTTCTTGACGGATTCAGGATCATATATTTTATCATTAATCAAAGACATTCCTCTACTCGTTTTAACGAAATTGTTATCAGCAGTAAATTGACTACTTGCTGTTTGCACTTTCGATTCATCATCGCTCGCAGAGAGTGTGTCTTTGACATCAGTTATATTTCGTCGACTAGTTGGCGTGATCTTCTTGTTTATTTTAGATTGCAGGCCATGATGTTTTCGTTCAAGTAGCTTTTGCCTTTGTTTCAACTGTGACCTCAGATCTTTCCGTTGTTTCTCCAGATCATTCTCTAGCAGTTTAAGCTTATTCTTCAGCTCCTCACCTTCAAGCATCTGAGATTCTTGAGTTCTTGAAGCGCTCCAAGAGATTACCAAAGAGCCTCATAGGCTTCTGTATAGTCTTATAATAATACATAGTGCTTTGAGTACTTTTTCTACTCTTCAATATTTTTACTTTATCGAGATTATTAGAATCACAACTTCAATTATTAGATTTTAAAAATTAGTCAACGTTGAAGTCCTTCTTACCAGCCACCAGGAATCGATGCTTGCTCACCTTTAAGAATGAAGTCATTGACCAGGAATGAAATTGTCCGTTATGCAACAGAGCAGATAAAACTCATTATACCACTTGATGATGAAACTATAAGGGAGATTGTTGAAAGCTCCATTGCTAATTTTCATGATAGAGAATCACTAAGTCGACATTTAATAGAGTTCCTGGGAGAGTCTTCTGACGCTCTAGATTTCATCTCCAATCTCTCAAATCTTCTGTTTGGCCCTATTACCAGTTCCACGAAGCCCCCCAGCAGGCCCAAGGTGTTGAAAGTTGTACACTCTTCATCCAACAAAACAAAAATTACTTCCAGAAGACCTGCTGCATCATTTACCAAACCTTCCAATACGCAGCAATCTTCGCAGACGCATCAAACGAAACCAGAAGGTGTCATGACATCAGATTTGTTATTAGGGAAGGGTACATCCGTGAAGCACGGAGAATTCAATAAAAAAAATGCACAAAAGAGATTACATAACCTTAAAGATCTGGATTCTACTCTTGTTGATCTTGAGTCATTAACAGCTGAAACACTAGCAGACAATGATTCAGAGCGTCGTGTGTGCAATTGCAATGCAACAAGACACGCCTTATTTGAAATGTCTCCGAATTGTCTCAATTGTGGCAAGATAATATGTGTAAAAGAAGGATTACAGCCCTGTTCTTTTTGCGGAAAACCATTGATGAAAACTGAAGAACTGCAAGAGATGGTATCTGCTTTAAAAAAAGAGAAACAACTAGTAGAGAAGGGAGACCAAGAAGACAAGTTGACACAATCCAAACCGAAGAAGAAAAACAAGATAACTATATCCATAAGCTCTGCTGGCCAAAACAACTTCAAAGTACAAGAACAGTTTTTTAAGAGAATAGAGAAGCAGGATGAACTAGTAAGAGCAAAGGAGAAAATTAAGCTCGAAGAGGCCCAGAAAGAAAAGCAGGCAATTGAAGATGCCAATAAGCCGACAGATGAGGAATTGTTAAAGGCGCAAGAGCGACTAGACACTTTGTTAAGTTTTCAAGATAACGCAGCACAGAGAACTAAGATTATTGACCATGCCTCTGATTTTGATGCTCCAGCGACTACCTCTTCCAACCTATGGGCTACTCCTTTGGAGCGGGCACTTCTTTTGAAACGTCAACAGAAGCAATTACAACGTCAGCGAGACGCTGAAAAGCAACGGGCTGGACGTGGAAAGGTTGTGATGGATATGTCTGTCAGGGATGGCAAAGTCATACTGAAAGAGAAAGCTGTAGAAAGTGATACTACTTTGTCTGAAGACGAGGAGATAATAGAGTTAGAAAAGAGAGTGAATAGTCAGAAAATGGAGCAGTTCCATAAAGACACAGCTAAGATATGGGATCATGGAAGAGATTCTGCAAAATGGAAGCGTCCACTTTATCTGGCAACTGGCACTTCCACACCCACTGAAGAAACAAAAAGCCCCAATATTAAACAAGTTCCCGAATTAGGCACTGTCGTCCAGCTAGGGTCCGAAGAAGAACGAGAAAACGCTTTATTTGGCATGGTGGGAGTTTGACACAGACGCAATAGAGTAAATATTCACAACAATATATCTGTCATGGACATAGTTGACCCTAAAGTCTTGTCAAAAATTTTTTTCACTCCTCCTCCTACTACTATAAAAGAAGAACAGTTCCTCAGTTAAAAGTTTGCCAAACTATTATGTTCCTTTTGAAGAACCTAACATCAGTAGTGGTATACTAATTTATTTAGTATATTTACTTCATAGGACCATTTGGATTCTCCTGGTTGAACATTATGTCCAATTCCAGTGAGATCCAATTTTCAGCTAAGTGTTTGCCGACTCTGCTAACAACGGGGCCACGGTATACACTCCGTTTCAGGTTCTTAGATTAAATGGTTTCAATAATGCGTTAGTGGAAGAATTAATGATCTTGATGATCCATTTGAGTGGTTTTTCTAGGCCATTCCATAGGGATCGTCCGACTAATAGTGTTATAACATTTTTTTTAAATCTACTAAAATACCTGCCAGTAGTCAGTCAGTCATATCTCGTTGGATTTGATTGTTTTCTTTAGAACCTTTAGAAAGTTATCTGAATCCATGACATTGTTATATACAAAGAGAATGCATCAAGTGATTGGTACAAAAGTATGGAAAAAGCCTACTTTTCTGGACTGCTTTTCTGCCCTCCTCCTCCTTCAGCCTGTTGAGCTTTCTTGAACTCCTCCAGGTAATTTAATTCTTTTTGGATGCGCTCCATCGCCCTGTAAACTTTGGACTGGATATAAAACGAACCCCCCTTTTCTCTGGAATTGATATCAAACAGATAGTCATACTTCTTCTCTGCACTGTCTAAAGATAAACCAGACGGCTCCACATCCAGTATTTTACAAGATTCATCAAGTGTAATATCCCCATCTCTTGACCTCACTCCCGACGGAGCTCTCGACCCTGCAGCTTTTGCACCATGTGATGCTGCTTGTTGAGCAGTTGTTGCTGCTGCAGCCTGTCTGTATGCTTCAGTGAACGCTCTGCCAAAAACTTTGGCCCCAGTAAGCACCACCTGCACTACTAGTCTGTGAGCCATTTCCGATAACTTGTCAACAAATCACTTTACAGTTAATGGAACAAGTCCAATCGAGATACTCCTATCAGTCCAGCCAACACTTTGCTGATGCTATAGCTATAAAGATATCTTCCGCCTTCAGTAAGTACGAAATCAACTTTTATTCACCCTTAACATCAAAAATTTAATTTGAGCAGAGTGCATGACAATTATGCCTTGAAATCGACCAGCAGAGTCATAATCGACGCGTCGAGTCGTATACTTATGCGAATCTTTCGTATAATCTAAGAACTTTGAAAACCTTACAACATGAATGATAGCTTCATCTATCCAGTAGTTTTAGGAACACATTGCGACTGTTGTACGTTTGACGACACACATAAGTTGGAGAGTTTTTGTTTGTTAGTATTAGTACTCTATAAACAAGTTCCTGTGGTTAGATCGCTCATCACAGGAAGCTCTTTAGGCTGAAGTAGCTGATATTGAGAAACCTCCTTATTTACTTGCCTCTTTGCTGTGCCCTCCGTTCACACTTGACAAAGACGGCCATTTATATCCTGAATTATCTTTGATTTCAGGTTTAACTTATTTAATAAGTACAGCTGCTTATTGACTGTTCCTACTATCATATCGTCTGTTTATCTTTACTAATGTCTCAGGACAAACGGGAGGCTCAGTCAGGGCAGGACCCCGATAGTGAAGCTGCCGGCTTGCTCATGTTATTTTCTAACCAGTCTCAAAGGTTTAAGCCACTTCAAGTGGAACAGACTTCAATAGAGGTTGATTCAACAGTGGCCGATACTGAGCCTAATCATAGAGAATTAACATCAAGACCTCTAAAAAAATCACCTTCTCCAATCACCGCACAAGGCAAAGAAACAGAATTGACACCAGTGACTGGAAATGCAAATTTAGCCACATCTTCGGGTAGTTCAAAGATGAGCCCATCAGTAAGATCCTTAGATCATCCTATGACAACATCTCCTGGCCCTGCAGCAGCTGGATTACTCAGTGGAAGAGGATCTGATAGGGCTAGGGTTGCGGCAGCGGCCCTAGCAGCCGCAGCAGCCACTCCTCTACCACTTCTGAGCAAGAGCGAACAGTCAATTGCTCAGTTTAATTCCTCTTTATCAGATTCTTCAGGAGACAACGCGACAAAGACGCCTCCTGGCGAATTACAGGAGGCATACAGACGATCAATTTCTCCCAAGACCGTGGAAGGCATTTCAAACCCCTCCCAGAATGATAAATTCAATGAACTTACATCTGAAAATGATAAAACAGACCTCTCTGGCGAAGAAGAGCCGGCTAATGATAACCCCATGAAAGAGGCAATGGTTGACAATGAAGTGAAACATGAATCCTACAACAAAATAAAGCATGAATCTGATAATGAATTGAAGTCTGAACTACCAAATCCTACTGACTTAAACCAAAAAGATGATAATGAACAAACTGGAATCCATATCGAACAAAGTCAGCCTACAGGCCCCCCTTCTTATGCCGTCGACCCTGATGCAGGAATAATTGGCTGCATTTGTGGGTTTGACCATGACGACGGATTCACAATTCAGTGTGATCGTTGCTTTCGCTGGCAGCATGCCGTTTGTATGGACATCCAAGATATAGAAGATGCCCCAGAGGTTTATTTATGTTACATGTGCAACCCAAATCTCAAAATCGATTCGCAACGTGCTCACCTGATACAACAAGCCAGACTTTCACCAAAGAAGAGAAAGCCTAGCAGCGAGCATTCACCAACGAGCAATGGTGCTCAGCCTTCTCATCGCAATTCGTCTTCATCAAAGAAAGACAAGGAAGGCTCCAGTAGCAAGCCAGCAACACTGGGAACACCAAACAAGCATAAACGACGCAAGACAGACACAGATAGCAAGGAAATTTCACATACTTCGACTATCGAGAGATATCAGACATTATATTTTGAAATTCATTCCTCTGAATTCAACTCCGGCTCTGCAAAATCATTTATGGAAAGGCTTCCAAAGCTCTTACAACAAAATCCATCATCACTTGAAACCACTTTGCACTTTAAGAATGATAAAGAATTTAATAGTCATATCATACCTGCTGCTAACATTGTAGTTAGACCTGCACCAGAGAACCCCAAATCAAAGTTTACTGGACTATCTAGGCTGGGTCTCTATGCCACGAAGCCCTTGAGAGAATCTCAGATCATAGGCGAAATGGTTGGTGAACTTGACCTAAAGGAAAATTATGTGGAGGAGAAATGGAATCAATATTGGTTGTTAGGATGCCCTAAACCAAGCGTATTTTTCCATCCGCAATTACCCATCTCTATTGACGAAAGAGGTATTGGTAACATTACTAGGTTTGTTAGAAAATCATGCAACCCTAACTGTGAGATAAAGACAGTGATTGTTGGCGAGCAAGGAGAACTGAAGGCTAAATTTGTCTTGACAGCTATTCGGGATGCAAAGGGGGATCAAGAACTTACTTTACCTTGGGAATGGGATGTTTCTCACCCTATTCGCCAGATGGAATCGAGTGGATCCTCATTTGAGAACTTTTCAGCCGAGACCAAAGCGAAGTTAATGAATTCCGTACAGTCTGTTTCCGATTTGACAGAATGCAGTTGTGGAACAAGCTCAAATGATTGCCTAATTGGCAGGGTGAAGAAAATAACGGCGTATCTTCAAAGAAATACGAGAAAACAGAACGTTTTGCAATTGAGCTCAGACGCATCCAATTACATTTCTATAGAGGAAAGACTCAAGTATCGAGATGACATCCTTAAAGGACTTCTGGTTGGCTCTGAATCAGCGGGTGTTGAAACAGTGACCGGATTAATAAAATCGGATAGGGTACCAGGAGGCTTGCTCAATAATGAGAATAATTACCGGAATAACGGTTCTCAAGATTCAATGTTCCTGCATCCAAAGAAGAACTCTGTTTTTGATTCGCCTCAGGTTCCACCAAAGTATCGAATAATCAAGGACTCCATGGAAAAGTCTAGCTCCAATGAACCGGAAGCAGACCTTGACTCAGAGAATGAATCCCTTTATGTTCCATTGCAGCTTGTTTCTAGAAAGGAACAAGAAAAGGATGATGATCAAAAGCTACTTGAAAAGGAGGAAAAGCCAAAGGTTGTCAAGAAGTTCAGTCTTGCCGATTACAAAAAAAAAAGCAAAACAGTCAAGAGTTGAGAGTGTTGAAACAACTTTGTGTTTATACAGAAATGGTTTCATTAATACGTACATTATTTTGGGACTTGCATCACCTAGTTCAGTAGGCTCCGGATGCTAATACTGTGAAAGTTATTCAAAAAGTGCGCACTTTTAGAATTATTGCAAGGCTCTGATGATGACTCATCATGCTTTGAATGTGGAGAACATACAGGAGACAGATAATTAGCATCAGGCAACTTTGAAGACTCATCTGCGAAAATATAGTCGCTAGTACTGTGACATTGTGAAACAAAGCCCTTCTTTTGAGTTTTCTTCTCTTCATCTGGGCTGGGATAAACACATGTCAACATGTTTCTAGTACATCCTGAACAAGAAGGCTTTAGTTCATCGCACTTCTTTTTCCGTCTACGGCAACATAAACATCCGGTCTTTGTCCGTGTTATCTTTCGTTTCATTACTTTCACTCGATTCTGATGACTTGCGAATGATACAGGCTGTAGCTTTGGCGATGACTCTGTTGAGGAGGAGGGAGGAGTTGATATTGAGTTTGCACCATTTGGGAGATTGCCTGGATGTGCCGAAAACCTTATTATCCTTTGATAGTCCCGATAATTGGACATTTTGTGAACTTCTGGTAACTTTATTTCGAGAGTGAGCACGGTTGACACACTTGAACCAGAGAAAAGCTGTTGAGTGACCAAGCTCAACTGATCACTTAGTAACCAGTTACTGAAAAATTTGCATCTTTCAACAGATGCTTGCTAAACTTCCCCAGAGTTAATGGGTCCAAAAGAGCCTCGAGCTATCACTCAGAACCGCGTTGCCTAATTAGGAAGAAAAAAATTTAGACATTTTTCTCCCTGGAAGGTATGCAACGCCGAGGAAAGGACAGACATCAGATCGTTAATGGCAAGCGACGCCGAGTATTTTGTCTGAGAACGGAAGCATATAGCGAGTTTTTCGAAGAGAACATCTTCACCATTTGGATGGTCACGTGAATTTGGTCTCCCCAGATTACATCAGCAATTTATAAGATGTTAATCAATTAATCATAGGTCTTTCTATAAAGTAGAGTTAAACGGTAGCCATTTGGGAAAAGAACTGTCTCAAAACCATAGATAGCATCTCAGGAAGCTCTCTGACGTCGTGTACGACAACGTAGAACTCGAATGGAAAAGTGTTGAGGTACTTTGCTACATGCAATTGGGGTTGGCCAGAATTATCTGTGATGTAGCTGACTTGGCTCATTTCGAGAATAGACTCGTTGTTGTTGACTCCATCGATAACGACAAACACCACCATGACCTTTTCCTCTCTGGCACGACGGGTGAGTCTTTGAATGGCTGCATGATCTTCGCAGACACCATCCGACAGAATGATCTCCAGCTGCCACAGATCTGAGTCTCCAATCGCTCTGGCGTCTTGGAAAAGACCCAAGGACCGACTGACTAAGGTATTGATATCGGTTTTAGTCTGATGGAAAGTAAAGTTTCTAAAGACCTCAACACCGAAATCTGGAGTGAACTGTTTTTCAAACGGATGCAAGACTGACATATTTTCTCCAAAGCTTACTATGCAGATCTGCCCAGACTCAAGTTGGGTTAAGGCTTTTGAAACTAATGCAATAGATTGGAATGCTATTTCAACGGCCCTAGATTCAGCCATAGACTTAGAATCATCAACAGCGATCATGATTTGATACATTCTCTTATTTGGCTTGGTTCTTCTCATCCAAATCTTATCCTTCTTGAAATCTGACGCAATGTAAGGAATGATTCTTTTCATGTTGAGTCGTTTTCCTGTCTTGTAATCTCCTCGCAGTTTTGTTGCAACTGTAGGCTCTAAAATCAATCTCAATTGTTCACTCAACCCGGAAGTCAGCTCCCTTGTTGTTTCATCAGCCTTCTTCCACAGCTCCACGGCCTCTTCCCTGCTCACCGGCTCTATAGGTCTAGAGTTGATGTCACCCACTATCATCTCATCATCAGATTCTGATTCGTCAAATTTAGTATCGAGACTGTAGTCGTTATCAGGCATGCCCCTTGTTATGGATTCATCTGCAGCTGTAGCTCCGGTTCCTATGAAGTCGTCTGGCTTTCCTTGTTCACCATCTTCATCTGCCATCTCCATGTCATCTTTGCTTTCTTCAGTCAATTGTTCCTTCTCATGGTTTTCTTGTAAATGGTCTTCCTCATCATCATCTATCGCCATTTCGTCGTCTATTGTTTGGGCGACATCAAGACTGGCAGATCCAAGAGCTTGAGTTTCCGTCTCAGCATTTTCACCGTCCAGATGTTGAAACTCCTCTGGTCTTTCACCAGACTTTTGCTCCACCATATCATCATCAGCGGCTTGCTTTATCTCATTACGACGTCTATGAAATTCTTTCAAAGAGTCTCCAAGAGTCTTCAGTGATTCTGCAGCTGCTTCCCTAGAGCTCTCCTTCTGTTCACTAGTTTCCTCCGAAGAGTCCATTTCCTGTGGGAATTGAGCTGCCCCCCCAGCGCTACCTGTGTCTTCTTGCTCATTCTCAACATCATTCTCAGCACCTTTAGATGCATTTCCTTGGTTTTGCTTTGCAGAGGCTTCTCCTGATGTGTCTAGATCTTGTTCATTTTGAGGACCATCTGCTCTTTCAACGACTTCTTCTACATCCATTCCATCACCTCCATCCGCTTCCTGATTCTCATTATTTGCCAAAAGTTCCTCTTGGTTGTTATCTTGATCTTTCAAATCCGTTCCACTTTGTTCCTCGTTCTCAATGTCTTCCTCGTTCTCAAGATCTTCTTTTTCCATACCTTCTGTATCAGAGTCAACATTTCCAGGCTCGCCAGTAGATGCAGTATCATCATGATCAGATACTGACTCATCCATGTCATCTTCTTCCAACCCATCTTTCTCTGCATTGATATCATCATTCATCTCCTCTTCGGATCCCTCCGCTTCAGAATCAAGGTTTATATCATCCGGTAGCTCCAAAGCCTCAATTTCTTCTGCTTGTGTATCGAATTTTTCATTTTCTTCATGTGTGACAGCGTCTTCTTGTTCTCCAACTTCTTCTGAGTCAGAACTGTCATCCCCAGATCCCTCTTCATCATCGTTCTGAGTGGCATCATTGTCCATTTTCAGATCTCCCTCTTTGGTTTCGGCGTCATCATCTTCATGCTCACCTTCACCTAGTTCTTCGCCATCACTTTTATCAGGAAGCTTATCAGAATTTTTCTCCTTTGAATTTTCATTAGCCTCCTCATCCCACATCTTCTCATCTATGGCATTCGGATCTGCATCACTTATATCATCCAGTTCATCATCAAGATCATTGTTACCATCACTCTCTTCACCACTGCCCTGATCACTTCCAGGAAGTTCTTCAATATCTCCAGCCATATCTCCTTCGATATCAACTTGTTCATTATCTTCGACTGTATCGTCTTCATCGCCCTGATCCTTATTTTCACTCTGTGCATGTTCCATGATGTCCTCGTCAGCTTCAACATCCTTTGAGTTGTTGGTTGCACCTTCACCATCTCCAAGACCCATTCCCTCGGTCAGAGCATCAGAGTCATTGGATTCAGGAGAAGCTTCAGGAGAGCAGAAACCTTCACGAAACAAGTTGCTCATCAATGAGGCCAACATGAATGTACCTTGGCAAAAATTGACAAAGAAAGTTCTAAGTCTGAACATGGCAATAGCTGAAATATTTTGATAAAGCTGAAGAAGGGGCAATGAATGTGAAATAACAGAAACCACAGCATGAGATATCTTTTCATCATAGGGTAATGTACGGATCACAGACTTGAGTGATTCAATTTTAGAAATGACATTGGAATTAGTGAGCAGGTCAGTGTAGGCAGTTAGCCGTCTCAGCGATTTTAACAACCACATATCGTCCTCCGAAGATATCTCCCCCTTTCGAACAATTTTGGTGATAGACTGAATTGCCAGAAACACTGAATCACACAACTCCCTAGATGCCACGTCAATTGATTCAAACTGCTGTGACTTGATACTAAAAGATTCAGCTCTTGGTATCTTTGACAACAGTTTTTGAGATTCGATATATTCCAGTACTGGAAGTACAAAAAAGGAGATTGAAGAGTGACTGTTGGCCCATTCCCTCAGTCTTTCAACAAAACCAGCCAAAAACTGGTTCAGCTCATCTGCCTTGCGCAAATCTTCTTCAGTAATGATATCCTTTCTTGATAGTGTAAATTCTTTTAAGAATAAAGCAGAGTCTTTCAAAAAATCTAAGTTAGCATCTTGCTTACTATGCTGACAAGAGACGCTAGCAGCAGATATTGAAAATTCAATGATTTGAGGCAAAACATGAGCAATGGAATAGGCTGTATTCAGAGAACTCTCCACATCACCTATTGACGAGCTTCCAACAAAAACACAAGAACCAGAATGTCTTTCAGAGAAACACTCTGTGATTTCGTTAAATGACACTTCAAGTTTCTTGTGTGCAGTGGAAATGTGTGCCAGTTGTTGTCTGCTTGCGATTAGGCTCACTATTATATTTTCAATTGCTGCCATGGATCTTTGTGCATCAGATGGAGGGATCTCCTCATTCAGAGAGTTGTAGGATACTCTCAATATTGGGAGTAGCTCCAGTAATTTGAAGAAGTAAGCATCAGAACCACGAACATTGACATCACTCAAGCAAACAGAATCAGCAAGTATTTTTGTGACAGATGATAAAAGTTCATGAACATCAGATGTGAGGTTTAGTTTAACACCTATTCTTCGAACTTCTCGAAGGGTATCACTCAGAAGTTTTCGTTTCTGTGTCTTCAAAGAAGCAATCATTTTCTTATTCTTATCATTTGCGACTTTCGGGGTCAATTCACGCAAATGCTTACTTCTTTCTGATATATCCGAAGCAAATTCCAGCATGTCAGGGAACTCCTCTTCCTGAAACTCATTCACATATATGGTCATGTTACTTTGGGCCACTTGTATATTTTTAAGTCTGTCAGGCCGTTCTATCCAGGTCGGTATTGTAGCTTCTAGTTCCGTCAGCACCTCTGTGGTAACCGGATTGCTCACCTCGACAAGTATTAAAGCTGGTTTGGGTATTGAAGGCTTGTAATCAGCAGATAGTCCTGAATCAATGATTGCTGAAACAGGCTTGCAAATCAGCTCACGGTATTTCCGTACGATTTTGAACAGACTATGGTGTGAACGTTTCGAGCTTTGCTTCAAAGAATCTATGTTCACATCTCTCCAGCTTGCCAGCAATATAACCTCATTAACTTCCTTTTCCAAAGTTTTCTTTGCCGTTGAAATTGAGTCAGTAACTCTCTCTGAAAACTGTTCATAAAACGTAACTATATTTGCAATTGCATCACAAACAGGACAATCAGCCATCAGCAGACTTAAATGATTGTTGAATGCTTTTATGAGAGAAATACGACCTTCAAACTCACCGTACCTGGACTGAGACAAAAACATGCTGATTGTCGACACAACTTGAACGTTATTCTTCCCACCCACAAACTCGTCTTTCGATGCTGGAATGATGAGAGATTCAAATAGATAGAACCACCACCTTCCCATTTGCATTTTCTGGGAGTGTTCTTCATCAGAAAATACTTGCTTCCAGCTAGACAACTCGAGTTTTCTCCAGGAAACAATTAAATCTGCCAGAGCTTTGAGATGAATATTCAAAGAGACCCCTGAATGCGCATAGCTTTCCCATTCATTAACAAACGTGTACACTTGCTCGACTTTAGCCAACAGCCTGAAGATAGGGGTGTCCAAAGAGTAGTTCAAAAACTCAGAACAAATACGGAACAACGTTTGTAAAGTGGCATGTTCTGGCCATTGTTTCAGCAGCTCATTTGCAGAGACTCTAAGAGCCGAGATGATAGTTCCAGCCCGTTTAGTTTCATAAGAGTTATAGCCTTGATAGAAACTAAACTGAGGAGAAGGAGAAGATTTTGAAAATTGTTCAATGCCCTTGTTAATCTGCAACAAGACACTGGCGAAAACTCCCGGGCATCTTCTAGATGATGTGGCCTCAGAGACATCTGAAAGAGAACCGAATGTATCAAATCCAAGTTTTATCATATCATTTAATGACAATTGGGAACCACCTTCGCCAAACATCTGGAGATATGCTTCTGATAGTCGGTAATAAGCCTCATTCATATCAAACTTGCTTTTACCGTCAGCAATTGAAGAAACATCGACAAGTTCTTCTGCGTCAGGAAATTTCATTTTGAAGTCCTTCTCAATGTCAATTTCAGAATCAGAATATTTGAAGATCCCCTCCTGAGCCGAAAGTTCAGCATCCATCTTCATGCAACGAGATGACCACCGGTAGTAGAGAGCCATGAAGGATTCATTCATGATATATCCTGATTCTTTGAAACAATCTAGCGTTTGTCGATGGTAACAGCATAAGTAGATCAGATAAATATATAGCATCTCAGGAGATGCACTCTCTAAAGGAGATCCTTTGCACGCAACACGAATTTCAAGATGTACCTTCTGAAGCATCCCATTAGAAGAAATAACAGAAGGGTCAACCAACCACAAAGAAGGAAGTTCATCTGACTGACTGAAGTCGAAACTTCCGCATATTAATTCATAACCCAACTTGATTCCAAAGATATAGCCCACCAAAATTTCATTAATATCAGAGAATACCTGATAGTTGTCTTTCAAGTTAAGACAGAACTGAAAAGAGGTTTTCTGAAAGTTCTCTAATTGTCTTTTTGATGGTAATGAGGACACTTCAAGAGATCTTAGCAAAGCTGTCATTTTATCTGAAGTTAATGAACTATCAATAAAGGAAGCCCACTCTTGAAATAATGGATACACCGGATCATCTGATCTATAGGTACGAGGTGATGAAGGAACATCATAAATGCCATGTTGTGCTAGTTGCTTCTCACAATATATTGAATCCTCACCAAAAGCTATATTGCGAATGTTTTTCCACAACTCCCTCATCTCATTGGAGGTTGTTTGAAGCTTTTTGAAATTATTGTAGACAATGTGTTCAGTAAGAGCGGGATCGCATGCGTTATCAGGGACATAGAGCTGGATGAAACCAAAGCAAGTTAACACCCAAGCCTTTCCCAAAGCTTTCAAATCCGCCGTAGAGTCAGACTTGAGATAGCGCAAAGCAGGAACCATAAAGCAATCGAAAATCTCACTGTAATGATGCAGACCACTTTTGAATGCATATTGTGTATAGTCAGATAAACACTCGAGATCAAAAAGACCATTCATCCAAGACTCTGTCAATTCAGACATGGGTTTCTGATACTCATCTGAGACACTTCTGTTGTGAATTGTGGCCATATAATGTATCCATTTCAGAAGGAGGTTATGCAAATGACTTTGGTAATCCTCAAGAACACAAGCTGAATTTTTCACCAGAGATGATGCCAAGAAACTACCTTCTTCCAAGGACTGATCTATATGGGCTGCAGGCATTGACTGTAGCCTTACAGACCATTCAAGAAAACCTTTGAATATATCTTGGTTTAATAAAGACTTCACAACTGACGTCGGTTCATGATCAACGGTGCTCCACAACGAGTCCAATATTCGAGGATATGGTTTAAATAAGTGGCTTTCGAAGAGTTTTAAGAGCGAGACAGTTGGCTTACAGGCTTCTAATGACAGCTTGTAAATATCTTCCGTTAACTCAAGCTTCTGTCCTTTGAGACCAGAAAAACCATCAAGAAAACAGAAAAGTAAATTGAATTCCGTCTTCAGCATGTGCTCTCTCTTCATAATGAACTTTTCAGAAGCATCACGTAATGGGACCAATTTCTGTTTGACCTGATCTGCTAACACCGTATAATCATAGCTCTCAGACGAATTAATACAATCAAGGAGTAACGATACTAACATCGCTCTGAGTTGCTGAATGGAATCACTGCTGTCTGCAAACTGCTGAAATGAAAGTTCGTCTAATTCGTCAGCCACCGAAACTAACAACTTCAAAGACGACCAAGCCTCTTTGGTCGCAGGATAACTACCTTTGGAATCATTCCATATCAAAGCCATAGATGACCCACGACTCAGACTGAGCTGCTTTCCAATTTTATCCAGAGCAGTTATAAATCCATTCAAGTGATCAGAGTACTTATCTGAATGTGACTCAACCCATTCAACTAGAAGGTCATAGTACACCCTAAGTTGTGCAAAATTCTCGGTAACGCTATCCTTAAAAACATTACCCGTTAAACAAGAAAGTTCATAAAGACCCTTGAAAACTCCACCATGCAACCAGAGGCCATTGATATCAGCCAAATATTTGACCTCAGCTGCCATGAACTTAATAATGGATATCAGCAAGAAGTATATGTCCAGACTTGGAATACGTTTGATGTCTCTCCCTAAGTGTAAAGCTGCGGAACGCTCTAGATAAGTCAGATCACTGATTTTTGCAGTTTGTGCACGAGTTCTTGTGTTCTTCAGGAAACCTGAAAATCCAGCCAGAAGCCCAAATAATTCAAATGCAAAGAGAGGCTCAGCAGTGCTCACTATAGGAACTGGATCCCCTGACAGTGGAAGTATGAACATGTTCAGAGAAGGAAGAATCGGTTGAGAGAAAACAAGCGAGTCTTGATTGAAACCAACATGGTTACCGTCTATACTTTTGGAGTAGAACCGAAGGGTAGAATCAACTATTCCGTTGTCTTCCATGAACTTGATCTTCTCAGTGATTTCAGATGCAAAAAGGCGGTCATTGTCAGTAAACTCAGAACAGTGAAGGCATAAATCAGTAAGATTGTGAGTCAATGGTAAAAGGTCAGAGCATACAATACCTGCTAGAGTACTGGAAAACTGTTCAAGGTGTTCTGAATCATAATTGGCGAGTTGAAAAAGTGTAGAGAAAGTCTCACTTTCAGAGGATGTACAGAATAAGTAACTCTTTAATGGCTTTCGGCATACGGACTGATCAATTTCCAAACTTTGTATCCTCTCATATAAATCAATAGAGTGTGGCTTGTGAATACCACCTAAAGATTCCGCATCAAACAATGTCAATCTATCATCGAGAGAGTTCATGTAAATCTCTACCCCTCGGTTTCTCATTGCCCTCGACAGCTCTCCGTATTTGGGATTACCGGTTAGAAACAATCTGAAGTTAGGATGTGGTTTGATGCAACGTGGAGATCCGGATTCGTCAGCACATTCATTAATGATTAACGAACCATTTGGCTCCAAAAGTGAGTTGAGTCTATCAAGAACAGAAGGGCTGCAAAGGTTTGCATTATCAAGAATCAGCCAATGACCTCTTTCCAGTGCTGAAACCAAAAGACTGTCAAACCAACGGAACTTCACCTTTGAAGTAGTTTGGCGAGATTCTTCAATTTTTTTCAATCTTTCAATGAACTGCAAGAGACGTCTGTCCTCAGATATTTCCAGAAGATGAGTGAGGGAATTGAAGATATTCAAATAAGTTGTTTCAGAAGTTTCAGAGATGGTCAAAGAATGAATGATTTGAAGCATCTCAGTCTCAATTAGATGATTACCTTCTTTAGAAATGAAGCTTACGGATAGCATTTCTAGCAGCACTTCCACAACATCCTTCGATAGGTCAGCCAGATCCCTCAAAATGTCAGCTTGCTCATATCCTCCCAATATATCCATACTATCCACATCATTATTCATAGAAAATTCATACACCTTAGCTCCTACTAATCCTGAAGCTAGCCTAATCAAACTAGTCTTACCAGATCCCGAAGGGCCAGTCACTATAATAGGCCATGAATTTTTTATACACCTGAAAATTGTCTCAAGATATGGCACATTGCAGTGGAGAGAGATAATATTGTGCTGAGGTGTATACTGAATATGTTCTTTTCTGGAAATTAATTCCCCTTTACATTGGACATAATCAACACTGACTCTCATGTAGGGGTCCCGAGCTTCTATAGGCCCAAAAACATTTTCAAACAGCTCTTTGGCTTTCATTCGATCAGATTCAGTCCGGAAACGTTGACCCACGATTAGGTCAAAAAAGTCGCTTGGCTTGAACTCTTCCACTAAACCTTTAGAGTTCATCAATGATAACCATCTCTGGATATCCCTGAGGTTAAACTCCCAAGGGCCTCCTTCAGAGCCCCATAACTTCTTAACAACGACTTCTTCCTCTAACCGAGCCAAAAAAGTTATCATTTGTTTTAAAACGCCCGAGTCTAAACCTGGATACATGTGCTCCGCAATTCTCTGAATATCTGTAGTGCTGAGCATCTCAACATAGACGACGGTAAAACGATTGATAAATGACTTTGGTAGCCCTTTGCGCCCACCTCCTTGATGTTGTGGATTTTGTGCAGCAAAGACACGGAACTTAGGATCACAACAGAAAGATTTGTCCAGCTCGGGAATATACACTTGACCTCTATGATCCAAACATGCATTAAGACCTTCAAGAACTGACTGGGGGGCTAAATTCATTTCATCCAGAAGAACCCACTCACCCCTTTGCATAGCTCTCAAGAATGGCGCATCTCTCCAGGTGAATTCACCTGCAGATCCATTCTCAACAGGGGAATCAGTCCCAAATAGATCAATCAAATCTGTTTGCTCTGAAAGATTTATCCTTGTCAAGCTATTCCCAGTCAACTCTGCCAACGAAGTGATCAAACTAGTCTTTCCTACCCCTGGACTTCCTTCAAGAAGAATGGGCTTTGAAACTTGCATTGCCCTCACAACACGTAAAGCATTCAGCGCTGTTGTAGGAGCCTTCAACGAATAAGAAGAGGGGTAATGCTCCACTTGAGACCTCTCTGATTTGAAAACACCGCAGTGCAGCCATTTGTTGTCCAGCTCGACAACGCTTTGCTCAAGATAACTTGATCTTAAAGATTCTCCACAAAGGTCTGACAGTTTGTCAACACATTCAAGTTTAGCTAGTTTGAGTTTTGACTCATTTTCTGACAACCAAGAGGTATTGTTTGTGCCCATAGAATCAATGAAGACCATACACGCCCCATGCAACAGAGCGATGTTTGCACTAATATGGTTTTCAACTGATGAATTCAAAAATGAAACCCATGAAATTATATCTCTCAACGAGAGTACACCATTTGACATGCTTCCATTTCCGATCTTCAAGCCATACCACTGGGAGAAAGCGACAATTGTGTCCGCTAAATACTTGATTTCGTCATTCAGCTTTGACAACACAATTTGCATAACATCTTCCATATCTTCCATTGATGGAACCCATATCTCTGTGAATCTATTTCTCAATGCAGGTGATAATTCTTTTTTACCGTAATCATCACCAGGATTCATGGTAGCAAGGAACTGAAACCCATCTTGAGCAATGATTGGAACATTATCCGATCCACCTTCAGCTAAAAGTAATGTCCGTTCAGGTTCTAATACTGAGTTCAATCTCTCCAACACAGAGTCTTCCGCGAGTGAGATTTCATCCAGTAGGAAGAAGGAACCGTCTTTCAGGCAGCTGACTAGAGGGCCGTCGTGCCATTCGAAAAGAATATCAACATCCTTTTTCAAATTTTCTATTTTATCTCTCTCGGTCTGACTCACTTGCGGTGACATAGAGAAGTAAGTACTCAAAATGCTTTCTTCACTCGTAGCCCCAGAGAGGTCACAGTTAATCGAAATTAGTGCTGCCTTCATAGCAGCTATTAGCTTTGATTTAGTCTCCACTTTGTTTCGAACTGGTCTCTGCGCTCCTAAAACATCGCTTGTTTCCGTGTTCTGATGGGCATTCAAGATCACCAATTTCTTCTCAAAATACTTGGCTAGAATCTGGCAAACTGTAGTCTTCCCACATCCTGTTTCACCCACCAGAAGAAGGGGTTCATTATATTTGAGGGATACCATTATCAAAATCGCGAGCCTTCTCATGGCTTTGGTCCAGACAACATCAGGAGCAGATTTAAACAGCTCAGGTATTTCTAAACTTTCATAGTACGCTTGAACATCGATTTTGACTCTCATAACTTTCTCAAGCACCTGCTGAACAATATGCTTCTCTTCTTGTCTTCGAACTCTTTCAGCTAGAAGCATATATCCGTTAATTGCCAACTGGTCGTATCCCGTGGCCTCTCTCTGAGCCCATCTAAACAGGTCTCTCAAGGTTGCAAAAGAATTCTTTTGCTCAAAAATCCTATTTGATTGTCGTCTTATAGAGAGTTCCTTATACACTTCAACGATTCGTTTTGCATATGAAGGAGCTATTTCACAGCGTTCCCTCAATATGATTTCCAGTTCTTCTGTAGGGATATCGTCAAAATGTAGCTCCAAAAATCTGTTTTTCAGTGCTTTTGATAGAACCTTTCTTCCTCCATACAAACCAGGAGGGTTCTGTGTAGCGAACAAAAGGAAATCTGGATGAGGTTTCAGTATCTCCTGTGTCTCAGGTATGAAGAGTTCTCTGTTATCATCCAGCAAACGATTTAAGGCTTCTAAAACATCAGTAGGCGCAAGGTTCAGTTCGTCTAAGACAATCCAATGCCCTTTCCGTAACGCAGTCACTAGTACACCTTCTTTAAACACTAATTTCCCAGTATCATCAGAAACATAGGTTCCTAAATATTCTTGCAAATCGGTGTGTTCATGATTATTGATACGGACAAAGTTATGCCCAGTGACTTGCGCAAGGTATTTTATCATTGAAGTCTTACCAGACGATGTTGGTCCTTGAATCAACACAGGAAACCGGCCCCCACTGATTGCTCTGACCAAATTCAGCAAATTCTTTTCAACAAAAGGAGTTATAATGTAATTTGGTGTCTGCTCAGGCTCAGATCCTCTTTTAATCCAGTAGTGTCTAAATTGTACATACTGATCTGGATTGGACGAAGAAGGGTTTTGAGGAATTTGGTTAAGAATTGATTTAGAATTCTTCAGCCTTCCCACAGTAAACTTCTCAACCAATGGTTTGAGCTTCGCTTCAGATTTCAAGTCCAGTTGGGTTAGCAAAGACATACAGAAACCTTCGTAAAGTGATCTTCGCAAACCATAAACTTGAACAATGTCTTTGACATAAGTCAACGTTCTGGTCAAAGTTCTAATGCTAAAATGTGGTTTCTGATTTGCTCCATCCACGATTTCGTTGTTTTGAGATAACTGTTTGGCACTCAGATATAGCTCAGCGACGTCATTTCCAACCCATTCATCATGGATAGCGTATCTTCCAATATACGAGTCAATTATCATTAATAAATCAGATATCTCCTCATCTGGCGATTTCACGTAAATTTCAGAAAACTTTAAACGGATACTTGAAGGAAGATCTCTCTTTCCGACATCTGTTGCAGGGTTCATACATCCAAATATACGGAAATCTTCATGGGCTTTTATGGATTCACTGTCTCCTCTTTCAGACAAAATGATAGTTCTCTGGGATGTGTTTTCAGACAGGAGTTCAGATATACTATCTAGAGTCTCTGGAGAAGCCAAATTAATTTCATCCAGTAACAACCAGTCGCCATTTCGGACTGCTTTAACAAGGGATCCTTCAACAAACTTGAAGACTAACGAGTTTCCCATTGATGCAAGCTGTTGCTCAAAAAGATCGATATTGCTTTTCATTCTCTCCCATTCTAGAAGAAGAGATGACTTCGTATCTTCGTTCAGTCTTCGCTTCTTGTTTGAACCTTCTCCATCTTCATGGAAAAAACGGTTTTTAGCCATCTTGTAAGCTTCATTCCATAGCTTTATGGTGTACTTCCATTGTGATTTGTTGAACATTTTAGATAGAAGCTTGACAAACTCACTATTTTTCTTCAATGAGAAAGACCTAGAGAACAGGTCTTCAAAGTCTTCTTGAATTGGTACTGCAACTGATTTAGCTGTCACCGGTTTGAATCCTCCCAAAAGGTCGCTGACTTCAGTTTGTTGAGAAACATTTATGACAAGTAGCTTCTTGTTGAGCATTTTAGCCATTTCTTGAACCACAGTGGTCTTACCACATCCTGTTTCACCAACAAGCAAAAGAGGTTCCACTAGGGAGATTCCTGCTGCCACTCTCTCCATTAAATTTAAAGAATGATTAGTGAATGCAAAAGAGGAGTTATTCATAGAATTACCCTTAGCAGCATTTGAACCGGTCCTTGCACTTCGCTTCAAGCTTTTTCTTCCAATTATTATATGTGAATCAAGGTCTTGGAATGACGGAACATGTCCGTTTAGTTGAAGGGCGATTCTGGAAGTGGGGATCTGAAGAGAATCACCAATTTGATTCACGATCAGTTCTATAGGTGCTTTTTCGGAAAGAGAACTGGTATAGCAGTCAATGGCCTCTTGGAATATAGAGTCTAAAGTATTTTCCTGAATTAGATCATTTGGTGACTTCAGTCCTGCACTCTTCATTATTTCATTAGATCTTACGCAGAACTTCATATGGTCTCTCAGGGAAATAGAACGCGCATGCGAGCCTTTGTTCAGGAGAAGAAATGGTCTCGAGTGTGTTAGTTCTCTCACCTTGATGTACAACTGTATGAATATACTTGAAAACCGCACCAGAAAAGGAAACTTAGTTTCGAGTATCTGTTTTAAATCACTTACAGACAGATCATCCATCTCTATTAGTGTCCATAGGCGTAGTCCAATCAGGTCTGGTACCGTGAAAGAATCTGAGTCATTTGAGATTCTAATAGTTGAGAATAACTGAAAACCATTCGCAGCTTTTATAACCTCACCTCTTGAAGGTATTGTCAATTCTCTTTTCTCCAACAGGCTCAGAAGAACAGAGAGAACTTCGCTAGGGGCTTTGTCAATATCCTCTATGAGAACCCATCTACCTTCCTTCACAGCTGTCGTTAATATGCCATTCTTCCATTCAAAACTCCCAGGCTCATCACCCGATGAATAGTTTCCTAAGAGTAACTTTGAATCTGTTTGTTGGTTTAGGTGAATTCGCACAATGCTGTTAGAATCTACATTAAGCAGCTTTGCAATCTCGTTGAACAAGAAGGTTTTACCTGAACCTGGTCGTCCTGCCAGTATTACTGGAACAGCTTTGGAAATAGAAACAGAAAGCTCCTGCAAGACTTTAATCGACTTTTCAATTGGAACGAACTCTTTAGCAATGGCGGCACAATCTTCTCTTTTTATGATCCTCGAGAGATTAGGCACAAGTGTGTTGAATACCACTGTGACTGGTCCTGAAAAATCGTCCTGACTAAATGTTACTGTATCCCCATTTGTAATATTGGATGGGTTTAGCATTTCTATCTCAGCCAAGTTTGATTGTCTTTTGGCCTCCAAAAGAGAAAGAAATCTAAAATTAACGTTGCTTTCGCCTTCATAAACTCCATCTAGTTGCGATTCTATAACATATTGAGCAACCATCTGCTGCTCAACCTTCTCAGAGAGAAACAAGAGGGATGAAAGGATTTTGATAGAGAGATATCTGTTGATAGCTGAAGTACTCTCGTGCAACAAAAGAGAATGCAAAAAATTGGAGTTGATGTATACATGAAATCTCTCCCTTTCAGATATTATGAGCCTGTAAAATGAAAGTAGAATGAACTGAAGTTCGGCTTGATCCACTTGCGTAATATTGTACTGTAATGATCTGAAGAATTGTTTCTTTTGTAAATAATGCTCTATTAGAATTTTCACTTCATCTGTGATTGTAGATATAGTAGCTAGTGATCTGAGAATAATAGATCCAGGTATAGCAATCTGTAGTCCATTTTCGATGAGGTATCCGCTTTCAATCGTGTCATCAGATATCATTCTAGCCACTAAACCTGAAAGAAGAGGTTTGTAAGCGTATACGATACTTGAAGTTGACTGCTCTTCCAACATTTTCATAGTCAGCCGGCTAATATTTTCAAATGCAGTTGATGCTCTATCATACTCAAATGGTTTAGATAACCTGCGGTTCCTATACTTTGAGTTGAACTGCAGATATATCTGCTTAGCATCTTGAAAATTTATTGTTATACAATTATGTTCAAGAAACATTTTGAAGCTCCAAATACTGTCCAAGTTTCAAATATGACTATTTTCCAACTAACAACAGTAATTAAGAGATCAAATCAGAGACCTTTAACAAACTCAGGTCCTCTGATGTATCACTAAACTATACTCTCCTTAACTAAAAGAGAAAGAAAATACTTTATCAAGATAAAAAAATTTTATTTAAGAAAATCTTGGATTACATAATCAAGCACCAGATTAGGTATTGATTTTAGCTCAACCTGATTCACCCCTCTCTCTTGTCCAATCAGAAGCGCCGCTTTGTCTTGGAACAAATCTATCATTTTCATTACTATCATCATTATCATCCTGTAAAGTCTTAGAGCTTTGTGGTAGTTGTCGAGACGTGTTTGTGGAATTAAAGTCGTTAATAAAATCTGCTAGAGTGGCCAATAGTTCATCATCATCATGAATCTTAGAAAACGTTCCGGAGTTAATCAGTCCAAGCACCTTGTGAAGATGATCCTCTGACATCTTGGTTCGTGGTAATCTATTGTTTGAATCCAGACTGATGTATTTATCAGTGACATCACAGATGTAATGAGGATGTATAGCAAAGACGTAAGACATTTTCTTTCCCCAGCCTTTATCATAAAGATGGGGATTGTCGAATTGATTTTCGCAGCTGTCGAGGTGCACCCACCGCTTTAAGTATGAGGAGTAGTATTCACACCATACGTGGTCTTCTACGTTCCAAACATAGCGCACGTTCAGCCCTAGTGACTTAAGCAGCAGAATAAAACAGTTATTCCATTCGCCGCATCTTCCTTTCCGAGTTTTTAAGAGAGTTGCAGGGTTATTAAATCTTGGAAACTCATAGGTGGACTTACACTCCAAACATTTGAATCTTTCCACTACAGATGCATTTCCTTCAATGTGGGAACTGGAATATGCTCTTGTAGCTGGTAGTGACCCGATTCTGTCTTGATTATTATTTCCACAGTGGAAACATTCTGGTTTATTCACCCATTTGAAGAAATCCTCTTTAAACCACCTCAGTAGTTCTTTAACTAGGCGATCAGTATAATCATCATCAGTTTCCTGTTTTTCCACATTGGAATAAACACACGAATCCATTATTATATCAAGAGCCTCCGATTGATAGTTTGGATTTTGGTACTTGTCCATCATATGACTGAGAGATAATAATTGTTGAGCAAAGGGATTGGAGTTTATAGTACTTTCCAGTTCACGAGAAAGCCTCTGCCTCAGCCGAGCAAGAAGCTGACGCTGGTGCAGAGCATATCGACTCTTGATCCTTCTTATCAATTGATGACAATCTAAACTATCAACATCCATTGCTGTTGGTGAAAAAGGTAGTTAGACCGACATCTCATACTCCAATAAAATTAGACACGATCTATAAAACGTTAAAAAAATAATAAACTTTAAGCTGATTCCAAACACTGCCACATAGATTACAATAGATGAGTGCGACACCGTACGGCAATCCACTAGCTTAATTCCATACTATAACAGCCTGTACAGATGCCCACCGAAAATAAGAGCAGCCGGCAACTACAAAGATCCAAGCATAGAAACACCCACTCTATACATTACAAAGAAACACATTTGGTGCAAGAGATATCGGAGTCATTCAGTTCTGGCTTGAACCTTGAACTATGTGGATATATCATATTGACAATTAGCTGTATGATTTTCATATTTGGTGTAGGGTCAATTTTGGATCTGTGGAGCTGGTTATTGAGATTGTGGCCGAACTCACGACTGGTTTCATTGCTGAACAACTCAGTTTTTGATGGTGAAGGGGTGCGGGTGATAGACAGCTACTACATTTACGCTTTCGCACTCAATTTTGTCATCATATGGGTCTGGTGTATTGTTTCATGGATCAGCATGAAGTTATTCCGTCATAGTAAGGGTAGTGGATAAAGGGAAAGAGTATAAACATGGTATTTACAAGGATGGCAGTTGCTCACTGGACTTGAACAACATAAAAGCTCTTTCCAACTTTCAGCAAAAGCAACTCGTTATCAATCAGATGAGAAGATTCATCTATATTGTCTTCAAAAAGCTTAAACTTGACGCTCTTAGATATACCGCAGGAAACCGAGCCTCCTTTGATCATCCGCCGAATCTCGGACTTTGATCTCGTTCCATCCGAGATTCGAAAGAGAAGACTTCCAACAGTCTCTTTCGCCAAGTCAGATCTGCTCATCTTATATACAAGGTTTTGGCGTTCAAATGAGGAAATAATATCTTGAGCTGTGAACTTGACATTATTATCGCGGGAGTAAAGAACCTCACTTGTCACAAAGTTACTGTATCCTTCACCATCGCCGTGAACTAGGTCGCACATCTCAATTGCTAGCAACTTCTGACCAATGCGAAGTTTCTTGTTGGATTCATGCTTTGCAAGAACTCTGTCAATCACTGGTATTGGAAGCAACGAAAACTTGTACATCAAACTGCGCAAATCAGAATCCAAGCAGTTATACATAAACTGATACAAGTCAAACGATGATGTCAATCTCTTGTCAATGAATACAGCATTCCCTGCACTTTTACCAAATTTTGCCCCATCAGACGTTGTCAGCAACGGTACAGTCAAACCGTATACCTCTTTTTCTCTTTTATATAGCCCCTGTTTTCTTAGCCGTGAGATAAGATCTATACCTGCAACAATATTTCCATACTGATCATTTCCTCCAACTTGAACGTCCACATCACAATTACGGTTAAGATGATAGAAGTCATATGCTTGTAATAATTGATAGGAGAACTCGTTGAATCCAATACCTTGCTCAGATGTAAGACGACTTTTCACAGAGTCTCTAGCTAGCATCTGGTTCACTCTAATGAACTTTCCGTAACGTGCAAGAAAATCTAGCATGTAAATCTCTTTCCACCACTCGTAGTTATCCTTTAGTTGCTGTTTACCTACTTGATTCTCTGTGATCGTAGGATTTCTGGAGGTTGCATACTTCACCCCATTCTTGAGGAATTCTTTCAGCTGAAGACTAATGTTGTTAAGGTTCTCTGATCGAGTTGCACCTGCCATTACATTTCGTTCACTCGTTCTTCCAGACGGATCCCCAACAGAGCCCGTGGCACCTCCAACTAAAGTTGTAACGTTATGACCACGTAAGTTGAAATGAAGCAGAACCATGAGTGGTAACAGGTTTCCGACGTGGAGAGATTTTGCAGTCGGATCGGCTCCACAGTAAAGACCTATTTTCGATGCTTCAGCGTCTTTCACTAGCTGTGACTCATTAACACATGTCTCTATAAGCCCTCTTTGGTGTAAGTGAGACAGAATAGGGTCCTTGAAGTCAGCACTGAAATCAGACTCGAAAACTTCAATATTGTATTCGTTCAAGAGCTTTTTCAATGACCCTGAGAGGTTCTGCCCTGACCTCGAAAAAGAGCTCAGTCGTCTGACAGATAAGTTCTGACACAGTCCATTCAGAGACAGGACCACTTTACCCATCTTAACCCACTTAAAGAGTACTTCAACACCATTTTCGTTCTCTCAAATACTAACACCAGTAAATCAATGTTGATTTTTTTTAAGTGAAAAATCTCAAGATCGGAGATGACTGTTAATTTGATTACTGAATCTAGTCTACACCACAAGATCGATATAAGCACTCCTTATATACTGCCAAATACACCTATTATTTACAAAGGAAGCGTTTCTGGTTGTTTTCGTCGTGACTTGATCCCATTTTCCGTTTCAGCGAAGCTTCTTTGGTTGATTCACCTTTCCCGTCTTCTTTAATGCTTTGCTCCTTTTCTTTCAACTCTAATATAGATCTCTTCACTATTTCTTTCCCATCAACTCCATCAACCTTTCTGAAAAACGGCTGTAGCCTCCAGTACGGTACTTCCCGATACCTTCCTCCCCAAGGCTCCAAAGACCCTGTAACTACTTCATCAAGCTGTTCAATGTTAGGCTGTTCAAAGATTCTACCTACTTTGTCCTCTATCGCCACTATCACTTTCTCAATATCTGACCATGTCGATTCCTTGGTTATACCAGCTATTTCGGTCCGGATATCGGTATGTACAGCCAGGAAACTCTTTAAACACTTGAAAAGATGTGTTTTCATACAGCGCTTGGATTCACCACCTTCACAAGATTTAACAATCTCGAAATACTCTCTCACAAACCTATCCACACGGGGAAACTGCTTGTCTTTATTGTCATCATCAGTCCAGAATATCCCTGGATTAGTTAGATTACCTTCGGCAGACATGACTGCATCACACGAGATCTCTTGTATACAGCGCTCAACATCGTCAGGATAAAGGATGTTTCCGTTGGATAGAAACACCGTGTCTTTGGGTAAGTTGTCTCGCAGATACTTGACAAGCTTCCAATCGGCCAGTCCTGTTTTTTGGCCTTTCATGTCCCGAGTTCTTCCGTGTACAGTCAGAAATTGAGCTCCAGCGTCAAGACACATGCGAGCATAATCAAGTGATTTGGACCATTCATCAAACACTCTTATTTTGGCTGTAACAGGAACATTCAGATTAGTATGAAGTTGATTGATCAGCTTATATACTAAATCCCAATCTTCCATTAAAAATGCTCCGTAATGACCCTTGCGCGCAATTCCTTGTGGACAGCCAAAATTGATATCAACGGCATCACATCGATCTTCAACAAGTCTGGCAGCATCAAGGAGATATTCAGGATCATTGGCGCAAAACTGAATAATCAAAGGCCTATCCATAACTGCATCTCCATCCTGAGACCCTAACATATTTTTGCGGTATTTCAGATCAGTAGCAAACAGTCGTGAATGAAGCATCGGGGAGTAGCATAAATCGGCACCATACCTTCTAGAGATTATTCTCCATCCTAGCTCAGATCCGTCCACCATCGGCGCAACGATCTTCTTAGGATGCCCCAGCTTTTCAAACAGTTGTCGTCCATTTAATTTGTTACTTTTAGAACATATCCCGGTCGACAAGCTGGAAATTTCACTGGAGAGCTTTAAAGTCTCATTCTTAGTACTAGAGGAAGATAACATACAAAAGTCGCGGTTTGACGATTTATTCAGCACTTGGATCCCAGAAAAATAGCTCACACGTTTCGACAAAGTGCCCAGATTTATCAGCATTAACACCAGGAGGTCATACAGCGAATGAGAACGAACGGGTGTTATAGCAAAATGATAAAACCATATAGAGGCTTCATCAAGTCTTATCGTTTCTAAAATTTTTCACTTCACAGAAACTTAAGTTGCACTGCCAAAACTTAAAAAGGAGGTGGGTAGATACATTTTAGAGTGGCCACAACATCAGAACAATGTTGAAGAAGCCACATCTCAACGCTATACAAACATTGAATAGTAACAGACAGACACAAGTAGCAAATAAGTGAGTAAGGAATGAACAAACAAGCATAATATTGACAACAGAATGAATACGTTGAAGTAACCTTGCTTTTCAGTCGTGATTTATTTTGAATCTTTTCCAGACCCAGGACTGAATTTCGACTGGTTATGATGAATAGAGGTCGCTCTTGCTTTAAGTGCTTCCGCAAACACTAGGGCAATTGGCCAAACAGGAGCATCTGCGAGGATACGTACCCCAAGAGACAGACATCGAGAGCTCAGTCTTCCACTGATGATTATCTGAGCAATAGGCTTCAAATTTCCTGGCTCAAGAGCCAGTCTAGCAATTTCATCGTCTAAAATATCGACATCAAGGGCTCCATTAGCTTGAATTCGTAAAAACTCAGAGTAAGATGAGTTATTAGTTCCTTTTGGTAAGAGATTCTTCTCCACCTTCTTGAATATAGTCTCAGTTCTCAGCCATAAAACACGATCAGCCGTTGTAAGATGATCATATTTTTCTGGACTTGATAAATAGTTGATTGCCCACTCTTCAGTGGCATAAAGATATTCGGAAATCAAAAGGGCAGAAGTAAATAAGCAAGTCAAAAAGAAAATAGGAGTACGAACAGATGTCTTTTCCGCATCATTCGTAATCGAAATAATCTCTATCCAAAGATTGATTATATCCAGACAATAACTTATAGAGTCACGCAATGCTTCTGGATCTCTTGCTAAATTTTTGATTTCTTGATTCATGCCATCCCAATCTCTAAACCAAACTTTTCTCAATATTGGGGATATAAATACACATTTCCTGATCTTAGCGAAAGATAACAGAGGCAATATCAATTTCAGCACAGCACTCTGGTTAATAGTATGCAAATTTTGCCCACGAGGCACAGTCGGACCTCCATTTCTTATAAAACAGCTTTCCCAAGTCTTAATAAACGATTCAATACGTGGCCTTGATTCCATTCGCCATTCTGCTATGTATGAACCTGGGATATTTGTAGCTTGCTCTAAGCCCTGTCGCTGTTCATGAATGTACCCATTTAAGGACATAAGAAGAGACAGGAGACAACGAAAGCCAATTTCCTTGTCTAATGTGTGATTATTCAAATCTCTCCACAAATCCCTGTAAGCGTTCATACCATTACTGAGATGAATAAGCGAGAATTTGGAGTCAACTTTTATATTCTTATCTTTCAAGATACTCAGCCATTCATTTGCAGATCTAGCCTTCCACAAACTCTCTAAATGACATGGAGATCCACACTTGATATCATCAGCATTCAATTCAATTTCTGAACCAATGAGAGAACCAAACAAGACGCAAAGATAATGCAAACAGTGAACTGTTCTGATCCTGGACTGTGCTAAAACAAAATAATTGTAAGATGACTTCAGCTGGTGTTGAGCAGTAGCGTTATTGGTCATTGGAATTTGTGAAATGTCTCCAGTAATGGTGGGGGGTAGAGAAAATGTTTCTAGGGGCATATCTAGTTTTGTAGTTTTGACAAGAGAAACAAGTGAGGTTAGTTGCCTTGATGTTAACTTCGTGACTTCGACATCGTTATGGAACATTCCGAGGAACATATGTAGCAAAAGAGCTTGTGTGATATGTAGGGGAACGTCATTGAAGTTGTTGTGAGAAAGCTGCGTTTCCATGAAATTGTGAATCAGAAATCTAGAGAAGTTGAATAACGTAGAAGAGTTTCTGGCATGAAATGAATAAAGTGCCCCAATTGCGGACATGGATAACAACAATGGGATCTGATCCAAGTCTTCTTCAACATTCAGAGATGGAATGTGAACAAAAGGGAAATATTTATTGAACTCAATCTCATATAAAGCCAAATAATGATTCAGATCATCAAGTTGTGGGAATTGTGATATTTTCAAATTGTACTTGTTCATTATGTGCGTTCTTACCGTCTCCGAGCAACGTCCAGGTATGGCAGGATGCTGCTGAGACTGTGAAATAGATATATGCTTGAACAGATCAATCTGTCTAGATCTGAAGAACTGAGACAGATCATTGGTAGGGGAATCATTGGATCTAGGGGACTGATTTGAAGCATTAGTAGCTGGAGAGTCAGTAAATCCAATGTGATTTGAAATTGAAGGAAACTCCTTCTCAATAGGAGCATTGATGAACTCAGTCAACCAATCCTCACCTTGTTCAGGTATTGAAGGTTCTGTTTGTGATACGTTTTTCTGCTTGTGGACATTTTCCTGTTGTTTCTTCGCCTGCTCGTGGTTATGAGAACTACCGAAGTTATTCGTTTCTGGAGAGAACCCAAAGTTGTTTGGGGAGACACCATTTTGAAACAATGAAGGTGCATTAGTCACAGAGGGGAAATCATTCTGAGATTCTTGGAAATTAACACCACTGATTCCAATGTCGTTAAGGCTCTTCAAATCTAAGCTGTCCAAATCAAGGTACATCATTTCCCCATTCTGATGAGCCATCTGGGGTGACGAAAAGCGCACCTGCTGAGGCGCCTCCTGTTCAATACTATCAGGGTCTACACTAGCCTTTGAGTCTTCATATCCAGTATAGGATGACGCAGCAGCTGCACTGAAAGATGCATGTCTTTGATCTCTGAAATGCAATTTATCGTTTGAATCTGTGACTTCACCAAAAAGCTCAGACTTTACAGAACTTAACGCAGGATGATCTGGAGCTGTATTGGTATCAACAGCTGTAGTAAGTGGTGAGCGGACATTCTTTGTAACATGAGCCTGGGGTAAACCTTGACTATTCAATGGGGAAATGCTGTCAGAAGGAGATAGACGTTTCTGCTTATTGGGCCTAGAATAATCATGGGGTGATTGAAATTGGTTAGTTGAAGAAGTTGACGATGAGGAAACAGAATGAGGAGAAGCGTACACTGAGGGTTGGGTGGAAACCGAGGATGGATGACCTGGTGTATAGTGATGAGAAAGCAAAGAGGGTGTTTGAACATGCTGGTGCGAAGGTTGTTGTTGTTGTTGTTGCTGAGAATCGTAAAAACTGCTACTTCTAGAGCTATTAGAGCTAGTGACTCCATCGCTCATGAGAATTGGACTTTCATCATAGTTGAAACCTTTTGAGCCAGACAACTTGTTGGGCACAGGTAACTGAGGGTTGGTGTTGTTTCTGACGATATTGATGTTGTCATTGAGGTAGTCACTCACAATTTCCCCAGCCTTTGGCTCTATTTTTGGGGTCCGTGTTTTTTTTGGTATCTTAGTTCTGTTGTTCGTCGGTAAAGAAGAATGTAGTTTTTGCTGATGTCTCAGAACAAGGTCTCTTCGGGCGAAACAACGACCACATGCCGCACACTGAAATGGTTTTTCATTCGTATGTGATCTCTCATGACGCTTGAGATGCTCCAGACGAGCGAACGCCCGAGTGCATGTAGGACATATGTGGGGTCTTGGTTTGTCAGTCTTAATTATAGCCGACTTCCGAGGTATTGGCACAGTATCCTGGCAATTTACTGGACTGCTTCCTATAAGGTCATCCTCATCATCTTCTTCTTCGAGATGCGACCCCAAAGAGAGCATTTCTTCTGTCACTTCAGATTTCAGAAGTCCAGACATTGTGATACCGTGATTGTGAAAAAAGCGCCACCGGCTAATATCAACAAGAAAACCTTGTAGCAGACTTCGGAAGTGAAAATTCAAAATCTGGTTGCCAACTGAACCTTGAAACTGATACCTTAACGGGCTTATCAGGACAAACGCCTGAGGTAGTTCTATACCTTGGCTAGGAGTAGAGAACAATGCTGTATGCCAGAAGAAAGTGACCCTAAATGCCCTTCTCCCTCCGTTCTCTGATGCAGCTGGATTTTCCCCTTGTTCTTTTTTTTCCTGGAGTATATCTAAAAATTATTAACGGCGTACGACCTGACACAATGGGGAATTACAGGTCACCAAAAGGCTGAAAGCGGGATCAAACAAAGGAGGCTACGTGTAGTGATCTCTCTGAGAGGTTAGATTAGCCGCTTGTACATTCCATCCCTGCACCGTAATGAGCGGGGTCCGAATCGCAGTGTCGGAGTTCAATCAGAACTTACTCTATAGCAACGAAGGGGGTGTATGTGGCTAAGTGTGCAGATGTGGCGGTGCAAAACGGCGTCGACACAAACATTTTTGCCGGGTAACTTCATGAATGGCGGGGGAACAGCACAATTTTTGGGTGGCTGTGACCGGGGGGTGGTCTCAGCTAGGGGTTAAAATCCGGGGGGCGTGTGCGCACGGACTCCGAACTGAGCCGCATATAGGAGAACTGACAAAAACACCGAGGTGCATATTTTTATTCCTATCATAGGACCTACATCACGTGGGAGCCACTGTAACACATATACGATGGGTATTAGCATCTATAGCACATAATACTTGAATTTGTTATTTATTAGCGAGTCTTTTGGCATCGGTATACGCATTGAGAACGCAGTCTGGCACTCCAATACCATCACCAAAAGCCATTCCTCCGAATGAAAACTGTCCGTCTAGCCTTTGCTCCATTTCTTTCCAGCTTTTGTGCTTGCGATCGAGGTAATCAACACTGAACTGAGGAATGCATCCCAGAATATACTCTGTATCATACAGTACTCCATTTAGTTGATCCAGATCTATTTGCAAGTGAGAAAGCAGTGTTTGCCGCACAATTTGACGAACTTTTGAACTAGTTGGTAGTTCACCAGAGCTTTTGGCTTTAGATCCTCCTATCATCAATGTAAGCTTTGTACCTTTGCTTGAAATGTTTTTTCTATGTGCGGCAGGAGCAGCAATTTTGTTAACCAGTTTGACAATCTTTTCAGGCATTTCTGTTTGATTGAATTCAATCTTTGCTAGAGCATTAAAAGTATCAATTAGTTCTGTGCTGTAGTTGTCAACTTCCGAATCAAAAATCACTCCCAGTAACTGTTTATCATCTGACATTAGCTTGGGAATCAGATAACCAAATCCATGACATGGCAATGAACCACCTTCAGGAATATAGACATTGGAGACAATCATATCTGCGTACTCTAAGCCTGCAAGAGTTTCCTCATTTGGCTCACCAATCATCTCAGAAAGTCTATTCGTGTTTATAGTTGATCGCAAATGAACGAAATCATACGTTTTATTAGAGTCAAGAGTGACTCTAACCTTACCATTTGTAAGATCCAGCTGTTTTACTCCGGATTGATACAGAACTTCCACATTGGCTGGCAAATTTTGCTCTATAAGGTTAGTCAATTTACTCAAACCACCAGATATCCTTAACATGGGAAAGTTCTTCAATAACATACTCATCGTGGTGAAGTTAAAATCAGGTGTAAAGTCTTGAGAGTAGCTCTCAAGTTTCTCATACTTGGGGGATGCTTTGATGTCCGATCTTTTCCAATTACTGTACATTTTGGAACAGAAATATCTCACCACTGATCCTTTTTCAGACTCCATTTGAACAAGTTGAGGCATCACAGCTCTGATACTCAATTTATCGACTTCTCCTGCATACACACCATGCATCACAGCACTAACAATATTGTTTGATAAATCATAATTGAATCTCCGACTCAAGAACTTCTCTACTGATTCATCCTCTCCAGCCGCAAGTTTGGAGTTAACAAAAGGTTCACGTATTAAACCAAATAATAGCTTCCTGCCTAAAGGATCTTGAACAAACTTCCAAAATGTCGACAATGAGTCTGGAACCTGAACAAGCTTCCCCAAAGATCCTCGAACATCATAGTCAGGACCTAGTATGTACCTCTTATTTGCCAGAGAGTTCTTGTGTATTCCTTTCAATAGGTCCAGCCCATCAAATTTACTTAGAAGATCTAGTAAAATCAAAGTTCCAGGACTCACACCTCTGAGAGTTCTAGGCCCCTTTTCAAACTCAATTATATTCCCATACTTGTCACGCACCTCCTTTGTCCTTATATAACCCCCGCTATGAGCTTTTTGTTCTAATACCTTTACCTTGACATCAGGTCGAAGTTTACCTAAGAAATATGCAAAAGTGAGTCCTGAAATTCCAGCTCCAATGACACCAACTTCACCAGCCACAGAAGTTCCCAGAACTTTTGCTATGGCACTAGACATTCTATATGAGTTAATATCTTTGGCCTGCCATCAGCTGTAAGAGTAACCGCCTAGCAGCCTAAGCAGCTGAAAGAGATACAACTACTATATAAGCTCTCTTTTTACCATGCATCTAAATCGGGAGAAAAAATCATCTGATAGCACAGCCTTGAATCTTACATGCCAAAACTGAGCCAAGATGTGAAATATCGGTAGTCTAATTGGGTGGTACAAATTTAATGCTATAGCAGCTATACAGTATGGAGACAGAACTAAGCCACCACAGCAGCAAAATCGCGTCTTGTATTGCGCACAAGAGCACTTAGTTCGTCATACTCTTTTTCGATTTCAACGCTGGTCACAAACTTATTAATTGATGATTCAAAAACGTGGGGAGCTTTGGCATTGACATCACCAGAAGAGCTTGACGATTTAATCAGGTCAACGGACTGTTTGATAAGCCATCTGTCTTCTTTCTCAAGAGTGTAGAGTAAATTTAAGATGATTAGGTAATTATCCAGAAGCGTGTCGAGGTCTTCGTATCGATTGCTTTTGTATAATTCCAAGCCTATGCAATTGAATCTGTAGAGAGCTTCCATAGAGGCTCTATAATCACCTTGCTTCAGCCTTAATGAGTAGCAGGCACGATAATACTTGAGGGAGTTTTTCAAGTCACAGTTTAGTGAACTAGATTCAGCCATACTAAATATGAGTTCATCCACACGTTCATAGTCCTCCACAAACTGGAATTTCAGAATTTTTGAAATCTGGTTGATCTGAAACAGCTTATAAACGAACTGTTTGATAGGAAACTTTCTGTGTCTTTTGTCCATTTTCAAAACGGTGTCATATGCTAACTCAAACTCTTTCAATTTCAAGGCTAACTGGAAGACTTTTGAGAGAATAGCTTGGTCGTCAGAAATATCACCGAGTAGTGTTTTTGCGGATAGAGCTTCAAGTGATAATTTCAGGGCCAATTCATCTTGATTGTTAGCTTGGAATAGAGTAGACAGATCTAAAAAGTAGTCCACTTTCGAGTCGGTAAGTATAAGATTTGTCATAGTTAGTATTGAAGTTAAAGCTCTACTCTCTTCAGGAATGATTGATCTGGCATAATCAGTTATTGAGTCTGCAGAGTCAAGAAATATTTCATATGACTTCTGAGCACATCCATCTAGATTCAATAGTATGAGACCTTTCAATACTTTAGAGGTGACAGAATCAGTTGGTAGGTATATTGTTAGATCATTAGCTTTTGAAAACATCTTAACAGATATTAACTTTGATATTGAATTGAAAACAAACGCATTCTTCATCAACAATTCAATGGAAGCAGTGATCAGATAGTTGAAGCTCTCAAACCTAATAAGGGCACCACCTTCGTAAAACTCCTTAAGAAACTGCGTTAAAAGGTTTCCACCCCAATGCAGCACAGAAGTTTTAGACTCATCAGTCAAGTCGATTCTCAAAACCTTCAAAACCAAGCAGTATCTTTTGAAGAGTTGACTCAGCCTCCTATACAGGGTGATAGTCTCGTCACTAACATCAACCGTTATTGTAATCAACAAAAGCCCAAAAATCAGCTCCTTCTGTACAAGAATATCAGAACGCAGTGACGAAATAAGTAGGGACTCACCAAGTTCTCCAAAACTTATTTTTCTAACTGGGTTAAAATTCAGATCATTAAGTGTAGGAAGCTCTATCAATGCCTCAATGAGAAGCAAGACATTTGAAAACGAATTCAACGAAGCAAGGAGATCACCAATTGCGGATTCATCAATCTTTCCAGCTATTTGAGATTCAAATATAGACACCATTTGATTTTTCAATGGGAGTGCAGGATCCTTTGTTTCGATCTCTTTTTCTATATTTGAAATCATATCTGCTGAAAATCTCAACTTGAAGAGCTTTATTATTTCAACCAGACTGTTAAGATCCCTATACCTAATATTATCGCTGAATCCGAGTATTTCCTGTGGAGTAGTTTGATAACCGTAGGCTATAATTTCAAATTGGGTTAATGGTTTGACAACACAATATTCAAACGATTTCATTAAAACCAAAAAAGAATCAGATCCACTTCCCGTTGCATCCTCTAAAAAGGTAATAGATACAGGATCCTGAAGCTGTTTATTGATTTCTCTGAAAGCACTTCCGAATTTGATCCAATTTTTTTTGAGATCACTCAAGTGGTCAAACTTGTCGATTCCATGAGTTACCACTTGTAATATTTTCTCCCTTAGAGAGAGTCCTAGTAAATTTTGATTCTGACGTTTGTTAAAAAGGTTGATCACAGACTCTAAAGATCGTTTGTCATTCCATAATGGGTCACAAATAAAGTCCAAACAAAAATTGTTCAGCTCTTCCTCAGAGGAAGAAGCAGTTGCATGCTTGTCAAGCTCATTATAAAGGACATCATTAAGTTGGCCTTCAGTTCGAGCAGTCGACCATGTTACTTTGTGCGAATTCACTATTTCGGAATGTTGCAATAACCGTGAAGACCCAAAACACCAACAAAGCCATACACTGTATTTGCTTCCACATTTTTGTATTTGATAGCTATGAAACAGCCAGCTTGAAGACGAAAGAGGAGGGTTTATACTAATCTTTTCTGTCAGCGAAAAATCTGACTCAATTTCGTAAAGTTTCAAAAAGTTCACGCCAATTGGAAAGAAAATCGAAAGGGTATCATCCAGCAGCTGCAAGTACTTCAATGGAACTTTAGTTAACAATACACTTGCAAGCCCTGAAGGCAACATATCACTTAAATCTAATTCTTTGACCGATTTACCCGAATCTAGTGATCGGAAGTATAATCTTTTATTCATAGTTAAAGTGAGTATATTATCTCCATGTTGAACAACATCAATTGTTGCCGAGGTCGAAACATTCTCGCCGTTGATGTCAATGAAGTCCGGAACAGGGTTCCCAGGCTTGCTGGAACCAAATAATCTAAACTTGAAAACGTCAACGTAAGATGTATCGCTGAAAGGGGTTACCAAATAATCATCGTTTATTGAATCTCTGGATAATTTCAGCAATCCGCCATCACAGAGGCCAACTATTAATGTTCTGTAATCAAGGATATGGAAACCTAGCGGCTTTCTCACATCGAATGAATAAGGAATTGAGTATTTGCACCAGCTGTAAACATTGGAAAAACTGAATGAATCATCATTTCTCAAAAATGCCTTCATAGGTATATTGAGAGAGACAAAAACATTTATATCTGTCACAAAGTCAATGACTACACCATCCTGGTCTGGAAGCTCTGAGATTGAAAAGCAGCCAATTCTGATTTTGTCTGGAAGTAAAAAAGTCAGTCTTCGAAGCTTCATGTTGAGTGAATTGTTAAGATGCAAAGGAGAGATAACCAGCTCTGAACGTGACTTGAGAATTCTGTAGCTGAACTGTTTTATAATAGCGGACTTCTTTTTGTTTTGAAAAGTGCCTCCATCAACAGTAATGTTATCTTCATGTTCAAGCTCTCCAGTAGAGTTCTCATAATTACGACTGTCAATAAAATCTTGGTCATTAAGAAACGACTGTCTGACTGTTTTGACTATACTTTTAGGTAAGGGAACAACAGACGAATCGAGCATGACATCCGTTCGCACAGGAACTTCGGAGTATAGCACAGGAGGTTCCGACATATTGTGATGCACAAACGGATCTGAGACTTGATCACTCACTATCTGGTTCAAATAAATAGTAAGTTTCAGTAACTAAAGTTGTTCCAGGCTAAAACTAGGTTTCTATACTACAGTGTATACAAAAACTCAGAATTTCCCAAGTTGCGGGTAACCCATTCTAGAGCCTCTCATGACAAAGATTTTGTTGTAAGAGAGTTTAGCAAATGCTCCACTGGCGGACGTGGCTATTATTGTGTAAGCATTACCTGAAAAGATAGTGTATTAAATGTGTCTGGTCCACCATCAGACTACGGATAAAGGAGAAAGATTGCTTGAAGCCATTGATTATCGAACTAAAACAACCCCAATACGTGATGGAATTTCTAAGCAATCCATTAATCTCTTCGATGTTCAGAAACAAAGGAGGAAGATTGGTCTATTGTCCTTTCAGATCGCCATCTCGAACCGCACAACAAGGCGAACGGCGGCTTAGAAGATCAAAACCAGGACTCACATTCCAAAAAGGTTACCCGTCTCTTTCCTCGAACTTGAAAATTTTTTGATGGTGAAAATCTTCCTTGGATTATACTGAAAGGTGCTCATGATCAAAGGAGTTATAAGAGAAACTCAAGAGATAGAAATAAACATGAGCTAATTGTAAGTACCCCAAAAGTCAAATACGACGCCATTATGAATACTCCTTGTATGGCATGGTGATGATCACAAACGCCAAATTTCAAACTAGAGTTTATGAAACACCAATGATCTAAAGTTGTTGACTGAATGTTATATAAATGTGACAGCAGGAAGCATTTCATAGTGGCTACAAGATATATTTCTTTCTGGAATATTTACTGACATGGGGTTTTCAGGAGTATGACTTTCAAGTGAAAGAGTAGTTAATTGGTATGTTCATTCAAGAAGAAGCGGTGGAACTGTGTTTTCTTTTGAATGATGACTTAACAAAAACAAAAGCTGGAATTACTGGCTGAATACTTCGATGTTGATACGTTTTTGCACAATAACTGACCAAGAAACATAGTTCGGAAATGCTATTTGTTGTTTTCTAATAGGAAGCCGATATACTAACAACATAAGTTCAGATGGTTGATTGATACCTTAAAAAGTGTTTTAGAGTGTTATTCCACTATCAATTCTAACTGGAGAAGACATGTTTCTGATGAGGAACCATAGCACTGGGCACCGATATTACTATATGAGTGACAATGCTTTTACGTGGGCCTCAGAAACCCGCCATGACTGATACGAAACGTTTGCCTTTCTCTGAAGTTGGATATTTTTGAAAGAGTAAGTTCTTTTGCTGAGAAGTCGAGAGATAGGAATGATCTTCAGGTTTTCAGAGGATGATATGTTTAGATGACGAGTCGGATCCGTGCTTCACGATGACGATTACATTATTTATATTACCATTCATGCATTTCTGATGTTTTCCTTAGACGCAACACCATCTTGAGGATTGAATTTTAATATTGATAGACAAGTTGTACTAACAACAGAGGTGTCTTTGAAATGTAGTGGTATGTACAATCCAGGGGGATTGCTTTGCTGTCTCTTCGTGGGAAGAGAGAGGAAAAAATGGGAAGAGAACGCTAACTAGGTGTTGCTAGTTCTGGAAATAAGTAGAAATCGAACACCCATACGATGAAATATACCAAACTACAAGACAAGCATATGTCTGACTAATAGTGAGGAGAGAGTTTAAAGTCTGATGGGCTTTTCTTTGACTGCTTATTTCAAGAACAATTTTAGTAAAACTGCTTATTTTGTGGTTCACGCAAGGATGCGTGTGACAGAATAGCTCGCGGTACTGGCTTGATAGCTATTACTACACATCATTGTGAACGTATATGATGATTTTGCACAATCTCACGACGGTCAACTGCAGCTCTAGAGCATGCGCTTAGGCCAGCTCTAGAGTAATTGATGAGACTCGGCTGTGACAAGCCGTGCGCCTGAAAGACGTTGCAAGATACCGAGGTAGAATAGCTAGGCCAAATCCGAGTTTAGTGTTCTATGCGTCAAAATGCATGTAGATTGCATTTAGGCAGCAAGCGTGATGCATCCCCAGACTATGTAGATAACCTAATTTTGGAGAAAAGAATTTTTGCAATCCGTACTGTGTATCTAAAGGAGATGGTGTCAAGACCGGAGTAGAGCGTAGTTGACTTGGGATTATATTATCGACTTGCGAGCGTCTGACAATTATTTAGCGGTGTCAGGCGTAGTTTATCCGAGTAACTGCACTCGGAAAGCGGAACCGTCTTTATACGCGGCACTGCCGCGGCCATTACGCGTATTTTTTCTTAATAGTGAAAAGATATCTCCGGTTCCAGTCCGGATGAATTCCTGTTTACGCGGCAAGTGCTGCTACTAACGAATCCGGTGTAAAATCAAACCCTGAATATTTCCCTTGGTGGAAGGTCGTTTGCGATGAGTGCTAGAAGAAGGAAAGCTAGTAAGTTTCGGTGCTCTATACGGCACAGACTGCTGCATGCTGCAGAATGGCTTCTAGAAAGATGTAAGATGATCAAAACAACACGATCTCTAGTTAGGTATAAATAGGCGTTAATGTCTTCTCCTCCAGATCATAATGCTAGTAGAGGATTTCATGTAGATTCGTGGTGTTGTATGGATTTAGTACTTGATAATTTTCAGGAGGTCTGAGTTGCTAACCCATCGTTAGACTTGACAGAAGAAAGCGAGAGCGTTTTTGTTTTTCTTTACCCCTGGCACCTGTACAGCGATACTAGTGAAATTTAACCTCGCTTAGAAAATTAAGCATTTTCTGTTTGATATGGATCGTGTTCCTCCACCCCAGCTGCACCTAGCGTATGGTACGGCTACTGGAATGACTGGTGTACAGGTACAGCAGGAAACTGTCACTATGAACACAGGTCACAGTGGTTCTGACAGTCAATCTCTACGTTCCGCCACCTCTGTTTCTGCAGTACCTAATGGTCCCTTTTCGCAGGAGCCTTTAGGGCTTTCCAGTAGCGATTCGCAACATTCGCAACATTCGCAACATTCGCAACGACAACGGCACCAACAGCAAGATCAGCAAGAACAGCAATCTGATCAACAATCTCAGCTGCCGTTAAAGAAGAAGAGAAAACCCCATACTCGTACAATCAAGGCATGCACCTCATGTCGTCGCCAGAAGACTAGGTGTCTCAAATCCGACTCCACAGTGAGCTGTCTTCGCTGTCTTACTCTCAATCTTCCATGCTCTTTCCAGTTGGATATGAAGGGTACAGAGAATGAGAGTATCAGTGATGCTGTAGTGCAGGTACCGCTGGGCGGTACTCAGATGGGGTCTATGGTTATGGATGGCTCATACGGAGAGCTTGCTGCTCCCGGTAGTGCCCTCTCACTGACATCTCCATCGCATTTACAGCTACATCCAGGACTGCGTTCGATTGCAGATGATGTTAAAGAAGTTTTACGTGTGCTTAAGAGAGGCCAATCGTCACAGCCTATAGATACTCCTGCTGCTGTTGTTGCTCCTGATATAATTCAACTGAATCTGAGTTCAGGTCCGGTGAGCAATGTTTTGAGATCGCCTTTTTCACACATGTTCAAAGTTTCGCAAGCTCTACCGACAGCTGTTCTTAATCAAATGGATGTATTACCTGATGGAATGTCGGCCGCCAAGACTCAAACTGATCTTATCAGTATAAATCTTTTGTCGTATGAACAAGCAATCAAATTGCTTGACATATTCAGAGACAGATACGGTCGTTGGATCTCTTTCCCTGATACATTCTCGACTGAAAAACTTTTGAATCGGCTTCGCTACAAGTGCCCTTTGCTACTCACCGTTTCTTGCGCTTTATCACTGAAGTACTCTGATCCTTATCTTAAAGATATGGTTTATGAGAGCATGTTGGTGATACTGAAAAAAGATTTACAAGCAAGTTTGGCAAATATGCCAGAATCTTTGGAATTTTTGCAATGCTTGATCATCTTGTCTATTTATGGAGTTAGTTTAAGCTCGGATCAGATTGATCTTAGATTAGATGGATGGTATCTTTCGCATCTTGGTATACACTTATTCACAAGACTCAACAACTTAGGACTATACTCATTCTTATATGACGCTAATGAGGTTGATTTCGAATTCAACGAGCTCACCGCATACCGTGTTTTGAATACACTCTTACTGATCCATATGGCATACACGTTACTATCAGGCAAGCACACACAGTATTCCATCGGCAGTTTACAACCGAAGAAATTTTATGAGCTTAACCTTTCCACCAACTTCGATTACCGCATCATAGCTGAGCTGGAAATATATGTCATAGCCTATCGGTTTATCCATCAGGCAGAACCCCTAGCTACAATCAAGTCATCGATTAAGGAATGGCTAACACAATGGAACTATCTATTCAGCAAGTCTGCAAATGAATTTGTGGAGATTGACTACCATCTGGTAGAACTTTTAATCAACCTCACTGTGTACAATATCAATCTAGATGACCTTATGGTACAATTCCCAGATATGCAGGCTTTCAAGATTATTTACTTCCACGCTATCAAAACTCTCAAGCTTATTACTTCAATCAAAGACGATTCTTATTTCGCTTTCTTATCCGATCAGATGCATTTTATTATCGTCTACAACACATCCATAGTGATTCGTCTACTCTCATACAATGCTCATGCAAAAGTCAAAGGTGAACAAGAGCAACAGGAAAATCTAAAACTCACCGCTCGTTTAATCAATCGATATAAGAAAATATCCACCAGTCAGTTTGATTCGTTTTTCAAGTACAGCAATGTTCTTGAGGCTCATATGATGAAGGAATTTCCACAAATTGATGTGAATGACTACATGGACGATGAAGATGATGACAGTCATGAGTATGTTGTCACATCTCATGAGGATGATCTTGAGAGTCGTCCCTTTGATCAATAATGCTCCAATGTATTTTACTGAATTTGTATCTCTACGCTTGATGCCGCAATACCTTTGAAAAGTGTCGGTTATTTCATCTAATATGGATCCGTATAAAATAGAATTTGATTGTTTCTGCAACACTCTTATAAATATATCAGTAATCTATTGGTTAGCCTTTAGACCAAAACATGCTCTTCCAGCATAGTAGAGTGAAACACTAACAGAAAGAGCAAATGCAGCACCATATGGAATCAAGTATAACTTGGATCTTGGGTGTGCAAGGAAGATAGGCTTCTTAGAAGATTGGTATAGCTTCTGTAGTTCGATGACTCTGTTTGGCATTTTTGTAACTTGTTTCCTGATTCTCCAGAGACTGTTAGCTTAAGAAATTCTAAGCTGTATATTCTTCTTAAGGATAACTTACTGTAACAGATGAAACTTGTGTTTATGTTCGCAAAAGATTGCAGAGTCTTACAGCTGTTGATGCTGCTTCTAAGCAACTACGTTAATTATCCACTTGATTTTTCTTGCTTCTTAAAATCTCACCACAATTCTCATCTGGCGATTACATAATCCCTTAATTGGATCCAATGAAAATGCTGGAAAAAGACACCGAGATTTCACGCACATGTACGAGATGGTTGTGCTGCATGGTCGCTTTAGGTCGATCGACGCTTATGTGTGGAGTAATGATTTTTCATAGCTACAATGGTTACAATGGAAAGGTTTGAGTTATTAGCTCAGTGACACGCGATAAGCATCTTTATAAACTCAAAATGTCCAATTACTGGAAAATAGAAATCTAATACCAGTCAAAATCGTCTGCCCAGTCTTTGCTTTCAGATTTCAGCTCTTCCAGTTGTTTCGCAAACTCTTCTGCATTTCGTTTGCTTTGCGTTACTTCTGGTGCTTTCTGCTTAGATTGTTTGGGATGAGGCATTCGGCTTCCCGTCTTGTTATCAGCAGAGTTATCCATTTTTCCTTTACGTCTGATATGATTTGAGGGTTTAGCTGGTGTCGTCCCTTTCTGAAAGTCTGATGTATCTCGTGAGGCATACTTACTTTCCAATGGAGAAGTAGTTTTCCTGCTAGTATCGAATCTTGAAACTGGTTCCATTCTTGCTAGAAGTTCATTCGTGTTTGATTTATGACTTGTTGTCTTCTTATCTGTTTCGTTGGAATCTTTATTTCTATGTCTTCGATTCTTACTTGAAGGCCTGCTTTCTTTTATATGCTCTTTTTTGAAAGAATTAGTCACTGGTACCAGTCGCTGTGCGTCTTTCGATAGCTTAGAAACAGGAACGGGAACATGCTTTTCTTCTTCTTCTTCTTCTCCGTCCTGTGTTAGTTCATCCAAATCTTGCTCCAAAGCTTTTTCCTTAGGATATGTCTCTTTGCCTTTTGATAAAGAATCTTGTCGTATTGCCTCTTCAACGAGACTATCCTCTGTGGCCCATCTTGAAGCCAATCCCGACTAAAGGTTAGTCTATGAGTTAGTTTTGGCTTTCATTTGTTCGACTATCTAAATTATTGCTTATACTTACGCTCATAGTTGTCGTGTCATATATCTCTGTGTTGCAGCCACCGTCTATCTTAAAGACATTTTGTTGCTTAAGTTATTTGATAACAGTTTTTCTTCTCGATAAAAAGGAACACTCAAAAAAAGAATCATTTTATCTACACCACGCCAATAAAAGAGGAGCCCGCCGGACGCAACGAATATATCACGCCACTGGCTGTGTCATTGGAATGCTCTCACGACGTATCAGACTTTCCTTCTTGAATACAACAAGTCGAAAATCTGTCCCGCCCTATTTCTCACGGTCATTTTGTCACAGCAAGTTTTTACAGAATGAGTCTGGGAATTCAAATGAGGCAACACCACATTCTAAGCTGCCTCCAACCAACAAACGACCTGTCTTAAGGATACCAAGTACCGAACAGGATGATCCAATACTACATAGCATAGAACAAGCAGTCAAGGCAGGTCAGTATCAGAAGGCAAAGGTCTCAATTTTGACGAAGGTCGCTCTCTTCACAGTACCATTTCTTTTGTTTACAGGGGGATACCTGGTTTACAATACATATCAAGGGAAACCTGTGTTTTTGCCATTGATGTTTATCAAAACAGTACCTTTAGCTAAAGCAAAAGGAATTGAAAATGTTGATCTTGACATGCTCAAGAAGAAGACTAAGAATTTTGTCCTTTCTAGATTGTCAATGAACGGTCACATCAAGCAACGTTTTGGATTACCTCTTTGTTTAGGAGACTTCGAGAAGTTTGACGTCTTCATAGAATATCAAAACTTCACCATGGAAGGCATTCAGATTGATTGCACTAAAGGTTGGTTTCCTCCGAAAGTATCATTTACTCAGAGAGAAATAGTGAGACTTTCGGAAAACTTAAATGGCTTCTTAGAACCTTTAACTGCCGATGGAGCAGTTGAGTTCGATTCTTTAGAGAACAAGTTTCCTAATGGGACGATTTTCAGAGACTACAACATTATTATACATGGAAGAATTAGTGTTCTTGATCCTGAGAATCTAAAGCAAGAGGTCAAAGCAGGTGACATTTCATTTATTGGTGTGATTGAATTTGATCATACCAAGACCATCAAACTGATCAATGTTATTCTTTCACACAAAGAGGCGGATGGAACGGGGGTTGTTGAGAAGCTATGGTAACAGTTTGTGTATATAGAGAGTAAGTTACCTGGAGTTATTAAAGTTACTAACTCAAGCCGCATTGCTTATCGTTGTTAGCCAGAGATGGGTAACCCTGGCTCTGGGATCGGATCAGCCAAGCTCTGATCCCAGGTCACAGTAACCTGTCAATGTAGACTACGTGACAATAAAAATTATATAGGAAATAGACCCGTCTATCGACGCTCTGTTAATTATTTTGTAACGCGCTGTAGATCAACTCTGCCTTTTTCAACTTTAATGATAGAGAACATCCGTGGCTTGTTGTTGACCAAGAGCAGAGCGACGCTTCATACTCTGATGGCGTCCTTTAACGATCCCACAGATCTAACATCTGATCCTTCAGACTGGCTAGCCTCCTCTTATCCAGAGCTTTCTAGGCTGGATTCATTACTCAGATGCCATATTTGTAAGGATATTATTAAGGCACCAGTATTAACGTCTTGCGACCATACCTTTTGTTCAATATGTGTGCGCAAAAGCTTGGATAGGGGAAACAAATGTCCTTTGTGTCAGGAAGAGACTTATGAAAGTGGATTACGAAAAGTTCTTTTGTTAGATGAAGTGGCAACATGGTTTAATAGAAATAGGAAAGAACTTGCTAAAACGTTAAGCTCAAAGCCAGCAGCTTCATCTAAGGATGATGATAGTGATACTGTCATAAGGTCACCAAGATCTGCCTCCCCATTTGCTCTTGGTGCAAAGAGAGACAGATCTATAAAGTATGAATCTAGAAAGAAGCAGAAAAGTAATCCTTTTAAAGCCAGCTTCAATAATAATAAAATCATCAAGAAGTCTGAAGAACTTGTCGAATGCCCTATTTGTTCTAGTTTTATGACCATTGATGAGCTTCAAGGATCTCATATTGATGATTGCTTAAGTGGAAAAGAGGAGAAGAAAGCTTCAAGCTATCAAAATACCGAAAGACCAGAGAAGAAGTCTGAATTTTTCATATCATCAAGACAGAAAGGCACATCTAAGCTCAACAATGGCCGCATCGCACAACTTCAGCCGGCTGATTTTCGAAATAAGCTTCGGATTTCGAATCTGGATCCGACTATTTCGATGTCCAAGCTTAAGGAGAAGCTATCACATTCAAATCTACCTACAACGGGAACTAGGCATGAGTTAGAGTTGCGATGGAAAGAATACATCAATCTGTATAACGCCAATCTGGATTCTATAAATCCTGTGGATGAAAAAGTACTGGTTAGTCGGCTACTCAAATGGGAAGGTCTTATTAGTCTACAAGATAGACCATCTTCTAATGGATCGGTAAGCGAGGAAAAAGCACAAGAAGATTCGAAGGAATGGAGGGATAAGTACAAGAATGACTATAATGATCTTATCAAAAAAGCCAGAGAAGGAATGACAAAAGCGAAGCCATCAGACAGCAATTCTTCAGACACTTCATGAACATTGTTATGACTTGGATGATAAAATGTCTTTGCTTTCAATAAGTCGAAGGTCAGGAAAGTATGGTTTACCATTAACAAACCTCTTTTCTGCAGTATTGTCGAAAGCATTGATCTCAACAGTTGTTTGAAGAACTCTTTGTACAACTGCAGTTGCCTCTTTAAGAGATTTCTCAAGGTTGCCACCAAACCTTATAAAACAATCCGTTAAAATTCCCAAGAACAAATCTCCAGAACCTGAGAAAACTGCATTGATCATATTCACTTCTACTGAAACAATTGATTCAACGTCCGAGCTGCCAACACAATACATACGATTGTCATTTTCAAATAGTAGCGAAGTTACGACAATGTATTTGACGTTATAGCGCTCATAGAATATTTTGATTGAGTGACGGACATCCTCCATGCACTTAATCTTAGTGTCTGTCAGAGTTTCCATTTCAAACTGATTAGGAGTGACTAAATTAACCAGGTAGCTCTGGGAAAGAATGTCCTTATAAATAGGCACCAGTCCCTCGTGCACATACATTTTCCCATTATCACCAAGTATGGGATCAATCACAATAAACGATTCATATTTGAGTGTCTTAAGGATGGTTTCCACACATTTCAAATTCTCCTTAGTGGCAACATATCCTATCATTATTACATTATATTTCAAATTGATATCAACCAACCCTTTATATATATCCGCTATCACTCCTGCATCAGTCTTTACTCCTTTGAAAGTGGTATAACCCGGATGGTTAGAGAATTGCGTGGTATTTATACAGTCTACATTCCATCCACGCAAATTAAGCGGAAACTGAATTGCTCTATTTCCAACCGTTCCATGGACCACATGTGAAGATATTGAAAGAGCATTTTGCACAGAGTTCCCAGGCTCAATTATATCTCTCTCTGTTTCATTCGACATTTGCAACAACACCCTATTTATAAAATGAGGGAGGCTCGTTGGCTCATTCTGATGATTAATTATGGTTCGTGTTGAGGTGGTGATTTTTTCTCATAACTTGATTTTTTAGTGAGTCTAAATCTTATTTGATGGCTGTGCGACTTAGCCTTTTACCGTTACGGAGAAGCTGAGAAATGAACGAAAAGACCACCTCTGACAGACTAAAGGAAAATTCAAGTCTTATATTGAAATCATGTACTTTTGATACCCAAAGAAAGTCCTTTTTCTTGTCTAGCATGAGATAGAGACGCAATTACCGCAGCCCCAACTCCAGATCCATCTTCTGCCTGTGTGATTTTGATTGGATGATCATCTTTATCTGATCCTTGCCATTCAAACACATCACATAATCCTTGTGCTGCTCTTTCAGGGAAGAAAGGATATTTCAAGAAGACAGAGCCATCTGCAGCAATATGACAATGATGATAGTTCATCTTCTTACAGACAGCACTGATTCCACAGATGGACAATCTTGCGGCTCTTGTACCGATCAGTTGACAGACTCTTTTTGCTAGAAGTCTTTCTTCATATGTTGAATCGATGAACAGAGTCTGAGCGAATTCGTTTAACGTGACACTTAAATCAGGTGTATCGTCTGCTTCCAGAATTGAAAGGAATGAAGTGTCCATAAAGTAGGCTGTAGTAAGGTTCTTGATCTGCTCGCTCTTGGTGCTGTAGTCTTTAAATATCAACCCCCTGTTATAAAAGTCCAAGAGAACCAGTCTTAGTAGTTCTCCGAGATAATAACCAGAAGTCATCTTCTCAAACGCCTGCTGTCCAGGTCTAGGTGAATCTCTATCAATAGCAATGTCATGAGCAGTACGAGGAAGCACCTTGTGAGCATTGTCAAACGAGCCATACTCACAGTTGATAAGCATAGGTGAATCTTGAGGTATGTCGCTTGCCAGCTTTTGTTTAATTTTAGGAATATCGTGAACTCTGTCATAGTAGGCACCGTTAACTCCAGTTCCAAATATACAACCCATCTCTGTCAGAGGATCTTTGTAACGTGATGCCACTAGAGTACCACAGGTGTCGTTAATGAGAGCGACAATCTTGATAGGAATGTTTCTCTTTCTCACAGGTTCCATCAACAATGGTACAACATCGTGTCCTTCAACATTTGGAATATCGAATCCTTTGGTCCATCTTTGAAGGATCCCCTGATCAATTCTATATTGTGTGGCCGGATAGGAGAAGGTAAATCCCAACGGATACACTTTCCCTTCAGGAACTCCGTTAGGATTCAATTCCTTGATGAACTCTTCTAGACATTCAGCCATGAAATCGAAAAGATCGTCCCTATTACGTGTGGCACGAATATGTGAAGGAAGACGATACTTACTTTGTTCAGTTTTGAATTCATTGTTGCCTAACAAGTGTACCATCACTACACGTAGATTTGTTCCTCCCAAGTCAATGGCCATATAATCACCAGTTTCCGATCCGGTTGGATAATCCATAACCCAAGCAGGGTTCATTGGAATTCCGGTTGGGTCGGTTCCATCATTATTTCCCCTTTTAAGCTCAGATATGAAATATTCGATGATAATATCTAGCTTCTCCTTCGGAACCCAAAACTCCTTTTCGTAACGTTGCAACTCTTTAGAAACTTCTGGAGATAAGGCACTCAGATCCAGAACGTGCCCTTTACTCATGATTAGCTAATGTTAACAGTCTTACCCGAAACCTTTAGAATAGAAGCGGTATCTCCACAGGCCAATGTAGTGGTGCTCGACGTCACCAAACCGGAAAAACATTTCTATGGTATTTATTATAGTTATATATGCACTAAGAAAACGTTGGATCAACCAAGGCTAAAAATCGGAGTTCCATCAATGAAAATGAAAGATGGAATTTTTTCAGCCGCCTATTGTTTGACGGAAAAACCTCTTTGAATCAAACCGAGTATCCTCCGTCTTGACAGAGCTTGTAGAAACGAGACTGTTTATCTTGCAACAATGTAGACGGACGATCGTACTCAGCTATCTTCCCATTGTCCAAAAGAAGTATTTTGTCATTATCCATGATTGTGTCGAGTCGATGTGCGATTGTGATGATCGTCAAATCTTTGAATTCTCTGCGGATGGTCTCTTGGATGATATGATCTGTTTGTGAGTCGACACTAGACGTTGCCTCGTCTAAAATGAGAATCTTAGACGGGTTGATACTGCCATCTGGAGATGTCATAGATTTCAGTAAAACCCGGGCAAGGCAAACTAATTGTCGCTGTCCGACGGATAAATTCATACCACTTTCACTTATTTGACAGCTCAGAGGCTCAGTCTCCAGCGACTGATCTTTAGCCATCTCAAGAACATGGTCCTTCAAATGCGACATCTCCAGGCATTTCCAGATCTGCTTATCGGTATATTTGCCAAAAGGATCTAGATTGTATCTGACTGTACCACTGATACATTGTGCATCCTGTGGAATAATTGACAGGTTCTCACGCAAACACGTTAAACGTAGATGGCTTGTGTTTAGGCCATCAATCTCAATATGGCCTCCAATGGGCTCTATTATCCGAAAGATAGAAAGCACAAATGACGATTTCCCTGCTCCCGTTCTGCCAACAACACCAATCTTTTCTTTTGATCCAATACGAAGATTAATATTGTGCAGAACTGGATCAAGATTCTCTCTATACCGCGTAGAGTAATCCACAAATTCAACCGTTCCTTGACTTGGCCATGTGTGATCAGGCTCAATAAACTTTATTAGACTGTTAGCTTCGTTTTCTTCTGGAGGTAGATCACAATACTCAAAGATACGTTCGCAACACACAATATCCGATTCTATTTCCACAGATCGTTTAACAATCATACTAAGAGCAGATGATACTCTTAAAGCATACCCCATAACCAGTCCCAAGAGACCAGAGCTAATTGGGTGGCTAGACCGTCTTGAAAGCAATGCTAGACATGACGTGGAAAAGATTATAATAGAGCCAATAAATTGTAATCTTGCAGAGAGCCATCTATTAACAGACTTCATACAGTATGCAGAAACCTGGTTGCAATCAATATTAAGAGCGTTTTGGAAAAGGAATGATTCCTGTTGACCATAAGCTCTGATTGTATCCGCACCACCGAGAGATTCCTGAATGTGGGCAAATATCGGACTTTTAGAGATAGAAACAATTCTCTTTAGATCTCTCGAAGTGACAATGTAGTATTTCTGATAGTAGACATAAATAACTGATAATACAGATATTATGATCAGGAACAACGGCATATTGGTGCCGATGATAAATAAAGTGAACATGGTCCGAATAACCGCACTGAAAACTGCAGAAAACACTCGTGGAAGTGCCGTATCAACCTTACTCATATCCTGAGTAAATCTATTAAGAATTCGTCCCAATGGAGTAGTATCAAAAAAAGAAACCGGAGATGCCAAAACTGAAGTAATCATGTCACTATGCAATTTTCGAGATGCTCTGATTGAACAACACCCCCACATAACTATCGCTCTTAACAATGTGAAGATTCCAGATCCAAGACTAAGAGCAGCATAGATACCAGCATATTTGGCAATGTTAAGGTTTTCTCCAGTTTTTGCATTTTGCTCAGCCCAGTATTTAAGCCAGTAATTGGCAGAGACTGAAAGAGCAACAGTAATAACGATCATCGAAGCTACCGCAATGATTCCAAAATAGCTGCATGCAGCTGCATACTTGGAGTATACCGACCACCTTATACGCCCTTTCTCTTTTTTTTCTTCTGAATGTTTTGACCTCTTGCTCTTATCAATTGAAGCAAAAGCTGAAGAGCGTTCTTTACCCAATGTCACGATACTTGCTTTACGAACAGTTCGATGAGATAAGATTCTCTCAATTGGACGTGAATAATCATCTCCTGCCGCCACAATCTGTGCAGTAAGAGGATTGATTTCATCTTCTTCAGAATCTTCGTCTGTTTCACTGTCATCATAGGAGATCAACTCTTCAGTTGTGTCCATCTTTAAAACAGAAGCTGAGTCAGCAGTATTGTCATTTCTTGAAGATTTTGATCTTGAGGAAAGCGTTTGTTGTGAGTTTTGCTCTCCTGAAGAACTTTTGATCAATTCATATAGTTTTCCTTTTTCTGACAAGGCCTTTGAATAAGATCCTGTTTCAGCAATTCGACCATCAAGAATTAGACTTATCTTACTTGCGTCTTTCAAGACTTGAATTGAGTTGGTAGCAAGGACCTTAGTTTTTGTTGCCAGTAATCCACGTTCACTCAAAACCTTGTCAATTAGTTTCTGCCCAACGTGAGCATCAACAGCACTCAAAATATCGTCCAGAAGGTATATATCGGCTCGCATATACACCGCTCTTGCAAGTGACAACCTTGCTTTTTGACCTCCCGAAAGGCTAACTCCTTTTTCGCCAACCAAAGTCTCATCTCCATCAGGAAGAACGTCCAGATCAGGTTTCAATTGACATGCATCTACCGTCAGTTCATAAAATGTGGGATCATACCTGTGTCCAAACAATATATTGTCTTTTAATGTAGCATTCAAAATCCATGGTACTTGGGAGCAGTAGGCAATCGAGCCACATAGCTGAACTCCGTATTTTTTGGATTCATCCGAGGGACTCGCACTAAGCTCTCCTAGTATGCATTGAAGAAAAGTTGATTTTCCGGCTCCAACTCTGCCAACTATACAGGATAGTTCTCCTTTTTTGGCACTAAAATTGATATCTTTGAGAGCGACCTTGGAGCTATCGACAGCTTGTTCTTCATCATAATTATCCATGTATCTTTTGACATCTTGTGACCACCTGAACGTACAGTTCGTTACTTTCAGAGAGGTACCACCCATGTGCTCCACTCGAGGCTTCCTTTCAACAAAATGTTGATCAATCTCATCTGCTAAGAGGAAAGACACCAATCTGTTCAGTGAGACACCACACTCAATCATGGCTGTCATCACCGCAGGAATAGCAAAAATAGGGTCCGAAAGCAAGTCAAAAAGTGAGAGAGCTGGGAACACAATTTCTGGAGTTAGAGGTGTTTTAGAGATTAAAGCGAACATAGCAAATGTGGAGCAAGAAACAAAAAAAGGTACACAGCTCCATGCAAAGTTGACAACTGCAGAGAGGGTACCAAGTTTGCTGAGGTTTCTCAATTCCTGGTTATTTCTGACCTCCATCAATCTACCTAGCATAGGCTTTTCCCATGCATAAAGCTTAAGACTCTTTACGTTTTGAAGAATCTCAGCCACTAGAGATGTTCTTGTGTCCTTGAGAGTCATTTGCTCACGATGAAGTTTTCTCATTTTTTTCACCAGCACAGCATTCAATGGCATCATCAAAAGAATAGTCAATATTCCTATCCAAGTGGCATTTCCAAGAAGTGCATATAAGGAAGCAAGACAAAGTACAAGTCTCACAGGCGCGCTGAATATAGTTTGTATGTATGATGTCAATTCCTGCAGTCTTGTAACATCGACCGACATTAGGTTGACGATATCTCCCGTTGAACGTTCTAATCTTGCCTCTGGAGACAGTTTCATGGATTTATCATAGACAAGTTGCATCAATGCGGCCTTGATTCCAAGACCTGCTTCAGAAGTTTTGATAAAATTTTGATTATAAACCCCTGCTTCTAAAAGGGAATCCGCAAACATAGCCACAGCTATACTGAAACCAACAATATCGGGCATTTCATCACTAGCAAAAAACAGGATCAACAAACGTAATAGCTGTGGTTGTATAAATGAAAGGAGACTATCAGTCATATCATACAGAAGAGATACTGCAACTGGGTATCCAAAAGATTTTGCGAGGGCCATTAGTAGAGAAGCCTTCCGTTTTGGATTCTTCTTCATCTTTGTAACTTCATTTTCCCAATTTCGGCGAAGTAGTGGAGCTGCATATTCAGTGGTCACCAAAATGGGAGGAGGCGGTAGAGATTGGTACTCCAGACTGTTGTTCTTATACCCTGTTGTTATCAATTCGTTCATCCATGAAAAAGTAAGCCTCGAAATGATGTTGAAGTTCTCGCTAGAACCGGCCATAAATCCATAATACTGCTTGACTGACTCATCAGGTGAAAAGGAGCAGTATTCTTTTTGAGAAATTAATAGAACATTCAAAAGCAATACTGCCAAAAGAAATGTTGTCAGGTTGAAAGAGCTTTCACCCGTAGGAATCAGCGGATGATCACTAAACAATTGCTGCACTGAGACAGTCAAGAGAAGCAAGAATTGAAAGGGCCAAAAGAACAAAAGAGTCGCCGGCTGAACAAGTGAAGTAGACAGTTCTAGCATATGCAACGGTATTATAACAAAGCAGATAACCAGTGGATTCACAACAAAACCAGACATTCTCCACGAGGAGGCTATTAATAATTGCCAGAAGCACACAACGTAGACTAATATGTGAATAAAACAAAGAATCACTTTCGTTATCTGAGTCTTGTTGAGTTTAATATACCTCAGCTTATTTGTCTGGGCGAACCTGTAAAGCCGATATGCTTCGTAAAGTCCTCCAGCAGCGAAGAGTATTGACAATGTACCAAAAACAAAGGAAACAAAGCATACACTGAGCGCATTTTCAGTGGGAGAGACAAGGGGATAAAGCGATTGACATTGAATGCGGTTGATCAGATGAACATCTTGATTTGGATTCCCCAGAGTGAACTGTAGCTGTTTTCTAAAACTCATCACCTAGGCAAAGAGTCAGAACCTCAAAGTAACACAGATTCACGTACGATAACCGAAATCTAGACAGCATCCATCCGCTTAAATACCGATACTGAACTTGAGAATTGGCCTTTTGGAGCCATGCATTTAACAGAAATCTTTTTATTTCGGTATTTTCCTCTAGATCGGCATTTTATTATTTTTAGTTTCTATCACCGATGCATGGTACTACGAGTAGCAAGTCCACAGTTTTTATAAAATCAACTATTAGAGTGTTCAAAGGCCCCATTTGGGAGCTATAATAAAAGGCATATGTATGCACATGCCATCAAGCCAAGGCATATAGATGGTGATTGCAGATCGAGTTTTGCTGATCCACTATCATATTCGTTAGAGTCCTCCTCTAAATAGATGTTACGGTTTCTGTACTGAAACTCTTGAGAGTCAATGTTTTTCTCAACACTAACGTCCATTTCCTTGAGCAGCTCTTGGATGATTCTGGTTCTTCTCTGGGCAGTATTTTTGAACCAGTTCTTAGCCATTGGATCATTGATAGGCTTGGTGATGATCTCTTGGTCGCAATCTTCCTTATTGGCCTGGCAGTAGTTATCCTGTGCTTCTAATGCGCGATATGCTTCGAGATTCTTTTTGTTGGAGAAGGCATTTTTGAAAATATCATTTGTACCTGCATCCTGTAGGTAGTTTTCGGTATTATCCACCAACTCATGTAGTCTTCCAAGGTCTACGTTGTTTTTCTTGGATCTGATATCGTGCGCAATACCTCTCAAGGCGTCCATAAAGTGGCCTGTAGAGGAGGTAGCAAGAAATGCTGCCATTTTTTCCCTTCCCATACCAAGGTAGACGTCAATCAAAGATTTGACTTCGTCAACGTCAACTTCATAAATCAGCTCCCGCCCTTCATTATCGTATGCCTGTTCTTCTGGCGGTATAGGCCCTTTCACAGGAACCTCGACAGTGAACTCTGCTTGATTCACGGCAATATCCTCGTCATCTGAGTCTTCATCATACGACTCCATTTCAATATCCTCTTCTTGCTCCTCATTCTCCCTTTTTCCCAAAAGAGCACCCAGTTTTGAGCGATGTTCAAACTGATCTGCTGGTAAAAATACGTGCTGAGCTTGTAGTCCGAAGTCTTGAGATCCGGACGGCAAAATATCGTTAGTCTGAACATCCGCAGGTGACGCTAGATGCATTGGGCCTTGTGCCGCCGAAGAAGCCAATGTCCAACAGCTCAGAATCCAAATAGAGCGCTTTTTAAACAGAATCGCCATGTCTCTCTTCACAGTGGTTTTGATTACTCTTCTCACAATATACCAGTCGTATACCAATAAAAGCCAGCTTAGTAAACACTAGCTAGGCTACAGTAACCTGTTGGAAGGTTGTCATTATCTTCAACAGACGCTTGATATATTTTATCCGTGAATTAAATCCTGGCGGTGCATAAGATTAAAATAAATCAGCATTTTCGATTACGCAAAAGCGTGAATAAATATGTGGGAGGTAAAGTGGAGACCAGATCAATCAGAACAATCTAGGTGTATGAGCGGAAGTTACAACAATAATGGAACCAGCAGTACTGGGGGAAGCGGTAGTAGTCAAGGGAGTGGATCTCAGGATCCAAAAAAGCTTGTGAGGGCAGCATACGAGTGTACTCGCAAAATACTGGAGCTCGATACTCAGACTGCGCTTGCAGATGTGACTCTTCTTGAAAGTCAAAATAACAGCGCTACTTTGAAGTACAAGGAATTGGATACATATCTAGATACTCTGGCCAATGATAGTGTTGCTGTACGTGAAATGGGTAAGTATCCCTCTCAATGTTAAAACCGATCAACTAAGGACTAGGAACGACAGTTTACTAACAATATTGGTGTATGGATGTTTAGCTACTCGCTTACTGGCGACTGGACCTGCTGTGGCTAAGCTTGAGAAACGTGTGGCGCACCTAGAGACTCTGGTGGCGCAATTAGATCAATGGTCCGCTGAACTTGATGTAAAGCTGCGAAGATATGGAGTGCAAAATACAACGAAATCACATGCATCAACCTCACGGTAGCGTCTCTGTCAAGTGTTACAGTTGCCAACCTAATGGCCTTATGTGTGCACGTGAGAACTGTTTTCACGTCGATCGACGGTATCACATGCGTCGCCCTCCGTCCCAACAAAAAAAAGAAAGTTGCGGAGTACTCGCCTGTGGAGCGGGAGAGTGTGCCCTAAGAGGGTAAAAGCAGAAGACTGAGGAGGGTTTGCTTATGTCAGCAGTCAGGTCTAAAAAATATATATGAGGTGGACTGAAAGTGCTATAGTCTGACTATATCTGCTGCTTTGCTGCATTTAGAGCCCACAAGGATTACCATAAAAGCGGAGTGCTAGCAGACGCTAGCAGACGCGAATATACGTAATAAATAATGACGACTGACGAAGTAAGACCTCTAATCATTGCTGCAGAGAATATTGAACTTCAAAGCGGGCAGCCCCGACTTGCACACAGCGGAGACGAATCGTCACAGTCAGAGAAGTCATACACAGACACCGGAAGTACACACACCCGAGTTTCTGTAAATGACTTACTGGAGAATGAAGATAACGAGGCTGATGTTATGTCCGCTGCACAGGCTTTGGGTCAGATGAGAAACGAGTCTAGTGGATCTGAAGTTTCCAGTGAAACAACTACTCGAGCTGGCTCATACTCTCCAATACATGTGACGGATTTTATTTCTACTGAAAACGATGAAGAGTCTACAAAACCAGTGACAATTTTGGACAAAGTTACCTCGCACCCGTTGATATCTAATTCGATCAACTATATGCTTGAAAAAACCATTCATACAGCAAGTAGTTATGTTTTGAACGATCCAAACATTTCTTTGACTGAGAATGAAAACAGCAAGAAAAGATTAGGAGTTGATGAACAAACGATATCTGAAGTTTGTTCAAAGGAGAGTAATAGCTCACTAACCAAGCGACCTAGACTTGATCGTTCTTCCTCAGGAGCTACAGATCCAAGTTCATATCGCCTCTCTTTAATGGAGCAGCAGCGAGTATCTTCCATGATTGCTATGAAGAGACCTCAAATCAGAGGATCCAGTTTTCAGCAGCCTCAAGCTAGGTTTGCTCGCCTTAATCCCAACCTCCGTCAACAGGTTACTATATCTTCTGCAATATCTGCCCAGAGATCACTGCAAGACTTGACAGAATTGAGCGTATTGAATTTGAACATTGAGAGTAGAAAAAGGCTGACTCTACTAATCAAATTCTTAAAGATTGGTAACAGGCAGCTAAGTGATCGCATTGAAAACTTGATCAACGTGGTTGCCACAGAAAAGGAGAAGAAGTTATCAGATTCAGGCCTTAGTGGAACCGACTCTATTTCTAGCTCCAACAACCCCTCATCTTCACCATACCATCGAAGTGAAGTCGACTTTGTTTCTGGATCAACCACTTCTCTGACATCTCTTACTGCAGTGAACTCTACTACTTCTTTGCCAAGTATAGCTAACACTGAGATGTCGTCCGAGGACGATACCCAATCTGAATATGATTATGAGATCCCAATACAACAACTTAAAAACGAGATAATTGGTACTGTGAAGAAGATTGTGAATGTTGTTTCCAAGGTATCGGCTAATTCACTTCCTGAGCCATCGAGATCACATGTAAGAGAAATGTTACTACGCCTACCTACGAACTGGGCTACGAGTCTAGAACAGAACAAAAGGTCTGATGTTTCAAATGATGGGCAAAACTACCATTCTTCATCTGGTTCCGACAGTGAATCCGGCTCTGAAGCTGAAAATGAAAAAGAAAGCAATTTCCATGATTCTCTCGAGTACCAAGAGACACAGACTAACACAGCGTTGGTCACACGTTCTAATACAGAGCCTCGAAGACGGTCTATTGCCCATCAATTACTCAGAAATCTATTCAAATATCGTACGCAGGCGTATCAAAGACGACAGAGGAAATCGTCTTCTCCAACAACCCAGCCTAAAACATGGTTCAAGAAGTCAATTAAGGACCAGATACTGAATGATCCAAACGGAAAGGTTCTTATATTAGCACAAGAGTCCCTGGATATGGTGAATAAGATCATTAGGTTTTGCAGTGATAATTTGGAGAAAGCTGAGAGTTGGAATCTTAGCAAGCAGAGCGAACAACATCTCAACCTTCTTAACAAGCTACAAAATATGAATTACGTCAGTTCTGTATCCAATTCGACTACTAAAGGCACATCTTACGGTGATGGAGATAAACTACCTGAGAGTGAGATGCTTACGCAAGGAGAGGAAGAACAAGCCAACGAACCGGTTGAGTTTTCTGAAGAATAGCATGTTGTAGGTTATGACGGTGTGAAATCTATTTGTCTAATATACATGTAACTAACTGTACGGAAGCAAATTTGTAGTATTTTAATCCAGTTATATGGGGTGACAAAAATCCTTTGAACCAGGAGAGCGGCTTCAGCCTTTCAAAAGAGGATTTTGATGTGAAAAACACCTGTGCACATGTGGACCTTTAAAAAGGTTGTTTTTTGGTTCAGGATAAAGTCAAAATACTTAAGACGGTGAAGTTCGTCTTGCAAGAAACAGAGACAAAGCAGTTTCTAAGGCATTCAAGAGCAGACCTGACTCTGAATCGAAACAGAAGAAAGTAGGAGGTTTCAAAGTCAAAGTCTTTCAACGTTTCAGTTTAAGTGCTTACTCAAAGATGGCCAACAGCAGTTTGCGAAGCACTCATACGCTGAAGGAGGACTTGGTTCGTTTCAAGTTATCTGCTGAGAAAGAGAGGCCACCCCCATCCTTGACCAGCAGCTTAATGTTGAATAACTACGATGATGCGGTTGTGCCTCCTTTTTCCAACCGAGGGAACAAGCTTCTGGGGAGTTCTGACATGGTTGACTATTCGCGGTTGAATTCTTATCGGGATGACCTAAAGCTTGTCGAGATTGGAGATCCACATAAAGAGTCAGGTGAGAAGAGATCTCGCTTGGTGATTAGAAGTAAGAGTCAGACGATTGACAGTTTGATTAAAAGAGAACTGGACCAAGAATTTGGGTCTGTCAGTGACAGTGATGAGGAATACGATGATGATGTACCGAGTTCTGCCCAGATGTTACTTGATTCAATTGATGTCGCAAGTATTTTGGCCCCTATCACAAGCCCAACTGATATAGTTAATAGAAAGTCGTTGGAGGATATATTTACTTCGAAGCATTTAGCGAAACTGGCAGATGATACGATTATCTTAATAGAGAAGGAACAGGATAATGTTAATCAATTGAGCAAGTTGATGAGTGTCTTTTTGGGTGATGATTATACAAATCTTTTAGAGGATTCGCTGAAACTACCTGACTACAACCATAATATGGATCTGGACAAACAACTGAAGTCGGTTGACGGTGGCTTAGCAGAACAAGAGGCCACTACAGTGACGTCAGACAAAGAGGAAGATTTAAATGATACAGTTAATACTCAGGATGATAATGAGATCTTATCCGCTGCAAAGTATAACAAACTGTTGCAAGATCCATTCTTTAAGTTGCCTGAGTTTAAAAGAGACTTCAATTTTGGTGTCAAGAAAACGGAAGACGCTGAAGAAGCCCGCCAGCTGATACAAATCGCACTACAAAGAAATGAAGAGTTTATAAGGTCTTTAACGACTATAAGAAATGGATTCATCAGGGCAGAGAGACTGAAAAATAACATTTACCGATGGTGCAAAGAAATAAGAGATGAAGAAGATTTGACAACCTCTGCTGACACAAACACAACAACTACAAACGAATGATGGGTTTAGCCATTTTCTCAAACTTTACCAGGAGAAAAAGAACTCTCAAACACCTTTTTGAGGCTTTCACTTTCAGGAGAGTAATCTTGATTGACAAAGGGAACAACACATACCTTTACAGCGCTGTCAAACAATTCATAAATCAGCTCCTTCAAAGCTTCACCTGTCTGCTTGAAGTCCGGATATGCATTCACTTCCAAAAGAGATACTTTCAAGTTCTCATCAACAAGAAAGTCTAGTCCAAACACTTCGAATGCATTTTGAAGAGGTTGGAAATTGATCTTATCCACAGTGTATGCGGCCTTGAATATTTCACAAACTATCGTGTTTATCTGAGTGTGTATCCGTTCTTTGCCTCCAGGGGAGATAGAGGAGTCATCAAGCTCGACAACAACAAGAGAGCTAGTCTCATCCTGCAGACATGTATTTGTTAGGTGCCCATTCAAGTTTTCAAAATCTCTGTTCTTTGTATTTCTATAAGGATAAGTACTAAAAAGCATCAACATCCTTTTAAAAACGTACACCTTCAGGTCTCCTGAACAAACGACATAAGTTCTAATGTGAAACTTTCTGTTGTTGTAATCCGATAGTAACAAAGGGTTATCTATGTACTTTTGTATGGTAAAATGTCTTAGTTGTGATGTTATTATTCCTCTATTGTCAGAGCCTTCATCTTCTTCCTCATCAGAGTTATAGTCTTGCTCAAATGAATCAAATATAGCTTGAAGCTGATCAATCGTCTGAAAGAGACGGATTCCTTGTCCTTTATCACTCATGCTGGGCTTCAAAATAAACGTTGTGTCCAAAGTTTTTTCATTTTCAATAAGCTCACACTTGAGCTCATAGCTCTCATCCAAGGCATCATCAAGAAATTCGGCATAATCCAGCTCAAGCTGATAAGACTCCGGAAAAGCTTCTTTCAGTATTGATTTAGGATTCTTCGAGCAATAAAAGGCCACTGTGTTGGAGAGATAGTTCTTCCGAATCAATGCTTTTCGGTATATATACGAATTTGTCAAATACCCAATATCAGTCATTAGTCGAGTGTGATCCAGATCTTCATATTCTCCACTATGGAATATTTTACCCTTGAAGTCTTTTGGAACATCCCCAAGTTCATGGTAGAGTTCAAACGAAGGAGTATGAGCTTCTAATGCCAAGAGGAGAGGCTCAAGGATATATGAGTTATTGGGGTAACCCAATACAGCAGCAAATGTCGATTCAAATCGAGATGATCTATAAGATGCCAAATTTTGCAATTTGATTAGTTTCTCGAAATACTGTTGGCTCTCAATGGAAATTAAATAACTTACGCTAGAACGATCTCGCCATGATTGATTGAATCAACCTGCTTAAAAACAGCTTTCAACGCAGTTATACTTATCTGGCCCATCGAAATCACTTTTCCATCGGTTAAAGCTGTGCTTTGTATGATATTCTTATGTACAGTAGCAAAATCTGGGTTCCACTTGAATATCTGGCCTTTGGTAATGGATTCATCCACAATATCAGACGCAGGAACAATCTCGGTTTCTTTCACAGACCTAAATAGCGAGCTCGTCCACTGGTTTTCCAGAATTGGTGTCATGAGGATTTTCGTTTCTCCAAGCTTAAGATCGTCATTAAGTGGAATATTTACAGAGTACAGATCAACCTCTTGGTTCCAATTCTCATGCAAATAGCTCACTATTTTCACTGCAATTCTGGATGCTTCTTCTAAGATAGCTGGTGACACAATTGGGGTGTTATCGTAGGCAAAAGAAAGCGCAATAGCCTTTTTACCGTGATGACAACTCTCCATTGCACCACCAATTGTCCCACTCGATAAAGCATACATCGCAGAAGAATTTCTTCCAACATTTGGTCCACTGATAACAAGATCAACATCTCCTTTACATATGTGATTGATCCCTATGTCGGAGCATGTTGCTGGGGTTCCATCAATCAGGCACCACTCCTTCATCTTTGGATTGCCTCTGTATGAGGCTTGAGCATGAGCGAAAGGTCCATGAAATGAATTGTCATCCGCATTTTCTATAGAAGAGTAGACATAAGTTGCAGCTACATCACGGCCTGCAAAATGAGCCTTTCCAATCCATGATTTCTGCGAAGAAGGGACACAAATAGTAAGGTCCCAATTCGTGAGCTTCTCGACAGCCGCAACAAAATACTTTATATAGGGACTGGCCACATCATGCGGCCCTCCATCATCGTTAGTTAATAGAACCTTCATGGTTTCGGCGCCAGTGGAACTCTCTACCTTGCTTGTTAGCTTCTTCGATCTTGCTCTAATCGCTTCGTAAAAGGCCCAAGGATCTAGTTGTTTCTTAGAACTTGCCTTGAGAGGTTAAAATAGAAAAGGGCTCATAACGCTAATATTAACTTCCGTCACGTGCTACAGTAAGGAACCTTGTGCGGATTCAAAGCGATCAGGAGGAGGGGAGATTCCCTACACAGGGTGCTTTATCAAGCCTACTGAATGAGGTTATTCGTAAAGAAGTGCTCGAAGCAAATTAAAAGATGCATTATTATACAGGCATTGCCTACCGTCTATTTTAGATAACTCTCTCTTTTGGTAGTATATCAACAATGAAGTCGTCAGAGTTGAAAGACATCTTTGTTTTCTTTCTGTATTCGGCCAACAGGTCAAAGTAGTTATCAAATAAGTATGACGAATCTAAAGGACCTCCCTTTGCTTCAGGGTGGAACTGCGTAGAAAAGATAGGCTTACTTTTGTGAATCATACCCTCGTTAGACAGATCGTTCAAGTTGATAAAGTATTCCCTGAAATCAGGATGTAGGGTTTTCGCATCGACAGCGTATCCATGGTTCTGGGATGTGATATGACATTTACCTGATATGAGATCAAGGGCAGGGATATTGTGCGCTCTATTACCATATTTCAACTTGACAGTTTTTGCTCCCGATGCAAGTGCCAACAGCTGATGTCCTAAACAAATTCCGAAAATAGGCAAGTCAGGGTTCTGTGCCATAGTTTCTCTCAAATTTTCCACTGTTGCAGAGCAATGAGTTGGATCACCTGGCCCATTTGAAATAAAAAGGCCATCAAATTTATCCGCAATCTTCTGAATTGGGTAGTTATATGGGACAACAGTAATGGAAGCACCTCGGGATACAAGCGATCTCAAAATGTTTTCCTTCACTCCACAATCAATAACCGCAACATGGTATTTTCCGTGAGGAGAAGGGATGTGGAATGGGGCCTTAGTCGTCACTTTATGCACCAAATTGACAGAGCCAGGGTCATCGAAAGCAGCATCCTCATCTGCATCATAAGTTTCGCCAATAGTCAATCTTGCCAAACTGGAACCTTGCTCTCTCAAATATGTAACTAGTTCTCTAGTGTCGACACCAGATATGGCAGCCACACCCTCTCTTTTACACCACTGACTCAAACTCTCAACAGCGGTCCAATGAGAGTATTCCAAAGCAACGTCACTGACAACAATACCAATACATTGAATATGTGGACTTTCAAAGTACTTGAGTAAATTGAACTGGTCTCTGACAGAGCCGGAAGGAACACCATAGTTACCGATTAAGGGTTGGGTAAAGACAATAATTTGACCTCTATACGAAGGGTCCGTCATAGACTCTGGATAACCCACAAGAGAAGTGGTAAAAACAGCTTCTCCACTTATGTTCTTATCCGCACCGAAGGAATAACCACTGAAAACAGGTCCATCTCTGATTGTTAAAGTGGCTCTGTCCAAAGTTTTAGTAGAGGTGTATCTAGCAAAGAGCGAAAGCTTACTCGCATTTGACACAGCTAGCCCTAGTCTTGGCGTGGCTCTTAAAGAAAACACTCTCGATAGTAGACTCATAGTACCTGATGGAGAAAAGTAGGAAGTTAACAATGAAGTTGAAAAGCTCACCGATAGCTAAATCTAATTTATGAGTATTTTCCAAATGCGATCTGAAATGTAATCGTCCGAGGTTTGGTTCATAGACTTTAGTCCACAACTGAAATTTGAGAAAAGGGCGATCAACTTCAGTCGGTCAATCCTTATGTAGATGACAGCGAAGGTAGTTTGCACAGCTTAAAATGGTCTAATCACTTTGACTTTACAACCTCTCCGCTCTATGAATCATCATCTACGCAGGTGAAAATTTTTTTTTCTACACAGTTGCAATAGCGCGTTGCCTTTTTGGGAATCCATGCGGCTTATTAAATTTTAAAGGTGTAGTGGTGTTAAAAAAAGAGTTCAGCCAATCCCTTGGTAGTTACCCGACCAAAACAATTTATTGGGGACTCTGGTTAAAACACTACCAAATCAACTCTGAAAAATTTTTCAACCAAGGCATACCAACTTTAGTTCATCTCGAACATATATATACATCTTTGCGTCGTTGTCTTCAAAGCACAGCATAAGCTTCTAATCACAAGCATAAAAGCTATTAATAATGTCTCACAGAAAGTACGAAGAGCCAAGACACGGTTCCCTAGGATTCTTACCTAGAAAGAGAGCTGTTAAGCAAAGAGCTAGATGTAAGTCCTTCCCTAAGGATGTCAAATCTAAGCCAGTTGCTTTGACTGCCTTTTTGGGTTACAAGGCTGGTATGACCACTATTGTCAGAGATTTGGACAGACCAGGTTCCAAGATGCACAAGAGAGAGATTGTAGAGGCTGCCACTGTTGTCGACACTCCAGAGTTGGTTGTTGTTGGTGTTGTTGGTTACGTTGAGACCCCAAGAGGATTGAGATCTTTGACTACTGTCTGGGCTGAGCACCTTTCTGACGAGGTCAAGAGAAGATTCTACAAGAACTGGTACAAGTCTAAGAAGAGAGCTTTCACCAAGTACAGCGGAAAGTACGGCAACAGTGCCTCTGATGTGGAGAGAGAGTTGGCCAGAATCAAGAAGTACTGTTCCGTTGTTAGAGTTTTGGTTCACACTCAAATCAGAAAGACCCCTCTTTCCCAAAAGAAGGCTCACTTAGCTGAAATTCAAATCAATGGTGGTTCTGTTTCCGACAAGGTTGACTGGGCCAAGGAGCACTTTGAGAAGTCCGTTTCTGTTGACAGCGTTTTCGAGCAAAACGAGATGATTGATGTCATCGCTGTTACCAAGGGTCACGGATTTGAGGGTGTTACTGCCAGATGGGGAACTAAGAAGCTTCCAAGAAAGACCCACAGAGGTGTCAGAAAGGTTGCTTGTATTGGTGCTTGGCATCCATCCCACGTGCAATGGACTGTTGCCAGAGCTGGTCAAAGAGGTTACCACCACAGAACCTCTATCAACCACAAAGTTTACAGACTTGGTAAGGCTGCTGATGAAGCTTCTGGATCTACTGAGTTTGACAGAACCAAGAAGACCATTACCCCAATGGGTGGTTTCGTTAGATACGGTAACGTTAACAACGATTTCGTCTTGCTGAAGGGTTCTATCCCAGGGCCAGTTAAGAGAGTTATCACTTTGAGAAAGTCCTTGTACGGTCCAAAGAACAGAAGAGCTCTTGAGGAGGTCAACTTGAAATGGATTGATACTGCCTCTAAATTCGGTAAGGGTAGATTCCAAACTCCTGCTGAGAAGCATTCTTTCATGGGTACTTTGAAGAAGGACCTAGAGAACTAAGCGGATTACTTAATTGTTTATGTACAACTATAATTATACTTGGTTCTACAACTTCAGTAGATAATTCATTCCCCTTTGTATATTTGAAACTATATCCCCTACACTTTTGAGAAAGAGCTCATTTGAAAACGACAACCCCCCGATTATCGTTCACATAGACCTCTCATCAAGCGTTAGTTAAACATATCTTGCTTTGGTGAAGCGTAGTTCTCTGCTATTAGAGCTCAAGTAGTCAAGAAATTTGGACTGGAACTCTCCGGGTCCCTTTGACTCAACGCCTGCACGATATCCTGCCTCTTTATAGAGACCACAAGCAGCAACAGAAGCAAGAAATGGATTTTGAGGAATGGAGGCTACATAAGCAGCAATTGTTGACCCGAGCGAGCATCCGGTTCCTGTTATCTTTCCCATGAGCTCATGACCACCTTCAATCAGAGCGACCTTTTGGTCAGTCAAATCAGACTCCAAAAGATCAAACTTGCCATCAAATATTCCATCGGCTATCACATCAGTCTTTCCAGTGACAACTACAATAGATCTAGTGCTGATAGCCAAGTCTTTGGCACACTTAATAATATCACCAAGATTTCCAGAATTCTCACTATCTACCCCCCTCATCAACTTTTGGAGACCTGCGGTAGCAAAAATCTCTCCCTCGTTACCTTTGATAACTGTTAGATAACCTTCAACTAAAATCCTCTTGGTACTGAGCTTACGCACAGAAGATGCACCTGCTCCCACAGGGTCGTAAATAATGGGTTTTCCATGTTTGTTATACGCTTTCAAGGCAGCAATGTACATTTGGGTCTGTTCCTCGCTTGGAGTTCCTGTGTTTAATACTAATGAGGTATCAGGGTATAACGCGAGCTCGTCAAATTCCTCTATACATTCACTCATTAAAGGAGAAGCACCAATTGCCAAGGTGACGTTAGCTGAGAAATTCTTCACTACATCATTGGTGATATGATGGACCAGGGGATGGCACTTTGTAACCTTTTCAATGGCTTGAGAGACACTCATCTGTTCGTTGATCTGAAGCTTTGACGTCCAGAAGGGAGGAGTATTCCATAATCTCACGAGTTCCTTTGTAGCTACTGCTGCATCTTGACTTGCCATAATACATGAAACAACAGCCACTCCATCAATAGGTAACCCAGCGATACCCGCAGTGTACCTGACTCGTTGTATGTTACTGTGATTAATTCCTCCAATTAAACATGTTCTGAGACCAGTTGAAGATGCTTGCTGAATCACTTTCAATAAATTTTGTGAGCCGATAGGCCCCATAGGTACCTTGGTTGTAAGCTTGGTTTGAGTATCAAATATTATACCGATTCCAATATAATCAGCACCGTCCTTTAATGCTTGCTCCACCTCATGGGCATATCCCGTTGAAACACCAATGATCTTATCGGGGCCTAATAACTCTCGGGCCAGTTTAACATCCATATCATCCTGACCGACATGCAAATGAGCGTCAACAGCCAGAGCCACGTCTACTCGATCATTAATTATCAGTGGAATGCCTGCCTTGTCAGTCAGGGTCTTCACTTGTTTGGCTCGGTCTATGAACTCTCTCGTTGAAAGGTTCTTTTCCCGTAACTGAACACAAGTTATTCCATTATCAATAGCCTTCGATACCTGATCGAGAAAAGAGATCCCGTCAGGGATCATCTCGGCATTTGTGACCAGATATACAGAAAGATCAAAGTTTCTGCGGCTCATGTCAAGTTAGCAACGTCTGACAACCGCAAAGCTCTCCATTGAGCTCAAGTCTCCAATGTAGATGATCTATTTGTCCTGCCTACAACTGACGGTGCGATAGAAATTAGCCTATTAATTTTCATCAAGAAAAAAGTTCCAGATAACATCAATCTCATAGTAACTAAACAAATTATAGAGTCTCTTTACATTTTATCATACCGTCACATAATAAACCTCAGATTGGTGTCAATATGGTGTGATGAAGAAAGCTGCGGCTTCTGAGAATACTTCTGAGAAAGAACCACTCTGATGTTTTGAAGAAGAGTCAGATAACTTTGTGTTGGGTTTTCAGATAATACTTTGATAAACGCATAACTCAAGGCACCAGTGAAAAGACCGGCTTCATTAGCATCAGCGGAAGTTTGTGAGTCCTTACAGCCAGAAAACATAATGACGTCAGCAGGAGACATCTTTTGCTGCTTCATCTGCTTAGATTTGTTTCCTGTAGATGCCTTGACTCTTTTAAAAACACTTGAAACCGAACTCATCATCATTTTTGGATTTCTTGTGGCATATCCTAGCAATAAATTGACAGCATCACCACCGCTTTCCTTCCAGACATTGTACTCCTTGATGCCACCATCTTGGGCTCTGTATACATATGGTAGGTCTAAAACGGTTCCACTATGACACGAGTCAAAAATCGCAGTCAAACGACATCCAGCAGGAAGAGGCTTCACCATAATATCGTGCATTATGTCGTCAATCAAAGAACCAGTCTGTTGGAAATCCACAGGATATATACAATCATCAAAACCGTCCTCTTCATCACCATCTTGATCTTCTTCCTGACCTCCATGACCAGAGTAATGGAAAAATAAAGAGTCCCCTGGGCTTGCTCCACTAACTAGCCATTGCATTGCACGTATCATATTTGCTTTTGTAGGAACCTTGATCATCTCATTTTGATCATCTGTCAGAATAACAATATCCTCCATCTTGTATCCGCATCGGGAAGTCAAATGGTTACACATATTCTGTACATCATTGATACATCCACGTAACTGGTTTTGCGATCCGAAGTAGTTGATTCCAACCAGCAAAGCCTTCCGGCGTCCATCACAGGAAGAATACTGGTACTCTTGGTACTGACCCGATCCAATATTATCATGTTGCATACCAAAAGATGGTGTAGTGGGGTCCACTGCCTGCTGCATACCAAGATTGGATTGTGACGCTCCTCTTGGGGGCAGAGGAGCAGGAGCCCTATAGCTGTCGCCTCTACCGGGCAAACTTGCAGGGGCGCCGTAATTCGGATTAGCAGACTGTCCACCGTAGCTAGCTTGGTTGTTCCCAGGAAACATCTTCAACGCGATTCTGCTGATAAGTGAACGATGTGACTTGACGTCAGGGATATCCTGCTTGGGGCCACGCGTATTAATATATCGCTTCTCTCTTTATATACAGCAAATCTAACTGTAGATATGAAATTCAAAGGACGTGTGCCAACCACATTTACCAAGGCACCAAATTGCTTAGCTTTGTTGTAAAACCAAGTCCACTTAGACTGACTACATAACCTTATACAAACACTCTCACAGGGCAATGGTGTGTTTGCTGTAGTTCCTGTTTCAATCCTACACAACGTAACGATCTGCTAAAGACGTATTTATTGTAAGACCCTTGTCTTTCTATGATGAAATCCAACTTTGGCACTTCCCAGATCTGTCTGTGTAATCGATCTGTGTTGCCAGGACTCTGATCTGCTAAACCAATAAAACCTTTCAAATCCTCGTGAGGAAAACCTCTCTCTACGCGTTTCACAGCTCTTTGGTCCACCATCTATGTTATCCCTCGCAGCCTGACTGCAATCAACATTTTGATCTCTGTTCAACAAAGTTAACAGCTTTTTGTTAAAGTGATAATCAGATCCAGAGATGAAGCGCACAGAACTGGTAGGTTCTATGCTGGCTGAATCTGGTAAATCTTCCTTGATATTTCGAGTTAACGTTGAAGTGTCAGTATCCGTGCCATAATCCGGTAAGTTCTGCCTCTGATCGATCCAGCTTGACTGTCCCTCAGAGGATGTAGTGGTGGAACAACCATCCAGTCCCGCTATTAATGAAGGGCAAGCCCACGGGTGATTATAAGTATCTGAACAAACAATACTAGTAGTGGAGCCTCTATTTATCATTGATGGTAGGGACCGATATTTATTTTTTGTGATGGAGGATGAAAAGAGAGGTTTAGGCATTTCGTAAAAGGCATCTTGAGCAAACTCCGCCCCTTCACAATCGATCAATGTTGTATCCTTTCCAGGCACGGAGCACCCTAATGCTGTTTTCAAACTCGATTCATTATCGTCGGTGAACCCTTTCCTGGGTTGGCCCAACTTTGTGAAATATGACAAGGTTATTGAAGGTAGTGAAGATGATGATGCGCCAGATAAGGAGGACGAAGACGAGCTTGATGGCGAAGAATAGCCAGTTTCTTCGTCTGGCGATGATGCGCATTTCTCCTCATAACAGTGTGATCCCAAAGACTGTGAAACGGCCTCAGCGCGTGTGTTCCTCAGTGGACTCGAAACCAAAGGTATAAATCCACATATACATAAGCTGGGATTGATACCATGATATCTACATCTTAGCGCTCTGCTGTCCACAAAACCTTTCAACTTCCCTTTCTTGATGGTCATGTGAATCAACGAAGAAGAGTCCTCTTTTTGCGGCAAAATCAGTTCAGAAGAGTGTCTATCAAGTTCAAATGTTTGCTCCTCCTCTGTGGCGCAAAATTCCCAATTTTCCTTGTAACTTGTTGACACAGGGGTGACCATTTTTCTAATTCAGATTGAAAACAGAACAAACTGAGGCAACAACTTCTCCATACATGGCCCAGCCTGCTTCGTCTGGCCCATCTCTTATTAGTTAAAATGAGCATGTAATTATATCCCTGTTAAAATGATTGCTCCCCTCTAAAAAATTAATTCCTAGAAGCGCCCAAGGAATAAAAGGGGAGGGGACCTAACAGTTGAACTCAATTCAAATTTGGTTTCTCCTTTGCACTCGCACTCGCAACCATACCAAGTCTTTATACTGGATAACCTTTCGACAAAGAGCACAACAACCCTGCGTGCCACTTCTAACTTTGGAACTAGCAAGTGCCTTGTACACACAATTTGAGCAGTAAAAGTGACCACAAGGACTGACCACACACTGTTCAATCTCATCAAAGCAGATAGGACAGGTCACATCCTTCAAATTAGCTGCTGTATTAAAGTGCGACGTAGAATCCCGAAGTAAATCTTCTGTTGTTTTGGGACGTTCCTGAGTTTCACCATCAGATCCCAGTATTATTACTTCATCTTCATCAGATGAGCTATCCGTTTGCAAATCGACCCTTCGTCGTTTTTTTGAGTCCTTCTCCGTTGAAGATTCAGCTAGAGGGTTTGACGCAAATATAATCTCATCATTATCGTCACCACTGCTATACATTTGCTCACTGACATCAGTATCAGACTCGTCAGACATTGCGGCTAGCTTTGGGGTAGTCTGTTTAGAATCTCGACTGACTCCGTTGGCTTGAACTGTGCAGCGTGATGACACACTGGCTGATTCAACCTGGTTATTGCCTAGCTCCGTATTTTGAGAACCAGAAACACCTTGAATTGTATGTGATGAATTGCGGAACGGGCTGCTTGAGACAGATATTGGCTGTGAATAACTATTCACAGGCTGTGAAGGCTGGGCAATCTGCTTGTCCCTCCTATCAGTATGTGCAGAGCTCATTCGGTAGAAGGCAGATCTCTATCTATACGCAATAACTGTTCCGCTCCTAGCTACTGCTTTCCCCTTGAGAAGCGAGACTCATTGTTGATATTGATAACCTCAAGATAATTTTTGCCTACTAAACATTAAATTTTCGAACTGCACTTGATTGTCTTTTTCCGTCTAACAATCAACCAAGCGAGAGGAAGTCAACGTCGGTCGTCGATCGACCCAAATGATATACCCGCAAGGCATGATGTGTATCCATGACTATCTAAAGAGTGCAGTTTTGGCCAGATATTGATAATTCAACATCATTGTCAAAAAACAGGTTGCGAAATTAAGTAGAACAATATCTATAGTATTATAAATCAGGAAGAACGATTTAACTTCAAAGCTTGCCCATTAGCATAACTTTTGTGTTACAGCAACAATTATGTACATATAAACACCATGGACAAGAACTCGTTCAAAATCTCACAGAAATTTATCGACATCTGATAAGAATCAATAGCAAAATGGAGAGGGGAGAGACAAAGACTAGAAAGAGAACGTTTCATAGGGAGTCATGAAACACGTATATAGTTGAAAAGAAACTATTGGCTCAAGGATTGTATCGTTTGGTGGTCGTTGAGCATAGACTCCATATGTAGCCGTACACAATGCTATCTAGCTGCGAGAGTCATTTGTTTGACAAATGATCAAGGTACTGATCGATTTAGTGGAGCTTTGGATTCAAATTCCTAAAAGTATGACATAACAAACTCTAGATCTAACTCAAATTATCTCGCAGATTGCGTTTGTGAAGTCTCTGCTACACTCTTGCGTCCCCAGTCCCAAGATATCTATGGAAGCAGTTATTGCTCAGAGTATAAATCTAGACAAGGCATAGGCAATCAGAACAAAAATGAGAGCTAGAACATAGAGGTTTGTGGACGACTCATTTGTAGTAGATGAAGCAGAACTTGAAGGAGCATTCGTGACAGAAGGAGTTAAAGAACTTGTCTTTTGCGCTGTGTCATGAGGAGAAACACTTTTTTCAGATTTTAGAGGTGAAGAAACGCTGGAAGCTTTCTTTTCCGAAGATGCAGGGGCCTTCAAAACATCAGCCTTCTCTGCACCCGACACCACAGAGGACTCCTCTTGGATAGACGACACTGCGTTGTTGTAGTTGTAAACAACCTTGAGTTTGGTATCTGAGCTAGACGCTCCCTGCTTTTGTAATTCAGACCATATTCCAGAAACGGTTTTGGGATCAAGTGTTGGATCACAAGGCACTGAAACAATCAAAAATTTGTCTTTACATTTCGTTCCGATGGCAGGCTCTTCTGCAAGCCCCTGGAATATGATAGAAACATCTACGGATTCTCCAGGAGGGATCGTAGACGCATTTGGTCTGACACAGTAAAGTTTTGGAGCCGTTGTCTTAACTTTGAAGGCAATAGTGGTCTTGGAATCATTTGAAATCTTGATGGTATTTGTGGCAGATATTGTGAAAGGAGCTAATAGATACGCACATGGAGCAGAACCCTCTTGAAAAGAAAGTCGCGATGTTCCGGATGCGGCAGAATTCAGTTAGTAATCATCTACAAAACAGTAATGAAATAACAAAGAAAGTATAGAGGGTTTGACCCGTTTCAATTTGTACTTACAGCCAAACTCCAATTGGCGAGGAGAAACCAACATTTTGTGTCAAATATCGTTAAAATACTAACAGGGGATAGAGTGGGTTTTAGCAATAAATCCAGCCCTTCCAATATGGTCAAATCAGAATCCTAAAAGCGGCTGACGAATACAGGGAGCGAAACAACACTGAATAGCAGATTTCACCTAGTTTTTTCTTTTCTTCTGACCACGAAGCAAGAAACAGAGATGGTGGTGTACGGATGTATGGCCTCTGTGCGCTGCAAACAACAAGATGGACACAAGCAAGAATCAAGAGCAAGAATCCAGCCGTTCTAGCCTTCAGTGATATCAGGAGGCGCTAGATGCAAGATATGGAGTAAGAAGACACAGGTTCTTCCAGTAAGGAGTGCGCCCAATAAAGGATATATTATTAATGCGTACGGATCCAACGCACGCAAAATGAGTGGACTCCATATCAGGGAGAAACAGCCGGGTAACAGAGTTTTTTTTAGTTGTGGTTTACACTGAGGATTTTTAGCAGAGACACGGGAACAGGCACAAGTTCAGTCGCGTATTTTTGGATACTACCGACTAGAAAACTAGCGAAGTTTTGCAGGGAAGGAGAACAATGCGCGACGAAGTCTAAGAGTTACCCGGATATCATTCTCTCCTATGGCCGGGTAACGATGAGCGATGATTTTACCACCTGTCAGTTTTCGCGTCTGCAGCAGGAAAGCGAAAAGAATATTTCCCAATGCGGTTTTATTACAGGAGGCGACACGTTAGGTACTTATTGTGGGTGATGACGAGGTAGAGATAAAGGAACTTTATGGCTTCCTGCTTTATAAAGCAATAAGGTTTTGTTCTTCAAATAGTTAACTCGTTCGTTAAAACCTTTGGGCACATAATCTGAGGACGTTTCAAAGAAGTTTGTCTGTGATAGCGACACCAGGTTTTTTGATTACAAGTTCCAACTGCCACGCCGGCATGAAAACCATGAAGAGCACAAACCTCCATCTTAACATTGCGTTAGCAAGAAAGGACAGTATGAGTGGGGGTACCCTCACCCCAACAGGTTTCACGACTCCAATAGATCAGAACGTTCAATTTCAATTTCAAACCCCAGCTGTCAACACCAAAAGAAGTGACTCTATATCATCGATACAGTCAGACTATCATTCTTCTCACATAGACCCCTCGTCCAATCTTTCCAAGTGCAGCAGTATATCATCCATAAGTTCCTCAATCTACACACCTAATAACGATCAGCTGCCAATTAATATTCAAAACTATGACTTTACCTCTCAATTTGATGACACTTTAGTGAGCCTCTACCATTCCTACGCGAACAGACCAAATATCACGCCCTTCAACATCAACTTTCCACCATCTGGTATTGTCTCCAAGATATCCAAGCAAATATATCATGAGTTACAAAATGACCGCTCACTAATGATAGACAAAAACGCTGCTATTTCGGAAGAGCTTCTGTTCGAATCCAATCAATCTTTGTGTCTGTCAATCATTCGCAAACGATTGCTAGATCTCTGCAATTCGTCTGCAGGTGACGGGTACTCAATGTCTAGATCTAATTCGAACATTTCTCTCAATAACACAAATCAATTGACTCAGGGATTGAACCGCCCCTCTTGGCTACATCAGAACCCGATGTTTTCAGCAACAAGATTGTCGTCCACTGATTCTCTAATTGATTCGGTACAACTTCCGGCAACTCCACAACAATCGCAATTTCCCCTTTCTCAAATTTCCACGCCATTCAATGGCCAAAATGACATTTCCATGATAACACCACCACAATCCGCCGCTGGGGCCTCGCCTATTAGCAACAGGCCTAAGCTCAACTTAACTCAGATCAGTCATATAAATCAAGCCATGGACCACTTTTCTTTTGAAAGTACAAAATCGCTTCAAAGCCCATTTAATGACACGCAGTTTAAGTTCTGTTCTACAGGTCCTAGCGCTCCAACAACACCTACCGGTTTTTCTTTCGCTTCTTCTCCATTAAAAGGAAAAAGACAAGCAAGTCGTTCAAATTCGTCTGCCTCCTCGAGTGGACTCCCTTGCCAACCAGGTGCTGCCGCCACTTCCAATCTTGTCGATGTTGAGGTTGATCCGTTCTACAACGCAACGGCCCAGAGAAAGAGAGACAGTCTTAAACTAAAAAGAAACATGAAATGATCTCAATATTGTGCTAAACTTTCTGCTATACTTTTGATTTATTGTGGAATCGCTCCCGAGTTCACAAAGGGTCTTTCCCCCACATAATATTGCTTGCTTTCAACTTAAAGAGCAAGTCGCCTCTTTATATACATGTTCTGAGGTTGAATATACTCTCATTCCACCACCTGATATATATTATATAATTTAACCATCGCTTAATGTGACAATTCACGTTAAATATGGACCCATGTTTGATCCATCTTTCTCATTTACACAGATACTCTTGAGTTGAAATTCACAAATTTATAGAGTTATGTTACGTATGTCCTGAAACCAAGTACGCTAACTGGAGTTGAAGAGCTTGGCTGACTCATCGATCATGCCCATTCTTTGAACTGGTTGATCAGATTTCTTGTTGAAGAATCGTGAGTTTCAACAAGTTTCTCATCATCCAATTCCTTAAGAATAACCTTCGCCAGAACCTTTCCGAGTTCAACACCCCATTGGTCAAACGAGTTGATACCCCAAATAGCTCCTTCTACAAACGTGACATGCTCATAATAAGCGATAAGAGCACCAAGAGTAGCAGGAGTGATTTGTTGGGCTAATATAGATGTTGTAGGTCTGTTACCGCTAAACATCTTATGAGGAACGAGACTTGCATTGGTTCCTTCAGCCTCAACCTCGACCTTTGTCTTTCCAAGCATCAAAGACTCAGCCTGTGCAAAAAAGTTTGAAGCCAACATTCTCTGGTGAAGGTTTCCTTCAATTGGATTGTGCGATTTGGCCGCTAATATAAAGTCGGTTGGAATTAACTTGGTTCCTTGGTGGACAAGTTGGAAGAAAGAGTGCTGGGCGTTCGTAGTTGGTTCACCAAACAAAACAATACCCGTTTCATATGTAACAAACTTAGAGTCCTTGCTTACGGATTTTCCGTTGGACTCCATCGACAGCTGCTGCAAGTATGCAGGGAACCGGTGCAAGTATTGATCAAATGGAGTAACAAGCTTTGTTTGAGCTTTGTGGAAGTTGTTATACCATATTGTAAGTAGTCCTCCCAAAACTGGAATGTTCTCCTCCAACGGAGTCTCGACGAAATGTTTGTCAACAGCTTCACCACCCTTTAGAAACTGTTCAAAGTTGTCATAGCCAATGTATAAGCATACTGAAAGTCCAATTGCAGACCAAACAGAGTAACGTCCACCCACCCAACTTTCAAATCCAAACATGTTTCTTGTGTCAATTCCAAACTTGGCAACCTCCGATGCATTTGTACTCAAAGCAACAAAGTGTTTGGCAATATAAGACTGGTCTTTGGCTCTCTGCAAAAACCAGTTTTTGGCAGTGTTGGCGTTAGCGCAAGTTTCCGCAGTAGTGAACGTCTTTGACGCAATCAAGAACAAAGTTGTTTCAGCGTCACACTTCTTGAGTGTCTCGGCAATATGTGTTCCATCAACATTAGATACAAAATGGGCACTTAGCCTTGGGTGACCATAGGGCTTGAGAGCTTCGGTTACCATAACAGGTCCAAGATCAGAACCACCAATACCAATGTTGACTATGTCTGTTATTTCACGGCCAGTGTATCCTTTCCATTCACCAGATCTCACCTGCTCAGAAAACTCCTTCATATGTTGCAGCACAGAATCAACCTCTGGAGTCACATTGACATTGTCCACATACATAGGACGTAAAGCTCTGTTTCTGAGAGCAACATGATACACCGCACGGTCCTCCGTAGTATTTATATGCTTTCCCGCAAACATTTCATCCCTGAGCTTGATCACATTGGCCTCATTTGCAAGCTCGTAAAGAGCAGCAAGGATCTTCTCATCTATCAAGTTTTTCGAAAAGTCAAACAGAATCTGGGATCCATCATAATTCTGCCATGTCTTGGAGAACTTGGCAAATCTGTTTGGATCAGCTGCAAAGGCATCTCTTGATGAGAACGACTTACCGTAGTCGTTGAAAATGGCCTCCAATTTCTTCCACGCAGCCAACTCTGTAGGAGACGTCATGTCTGTGAGAGAAACAAAGATATTCAAATCTACCGCAGCAAACAAGCACACTTAACAATTGCACCCCTGTAATACGATACCGGTCTGCTGTCAACAAACCTCTACGAGCTCACAAAGAATACACCACTAGTAGTCTCTCTTCCTCACTCTTAAGACGCCTTCCTCTCTATCCCCCAGAATAAATATTTTATATATCAGGCAGTACAAAACCTTCCACCGCAATCCTGAACTTTGAGTAACTGTTGCAACGACCTGTTGCTTAAACTCGCGGAACCCCCGTGCATCTGCGGCAAAGTGTCCTGGGCAGAAAAGTAAATCCCGCCATCTCCACGCCGGGGAAAAAGTTTCTGTCGCCATAGTTTGCAGGGCGGATGTCATATCCCCGGGCAGGACATCCTCTGTTACCCCCGGTACCTCCCGGTACCTCCCGGTACGGCTTGATGCCACCCGGGCATGGAAAAAAAACCGGTAATCTGCACAATTGCAAAACACAGCCATAACTTTGTTTGGCCCGAGAGCCTCACAACTGTCCCCACAATCCTTTGGTATACTCATCCATAGTGAGGATCTCCGTCTTGATATTTTGCAGCTCCTTAATCAATCTGTCATTGCGCTCATTCATGTCATTGAAAACCTTGCTGTTGTTTATGTCCAAGACACTGTGGTAATGCTCGCTATCTCTGTTGGCTGTGCTGTCTGCTCCGTCTTGTTCCGAATCCCTTGAAACGTTCCAAATCGCATAAAATTCATTGAATGAGCTCTCGTTATCTTTGGCTAGACTGGCAAGTAGCTCCATCTGCGACACCTTAAGTCGCTCTAGATTTTCAATGTATGTTTCGTCAAAAAATCGTAGATCCCTCAGCTTCTTGGTTTCATTCAGAACACCAAGACTTTTGTACAGTCTATCTTGAACATCCACCATCTGGTTAGTGGATGGAATTCTGTCGTTCATCTTACGCTCTCCTGTGTATCCATCATCGTCTCCAGATACTTCTGTGTCCCTGTCTTCTTCAGTCACATTTCCGTAAATCGATGGCGATAATGCAACACCAGATGATCCACTGCGCTCTAATGTTGACCTGCTAGGTAAAAAGTCAAAGCTTGCAGTTGTACGCTGTGACCCTGTCTGGTGCACACTAAAACTGTCTGATCCTCCCGTATAACCACTCGAAGACCCCTGTGTGGTCCCCACATAACTTGCTCCAGAACCAATTTTGCTGGGTAATGCTGAACTCCCAGAAGCTCCTATTCCAGAATGCGTTGCCTCCAGAGCTTTCAAATCTGCATCAGGATCATTGTCACTGTCGAGAGAGAAGCCTGTCTTTTTAGTTCGCAGGGGTGCTAACTGAGTCTCATATGACACGTTGGAGTCTGATCTACTGTTCAGTCTATAAATCGAGGAGGAATCGTTCGTCGCTCCTCGGTCCAAAACAGCAGAGCCTGAGCTTGTCTGAGCCGCTCGAGCTGTTCTAAACGACATGCTCCTGTTAGTTACGCTGACAGTTGTTAGCCACAGCCGCAGATACATCACTCGTCGTACAACTCTGCTCTGCGGTTAACATAATCGCAGCTATTGTTTTATTTATCTTCAAAAAAAATACATCCGCAGACGTTTGACACTATCATTGTGTTTATTCACAGTTCCCTGTTTTCCAACACAACTAGTCAGATGCTTGCGCTTCAGGTATAACTGCAACCTCAAACGGAAATGGCCGAGTTCAACTCAGCATCTTCACTAGGAGTTATAGACCCCACAAACAGCTCAGACCTCTCTTCATCCAGTTCAAAGTCATCATCATCACCTCAACCACACAGTTTACCCGCAATCCAAAAGTCCTCGAATGTGACTGCGACCTCCATTATTGACGACAGTGGCCCTGTAATGGAGTACGACGAAGTCATCTGGCAGCAATCAGCAGAACACACTCACACCTACAAACTGTTCAAGCCAGAGTTGAAGCAGTCAACCTCCAGAAAGAACGTGGTGAAGAAACCACATCAATGGAAGAAACTGTTGTGGTACAAGCAGGACTACGATGATAACTACACAGATGCTTCATTCTTGTCGCAGCTCAAAAGAAACTCCACCGTTGTCAACTACTCCTATTGGAAGCTCATCAATGACTTCACCCTTATTGTTCTCCATCTCTCAACTATAATGTCTGTTATTCTTGTGTTCTACGGAATATATGCTTTAGATTGGAATCCAATGATCCCCGCACTGACAAGTTCCTCCCTCACCTTACTGGGGTTTATAATATATGTCATAACTCTCAAGATTAGAAGAAATAGAGAGCTCATAAACTTACAGAAACTTAAGATAGAACAACTAACAAAGCCAGCCAGAAAGCCAAGATTCTATCTCTCCAGGCCCACATCTAGATCATCGTCGCCATTCCAGTCAGGAAATCCAGAATCAAGTCCATTGGTGGTTGGATCTGCTGCTGATCTGGAAAAATTTCTACTAGAACCAAACCCTCCCAGCCTGATCAACACCATGAAATCCTCCAGTCTTATACTTCTTACCCTTCTCACATTTTCGCCTGTACTTAAATCGCTTACCAATTCAACTTCATCTGACTCAATTTGGGCCTTGAGTGCGTGGCTTTGCATTCTGAACGTCTTCTTCAATGACTATTCAATAGATTTCACTCCTAGAAACCGCTATCTTTATCCTCAGGAGGACTCTAATTTGGAACTCCAGCACTCCAATTCCAATCTCTCAAAAAACATATCTCTTTCAAACGCAATCGTGCTTGCATCGCGACTCAATTCAAATCTCAGTGCATTCTGCTTTATCGTGTTCTCCATAGAGGTATGTGGACTGTTTCCAATATTCAGTAATTTCACAAGAAGATGTCAATTCTGGACATTTCATTGGTTTCAAGTAATTGCCATCTCTGTTGCCGTCGATTTCGCATTGCTAAAGATATTCGGAATACAGTGGTTCCTTATATGGATTTTTCTTCACTTTCTGATTATTGCTGTTGGCCCTTGGTATTTCATAGTTCTCCAAAAATATAAGGATGAGCTTCAAGGTCCTTGGGATCCAGCAAGACCAATCGTTAAAAGTATATAGCGACTCATCCTGAATAAACACCAGCTGCTAAACACAGATTTCTCCGAGTGAAGTGCACCTTGTATGCAGGTGTTCTCTTCGTAAAATATACAGCCATATGATCTTGTGTTGCTGCATATTCTCTTCGTCTTTTTGTTTCTTCCTGCTTCTTCTTTATTTGATCTGCCTGGGCCTGTGTGGCTCCCATCTGAGTTCCTGATCTATCACCAGCTTTCGCAGCCAGGACGGATTCCACAGTAAACTTCTCGGGTTGTGGATTGTTGTTGTCCATGGTTCCTCTTTTAACATCCCAAACTCTTATAGAATTGTCACTTCCAGATGAAACGAGAACAGATCCATCACGGCTAAAGCATAAAGAATATATTGAGCAGCGCCCGTGCCCCCTCATAGACTTTAACTTTCTTCCAGATGCAATATCAAACAGGTTTACTATAGAATCTTCACCAGCAGTTGCAAGCCAGCGACCATCAGGTGACACTGCTAAAGCATTAACAGGCATATTGTGACCAATGAAAATACGAACTGATTCTCCCCTTGCGATATCCCACATACGAACCGTCTTATCGCTAGATCCTGTAAAGAGGTATGTTGAATTAGGATGGAATTCAACGACGTCAACATCATTCAGATGGCCGGCAAACATTCTCAAAGGATATATGTGATCGCATGACCAAAGTCTGGCTGTTTGATCGTGTGACGCAGTAGCAAAATAATGTCCCAAAGGAGAGAACTTCACATCCCATACAGGGGCATTATGGCCCTTGTACGAAACCAGGGAAGTGTATGTATCCATAGACCAAAGCCTAGCAGTTGAGTCTTCGGACGCAGAAAGTAAATAGTGATTGTCAGGACTGAAATCTAACCCGTAAACAGCTCCACTATGACCGATAAGTCTTCTGCAGCCGTTTAAAGCAACACCATCAACTTCCTGGTTGTATTCATCATTTTTCAACACAGACTTCAATGGAGATCCATCAATGCTCCAGAGTTTGATGAAAGAATCTTGAAAACCGCCAGCTACTATAGTTGAGTCATCATTAAACTCAACACAAGTCATATCATTGTTCGTGTTATGGAACGTATACATGCAAGTACTTGGAAGTGCTGCTTGAACTGTGTTGAGTTTTATCTTAGCTCTAGAATCTTGTATTTTCAAGATTTCCCTTTTCAAATCGTATGCTGTCTTCTGAGGCAAAGGTAGGGTGTCTCTGTTAGGAGTATCTTCTGAGGCAGGGTCAACTTTGAAATTTTCGACGTATTCTTCTGTTAATGATTTTTCAAATCCTTTATCACTTTGGAGTTCATCACGCTGTTTGAGCTCTGCCTCAAGCTCTTTTGTGAATTCAGGATCATTTGGAAACTTTCCTAGCTTAACTGAGCTGCTGTTGAGAGCGTTAGCGGCCTCTGCTTTTTCCTTCTTATCCTTTTTTTTCTCTGATTTCCCTGCATCATCGTTCAATAATTGGTAGATAGCTGGAATCCCCTCCAGGTTTTCAGGCCGAACATTTTCATCAGATGTCGACGTTACCTCCATTTGGGTTGAAATCTGAATGTGATTATTAATAGTTCGAACAATGATACCTCCTCCAATTCCTTCATTCTCGTTGAGAAAGCTCAGAATCAGGTTCATCGCAGTGTTGGAAACAACTATCTTATATTTGTTGCTCTTGAATATCAGTGCAACTTCATTTTCATCTAAGTGATCAGCGAGGGATACTCCACCAAGGGCTCTCACCTCATAGCTGTGGGAAAGAATATGATCATTGTGATATTTGTCATAGAAGAGTCGGGCCTCTTCCGGTTCTCCTCTCTGTACCAATGCAAGAAACAGGTAAACAAAAACAGGATAAAGAAACTTATCTAACTCGTGTTGATACATTTCGAGCGAGTTTTCACACCAGGACCTGAACATAAGGTACGCTCTTCCGAACATCTTAGGATCTTCATCAAATCTTCTGGCTTTAGAGATAGCTTGTTGCTGCAAAAATTGCTGCTGCTGATACTGGATATTAGTTCTGTTAGATCTGATGGTTTCGGGCCTTTGAAAGTTTGAATTAGACGTTGAAAGTGGAATCGTATGCGACCCAGGGATTTTAGTGCTTTCGATACGCAGCGTAGCCTCAGTTTGGTGGTATCCCTTTTTGTTAAGATATTCTAGCACTATTCTGTTAAGATCTGCTTGTGAAAACTGTTGTTGTTGTGATTGCTGGGGTTGTTGTGAATGAGACTGTACTGAACCAGCTCGTTGCTGAGAAGTTACAGGAGGCTGTCCGGCCGCTCCTGTTTGAGGAGTAGCCCCTCGTTGGGGTGCATCTCCTTGCCCTGATGAACTCATACGCTAAGAACCACCGTTATATGGGCTATATATGTTACAATTGATAGTAGTAGTTGTGCCAAATGCGTATCCCTTGAGACAAAAAGAATATTTCACTGTTTTTGAGTATTCAAACATTGGCAAACAAAGTCGTATTGCACCTAAAGAAATGACCGTTTCGAATATTGGCAGACACACCCGGCACCTGGGCGGCTCATAATGTTAATCTTCCCACTCCTGTATGAATTATAGTTTATTTACCGGATGCAATATTTTCACGATAAAAGGCGGTGATGGCCTTCCAACGGTTTTTGGTCCTTTAAGATAAACCAAGTTCATGCATGTGCAAGTAAGTTTGTGTTACTGAGATCGCTTCACTCTGTCAGAGGGCAAACGGCATAGGTATTTGCCAAGATCTCTACCAAAACAAGCAAAGCGAAGGCCTTGAATCAGTAAGGGATTGGATGCAGCAAATTTAAGCATATATCATACTGAGCGGGGTTGAGGGTGAAGCGATAAGACCAGTAAGGCTCATGTCGTCACTTGAAAAGACTTGTGAACCTCAGGGGAAGATGAAGAAGACTCGGAGTAGAAATGGGTGCCACTCGTGTAAGAATGCCAAGATTAAGTGTGATGAGGGGAAGCCGGTTTGCTTAAACTGCGTTAAGGCCAATCGTCAGTGTGATTACTCAATTAAATTAACATGGGGAGGCAGGCCATACAAGATACCTAAAATAGAGAAACTGAATCCTGTTGCCAGTATTTCGTATCAGCAACTGAACGGCGAGCAGTCCAGCAGTGATAGCAGAAGTATTACTCCCTCCAACGTGCCAACCTCCGATTTCAAGTCTCCTTACGTGATTCTTCTCCAAAACCATATCGGCGACAAACAGAAGCCAAAGGCGAAGTTGTCCAAAAGTGTGAAAAAATCTGCTTCCAAGGTCAAGACTGAGTCGCCACCTCATGAGCTTACAGAACTCTCCCAGTATCAGGCAAACGGAGCATTCAAGAATGAAAACGAATATGTTTTCCCTTTAAGACCTTTGCATTATGACTCTCTGTCTGACAATCCGTCAGGGGGTGTTGATAATAACGCTATACCTTCCGTTATACCTTCTTTGGAATTTTTGAATGCCCCCCAGAAGCAGCTCGATGATTATGAGTCGCTGGATGAGTCTTACTCCTCGAAATATACGCCGTCAGCAAATGGTAATGTCACGTCTGTATCAAATAGCAGCTCTCCGAAACAAGCGCAGGAGAAGGTCGATGCATCTGCTCGCAGTCTCATTTCAAGCACAGCATCAAACAACATCAAATCGGCCACAGATGCACTCCAATATCTCATGAATAATAATGTTGTACAGACGAAGCCAACGTACTTTCTCGAAGAGTTGGACGAATCCGATTATTTCAACATGTACGGACATACTCCCAACAGCAAATTTGACGACTTGTTTGAGGAGTACTCAGAAGACATAAAGAAACTAGAGGCGCTCCAGCCATCGGGAAACTCACGCTTTCTATACATGCCTTTTGTAATGGATCATCGAAAGAACTCGCCACCAAACTCTCACAAGATCACTGAGGCTGAGGAGGATGGGGCTGTCAGTCTACGAGCAAGTTCGCGTATACCTAAAGGTCCAAAAGATCGCAAAGAGTTGTTGGTGGATAGGACACGGGAAGCCTTGAGGCAAATCGATCCTATTCCACGAGGACTTTTACCATTACCTGACCTACTTCTGAACGTACCGGCATACTATGATTCGTTCAACTTCTACTCTAACTTCACCTCATCTCTTCTGTATCCTGTTGATGATGATGTGGATACTGACAGCAATCCGTTTAGGATTGTCTTACCTCAGCTAGCTCTTTCTAACGACGGGCTCCTTTCTGCGTTGGTCGCGTATGGCCTTGCTCATAAGAATGCCTTGTTGAGAAACGAAGAGCCTACCGAGGTGATAGACCAGCTTCTTAGCAGATCTCTTCGTGAGTTGCTGGTATTACTACAAAATCAAACAACTTCTACGAGTGACCTGACATTGACGTTGGTACTTCTGCTTGGATCGTTTATGGTGTTCACCTTCAAGAATGGATGGAAGGTTCATTTGGAAGGCGCGAAACAGATACTTCTGATGAGAGGATATAATAAGCCATTTGACAGAATTATACAAGAATCTCGAGATTATGATTTTGCAAATGGAATCAACGAAGAGATCAAAAGATCAAGGCTCATAGTCTTCTTGCTTAGATGGTTTGCATACATAGATGTTCTTGCAGGCTTTTCTAGATCGTCGGAGCCAACACAAGAAGAAGTAAGACAGTACATTGAACGTTCATCAGTGTCACCTACCTCATCTAGCGATGACAAATTGAGCGATGACAGTCAAAGCCGGACATTTGACAATCAGCCTGATGACGCGAATCAAATCAATTATGAAATAGAATATAATGATGAAGAGACAAAACGTTCCATTTTAGGACATGAAACTCTTGCTGATGACGTTGACTCGTTTCTCGGGTTCAACCGCAAGTTTCTGGTTCTTTATACAAAGACCATCAAGCTGATTCGCAAAACGAACATCGAGCTGAAACTGCACGATCCAAGAGCTGGCGAGTTTAGAATAAGCCCAACCACAATTGAAAAGGCTTTGGAAATACAAGCAAAGTTCGAGAGCCTCACCAGACAAATTCCAGACAGGCGGCATGCTTATGATAAGGTTGAATCTGGGATGTTGATGATTATGGCCATGAATAAGGCATTTCTGCTGATGGGACTTAACCAACTGTATAGGCGGGTCCTTCGTTTTCCTAGCAGCTCTCGCATTATCCAATCCATGTGCCAAGAGGTTATGACAGTAATTAACAATCATGTTCCTTCCGATTCCGCTCATGAATGGTGCATTATTCTACCTCTTTTCATATGTGGTTGTGATTGTGAAAATGAACAATCGCGTAAGTGGTACCTTCATAAGATCGAAGGATTTGTGAAAAGAGGACTGCCTTCGGCTCCTATTGCATTAGAGATCATGGTCAACTGTTGGAAGTCTAATACCGATTGGTGGACGTCGTCTCTTATACAGAAAAGTGATATAGTATTCCTTTGAGAATTTATACTTTTGTGATTTATAGAAAATGATATTCCACAGTTCTTGTAAAGTAGCTATTGCTCAATGGATAAAGATTTGTGTTTCCGTTTAGCACGTAGTACCTGAAGCCTGTTGTACAAGTTGGAATCTCTCTTGAGCTCGTTTTCTATCTTAATTAGCTCATTGTGTCTCTTGAGTCTCATTTCAGGATCAAACTTAGTGAATACAACTTTTCCGGTGGCCTCGAGTTCAGAGGTCGTCTTATCATCACTAACGCGTAAGCTACCAGCTTCTTCATCCTCTTCTTCTTCTTCTTCTTCACTCTCTTCGAATATGAAGCCGCCATCAGGACTGAAAGCTCGCTCGCTATAGCCACTTCCCGTTTCGGCTTCTTCACCTTTTTCATCATTCCGACTGAACTTTAAAATGTAAGAATGAAACTTCCAGAGCGATGTGCGATGGCATACTGAAAGGACAGTGACACCAAACTTTTCGATAGCCAACCGGTAACACTCTTGTTCCAAATCTGGAGAGATCGAAGATGTGCATTCATCAAGGACAGCAAACCGAGGCTGGTGATAATATAGTCGCACCATTGCAAGCCGCTGTTGTTCTCCAATAGAAAGCAAGTCAGGCCATTTAGCAACCCTATCTAGTGGTGACTCCACAGAGACAACTTGGTAATCATCGTCTTCATCTCGTTCTTCATCAAGGTTCAGTAAATGATCCAAATTAACCAGTTTCAGTAATTCCATCAAATAATGGTCGTTCTTCACCGTACCTTCATTGACTCTAGCCCTATCCAGCTTCAATTCATAATCATCTAAGGAATCAGGGTAGATTATCTGCTCACGCAGAGAACCGTACGTTAGATAACTCTTTTGAGGCAAATAAAACAAATCCTGTCTACTTTCAGGGATTGTCAAATGACCCGGTGATGAAACCTCCCAAAGTCCTCCAAGTACCCTGAAAAGAGACGATTTACCGCATCCGTTCGGTCCTACAATCAGTAAGTTGTTTCCAGGGTGAATAGTAAATGATAGACTTGGAACAAGAGTAGTGCCAGTTGGAGTCACCAGAGGAACATTCTGAAACGAAATTTCATCTCCATATGAGATATTAGGTCCTTTGACTAACGGTTCGCAATTGATCGACTTTTCAATCATCTCAGTACTCGAATTGGATATGCTGTTAATATCGTTCAACACGTTCTCAAACTGAGACAATTTCTCGCTATGTGCCACAAGATTCTGAGCATTCTTTTTGGATTGAATCAGCTTGCCAAGAGATTCAGATGCAGTCATCAACAGACTTCTGTTGGTAATAAAATCTGCAGATAGCTTGCTTGTAAGTTCTTTAGTGATCACAAAATTCTGAGCATATGCAGTCGTGAAAATAGGAAGTGAGCATAGCAAAAGGCCGAAAGCACCTAAGCTATACTTGAAAATGAAGGTAACAGCAAAGTCGTAGACTGCCATTCTCCGTAATTCCATTCTTCTAAATCTTTCAAGTTCAAAGTAGTTCGTGTCTAATATATCCATCTCTTTTCTATGGCCTTTTGAAAGGGCAATCTCTTCAGACTTGCCGACAATCTTGGAATGATATGAATGTAGCTTGTTTTCTAAGCCGTTTCCTATAGACGAAAGAGAAGAGAAGTTTGGCGTGAAAATCTTCAAAACTAGAGCAGATAGGTTAGTGATTAGACCAAGCAGTAGAGCACCTTCAGCAACATTCTCTCCTGACTTAGACAGCTGGTGGCCACACAACAAAATGTCAAGTAGTGGACGAAGGATTTGAGAAGGTAAAATGCTCGCAGAATTCGAAAATTGTTCCACCTCAGTTGTGATTCGCTGGTTGGGATCCTCAATTATATCCTGTTCAGATTCGTCCTTCGACTTTGATCTATTGATAATCTGATATACCGTACTATTGCCATTGTCCGGAAGATATTCATCCAGAATTTTGTTTGTGAGGTTGAGCCTAATATGCTTTGCCATCAGACGCTGGGTTTTCACTAAAAGCGATTGAACTACCGAGGCAGGAATACCAATCAAAACCCATATAGCTAAAAACTTGAAAAACTTCCTGAACTTTCTGGATATCAATGTCGAGACAAGAGCGCCGTCAAGAGATGCAACTTTGACTGCTATAAAGGCTCGAAGCACAAGAAGTATCACATGACCACAAAAATATGATATTGTTGATCTTGAGGCTGGCTTGGTTAACTCGAGCTGCCGAAAAAGGAGAAAAAATGACGAGCTTTTGAGCTTTGTCCATAGATTCAGAGTTATCGGGTCCTTACTGCTTACGTCTCGAACCGTTCGTGCACTGCTTCTCTTTCTCTTCTTAGAGCTTCCTGATCCTGCATTGAAAATCATATACACAACTGCAACATAGGACATTTTCATTATGATATTCCTCCTCTTCGAATAAACTCGAAGTATGTGCTGTGCAGTCCTTACAATATAGCGGTTAGAGCTTGAGTGTTGAACAGAAGTAGACATGTTTAAATAATATTAGCTTCAATCAGTATGTCTTGAGCAGGTATAATTCCATTGGAATACACTTGAATCGAATTTATAGGTAAGAATACTCTTATTTATTAGTTCCACTGAGAGTCATCATCAACGCCATGTGATTCTGCTAGCAAACGGCATTTGCTTTATAGTCAAATATTTCGCCATGTGAAGAAAATGCGGGGAAATGGTGTACAGATGCACTTTCAGCCTCTAGTTTTGTTTGTCACTGCCCGATGAAGGTGTACGATCAATTTTGGTAATTGCTCATACACATCGGAGGAGTAATGCTGGTGAGTTCAGAGCAAAACAGATCGCTGGGACTGAGCGGCCCTTTGTGAGATTTCCGGGCGTCGTGACATTCGAACTGGGAGTACCTATATTTACATAGTGTTAGTAGTTGATTATCTCATGGCAATGTACTGATTACTTACCCTTGCGCCGACCCAGCTATATCGAAACCCTATTTCGTGAGCTAGAATCTCTCCAAATCCCATCATCACTCCATTGATGAACGGCAAAAGCAGATTGATCCCACAGGAAGACAAAAAGTTCCATATAGATCCGGGGTTTGTCTCTAGCGTGTTGTTCTCTATCACAGTGCCATCCATACTCGTTTCCGTATCAACAAGGGCATCTGGGACACCACCCAAGTTGTTGACTTTTTTCAGTTCATCCTTTGTTAGGAGATCTGGGTCCTGTTGTGTTTGTTCATGGGTTGTTTCCACATCAGTTGCCACCTGAACAAGATCGCCAATTGCATCAGCACCAGCGTCCATTTTTACAAGCAACGGGATTATATAATCATCAACCAATCAAATAAAGGTGACTTAGATAACAAGTCTTTGGTTGCGGGATCTGAACACCACGCTCCTTCTTGTTACTATCCTCCTTTTTATTGTAAATTACTTTCATTTCACACTTGTTATTTTCTCACAAAGAATTGATCGAGCAATTATGTGATGCTTAGGTCAGCAAGTTTCTGTGTTCTTATTGGGTGTTATGAATTTACAAGAAAACTCAAGTGATTCAGTATAGATTATATTTGAAGACATAAAAGAGCTGTGTTATTAAACATTGCTTGAGACGGAAAGGAGTGCTCTTGTACACGTCTATATATCGAATTTGGGTAGCTATCGATGGGCAGCATTTTGAAAAGTTTTGAGTGTATTCATTTGCGGGATTAGTGTATAAAAAAGATAGCCACCTAATGTCATTTGAAGACAATTTGCTTTATCAAGAAGCCAGTGACAGCCACCATTTGGAAACTCAATCTGATCATATTATTGATGATGAGAATGAAGCTTTTGTGGTAGGCAGAGCCCTCATTGCTATCGTTGATATAGGCTCCAACGGAATTCGATTTTCGATATCATCCAAAGCACCTCACCATGCACGAATTATGCCATGTGTTTTCAAGGACCGACTTGGGATTTCTTTATTTGATGCACAACTAGCTGATGTGAGCGGTACTCCAGATAAGAAGCCCATTCCTGAAGATGCAATGAAAGAAATTATTCAAGCCATGAAGAGATTCAAGTGGATTTGTGATGATTTTGGTGTTCCGCCCAATGGAGTTAAGGTTGTAGCAACGGAGGCTACCAGAGAGGCTTCAAATTCCCAGGAGTTTAGGGATATAATATACCAGGCAACGGGGTGGAAAGTCACACTGTTGAATAAAGAAGAAGAGGGTCGCACTGGAGCGTATGGCGTTGCTTCTTCTTTCCATGATATCTCTGGTATATTTATGGATCTAGGAGGAGGGTCAACTCAAATAAGCTGGATAAGTGCTAGAGATGGTGAAGTAAGGATAAGCCAGCATCCAGTTTCGTTACCATATGGAGCTGCAGCTCTTACTAACAGATTGAAGTATGACGATAATAAGGTTGTCTATGATGAAATTAAAAGGGCTTATGAGCTTGCTTTGGAGAGAATTGACCTACCGAAAGAGCTTATTGAAGAGGCAAAGCTGAATGGTGGGTTTAGACTTTTTTGCTGTGGAGGAGGTTTGAGAGGTTTAGGGCATCTTTTGATAGCTGATGATCCTGATTACCCTATACAGACCATCATTAACGGATACTCTACCACTGCCAGCCGTGTCAAGTGGATGGCTAACTATCTGTTGCTGAAACGTGAAGTGCCCAAGTTAGCTCCTAATGCCAAAATATTCAGAGTTTCTGCAAGAAGAGAACAGCAGCTTCCCGCTGTTGGGTTCCTTCTCTCTGCAGCTTTTGAATCTCTTCCAAAGATCAAATCTGTTCATTTCAGTGAGGGAGGTGTTCGTGAAGGAGTTCTATATTCAATGATACCAAATGAAATCAAGGTAGAAGATCCTTTACTAACAGCTACAAGACCTTATGCTCCGCTACTTGCAAATAAGTATTGGGAGCTCTTGAAAACTTGTTTACCGAATTCCTCTGTCCCTATAGAGGTGACAGAACGGGTTGTCCCGGCTCTTTGCAATATCGCATTTGTTCATTGCTCTTATCCTAAAGAGCTTCAACCAACGGCGTCATTGCATATTGCAACAACGGGTATAATATCAGGCTCACACGGCTTATCGCATAAAATCAGAGCGCTTATTGGAATGGCATGTTGTGAAAGATGGGGTGCCGATATACCTCCTTCTGAAGAAGGGTTTTATTCACGTTTAGAGCGGTTAGTGCTGGCTGCTGACCCTGAAAAAGGAGAAAAGCTTATTTATTGGACAAAGTATTGCGGTAAGATGATGCATGTTATATGTGGAGTAAACCCTGGGGGTAATATTCGTCCAGGGTCACTGGTGTTCCAGCTGAAGAGTGATGTTGCAAACACAGCTGAGAGTTCGAACAAAACTGCCGCTATCACCAGTGGAGTGAATGACTTATGGTTGAATAATACTGCTGCTGCGTCTGATGATGAGACAGGTCCAGAATTGGCTTCCAAGGTTAAGAGTGAAGTTTATGTCGTACTGCCTAACGACGACATTAAATACAGCTACAGTGTCAGAAGCAGAATTGTTGGGCTACAAAAGAAAATGAAAAAGCTGAATAGGACATACAACTGTGATGGACAGGTCAGGGTCATTGTGGTTTATGACAAGGCAAAGAAATAGGGGATATGTAAACTGATTGCTGAGACACTGAATATAAAGATAAAGACTTACTACTTCCAACGCCTGTAATTGGGAACTACAGTAATGCAGGTGACAAATAAATAAGACGATGTCGTCAAGGTCTAATAAATAGTATGTAGATATGAATGAGACGCGTAATCTAAATCTTTCCGATTCCTCTTCCTTCGCCAAGCTCCTCAATAGTCTGTGATAAGGGCTTTCTGTAAACGAGTTCCCAGAATCCCTGCTTCTTGTAAGTGCCTTTCTCAAAGTCCTCATCCAATGATTTATTACTCTCCTGGTTGTGGAGCTGTCCTGTTGATTTCATGTATCCATAGTTAGAGTCATAAATGTTAAAGGTTCCGGCCCAGTTAAAGAACCCAGCAAATAAACCAAGGCCAAGTGCCAGTCCAATCTTAGCATTCAAAGGCATGGACTTCTTGAAAATAGTAGCAACAAGTATACCGGAAGATACAGCAGCAATCTCACTGGACGCCTTCTTCTCTTCGTTCAGGTTATACAGCGAGTTGGAAACAAAACTATATGTTCCCAATGCCAAAGGAATAGAAATAAAGTGTCTCTTGTTTAGCTCAAATAAGCTAAGATAACGCGCATGACTGGGTCTTGAAGACCCCTTTCTATGCTGTAGCAATCTTCTGAGGTGCATTCCACCTAGGAAAAGCCCCGAGAACGCTGCAATCTTTACACTTTCAGTTATAGTCTCAACAGGCTTATATTCGGGTGCTCCCTGGGCTCGTGCAGCAGTCCACACAGGGTTGGTGATGACAATCTTGTCAGCCTTGGATTGAGGCTCAGCTGCAGCGATATCCGACATGTTCTTATTCTATGACAGTACCTGGTGCGATATCCCAACCTGATCAAATATACGCTGGTGTTCCTGGATTATTACTATTGATACACCTCGACTTAATTTAGTTGTCTCCAAATTTATTTCTTTCCAAACAACAATTGATTCTATTGGTAAATTCATCCTGCAAATTTCCGCTTACGTAACTCTCTGCTGCCCCTGACTAATTAATCTGTATGTGGAAATTTTTGCACAGCCAAAAGAGCGCACTGCTATTTTCCCGCCTCCTATCAAAGGGTTTTGTTTGACACTTTTGGCATTATACGACAAGTCACTTAGAGCACTGTTGTTTTGAGGAGGTTGTTTTCGAGCTCGAGAGTTGGCTACTGTAAAAGGCCTCGGATGGTATAATCTGTCTGAGGGGTTTTGGTGACTGTACGTTGAGAGTTTGTTAGAGCCCGTGTTAGTTGTTATTGGGACAGTAGGAGTGATACAGGTTTAGATAACGCGATAGCGCAGTTGTTGTTGTCTGAGCGTATCGAGAATGTTCTTTCTGGGCCATATCCTTACGCTGGTATTTGCGCTGTACTTTATCATATTCAGTTTGCGGAGTGTCTGTTCGGACGATGAGAGTGATGTCAATCAAGTGAGCTTTTTGAGCGGGTTGAAACAAATCAACACCAGGCAGCAACTTCATTCTAAGCTTCCCAACTTCAATGAGGAGCTCAGGGATCTTAGTCTGGGCGAGATCAACTTTTTACATACGACAGATACTCATGGATGGTATTTGGGCCATTTGAACCAGCAGCAGTACTCTTCTGACTGGGGTGATTTCATTTCATTTGCCAGTAGATTTAAAGATTTGTGTCAGAAGAGAGGCGGAGATCTGCTTTTAGTCGATACTGGGGATCGTCATGACGGAAATGGACTGAGTGATGCAAGCTGGCCCAAGGGTGTGTTATCCTCTGAAATCTTCATGAACGCGGATTACGATCTGGTTACTGTTGGTAATCATGAATTATATGAGGAAGATATAAGTAAACATGAGTTTGAAACTGTTGTTGGTTATTATGGGGAGAAGTACGTATCAACGAATGTGGAGTATCTAGATGACGACGGCAAGTTTGTCACATTTGGTGGTGCAAAGCATAGATACTTTGAGACGGAGTTGAATAAGCTCAAGATTTTCAGTTTATCATTTATGTTTGATTTCAGTGGTGGTAATAAAAGAATAAGGGTGACACCTATTGAAAAGCTGATAACCGAGAAATGGTTTACTGATTTGTTATCTGAGTACTCATCAACAAAACAGGTTGATGTTTTGGTCGTCTTTGGCCATGTTCCTGTTAGTCACGAATGGAAGGAACTACAAGTCTTACATTTGACGCTAAGAAAGTATTTCCCTAACACTGTGATACAATATTTTGGAGGCCATTCTCATATAAGAGATTTTACTGTTCTTGATGACGCGGGATATGCTCTCCAAAGTGGACGATACTGTGAGACCGTTGGATTTCTATCGTTGAATATGACACAGGAAACAGTTGTGCTCGATAGAAAATACATTGACTTCAATATTCACTCCTTTATGCACCACTCCAATATCAGCTTACTATCAGATTTCAATACACACAGAGGGTTGAAAGTCTCCAGTGATCTGTATGAAATGGGGCAGGATTTAGAGCTGAATGATGCTTATGGAAAAGTTCCTCAAAGCTACTACCTTTCTGCGGCAGATTATCATTCTCAAGACCCAAACAGTCTTCTACTGTTTCTGGAGAGCCAAATCTTGACCCTGTTAGAACCTAAGATCTGCTCGTCTGATACCCCAGTTCATGTAGCTGATATGGATACGTCAAGAATGGTGATAATCAACACAGGATCCATCAGATATGATTTGTACAAAGGTGATTTTACCAGAAACTCACTGTTCACTGTGTCCCCTTTCCAAAATAAATGGAAAGTCCTGAGAAACGTACCAGTCAAAATATCTTCTCAGATAGTGGAGTTACTTAACAGAGAACCATACATAATGAGTGTCGATGGCCTCCCTGACCTTTTATCCCCTCATCAGCGCGCCTCTAATGTTCAGTTATATAGGCAGATGGTCAGCAAGGATGCAAACGAGAACTCCAATTCTCAAGAAAGTGTTTTAGCAAACCCATTGGAGGCTGAGGCTGCAAACAAGCATCGGTCATATGGTTATAGAACAATGGATGACTTAGGATCAAATGGTGATGATACATTGCATAAACCTCTGAAGAGCTTTTATGTTCCAAATGTCATACAATCATATGAGAAAAAGGGCTCTGATGAGAACGTTGATGTTGTTTTTTATGATTTTATAGAACCGCATATTCTCAAAGCCTTGAAAACAGCCTGCCATTACGACCCTACTCTCTACAATGAGATCGAGCAAACCCTGCAGTTCTACAATGATTGCAGCACAGAATACAACCTAGGTCAGCTTTTGAAATACTATGTGCAAAAGAACTGGTCAAGGTGAACTGAGAACCCAATGCTACGATATATGCTGACTGTGAATATCGATGTGATCCAGATGGTAACGATGAACAGCCTGCACGAGTGATCCACAGAAAGAGGATACATGTATACATCTTTACACCCGAACTCCCTATATTCTTTGTGACAGTTCCTTCCAGATTCGGTAACCAATCTCATAGAGATAGACACACCTCACACCTCCAGCAAAGCTTTATACAGTGCTGGGAAACTTGACGGCTGTGCAATTTGGCTATTCTGAAAATTTTCACCTTTGTAGAGTAAAGAAAAATGATTTTTCCATCCAATACATGGATAAAGTTAAATGAATATTTGTCTCAACATCATAGGTAGCTGAATCTGGTGATCAATACTTGTAACAAGACATCAGCACTGAACATTCAAGATGGGAAGAGGACCAAAGAAGCATCTCAAGAGATTAGCAGCTCCAAACCACTGGATGCTTGACAAGCTCTCTGGTGTTTACGCACCAAGACCATCTCCAGGTCCACATAAGTTGAGAGAGTCCTTACCATTAATCGTTTTCTTAAGAAACAGATTAAAGTATGCTTTGAACGGTAGAGAAGTCAAGGCTATCTTGATGCAAAGACATGTCAAGGTTGATGGAAAGGTAAGAACCGACTCAACCTATCCTACTGGATTCATGGATGTCATTTCATTAGATGCTACCAACGAAAACTTCAGATTGGTATACGACGTCAAAGGTAGATTTGCTGTCCACAGAATCACCTCTGAGGAGGCTTCTTACAAGCTTGCTAAAGTTAAGAAGGTGCAATTAGGAAAAAAGGGTATTCCATATGTTGTCACCCACGACGGTAGAACCATCAGATACCCAGATCCTGCAATCAGAGTCAACGACACTGTTAAGATTGACTTGGAGACTGGTAAGATCACTGACTTTTTAAAGTTCGACACTGGTAGACTTGTGATGGTTACCGGTGGTCGTAACTTGGGTAGAGTTGGTGTTATCACTCACAGAGAAAAGCATGAGGGTGGTTTCGATTTAGTCCACATCAAGGACTCTTTGGAAAACACTTTCGTTACAAGACTTTCCAACGTTTTCGTCATTGGAGCTGAGCAAGGAAAGCCATACGTTTCTCTTCCAAAGGGTAAGGGTATCAAGTTGACCATTGCTGAAGAGAGGGACAGAAGAAGAGCTCAACAAGGTTTGTAATTTTGTTTGTGCTGACAATCTATGTAAGATGATGCCCTTGTTGTGTGCAATTGGCGATCTTTTATATATCGCATATAGCCTGAATGGGCTGTATTTGATTTGATGTTCTCCTTAATTAAATTAGTTAAACATACAAAGTGTAAAAGTTATATACATCACCTTTTGAAAGGATATTCAACGTCCTCGTCCTTTCTTTTCCAAATCTTCTTCTTCTTCTTGGTTGGGATATACTCAACAAACACATCTTCACAGTTGCTCTTTTTGAACTTCTTGATGAACCGTGGGTCCCACAGCTCAGAGGCGATTCCTAAGTCCTTACAACAGCGCATTAAGGCATTCGATTTGCAACCCTCTGTTGCGGTCGGTATACCTTTCTCAGAGAAAAAGGTTTGTTCACCTCTTGAAATCGAAACCAGTCTTCCGTGTACAACAAGACAGTATTCCCTGGTCAACAGTCCTCCAACTCCAGTTTTCGAAACAAGTGTTTCAGAACGTGGTGCAAGACCCCAGGCCCCAGCTCCAAAAGCCTTATTAAGAATCCGTCTGTATTTGATTTCAGGCAAATACAGCAGCCCATCAGGTGTGATCTCTATATCATTTTCGGGAATCGCCTGGTATAACACTTCCTGAGACTCTTTAGAAAACGCTCCGTGGCCTAATCCATGAAACGTCTCAGACCAATTCAAAGTTCCATCACCAGAAGCGCTTGGAGAGTAATCTGAAAGAGAGTCAGAGAAGAAATTGGATATAGGACCTTCGGAAGATCCACTAGATGATTGTAAAGGCGAAGGATCTATAAAATCAGTAGCAATGTTAATTACGGGATCCACTGTAGCGGCAACGGGCTCACCAGCCAATTTAGCTGACCGCGAAGGCTTGGAAGGTGACGAGGTAGATCTTGAGGTTGATGCAGACCTTGATGATGATTGCTTATCATTGATGAAAGCTTCCTGCATCACACTAAAATCAGACACATTTCTTTTATTGACACCGTAGAAACTTCTCAAATGCGCTGCCAACCCTGGTCTCAACGTTGACCAGGTTCTGAAAGGCCTGGAAATCGACATTTAGTACGTGAAAGTGTCTGCTTGATCCTTGATTACTAGACCGCGTGTTCGCCTACATAAAACAAATAAGACACTTTATAAGGAAAAAATATTGAACCTCAACTTATTATGACAGAGACACCTCACACTGATTTTGATCTTAGCAAGATTCCAATACTTCGATGCCTTACGTGTTAAGAACACTTTGTTTATGGTTTGACGCGAGTAACGAGATTTCGCAACGCATTGTGCCTCTCTTTCAATTGAATATGGGTGCTAAGATAAAAGGATCCAAGAAAGCTCAAGATGCCTCGGCATATGTTGCTATTTCTTCTAATTCAAAAATTGACCCTTCACTAGATAAATATTATACATTTACTAGTTTGGTGCTTACTTTCACTGCATTTGTGATTAGATTCTACTCTATATGGTACCCTGACGAGGTGGTGTTTGATGAGGTTCATTTTGGAAAGTTTGCTGCTTACTATATAGAAAGAACATATTTCTTTGATCTACACCCTCCATTTGCCAAGCTGCTCTTTGCATTGGTGGGGTATCTTGTTGGATTTGATGGGAAATTCAAATTCGATAACATTGGTGACAGTTACATCCAGAACTCTGTTCCTTATATCCCATTACGGACCCTGCCTGCCATACTAGGAACTCTTACCGTTCCTCTTATGTTTGCAACTATGAAAGAATGTGGTTATTCTATTCCAGCATGTGCTCTTGCTGCTTCGTTGGTTCTGTTTGACAATGCGCACACAATTGATTCAAGATTAATATTGTTGGATGCCACATTGATCATTTCTGTTGCTGCTTCAGTGTACTGTTATGTGAGATTTTCAAAGGAACGTCATTCACCTTTCTCCAGCCAGTGGTATAAATGGCTTTTACTTACAGGGATCTCATTATCATGTGTAATTTCTACCAAGTATATTGGGGTGTTCACTTTTGCTTGTATTGGAGTCGCTGTTGTTTGGGATCTTTGGATGCTACTAGACAAGAAAAAGGGTCTAACATTGAGAGTTTTTGCTAGACATGTTGTGCATCGTGCATTGTGTTTGATAATTGTTCCTTTTATCATATACTTGGGCTGGTTTTACATCCATTTCGAGATATTAACCAAATCTGGACCTGGTGACAGTTTCATGAGTGCAGACTTTCAAGAAACTTTAGGGGACTCCCCATTGGCTAGAGAAGCAAAGGAAGTTAATTACTATGATGTCATTACTTTAAAGCATAAGGATACTGGGTGCTTTTTACATTCACATCCTTACAATTATCCTTTACGTTATGATGATGGAAGAGTTTCTTCTCAAGGTCAGCAAGTAACATGCATGCAGGATGATACTGACTCGAACAATCATTGGGAGATTGTTCCAGCTTCTGTTGAAGGAGAGCACATGTTAGGAAATTCTGTTAAACAGGGAGATACGTTCAGACTGAAACATGTTGGAACTGGAGGATATCTTTTAACACATGATGTTGCGTCACCATATTACCCTACCAACGAGGAATTCACTGTAATCGCTGCAGAGGAGGCGGAGACTACAAGATTAAATGATACCTTGTTCAGGTTTGATCCTTTTGATAAAAGAAAGTATGACGTTCTCAAGACGAAAGCTTCGTTAGTTAAAGTGTTCCATGTTAACACGATTGTAACAATGTGGACTCATGATGATGAACTGCTTCCTGAATGGGGCTTCAATCAACAAGAGGTCAATGGTAATAAAAAAGTGGGAGACGCAGATAATTACTGGACTATTGATTCGATTATTAATTTACCAGCAGCAAGATCAGTTTACATTCCAAAGGATATAAAGAAACTTCCCTTCTTGACGAAATGGTGGGAGCTGCAAATGACGATGTTTGAGCAAAATAACAAGCTAACATCTGAGCATCCGTTTGCTTCGGACCCTGAAACATGGCCTTTGACACTTTCTGGTGTTTCTTTCTGGAACGATAACGATAGCAGGAAACAGATATACTTTGTTGGAAACATTTTTGGATGGTTCTTGCAGTCTGGACTGATTGCTTGTTATCTCGGAATATTACTGGCTGATCAACTAACCAGACGCCGTGAACTGTTCATTCTTAGTGAAAAGTCAAGAGCAAGATTATACAAAAGTATTGGATTTTTCTTTTGTGGATGGGCAACCCATTACTTTCCGTTTTTCCTAATGACCAGACAGAAATTCTTGCATCACTACCTTCCAGCACATCTGTTGGCTTCACTTTTTGCTGGGGCCTTGATGGAGTTTCTCTTTACTGATAACAGAAGTGCTGAGTATAGAGACTCGAAAGAGAAATCTATTGAGGGTAGAATATACTGGGTATCGTTTGTTTCCTCTGTTGTGCTTATATTGGCCATATTGGTTGGATGGTTTATCTTCTATGCTCCGTTGACATATGGAAATGTTGCATTATCTGCAGAGGAGGTGGTTCAAAGACAGCTACTAAACATTAAGCTTCACTACGCAAAATAGAAAGGATATGACATGAGGTGTTGTTCAACGAGTGGGGAATGGTAGCATTCTATGGATTCGAGAACTGATTTCAATCAGTTCCGGTTCATTTTGCTCAGTAATGTATCCTTTTCTTATCAGGAAATCAATTATAACGGCACCACAGTTATATTGAAACTCGCCGTTTTTGATCCTGGCACAAACTTCTTCTACAGACATAAGGGTGAAATCTTCAGCTTCATTATCCACAGGAATAGGCTTGACATCGGGAGTCATTGGAAGATCATAAATGTATTCTACTTCAGGTTGAATGAAGCCCTTCTCACTGTTGTATTGTTTTGGCTGCTCTTGAAATATATATGAAAGTACGCCAGCAGCATGTACATTATTCCTAACAAACTCTTCACTAAGTCCAGCTTCTTCGTAGCACTCTTTGATACAGGTCTCGAAACATCCGTACGGGTAACCCAAACCTCCACCTACAGTGTTATCCAACATTCCTGGATGAGTGGCTTTGGTAGCTGATCTTCTTGGGATCCAAAGTTTAAGGTCTCTGGTCTCTAATGACCCCACATATCCATTGACATGAACTCCATACATGACGACTCCAAAAATTGGGCACAGTGCTCTTTCTAATCGCATATACGGTTGTCCTGTCCCGGAATATATCGTATACAGTTCATTTCTCCATCCTCTAAGTATCTCAAACTGATCTACCGACCTCCAGTCAGACCCCAGACTATTCAACGAATCGGACCTGAGTTCAATTGTTGACAGAGATTCGTTGATAAGCACCTGTCTACTAGAGTGATTCACCGTCACAAGATCGGGCCGTCTCTCAAGATGTTCAATAACCACGGGAAGAATATATCCTAGCTTGAACTTTCTGTCATGAGATATGAATTCATATACCGACTCTGTGAACCTGTTGAAAGACTCAATCTCACCATTATACGGAACAACATCAACTGTTTTGATATATTCAAGAAAGCCGCCTGTCATTTGTCTGTCTGCCCGGCTCGCCGCCACGCCTGCCTCACTCCTCTTGCCTGAACGTGATCATCTCCACTTGATTTTCATCAGCTTCCGCTGCACGCATCTGATAGAGAACACATCTCTACACACTGCAAGTCGACGCGAATTTCGAAACATGCAAAGTGGCTGTGCAGATCTACACGGCCACCATGTGCTACCCACCGGGCTCGAAACATATTACCACGCGGCTCTGGAGAGAAAATACAGGATCCCATCTTCGAGTCCTGCATCGGCTATCGAAAGCTTACCTGCGATAACATGTGTTCACGATGTGGCCTAATTATCAACAGAAGACTGCGTTTCCTGTCATGATGCCTACAACAGTCATAGCTAGGCACCGGTTCTGCGTTTGACATTCAGGATCCGGTCTCTGCTCCTTAAATTAGGATCGGCTCTTTAGTCGCTTTCAAAATGGTACCTTTGCTTAATCGATAAGAGCTGGGCTTACTAAGTAAGTAGCCCCGTCCGCGTGGAATAGACCTTCCTCCAAATAATAATCATTATCTGTCTGGTGCGCTGCAGTAGCTGATAAGAGGGTCACCAGCCACAAATGAGTAAGGATATGCACAGCCACTCTGTCATATCCCGAAATGCTGAATATTTTCTAGCCTGGATTTGATAATCGATAACCACCTAAGTGTAGTCTATACGCAAGAGATGTGTCTGTGAGTTTCAACAATGGCTCCTCGCGCCACCAAAAGATCCAGGATCAACTCAAAATCCAATGGCAGTGCCTCCAAAGTGGTTGCAGACGACGACCCGGACGACTTGTGGAACAAAGTAAGTGCCTAGCTAAAAAGACTCATGAACTATACTAATGCAACTCAAGACAAGAAGCGCGTGTAAGGAATCGATTTGTAGGACATTAGCCGGCTACAAAGACGCTGAACGTGGACGAAAATCTCTGCGGCCATTACAGATAGCCATTGAGTACGAGAAAACGTTATATCAGCTGTACAGTTCAAGTATTGAGCGCTATAAAGAGCGTTTTCGTAAAGATTTGATTGCTTTAAGAAATAAAGAAACAGGATTCGCTCAAAAGCTGTTGGAAGGAAGCCTGAGAATATCTGAGTTCAGTGCACTTGAAGACATGCAGCTGATTTCGGCTAAACAGAAGATAACCAACCAAGAGCTGTTGGACAAAGAGCTTAAAAGTAAAATAGTTCCAACTCTACCAGACACAATTAACCAAATCAAGTCGCAGTCCAACTTCACCAGCCAGAAATGGGGAGTGACCGAAAGTGCTGCTAAGATAGATCAAGAGTTCGAGGAGGGGTCCAATGGAGGATGATCGATATGTATCATCTTTGGTTTGGGTGTATCTGATTGATCGTCAACGTCTATTTCTGCGGGTCTTTTTCTTTCCAGGGTTGAATCTTCTGGGATAATGTCTTCTTTCTCGTTATCTGATACAGTCAGGTCCAGCGGATGGCCTTCTCCATATTCTCGTTTCAGCTGATCTATAAGTTCGCTCACACTGGAAATCACTTGTGTACAAAATGGAGCAATATCTCTTCTAGCAACCTTCACTTTCTCCTTTGTAGGTGTGCTAGGGATGCCATCATGTTTGACAGTAACAGATTCTGCAACCTTAAGAATCAAGTTATCGGCTCTAACTGCCTTTGGTCCCATATACTTGTCAAAAATCAAAAGATAAAGGCTATGGTAGCATTCATCGATGACTCCGGTAGCTGCAAAACCATTAGCCATTCTTCTGAAATCGCAAACTTCATTCAAAAAGTAGAGTATAAGCTTTTCGCGATGCGTGAACTCCTTCTTCTCCTTCATAAGTAGCACGAATGCCTTGCTGTCTGACATAAAATCCAAATAAATCAACTTTGAAAGAATCGAATCCAAGAAATTGGGCGGAACTTGCACAACCTTCTTGATCTTGTAGCATGCAATAGCAACAGAACTATCAAACAATTTTATCTGGTTCACCATACTGGAGCCTAATTTTCGTAGCTTTCGTATAAGTTGAATCAGTGCATAGACATCGTCGGCTTTATCCAGTAACTCAACAAAAAATGAAATATAGTCAAAGTTGTAAATAAAATGCTTTCCTGGTCGTTCAAACTCAGGCTTCCAAATATTGCTCAAGTTACGCACCGTTGATTTCAAGTTCACAATAGAAGACATTTCTTCTCTAGCCTTCTCGATGTCTCCATAGTGTTCATAGTATATCCTTGCTATTCTATACTTTGGCTTGTGTTGCCAGTTCTTCTTGTCATACGATATACATTTTGACAATGCTGAGATAACAGTATCACAAAACGCATCTTTCGATGAACCTACCTCAACCACTTCGGAGAACAATTGATCATTTTTCAGTACCTCAAAAGCGGAAGAAACTTCTATCATCCCGTCCCTCACTAGTTTGTATAATACGGAGCACAGAAGGTAGTGTGGTTCCACAACAGGGTCTTCCTTGTTACTGGACTTTAAAGCTAGCTCACATGATCTTAACAGATTCTTTATCATCACAGAAACTAGCTTTTCATCCTTCATCTTGTACTGAGTCTTTGCAAGATAATAAAAATTGAACCAATCTTGCGGGTCGAGTTTGCATGCTTCTGTAAAGCATATATCAAGAATGAAGAGCAGACTGGGTATTGAAACAATAGCAGCTGGCTGAGATTCGGGTGATGCTCCAGGACTAATCCCATTGGCATGACCATTTGAAGCAGATACAGAAAATGACAATCTTGACATCGGAGGCATGACTGCATTGTACAACTCTTTTCCAAGAGACGACCATATGGAAATAACAATAGGTTTCAACAGTGCTTGCTCTGTTGGAGTTTTCTTTGAATACAAGTTGATAGCCATGAGATAACAGAGCAAAGATTTCCGTTGAAAGACTGCAGTATTGGCCTTCTTGTCGGGATTGTTCAACTTGTCCGAGGTCCATATAATATCATCTTCCACAAGATACGAATATGTTTGACCTAATAATAGCCAAGTTTCAACTCGATCAGCACCACAAATAAGATCATATCCAAACATTCGTATTACAACATCCAACTCGGCAGATCTACCTTGCATTGTACGTTTTCTTATCTTGAACATTGACAAAGCAAACATACCTTGAAGGAAGTAAAATCCCGATCTTGCCGTTGGAGTTACATCTAATGATGGACTTAAAAATTCAATATTCAACAGTCCATAAAATGAAAACCGAAGAATGCGAACATCCAGTGGTCTGGAATCCAAATATTCATGCAAGACTGATGAATTGGACGCAACAATGGGATCGTCCACTTCAGGATTGCCTATAACTTCATATAGTATATCCAATGCGCCCTTGATGTCTGCTTTGGGTGGACAGAGAAGAGGTAACCTCTTATCAAAGTAGTATCTGTTGATATATTCGGAAATTGTAAGAGCTTGTCTACGTGTCATCTCCACTTCTTCACAGTTATGAGAGATTGGATCAAAAGTATCAGTACATATTTTGATGCCATGATGACAGTTGATTGTTTGGAAGAACTCATTTTCCGATTCCTTGTTGTTCAAGTTAACTAGTTGTGACTCCACAAAATCCAGATAGATACCTTTAAAGCCGCCACATAACTCTCGATCTCCAAGTTCCTTGTGGAGATAACCGTAAAAGGATGCCACTTCTGCCTGATTTTTGTCCGTCAGATTAATGCTGAAGTACATCCCCAACAAAGTAAAGCATATAACTGTGATATCAGAAAAGATTGTGAAAGCTGATGACTTTTTGCGTTTCAAAGATACTCTCGATGACGAAGTTCTTGCTACATCCTCATGAAGCAAAAATAAGTAAGCTAGTCGGTAGAATTTGATTATATCCTCCAAAGCCTCTTTGCTATTAGTATCAAGCAACACCCAGTTTTGTGTTGAATAAAATTCAATGAATTGTTGCGCCAGCAACCTGAAAAAACCTAGTATTTTCAGTAATAGCTGCATTCTTTGATACTTGGTCTTCTGAGCAAATGCTTCACCAGATATTTGCGTTACCATTACATGTAGTATACGCTGGAATGCAGACTGCAACTTGGTACTTGCTTTTTTCTCGCTGTAGTTTCGTAGAAGCATTGACCAAAGTCTCAGCTTCAGTTCAATAGATGAGTTGGTCACAAAATGATCAATCTCTTTACTTTCCGGTGACATATCTGAACTGCCCTCACCACTACCAAGAAGCTTTTCTAGCGACTCATCGGAGGAACTCTCACGTGAGAATAGGTCAAACACTTTCAGTTTTGATGTTTGAACATCAAGTCCATGACTGTTCAACCTTGGAATGTTCTCATAGTTGATCATTAGGATATCAAAAGCAATATCCTTGGACTTGTTGTTCATTTCATCAAGTAAAATATACAGTTCTGCGGGATCTGTGTTGTTACACTGCTGTAAAAACCAAAACTTTGACCATTTGTATCTAATCCACAACTGAATATAAGGAAGCTTTTCAGCAAAGTCTTCATCACTAATCTGTCCATAACAGTCCTCAATCAAACCACACCAAGCCTCTGTGCGCTTGAAAACAACATCCTCTGAGGAGTGTTCATAAACTGACCTGTTACCCTTCAACTTCAGTTTTAATGACATCAGGGAATCGATAAAGATCTCCAGAACAGATACAGCAAAGGACAAAGTACTGAGAATCAAATCAGGATCATTCGCAATATCGGAATAGACTATGCTTTTATAGAAGTCCTTGTATGCATATATGTCAGTTGCTTCAACCATTGTCTTACATTGTTTTAATCCATCTTTGGATATTGCACCATTTGTTAAAAGAGTGCCACCTTCGGAGCCAACAAGCGCAAACAAATGGTTAAGAAGTACTAGCCTAACTTGAGTCAAGTGAAAGCTCGACGAGTTCAAATAATCAATAAGCTTTGAGATATTACCTTTGTCCAGTTCTTCTATTGTCTTCTTTTCATCAAGCTCGCTATCATTAGAAGAGGTTGTCAAAATTTCTTTCACTGATATTAGCTTTCCTTCGCTCGAGGCAGAATTCTCCTCAAACTTTACTAGTGCCTCACTATATTCTTGATTCCAATTGATCAGAAGTTCGTTTAACTCGTTGAGGGCGATGTCATGAGAGGCTTTGTTCGAGGAAACAGCATCCAGTAAGTCGTCCATGGCTGGAACTATTATATCACAGCTGGAAGCATATCGAGGAAATATATCTTCCAAAAAGCTTCTTTGAGCATCAAACAAGTTCACGTCATGTTCTGGTGACTCTGCTTCAGTTCTGGATCTTGTGAGACGTTCGGCGATTCTAAGAGACTCTGAAGTTCCATCAGTTTGAGCACCTTGGTCAGTAGGCGATGGCTCTGTCGAGCTTTCTACCCCAGATACAACAGCATTAGCTTCATTCTCAGTAGTCACAGGGTCCTTTTCTATATCGGTCTTGCTTTCAGCCTCGGATTGTTCAATAATTTTAAATCTTATCGATTCAATGGGTATCTCCGTCAGTATGTAGTTATCGTAAACCTTTGACTTTCCCTTTGGCTTTGGAAGAATGTCATTCAGTTTTTTAAGGAGACCGCCTATTGATATGCTCTCGGCAACCTTCTCTATATCGATTTCTATATTATCAAGCTCCAACTTTCTTACTTTTTTGAATTCAGCGCCGGAAAGAATCCTTTCAAAAGGTAAGTCGTACTTGGGTGTAACCATCTCCTGGATATCTGATATCAAGCGGTAAATGTTACCCGAAGCCAAAGTAGGAGAGTCGTCAATGCTGCTTAAAAAGTCCTTGTATCTTTTTAAGAGTCTAAGCTGACTTGGAAGTAAAAACCGTGGATCTGTGAGATCAAAGGTCAGATCATCTTCATCTGTTCTACCTGCACGACCGGAGACGCTTTTTAGTTGCCCTCCATTGCTTTCTTCTCCACGCTGAACAAATTCGTTAGATATACCTTTGCAAAGTTCATATTCCAAACCGAGTCTTAAAAGCTTAGTGAGTCCATAATAATCAAATATCTTCGTTAACAACTCCATTAGCTTCATATCACCAGCACCATGACATAGCGAGCCAGTAAGATCACTTATCACCTCTAATAACCTATTTGCTGTCACGTTCAGCTTCTCCTCTGAATCTTGCTCATATGTAGCCTGTTGTTGAGAACTTTGCAAAAGCTCTGCTAGCCGAAGAAACCCCCTATTTCTCAAAGAGAGATACTTCAGGTTCTCTATTGCAGGATTCCCAGTAACGTTGCGAGAGTTCACAGCTTCAATAGAGAACAGTTCCTTGTACTTCTTCGAGGCCTCGTCAAACTTCTTCTGCTTCTGTAAAAACAAAGCCTCTTCAAAGATTTTGAACCCTGCCTCTATTTGAAGCTCTCTGGTGTGCTCTTCAATATCAATTTCATCCTCAGTGTGATTGATAGCAGTAAACGTCGGCTGTCGCTCTGATTGTGACATTGGTCCCCCAAAGTCCAACTAATCATCAGCTAATATGTTTACCACTAGTTCACCATCTTCTTCACAATTACAAAATAAACACAATTTTATGTTGTGGTCTGACGTAAGCAAAAAAATACGCTGACAAGTTACTTTAAACTATCTATATCAAACATTAAAGAGATGAGCTTCGATTGCTCTTTTGTAACGGGTATGTATCGCTTGATCTGTAAACAGTAAGAACAGGATATGTTCTTATGATACACACTAACGATTCTATGTGATAAGCAGAAATGAAGGTAAAAAGGAAAATTAGCTGTAATGGAAGAAGCAGAAGTGAATAATCCACATTTTGTTTGAAATGATTGGATAATAGTAATACAAGCAAGGAAGGCAAGAAAGCAAGTAAACTTTGCAAAAGCTTAAATGAACTTCAGTTGTGGAGTAGTGAATGAGGTTGTGATCTCCTCATTCAACTTCTCCATTTCATCAACCTGGTGCTCTTCAGATATTTTATCCAGAATGTTCAATGCCATTTGATCTGCAAGTTTATCGCTTTCTTCCTTATCCAAATTTTTATCAAAATAGTCTATCTGGTTAGCTTTAGCAAAAATTGAAGTCGGTTCGGTTGTTGAACGAGGCGAGCTTGAGCAAACTTCTTGTAAAGAACAATCCTTTGTAGAATCTGTCGGAGAAACAATAAATGATGTGTTTGATGTCTGCTTTGTAACTGTGCTATCGAACAAGTTGTTTTCCATAGATTGGGATGTGCAACTTGATGAGAATGATGTAAGGGCCGTGGCTGAGCTAACAATGGAAGCATTCAATGGCGGCCTTTTGTGCGAGGGGCTCGAGGGTACAGCAGGAGGCGATACTGGGACATTAGTAGTTGTACTTTCGAATGTAACTCCCTGATACGCCACTGGAAGAATAGGCGTTAGTTCTTCTGTAGTGCATGGAGGAATATTCTCATCCTCGGGGTTCAAAGGTAAAAGCATAACTTTGTTGACAACAGGCTCTGATGTAGGAGTAGTGGCTACAATACGAGTCGATTCATATGATGCCGACTTACTGTGGAATGAGTCGCGTGCTGAGCTAATATTCTCGTCGTCATGTTGTAACAGCTCAGTGTCATCATTGGGCTTCTCTGTTTGAAGGGGTAAAAGAGACGTGGGTATGACAGAAGACAGTGAGTCGTACGAGTCGCGCGAGTCATGCGAAGCGGACGAGTCGTGACGAACAGAACTCGGCTTTATAAGCTTCGCTGTCTTGTTTATTGTCACCTTGAACTTTGTAGAAAGCGATCGTTTCAGTGTCATGCCAGACAGAGGCTTAGGAGATATGGTTGATCTGGTTGCATCAATAGGCGCCACAAGGATAGTATATTTTTGTGCAAAACGACAAATGATATCAGTGGAAAATCTCCAAATTATAACACAATGCCTTTCAAACCGTACCAAGGATTCGAAAGCAGTCTACTAGTAATGTTTCAAATCTAACAGGTTACTTGTGCTTTGTTTCCCCCTTCCTTCCCCTTTCCACTATATATATTATTTGTTGCCCACTTTGATCCATACATTTCTTCTTTGGTCTAATAAAGTACATGAACAATAGATTGAAAACTGCGTCCCCGGTGTCCCAGGCTGAAAATTTTGTCCCCGCCAAAGTCGCCGATAGGCTTCCCGGTAGCCTATTTTCCTTTTCCCACGATTCCTCCGCCAAATCTGCCACGGCAGATTTTTCACCAAGAAAAAATGTGTTCGCCTCGCGGCATCCCGGTCTAGGCCCTGTGAGTGGCAAAATCATGTGCTTCAAGGCAGTAGTGTATAGGTGTTGATTGATCAATAATGTAACTGCCTACTGCATGGCATCTGTTGTTTTTACAGTTACACTACCAGATTTAGATATTGTTTTTGTTTCACCGGCAACTGGCTATTGTTGTTGCTGCGTGCGTCTGAGCTGCATCTTGCCTGTCTACGCCATTACGCCTATTTCGGCTCGTCTTCTTTGTTACTCCTCGACTGCCAATGTTGTTGATGTACAAAGTCTACTGTTTCCTGGGAAACAGTTTGTTAGTCGTAATAAGGGCGGCCGACAGAAACTAGAGGTCTTCCGCGGTAAGGTTCGCGGGCCAAAAGTTAAACCCCCGGTAAGTGGGTGGTAGGTAAAGGGTAAATTTAGTCTTATCATACACTGTTCATACATACGAGATCTTGAACGCCATTGACAGAGTTTCTCTGACCTTCAAAAGAAGCCAGACAAGGAAGCCCCGTAACTGTCTGCGCTTTCTGCTGATTGATACCACCAATGATATCACAAATATAATAACCACCCCTGGTTTGATCACCTCCGAATAGACATCTAATTGGTGCCCTTTCAAATAATTTTTTATCATGTCGGAGAAAAACTGCACACCAGTCTGGGTCCTCTGTACCTCATGGGTTTGGCTTGTGGTCTCTTTTGGTTCTCTCTTTGGTTCTCGCTTCTTTTTGGGCTTCTTTGAGATTCTTTTCCCAGTAGTTTCGCTGGACTGTGGTCGCTGATGTTTTTGCTGTAGCTCAGAATCCATTCCTTCAGCTATTTGTTCCAAATTTTCAAGATATCTCTGAACTTTACCATCATCGTTGATGAACAACTTTCTAATCAGGTCACGGGACCGAACAGTCTCGTTCAACTTCGGTAACACGTGTACTAAGTAGAATTCGGTGATCTTCTCTTTTCGACTGATGCCATCTAAAGAAACACCGCTATCTGAGTCGACGTCTGCTAATAACCCCTCACCATTTGGTAGAATATAATTATCTGCCAAATACCGTTCTATTTGATCTTTGAGCTCAATCAATGGGAAACCGTTGGAAAGTTCAATTATAAAACACATTAATGCCAATTCTGGATCCATTGTCTTGAAGTCACCCGAATATATCTCTGTTACTTGTCGAAATAATGAACCAGCCATAAAACTGTCATATAGAGTCTTAAACCCCTCTTTTTGTCCGTCTCTTGATATAAGTGAAGTGAACTTGGTCGGCTGTGATAAAACAACTCCTCCGGTACCAGCAGTCCTCACCTCTTTTAGAATCAAGTCTGTCAAGGATAAATAAAGTTTATAAAGTTTAATCATTAGAACATCACTTATCTTGTGTGGAGAGCCTTTTCCTCCAGAAACAATGTCAGTTATCATTGGATAAGTAATACTCCATGCTCGATCAAAATTACGGTTGAGGTATTGCTTTATAGCAAGTTGATAATTGTTATGGAACCGTGTATCCAGACTGACATCAACAGAAAAGCATTCATTGTCTGTAGTATTCGCTCCAGCAGTGGCATCAGCCCCATTCACTGACTGCGCAAAGTTCTGTGGAGACAGTGGAGTAGACGTCAATATCCCATTGTTATTCGAACCATTAAACGTAATCTGGGACATTATTACAAGTCAATCGATCAACCAACCAACCAACCAACCAACTTGATTTGGTAACGGTAAAATAGCAATAATAAAGATTTCGGTTCTCGTCCGACTTTGCTGCTCTAGTAATTAAATAAGAAAGTGTCTGCTCTATTTCAAGTCTGAAGAGCAAGCTAAGCCTGGTATCTTGATATACAGCAATGTTCCGTGCCTGTATAGACTTGTGATTCGAAGGTTAATCGTGCTAGGCTATCAACTAAGTTAGCGTACGCGAATTCTATCTACAGAAAATAATTGATTAGCCTGTGTTGCTGTGTACGGGTGTAGAGGCTTCATAATACAGTCCGATTCAAAAAGATTTTACGTTTCCGTAAATAATTGTCTTATAACCGGAAACAAATGGATTTCTCGATGGAAACTATTAAACTGATAAGCAATTCAGTTCAATTTTTATCCCGCCACTTAAAATTGTTTCCGCTCATCAGTGTAATAGTTTCCGTCACTAAGTTCATTTATTTCCGGTCATATGACGATTATTTACGGAAACGTACAATTTCTCTGAATCGGACTGTATGTTCGTTGTTTGGTTGAATGAAGTTCGAAGGCTTTGTTGATGATCAGTGGTATTGTCAGGCTTATACAGTGAACAATGTCGGACAGATTGAAGTCATTGTTGGACTGGGCTGTTTCTGAAGGCTGTTGTATTGATGAAAGAGTTTCTTTCGAGCATACTGATGGCGATCAAGGATATTATGCATATTTAAATTCAGATGTTGATTCGACAAGCGACCTCATTAAAGTGCCAAAGAATCTGCTTATCACACCGGAACTGGCCGAGACATATTTCAGCATCCGATCTAAGTTTAGTGGAGATGAGCTCTCTTTATTGTTTCTTGCTGGATTAAAGTTTTGTGCTCGGGAGACTGCTGTATCAGGAGTCAACTATTCAATACAATTCAAACCTTATCTTGAACTGTTACCTTCACAGGGAAAAGATCTTCACAGTCCCTTTTTTTGGAACTCACAAGAGAAAGACCTTTTGAAGGGAACGGATGCAGGCATTATTTTGAAGTCTCGGTTAAATGCGATCATCCAAGACTGGAGAGCTGTAATATCGGCTGTCAGTTCTATCTCACCTTTGAAGGAAAGTGTTGATCTCGATATGACAAACGATCAGCTCATAAAGCTTATTGATGAACCCATTGGTTCATGGATGAGCTTTCCTGCTTATTTGTGGTCATACTGTATATATTCGTCAAGGGCATTTCCTTACATTCTAATATCTCATGATATTACTCACTCATCAAAGGGATTTTTACTTCCTGTTGTTGATCTCCTCAATCATCGAAATGAAGAGAAAGTCAGATGGAAGTACGAAAGTGATAAAGTCATATTTTGTTCTGAACTGGGGGGCGCTGTTTTGAGAAAAGGAGATCAAGTTTATAATAACTACGGTGATAAATCAAATACTGATTTGCTTCTCAATTATGGGTTTGTTATCGATGATAACAAATTTGATCTGGCTTACCTGACGCTGAAGGTGGGTGAGGTGATGATTTCTAGAGCTGAAAAATTCAATGTTGAGCTTCCTGAAGGAGCGACAAGTGATGGTATTAATTTTGAATTGAAGAAGACAGACATTTTACCAGGGTCGTTAATCAAATTCTTCGCACTTTTAGTTCAACTAACAAGTGAAGCTAATCAATACACTATTAGAATGAAGCTGGAGGGACTTTCACAATTGAGAACCATTTTAGAAGCCAAGATATCATCATTTAAAAGCTGGAAAATAACATCAGATAAAGGATTATCAAGTGAATCAATAAAAATAACCAAATCTTATAGAAGTTCTCAAAAGAGCATTTTTCAAGCTGCATTTGATGCTATCAATAAAGAGGAAAAGAAGAGCATTCTGCAATATAAGCCTTTGTCACTGAAAACGATTTTAAAGAATGATAAAGAGTTCTTCAATTCTTTGGCAAAATCATTTAATGTAACATCTTATGAAGACATAATCAAACAGCAGCAGTTGATTGATCATATTGTACTTATTTGGATTGTTAAGAATTCAAATAGAGACTTATTTGACAAAGATCTGTCATATGATTTTGTTTACGATATGTTCAAAGATGTTGAAAAATCAATCGTAATTACTAAAGAGGATGTCTCAGAATATACAACTTTTTACACCACGATCTTCAGCAAGATGAAGCAGGACACTCCCAGCATTTATGCTAAAGGCAATTGGTCGATTAAAAGCTTCATTATTGCCGGGACGGTTGTTGATAGGACGGTCTACCAGAGAGCTGTTAGCAGCGAAACCTTTTTTATTCAAAAGCTCCTGGCTGAATAGATATATTTTATCTGTCAAAAGATGTCATGGGTCACTAAAACGATGATGGTTTTATTTCAACACTTAGTGTAACTAAAATAACAAGCAAACCCTATTGCTGGTTTGTTGTTTGTTGTTCTAGCTGAACAAAGGCGTTTTGATACGAGATGACTTCGGCGAATTCGGCAGGTTCTGGAACCGCTAAGATCCCCACATCTCACACGCTTTGGTCTCCAAATGACACTGTACGTGATGCGGCAGAAGCGTTAGGAGTAACGAATCAGCTCAATGAAGAGATTGCAAAGAATCTCGCAATGGACGTTGAGTATCGTATTCACGAAATCCTGGAACAAGCATTGAAGTTTATGCGCCATGGCAAGAGGAAAACACTTACTGTTCAAGATGTTGATAGAGCGATGAGAGTACTCAACCTAGAACCATTATATGGGTACGATGTATCGCGGCCTCTAAACTTCAAAGAGGCTATGATTGGGCCAGGACAGACTCTTTATTATATTGATGATGATGATATTGATCTTGAGAAGGTAGTAAACCAACCATTACCAAGCATACCTCGATTCACTTCGTTTACTGCTCACTGGCTTTCTGTTGAAGGAGTTCAACCAGCTATTCCTCAAAATCCAGATCCTAATGAAATAAAACAACTACCACCGAATCAGAGAGGTTCGGTCGACAATATGTTCAGCTTGAATAACGATGACACTTCCATAAGTAATGGGTCTTCAAAGCTCTCTGTCGTTGAACAAGGTGGTCAAAATGGAAAGAAAGATCTGGATATAAAACCGCTTGTACAGCATGTTCTTTCTAAGGAATTGCAGCTCTATTTTGACAAGATCATTGCTGCCTTGGTCGAGTCTACTGATGAACATATTAAAGCTGCTGCTTTGGAATCAATTGAGGCCGACCCTGGACTACATCAGCTAGTACCATACTTCATTCAATTCATTGCTGAAACAATTACTCACAACCTTAGAAAAGTGGATCATCTTACTACAATGTTGATGATGATATATTCTCTTCTCTCCAACAAATCACTGTTTTTGGATCCTTATATTCATGCATTGATGCCTTGTGTACTGACCTTGCTGTTGGCTAAGAAAATCGGGCCTACAGGTGGGAGTCCCGAAGAGCTCAAAAGTCATTTTAAGATTCGTGAACTGTCTGCATCTTTGCTACACAGAATAATCAATGAGTACGGCTCATCTTATACTACACTGAAACCAAGAATAACGAGAACTCTTTTGAGAGCATTTTTAGGAAGTACCACTAGAAACTCTGTAGGTTCTCAATTTGGTGCTATTAAGGGTATGAAGTCACTTGGTGGTGAGGTGATACGAATAATTATGGTTGGAAACTTGAAGAACTGGAGTACTGCTGTTTTGCAAAACTTTGAGTCCGACCAGGAAAACTCAAAGGTTCTAATCGATGCCGTTATTGATTGTTTGACCGTTCTGAGTCAGGATGGTAAGGTTCTTTCTAGTAATACTGAGACTCTACAATTGGACGATGAGATGAAGACAAAGCTATCTGAAAGAGTCGGTGAAGAAGTCACTCAGGCCATTCAATCACAGGAAAATGCTGTCGATATATACAAGGGTATATTCTTTGGTGAAATTTGAGCAATGGAGGCTGTATTATAGTGGTCTTCAATGATCAAAGTTTAATTGTCTATTAGTTTTGGCCTCCTGTGATAGTTTCAATACTTCTTCCTTGTCTAAAGGAATACGTCGATGTTCATAAAATGGAGAGGATTGTGGCATGACAGGGTCTCCAGGTTTGAGGGGCGATGAATTCAGTTGAAAACGTCCCGAATATAATGGAGTTGGAGGAAGAATTTCCATTTTTGTTTGCTGAGGTTTGGTGAAAAGAAGAGGTGAAGAAGAAGCATCAACAATTTCTAAAGCTGGCTGTTGAGTATTGGAGGTTGTCACATTATGATTTGATTTTCCCAGCATGCGTTGACTCAAAGGAGAGTTCTCCAAAACTAGTTTAGGTTCAGTGACGGACAAATCAACTTGCCTCTTTTTAACAGGAGTTGCTTCGACTTCCAAAACGGATGCCCTCTGGACACTTGAAAAATCAACCTTTTGAGCTTGTGCAGGCTTGAGTTTTCTAGCTCTTTTATGAGTGAATATTGACTGATCCGCAGAAAGTAGATTGGGTTGTGACTTGCTTTTAGCTGATGCAACGCTAACGGGTCGTTCTTCTGGCTGTGATTGCGTGAAAGATACAGTTCTTACCATTTCAAATGTTTTCTTAGACATATCAGGTCTAGAACTCATATTTGAAGACGATCTTTTGAGTAACATGGACGATAGGTCTAAGTTTGTACCAACGCTTGTATTATCTAATGTATTTCTAGACTTCGACCTTTTATGTTTTTTGTTGGATTTGTGTTTATGAGAGGTCGATGGTCCACGTGACTTGTTGATCAGTTCTTTGAGTAAGCTTAGATGACAGTCTTGAAAGAAGGGTATAACACAGGTTAACAAGAAATCGTAAGAAGAATCAGTATCTGTTGCAGAAATGCCTTGGACGGCATCCCAAACGCACAACTTATCAAAGAGTACTTTAATGTTATCTTCCACGCTGACTTGGTCTAAAACTATACTGTGGTCGTTTTCAGGCGTATTTGAGCGTAAATCGGTTGTGAAGTGTAAATTTGATGGTATAACGGTACCGATAAGAGTAGGGACCAGCCTTCTCTTTCGACCCACTAATGCAAAAGGTCTTGCTCTGTCTGGTTTTGGTTTTGAAACTTTTTGTAGAGACTGGTCGTTATGCTGTTTAGTTAAAAACTTGAGAAGTTCAAGACTGAGTAAGATCTGCAGCTTTGCTTCACGTACTTTCAAGTTTTGAATGATCTCATTGAAGGAGGCTCCTTTTTCTCTATCAATCTGAACCATTTTCTGTCTATAAGAAAGCTCTACCGGATCCAAAAGAAAAACGTTCTTTAAAGCTTGTGACTCATTATAAGTTTCATTCTGTTTGAATCTATTATCAAAATCAGACAAGTTCTTGATGATAAACAGATTTAAAGTCTCCTTCACAAGCTGCTCATTAGAATGGGATAACACACGTATACGTGAAAGTGTTGTCTTTGAGAAAATTTGAAGAGGAATTGTGCTCTTATACAAAGTTGAAAAGTACCTTTCACGAAGAAACTCTTGAGGGTCAATATTGGATAGTTTTGCAGGCGATTCTAGAACTGGCTTGATGCTTGTTGGGGGTTTCATTGAGAATGACTCAATTATCGAATCGTTAGAATGCCGAATCAGCTCTTCAGGTATTGACTTCAAAGAATGGTCTAGCTCCTTAGGAAAATTGCACATTAGGCTCACTTCAAAAGAATCTTGCTGAATTCTATCAATGATACCGGTTGACTTAAATGATGCCTCCAAATTCATTATAATCCATATATGTTGATTGAATGTTGGTAAAAGAAGGGATGTTTTTGGCCTCGTCGAATCGGAGCTAGCTGAAAGTTCTATCACATAACCAAGAAAGTCATGGTGTTTATAACATTCCAGAATTTTCTTCCCCAGTTGAAGATCAGGGACGATTTCATATACAAGTTGAAAACAAGGCGATATGTGATGAATGTTGTTTTTGGTGAGAAAAGAAACAAATTTTAATTGGGAAATTTCAGGCTTTAGCCCTCGTGGCTGAACTGTGAAGACTCCATTAGGTAGTGAATAGAAATCCATCTCATACTACCGTCTGAGTGGGTCACTCATCAATGCATTGAATGGCTCTCCCTCTTGGACTTCTGTTTAATATTATAACACGCGTAAATAATCAAATCAGGTAGTTGGGAAAATTTAAAACGGTCACGTGATCTGCGACAGTAAAAAAGTTGTAATCCATTAGTTAGAATATGAAAGAAAGGCGGCCTATTTCTCCAAACTGGTCCCACCAGTTGATATTTTCGCCATTTGGTACGTCCATATCATTAATTATCCATTGCTTCTTGAGAAAATCAAACATTAGTTCGGTATTCTTGAAGCTAAGATAATTGAAGCAATTAGTGACGCTAGAGAATATCTCTTCACGCTCCTTTTCAATTAGACAATGAGAGCCAATTGTAAGCAGCGGAAACAACAAGCAATGGTTCAGAAGTGCACTGCAGCAAACAACGTCTTTGACAAAGCTATGGACCACATTCTGTATTAGTTCATCATCAATTCTGAGGTTCAGAAAAACCCTATAATAATATATAAGCCCGATATCAGCAAATGCAGAAACAAATTTCAGCCATGGTGTTGAAACTTGAGACGCTTGGTGATGGAACTGTTGTTGAAGGTGGTACAATTGATCACGGAACTGGTTTGCAGTTGTTGGTGATCCGGATTTGGAATAAAGATATCCAATGTTGGAAATGACGGTCAATTTGTTTAGGATAGCAAAAAAGGAATCATCTGATTCTAAGTTACCAAACCAGCAGTCTTTATTTGCAAATTTATACCAGAACGATCCTGGCAATAAGCATTTTCCGCCTGCCAGGATACAATAAGTCAAATCCATTGTCATGAACATTGATAGCATTCTAGTGGTCAATGGATTATGAGTGTCCATCAGGAAGTATGGGTCCCTTTTAATCAGTTTCATCAGAATTGCCTTTGCCCCTTGAAGATGTTTATAAGAGATGTGAACGTAGTCTTTATTGATCATTCCATCTAATGTACCAAGCAAAATGCAAGCAACAAACAAGTTTTCATTCATTTCTCCTTTCAAGCATTTAGTAAAGGTTTGGACAGATTTTGATCGCTCGTCCAAGATATCGTTGTACTCTAATAACAACTGGTTATTATTAAACATATGAAATGTTGACAGAGTGGTGACGATCTGACTCAATAGTGTATCTTTATTAACAATAGAAAGAGTTATCGTCTCGAGTGGGACCGAAAAAGCGTGAAGACGTGGCGTCAAAATCTCCGTGAAATACATTAATTGTTGGTCTCTATAAGGGACGTTAACCGGGTGTTTATAGAATAATAAAGTATTCAAATCTAGATGTTCAGTTCCTGAATCCAAACTTATAAGTTGCGTCTCTTCAGGTGTTGTAGTCTGACTTCCTTTGACCTCCTCGCTGGATGCAAAAACAATACCACTTTTTCTTTTAGGAAGTCCACGATCAGGTCCAGTTGCGATACAGGATGAATTAGCTATATTGAACACTTTACCCCATTTCAAATGTAGTTTATCATAACTGCAATTTAATCGATCATCTTGACATCGTTGACACTGTGGCTTTGCTAGTGAACATTTTATTCGTCTCTTCAAACATTGATTGCAGCTTCCTTTCACAGTTCTAACCCTTTTGGGTTTAGCATTAGAAGCACTCATTGAGACGGTCTGCGGGTTCTTCTCAGAAACCTTTGCTCGTTGAGGAGTTAGTTTACTTGGTTTATATTTTAATTATCACAACATATTATCTTTCCAGGGATTGTAATTACCGTATTCGACGCGTCGATTTGATTTATCGTCCTTCAAATGAGAAAGCTCCATACAAGAGAACCTTTTATATTGCCGCTATATATGATACATTCTCGATTGATTCGATAACCATCCAAGTTTCACGTATGTTTAAAGCAAAATGCTACAGTTATCGACGACTGGTTTGCAGACGTGGAATTTCCTTCTCCAACTCCTATACTCGACAGCCTGTCCGCTTGACGGGAGAGACAGCGAAAAACGTCGTCACTGCGAGATATGAAGCTTTAAGAGGAACTCTCGGTATGTTATATCGCGAGTCGCTCTCGGAAATTAGTGAAGCACAAGCAGAAGTTTCAAGACTTCGAGAAGCATACTCTGATAAAGGTCTGGTTGCCCCGCTTCGATCTAGTGTGTGGGAAGAGACTATAATCGATGAATCTCATATTATAACGCATTTCAAAAATACTCTTGATCAAAATATCAACACCATCTGGTATAACCCTTCTGACGTTGTTTCTAGAGGAAAGAAATACAATTTTAATGCCAATATATCTAATTTAGATGATGCTCTTACTTCGCGTGATAACCTGAACTCGTTTGTTTGTTCATTAGCATCTTTTAATTTTAAAGACCACCCAAAAATCGAAGAGCAAGCCTTTGATATGCTTCAAAATTTGACACAAATAAGTGGAACCGAATTAACTCTCCAATCATACACAGAAGTCGTTCGTCATTTTGCATCTAGGTACCATTTCCGCAAGATATCTAACATCTTAGCTTCCATGAAGAAAGCAGAAATCGAACCAGATATTCGTATCTACAATATCATATTACGAGCCTCTTTATTGAGTCATTCCAAAAACCGAGCTAGGAGAGCAATCCGATGGTTAAAACTCATGGAACAAAATAATGTTGAGCCGGATCATCTCACTTTCAATATTCTATGTTCTGGCTTGACCACTAAGAATGCGTGCTTTCAAGTGTTAACTTTATTTTATGACTATAATGTGCCTGTATTATGTTCATCCTCCTTGCAAAGATGCCTTGACATTAGCATTCCTGTCAATATAAACTTATATGACTCCACATGCTTTGAATCTGAAGATCAGAAACTCAAGCTGATTGCACTGTCAGTAAGAGAAATATTAATTAAGTCCTCAAATCCTGAAAATGCTTTTAGATACTTACAAGTTTATTTGAAAGACGGACACTTTTCCAAGCAGAAAGGTGACTTTGACTTTGAGTTCCTTATGCTTTTTGTTGATTTCATGATCTTCGAAGTACGGAATTTGCCATATGCCTTGGCTTTTATCAACTTATTCCAAAGAATTTGCTTTGGAATTATTGATGATAAGTCCCGCAAATGTGTGCTTTATGCACATTTAACTGAGTCCATGGTGAACTTTTCCGATTGCCCAGAATGGGATACATTAACGCGGTATTTTTATAAGAATTCTTTGGATCACAATGGGAAATCACAAGTTTCAAAACGTGCAATTGAATCCATAAATTCAGTTCATCGTATACGGACAGAAAACTCTTCCCAACCATTTGCTATTGAAAATAGTCCCACTTTATTTCAGGAAAGAACTTTAAAGGTTATAATAAACAATCTGAAATGGCATGACGACATGCCTATCTTGGAGTACAACGAGAACTCCAAAAACTTTCAGCAAGCAGCCGAATCTATAGGCAATTATCAAACTTCTTCGCGCGGTCCTAAACCACAGCTTGATAACACCAACAAGTTAGACATTCTTTAGAATTGGCATATGGTAGAGCAATTGAAAAGAAGATACCTGCTTGACTTGGATATAGCAGGCAAATCTGGAAATGTTCACTTATCTCAGGTGGAAACCTTACATAAATAGTATGTGAAATGTCAGAAGCTAAGTTTTCGTGACGTAATCATTCCTTTCATTACGTAAACATACAACATTGGTTGGTACACAATCTAATTGTTACTGCAGTAACAAGGGATCTAAAACATCGATGGGATCAGTTCGGTTCATGTTTCTGATATTCGACCAGACCTTGGTGGTATAACTTGGATTATCTCCATTAAAATTTGATCCCTATCCCTTGTCATTTTTAAGGGAGGCGAGAAAAGGATATCTTATATACCCTAGTTATTACTTCCAAGTAATTAGGCTAATTACTTATTCGAATACAATTAAGATTTATTTCATTAACTATAACTAGGTCTGTATCTATAAAACGATGACTTGACGGCAGTTACTTACCAGATACAAAGAGTTTCATATCTAATACTAGTAGGACAAAACAAGGGAAAAGGTCAATATCCGGACTGGATTATAAAACCCGCACACCACTTATTTCTTCTGGGCTCTGACATTAAAATTATGTAAGTTCTGACTAAGCGGAAATCTCCTCTAAAAAACGCGTCTGAGACTGAGGTGCGAAAAAACAGAGGAATAAAAAAGTAAACAACTAAACTGATCGAGACCTTCGATTAGTCTGCCTCTCAGCAGTTACAAGCTAAAGCTGTCTCTGCTAGAACTCAAACACAGAATAAGAGCAAACCACAGCACAGTTGACGCGGAATTTGCTCTTGCTGTTAATGGCTTCAAATGGTAAAATGCAACCAGGGAAGACCATGAGTTCTGCAGGAGATGCCAGTCTGTCCGGAGAGCAACAAGGAGAACAAAAACAATTGATGCAGACAAGCGAAATGACTCCTTCTTCTCTCCGGCTGACTGGGTTTCCGTTGAATTCGAAGAAACGAATGCTGTATTCTCCTTCTACTTTAAGACATTTTGATAAGGAGAATGAGCAGCCAAATTCACGTCTTTTGGAAAGTAACTCAACTCAGAATATGGCCAAAAAGGCAGCAATTCGAAGAAGTGCTGGGTTTTTGAACTTATCAATTGAGACTAGCCCAAAGAGTCATCTAGATTGGTCAGTTTCTGGGGAGGGGGATTACAGCAAAGAGAACGACATTACAAAATCCTTTAATGATTTATATTTTGATAAAGATAATGATGATCATGACACCAGAAACCAAATACATCGACGGAGTAACCAACATGATGGTTTCAAAGCTCCTTATGCTGGAAAACCACATCATGCAGCGACTTCTCGTTTTGCTACAGAACTTACGCCTCAATCTAACGCTTCCTCCCCCTTTGTCAATGGCACTTCTTCAAAGAAAGTGTCAGCAACATCACGGTTCAAAAAGATGTTCAGCAGCAGTACAAAGGAGGATTTCAATATGACTCCGCATAGAGATATTGCGGTGAGTACGCCATTTGATATCAAAAAGATGAGCCCCGTCAGTTTGAATATGAAGCTTTCAACTTCATTGCATGGAAAACCATCACCATCAGACTCTCCATCAAAACCTGAAAGGATACCGGACCACCAAACGAGAACCAATGAAAAGGCGTTTCATTCGGAGTCAGACAAAACGCCCACTTTTACAGGATTTGTAACTCCTGCGTCGTTCAGATCCGTAAAGCCTCTTCAAACTGTCTTCTCGTCTACAGGACTACAAAGCAAACAGTCAAAATCCTCCTCTTCAAAGCAGAAAATTATGCCAGATACTCCTTGCAAGCGACCCCCACACTCAATGGTGGATGCCGATGGATCGTTTGGTGGTGGTATGAACACTTCGTTTGGATCCTCGAATAATTCCATAATATCAACACAGGTCGATGGAAACACAACAGTAACAGAAACCAGCAACAGCAATAAACAACATAGCTCCGCATCAGTGAGTTCGGTATCGCCGAGTTCAATGAGGCTAACCCCTAGATCAGCAACCAAATCGTCAAAAGCATACCCCAATGGAGAATCAGCCAGTACGAGCAGTAGTGCACACAAAGTGACCAGAGGCCATAAAACTGTGAACACCACTGATCTTGAGAGTTGTATTCTTAGGTTTACAAACGAGTTCGATGATTTGTACGATGATGAGAATAACAGTACTACAAGTATATTCCGTGATGACGAGAATTGCTCCTCAACGCCTGCTAGCAAACATAGCGATGATAGTGGCCATGAATATTCTAGTCAACATGGAAACGGGAGCAATACTAGCCAACCAAACGATAAACTACATTCCACCTCAGACTCTCAGCTGGAATATGGAGTTCCTCAGTATCTTGGTGGCTTATTTACCGACAGCACTGGTTACAATCAAGATATAGGTCATCAAATGTTGGCCAAAGCTGTTAGTGATGATCCAATGGACGAGGACTTAGATTTGGAAAATATAGATCGGGCAAATTTCGAAGGATTCAGTGGATTCACATCATTAGAAAATCTTCCTCCAACGCCCACTCGTCTAGGGAACACTTCAGATCAAACAAAAGCGACTCATTCCACTGACTCTTTGCTTGATGCTTTGCGGAATACTCCAACAAGACATAATGTACACGGACGAACCGGAAATGGTAGCTCTAGTCGAACAGTAAGCAGCATTAATACTGGGGTGAATAAACCTGGTCAAAACAGTAACCCGATTTTGAAGGGGTCGCTGATGACCAACTATAGCCCGAAAACACCAATTGATCCTGCATTCAACGGAGGTTTCAAAGAACTACGGGAAAGCCAAGAGGACCTCGGTATATCGCTGAAAAATTCCTCAGTGACTTCTTTATCGAGTCAACAGTCACAGCGAAAGGCTATTCAAGTTAAGAAGAAGGATTATGTTGATTATCATTTGATTTCAAAATTTGGGAACTGCTCTGTTATTGGGTCAGGAGAGTTTTCTGTTGTATATGAGATTCAATATAAGGGATTCAAGTATGCAGTCAAAAGAACCAAGGAACCTCTAGGAGGTCCTAAGACCAGACTTCGAAAACTAGAAGAGGTTGAGATTTTGAAGACGTTACAATTGAAGGCAAGAAGTCAAGGTGATAGTCGATTTGTGGTCGACCATATGAATTCTCCTAGCCAATTAGCGTTGACTAATTTGAAGTCAGACGATACTAAAGAGGAAGACTACGGGGAAAATGATAGCTATGAATACATTTTAAGTCTGGTAAGTTTTTGGGAGTACAATTCATATCTATACATAATGACGGATTGCTGCGAGAATGGGTCTTTAGATAAGTTCTTAGCAGAGAGCGGCAAGATATCAAAACTTGATGAATGGCGTGTATGGAAGATTTTAAACGAGATTTTAATGGGATTGAAATTTATTCATGAATGCAATATTCTACATCTGGACTTGAAGCCGGCCAACATCTTCATTACATTTGAAGGGTCTCTGAAGATTGGCGATTTTGGAGTTGGTGTGAAACTTCCAATTCCGCCGTTTTTTGACAGAGAAGGAGATCGCGAGTATATCGCGCCCGAGGTGATCTCGAAGCACATGTATGGAAAACCTGCAGACATATTTTCGTGCGGTTTAATAATGGTAGAGATAGCCGCAAATATTATTTTACCGGACAATGGCACTTCGTGGCAAAAACTCCGCTCCGGAGATCTGACAGACGCAGGACGACTTTCTTCCAGTGATCTGACGGACCCTGAGGGGTCTATTTTCAGCACCAATGTGTACCCATCGAATTATACCAATGTCACAGGGGTCGGTGTGGGACAAAGTATGGTTGATGTGCTAAAGTCGAAAAGCAAGGCTCCAGGTTGGGCTCCTAAATGGTTTTATGATGGATCTTCAACGCTGGACAAGCTGGTTGGATGGATGATTGATCCAAACCCGGAGAACCGTCCGAGTGCGGAGCAGATCCTTCAAAGCTACGAATGTTGCGTAGTTGAATTACGACGTAAGAGTGGAGCCACGATCTATGAGGGTGACTACGGTCCACGACCTACGGATGCCGAAGCTGTTGCTGAACGAGAAGCTTTGAGCGAAAGTTGTTTCTTCCGCATCGCCGATTCGCGGGGAAAATGGAACGAAGAGGCTGGTAAAGGAGTGAGTAGCTCTATACTGCAGATCGCGTCTCTTGACACTGTTCTTCAGTAGAATGTAGTGGCCCGTGCTTGAAATCAGGATACCAAATAATGTACTTTTAGCTAAATAGAAAAAGGGGGGTGAGAAGAAAGTAAGTGAAATACTGTTTTGCATGATGCGTCAGTGAGATACATGTAAATATTACGTAAAATAGTGAGGGCGAGGCCTTTGTAGAAGTGAGATACCAAAAGCTACCGAAAGTTATAATGACATACCGACTGTTGCCGAGAAGCAAGGAGGCTGAAGTGAGTGGTGATGCTGATTTAGTTTAGAGAGACTCCGAGTGACGACCGAGTGCTGCTACCGGTACTATGAATCTGCCCGATTAAACTTTTCATAGTGAGGGCAAGACAATAGAGAAAAAAAAATAGAAAAAAATCAGACGTTGCATGCATGAGGTGCGCTTTGTTGTGCTAGCATGAAAGGCCGAGAGGGCAGGTTGTTGCAGGAAGGGCTGTTTCAACGGGGGATATGCAGCAGAGTTATTGAGCGGGGTGGTACTAATGCGACAGAGAAGGGATGGCACGTTAGTAATAAGCAAACAACCGTGCGCCGGGGTCTTACCGGATCGCCGTCAAGGTATATTTGCCCGCCGCACGTTAAACTAGCAGTAAACTTGTTTCTGGTGCTGACCAGCTTCAAAAGGTTGCACCTGGTTTTGAGGAGAGTATGTGAGGAAGCGGGTTTGGTAAACAAAGTTTATAGGTTGACTCGCAAAAGTTCCGCAACTAGGAGCGCAATCCCGGCCGGCGTTTCCTTGAGGACTGCATACTGGCGTAGAAGCGTGGGATCTTTTCACTGAAGCGGAAATTTGGATGGCACTTGCATTCCAAAAGCACTCCTTGCTGAAAATGATGCAGGTGGTCATTGTACTGCATGCAGAAGATGCAAACAAAAAAGGGATATAACAATAAGCTCACGCAATATCTGCAAAAAGCCGTCGTGCACCGTTACTATCTCCGACACCACTTTGCCTATAAGTTGCTCGGAGAAACCCAAAATGAAGCTTTAATTTATTTAAGTGTCATCAAGTATATTTGCTTGTTGGGTACAAAGGTCTGCTGAATTTACCATCTCTACACTTTAACGAGTTTGGGATAACTATCATTAACTGTACACTAGTGTACGTCTTTCTTGGGTCTCTGGCCGCGGCCTGGCAAACCCCTTCGTTTATCTTGTGAGCCTCAAGAAATGCATACCGCACCATGGACAGAGCCACCTCTGATCCACCCTACAATACCCCCGACATCGCCGGGACGTTCGTCAAGTTCACCAGATCAAGTTAATGCGAAAAGTCTTCGAAGTCACGAGCAGAATCCTAGAAAACGGCGAAACCGGCTTACCATCTCGTGTCTTACATGCAAACGAAAAAAGATCAAATGTGATCGACAGAAGCCAACATGCAGCTCCTGTCGCAAGAACAACATGCCGACAGGTTCTTGTGTATATCTAGTATCTGACAGACAAGATAATAATCAAAATATAATACTTCCTGCTGGTCCACCACCTCCTTTGCAGTTTGAGCCAGTAGGTCTTAGAACCGGCCCGCCGCTGATTATGGGGCATCAACACCCCCAGCATCACCAACAACCTGGACCACAATCGGTCCCTGCGCATCCCTCTTTTGCGCCTGCGATTCCATTCTCTTCGCATATCGCTACATTCCAGCCTCCTCCACCTCAAGCTGCGCCACTGCCCCACAGGCAGCCTCATCAACCACCCAATAACCAACTTGTTCATATTCCTACATTTTATGCAGACACTACTCAAATGCTACTTCAAGAAAAATTCGATGCTGAAAACAGATACCTGGAGGAAATCGCATATCTGAGAACCAGATTGGACTCTTTAGAGAACCCCATTGATGGACAACAAGTACCGTCAATATTGGCCAATTATCCTATTTCTCTAATCCACAGGCCACTTCCTCATTTTGTCACTTTCTATCGTTTGGATAGACCAAATGGAAGCTGGTTTTTTGGCTCTTGTAACTGGAGGAACTCACTTCCTTTTGCTAGAAATCTTGGAGAACTCTATGTTAAGTTCAGAAGCCATTTGAAAAAAGAAAGGCAACACTGGTGGAAGAACATGCGCCCAGATATTGCACAATTGCATCAACACATTCAAAAAGAACTTAGTGAGTTACCAACAGTAAGACAAAAATTCAACAGATTGTGTGAAATGGTGGAAGATTATCTAGGAGACTATGATTCTTTTATTGCTGAATTGGATCAATTTCTTCAAGGACCTGCTGAAGTTTTTTTATTCTTGTGTCCTTCGTTCTCAAGAAAGGTTTTGTATCAGGTATTTCACAGAGGTGTCAATGGAAAAGTCAAAATAGTGATTAAAAATGAACAATTGGATTATTGTAACGTTGCTTTGATACTTATGGTGTTCAAATCTTCAAGAGGAATTAAAAGAAGGATAGACTCTCTGGAAGATAAAACTCATCCAAATCAACTCAAAGATGCAGATTATGATTCATTGTATATCTATTCCCTTGCACTTATGACCCAACTTGGTTCTCGTGTAAAGAGCTCTATTTCCGGACTCCTAACACTAATCCTACTCTATTTTTCATGTCGCAAAAACTTCAAAAACTATCCAAGTGGTGATTTCTATAGTGCTGCTTCATTTGTTCCCAAGATTGTCACCACAGCATACGGATTGGGAATGCATTTGAACAGATCGAAGTTTTCTTTGGCAGTAACAACTGAAGGTGATCCAAACGGTGATGTTTCATTGAATGATCTAACAGAGAAAGAATTTCAGAACATTTGGCGAGTTGTAAGGTTCATAGATAGTGAGTCAAGCTTTGAAACAGGCGGACCACTATTAATACCTGATAACTTTACCAGGGACAAACTAACTAGTTTCAGTGCTAGTATTTCTGATAAACTCAGTAAAATCCATACCGAAACAGCTAAAATCTTTTGTTGTGGTGAAATTCAGGAGCCATTCACATTATCAAGATTAGAAAAGGTGATTGCTGGTGCTGAAACCTTTTGTTATGATGAGCTTTGGACATTTGATAACATTTTGACCTCATTAGAAAACTCCACTGGAGGTAAACAGTATGAATTTTTCTTTCATCTAGTTATCAAGTTGAAAGCCATTAATGTGCTGGTTATTCTTTATCACAATATGTACCACAGCCTGCAAGACTTTATCGATTCAGAGAGATCCAATCTTGATGAAGAGGGGAAGCAATTGCTGTCAAAGTTACAAGAATCTTACTATAATCGATCATTCACTTATTCAATTGCTCTGTTGGGTATCTTGAACTTTGTTATAGTCACCAGCGGCAATAGATCAGCTTCATTCAGCTGGGTGGTTCCAGATCTAAGAAACTTGCTGATCAACCTGTCTATTTCCATCTGCAGTTTTCTTGCCGATCATATAAAGGCTTCAAAGCTAGTGGAAGTTGTTAATCAAGATCTTGATGAGAACAGCCATATTAAATCTGAAAGCCCATCTATACAGAATGTCTTGATTGATGATTTGGATCTCAAATCACTAGAACTTGTGTGCCGTTATATAAGAGGCGATAGATTCACACAGATGAACACCGATGAACTCTTCATTGCTGCTAGAGAGAAAGTCCAGCATCTGGTTGAACACCCCAGAGGACTATTGAGTTATCTCAACAACTTTTTCTTTAGTACCTCTAGATCTGAGATTGCATTGGACTATTCTTTCTTTGCGGTTTATAAGTATTCGTTTCTGTGTCTGAGTTATTTGAGAGACCAGAATAAGACTTTGGAAGATCTGGATGTTGATGATTTTCTCAAGGAATTTGAAAACGTTGATGGAAGTTGGTTTCTTGAAAAGTAATGTCAACTGTAATATATAGCATTTCGCTTAATGTTTAATTAATTTCATCATCTGATGTATTTGATGCTTTTCTGGTTGTGATTAACAGGGAATTGATCAACTCAATACCCCCAAATCCAATGTTACAGTACATCACAATTTTATAGGCCTTCACAACTAAAGACATATAAACAGAGTCGTTGTTGGTCACTCTTGTTATGACATCATTTGCAGTTAGTGTGTTTGATCTAGCATTGATATAGTTAACAAAGATCAGTTCACTTATAATCGACCCAAATGCAGATCCAACAGCGCGGAAAAACGCCGCCAAGCTGGTAATTAGATTTAAGTCATTTCCTTCTATTCCTATTTGTGGTATAAGCATACCAGGTATAATTGCAAGGCCAAATGAAATACCAGAAAGAAGCTGAAAAGTCAATTGTTTGTACAAGGCAGATTTGTTATCAAGTAACGACAATAATACACTAGCAATGGGAGATGTCACGCCTCCTAAAATAACACATAGCCTTAAAAGATTATACCTGCTGATAAGAAATGAACATATGGTTGATATCATTGTCACAGATACAATCATCGGGAGAAGCATGACACCAGAGATCAATTCATTATGGTCCTGAATGATTTGGAGATAATTCGAAACAAAAATGCATTGAATTATGAAGCATGCTTCACTGAAGAGTAAATATGAAAACACATTAATTAGTGAAATAGTGACTATGCGGAATGGAAGAAATGGATGACAATTCTGAGTTTCTTTGAAGTACCGCTCATTCAAAAAGAAACCCGATATCAAACAGGAAGAAATGATCAAAAACGAGATAACAAGAGCAGAATTCCAATTGAAAACATTTCCACCAAATGATAGCGCCAAAAGCAATAACGACAGCCCAACTGAAATAAAGATAAAGCCACTAATATTCAATGATTTAATGAGTTTCAGAATTCCATCATTGAGCAGTTCTTTATAAGCAGCATTGTCGTGAGGTTTATAAGTGATCATCAAGAACAAGGCACTAACACCTCCAATTGGCAAGTTAAGATAGAAACACCATCTCCATGAAGCTCTATCACTCAATATTCCACCAAGAATTGGACCAAGAACAGAGCTAATAGCAAAACAAAGGTTAATGATGTTTAGAAACCAGGGACGAAGCTTTATGGTGGAAATTTCATTGATTATGAGGTAGCACATTGTGGTGATGCCTGAACCACCAATTCCTGCAATTATTCTACCGAGCAAAAGAACACCAAAGCTCCTCGATACTGCTGATACTAGAGACCCCAACTCGAATATAAATATAGAAGTCAACATTGACCTTTTGGTACCGAACAAAAACGCAACTCTACCCCATAGTAATGAGAACACAGCAACAGGCAAAGTGTATGCAGAAACTGTCCAATTGATATTGGATGTCTCAAAATACCTTTGTAAAACTGGTATGATGGTTACCACAATTGTTTGATCCACAGCTGATGTGAACATTACAAGGAATAAGGAGAATACGCAGAGGCTCAGATTTAGTTTCTGGTGGGCTTTCTTGGATTCCTTATTGGTTGCCGCCTGTAATCCATCTGAATTTGACTCTTGTATCGGGTGAATCTGTTCAGGCATATCTGAGGGTTTCACTTGAAATCATGTTGACTATCTCTGGCCCGTTGGAGTGGGTCATGTCTCCGCTCTGTTTCCTTTGGTATCCTTATTCTTTACCCCCCCATCTTACAACGCCTCTGCCTAATCTGGGGTAGGAAATATTGGTTGATACACTTCCTAATAGTAGAACTGATTTCACGAATAATCTATGAATGCCAAGCAATGCCCATAATAGCACCTTGACGACATTGGTCTACAGTTTACAGCACGACCTTGGACGTCTACGGGATTTCCAAGCGGGCTTGAATATTCTCTACAGATCACAACGCTTACGTTGAGTCAGGATTACATATTAGATTTATTTTCAGTTCCATTGCTGTTGTAAGCAACGGAGTAGGTTGTTTATTCGTAATCGTTAAGCCAATGAGTGAATCAAAGGTGAATAAGAGAAGATCTAAGGAGTCCCAAAACAGCCTTGCGGAGCCCAAGAAGAGAAACAGGCCCTCTTTTGTTTGCTCCAATTGTCGAAAGAAGAAGATAAAGTGTGACAGGCGGGAGCCCTGCTTAAACTGCGTGAAATCCAATCTACAAAATTCTTGTGAATATAAAAACCCATCAATATGGCACCTATTTCCATCTGAATCTGAGGAGAACCGGTCTGTGGTGTCGATGGGTAGTGATTATATAAATTGTGATGAAACTGCTATTCCGGTTGCTGATCATACGGACGTTGCGGAAATGTCTCTAACGCCTTCGGTTAAGATTCAGAAATCTCTAAGAACAGATGTTGATTTGCTCAAGGCACAAATATCAAAGCTTGAGCAGGTTTTATCCTCCAGTAAGCCTTTAAACAATCCTAACTCGGTAAGCAGTGTGGATTTGAACGAATCAAACTCTTCTATGAGTACAGGAGGAGGGATAGCTGAACCCAATGAGCTATCTATCCTTGACTTGGAATCAAAACATTTCAAGCTCAATTGTCTTTTCTTCAAGAAGTCAAAAACGCACTTTTTTGGTGGCTTGTCCATGAGAACTCTTATTGCTCATGACTCCAAATTTCACCGCTTAATGTCACAATTCGGTAGCTGTCTAATGTCAGAAAGAAAAGCTTGGAAGCAAAAGCATAAAAAGGAGGATCACGAAAATTTAACTCTCAGCGCTCGAATTGATGAGGGTTGGTTTGTTGAAAGAGTTAACACTCTTCTAGCACCATATCATGCTGCCATTTTGGAAAGAATGGAATACTTTGACAAAAATTTGAACTTTTTTCTCTTCAACGGTGTAATCAACATGAGCCATGTATACGCATATTTCAACGAATGCTTCAAGGCTGATGCTGGTGGAGTTTTCAGTTTTGTGAAACCGGAGAAAGTTCATATGTATTCAAGAATGTCTTTATTAATTGGAATAGTGAAATTAACAATTATATTCACAGATCCTGAGACCATTGGTGATGCTCCTGAAATAAAGAATATTTTCAAAAATAAATTTGATGATTCTGATCAATTATTGGACAACTTGAGCCTTGCTGCTCTTGGTTTGTCCAGAATTCAGCGCAAACAATCACTCTCTTCATTATTAGCGCTAATAGTTATCCAGTTTAATGTTTATGCGTTTGATAATTATGATGGTGATGGAGGTGATTTCGCTAATGGTTACCCCTTGTATCAAGTATCATTGGATTTATGTTATCAGTTGGGTATGCACAGATCTCTATCATCTATCAATGGACTGCTTTCTAAAGATTTGACAGGAGCAATGTTTGATTATTCTGGTAGACAATGGAAGAAATCTTGGAGCATTATGAGATTATTGGATGCCACCTTTGCTTCACTTATTGGTACACCTTTATTGATCAATGATGATTATTGTGATTGTCACTCTAGCGAGACTCGTGAAGGTGATCTTGGTTTTGATGAAATTGAGGTCCTTTGCGATAAGGTGACTTCAGTTCTTCGAAATGCTGCGTATCAAATGAATTCGCTTAAACCCATCAGTATCAATTCAATGTTAAAGTTAGTGAGTGATCTTTATAAAGCAAATTACGAGATGGAATCTTTTCGAGAGATCTTATTCCCCATGGAACAGAGATCTTTGGATACTTTAGCGTGGACTTTATATCTAAAGTTGAATTTGTTGGAGATTATTCAGTCGGCTGAAATGTCTATAAGAACAGTACTTGGCAAGAAAGAACTATTTGAGAAAGAGCTCCGAAATAGGAATCTTACTGAGAGTGAGTCCCAAACGTTAAATACGGTTTTACGTAAAGTTGGCCGTGAAGCAGTAAGCTGTTCAATTTTGACTCTTGGGGTCCTTCGTCAGATTACTAGTGGCGTTACGGTATTCAAGAGTGATCCAAAGTACCTACTGTTTTTCAAAACTCTATTCAGACGACTGCTTCTTAAATCCTGCACTTGTTTGTTTAACTGGATGATTCATGGCTCAGAATCACTTCCTCCGAAACCACTTTCAGAGACAAAAATATTAAGGATGGATGAGTTTGACTTACATTATATTGAAATGGCTTTGTGTCATCAATCATCTGGAGTGGATATTTCACTTATGGAAGAGTATGCCGAATCGTTCAACAATAAGCAGATGCTTAGGTTTTTGTGTGAAACATATCAAAGCATTATAAATGTTCCGCTTCTACTTAAAGACTATGGGATCTTTGTCATGTTGAAGATTATTATCCTTCTGTGTTACTATAACGAAGCTCTAAGCAAGAAATCACTTACGGAAGATGTCACACAGATGTCAAAGGATCAAAAGGCAACTACATGGAGTTCCACCATCAAAGAGGTTGAAGTTAATTACAAGAAATCCGTCACTTCTGGAGAGATCGACAGGAATTTACCTTTCTTGCAAGATGAAACTCAACTTGACTCGTATCTGAACGACATTTTTGACAGCGATGCACATATGAAGTGGTTCATGGATGACTCAGGAGCAATTCCCTCTGATCTTGGTGATTTTACCAATGGATTTCTTGATGGAGTTGAGTTTCCATCAAGACCTTTGGAAGCCCCTTATGGGGCAAAGATCACAACAAGTGCAGATACATTGATGAATCTGCCTAACGGTGACGTATCTCAAGATTATGACGAAGGAAAGTATCGTCCTTCGTATCAATTGTTTTTTTAGAATTTAACCTTGTATAGAGTAGTTTGTACTACTAAAAGTATTTGAAATCGACTATATCTTCGCTAAATCTGGTAATCTATCAGCAAACATATCTGTTGATTTCTTCATCACAATTAAGAACTTGGGGACATAAACTGTTCCAATAAGAGGAATATTAATCTGCCCTGCTCCATTCTTACGTCCTAAACTTACACCACACATTACAGACTTCCCTGATGTAGGAAAAGTAGCCTCCTTGTAATCAGTAGAGCCTGTCAAATAAGTCACAACGTTATGTGTCAAGATTGGCATCCACTGATGGACCAATAATAAAGACTTTGGTTGGTAATTGATTGCATCTCCAATTACAAACACATTACCCTTGTCAACAGCAGCGGCTTGAAAAGTCGGCTTGGTAAAAATTTCCCCAGCTTTGTTTGTGAAATCATCTCCAAATGAGTTTGCAGGAACAACAACCTTTCCACCGGTACACCAGAGTACAAGGTCTTGGGGATACTCCTTATTATTGGCAAAAACCTTATTATCTGTGATATCGGCTCTATCTCCCAAGATTACTTCAGCTCTCAACTCTCCAAGTTGATTCAAGACAGAGCTTTTAAGCTTTTTATTGTATTCGGGATGTAATAGCTCTTTATCAGAATGAAAGAGCCGAACGTGCTTCTCACCTTTCATTATTTGATCAGAAAACTCGTCTGCTATCTCTCCACAAAGTTCACAACCAGAGATACCGCCACCTATAATCGCAATATTCTTGGCTTTCGCAATCCTTTGATACTGATTTTCCAGATAAGAAGTCGTGTCTTTGGATGTTACACCGGAAGTTTGTAACAAATCTATGGGGTCATTCCATTTTGAACCTGTAGCCACAATCAAACAATCAAAGCTGATATCTCCGTTTGCTTTGGTGACCACTTTACTGCCATCAAAGGAAAGTCCTTCATCAATAATAACCTTAACAGTATCAGGAACCAACTCTTTGATGCTCAACGAATGATGAGAGAGATCCCTGGTCATTAGTAACCGTACAACGGCAGGGATCCAGATAATATGGTCTTTATTAGATATCAATACAACGTCAATGTCCGAGACCTTTGATAACTGGATCGCTGCCGGCACCCCATAACTACCTCCACCTAAAATCACAACTCTCTTCTTTTCAGTCTTACTCATTTCTCTTATTCTCCTTAGACAGTCATCAACGTATATGGCTGTAAGCACATATCATCAAAAGCCCGTACTTATATATCGCAATTTCGGGCCTAAGGTAGACTTGATGACAAAATCTTCGCACTACCCCCGAAAATGCCCGAGCTTATCCAAATTTCATTACAAACGCTTACAAACAAAAACGGCCGATCTTATCTCCGAAATTCAAAAGTCTAGTATCCTTTTTTGCTGTATGAAAACCATCAGCCCATTTACATCACTACCCACCTCTCTACAATCACTACTCTTAGCTTACAGAAACTTTATCTCGTATTTCGTCCGAGCTACCCGACAAAAGCCGCACTGCTACCCACGAGTATTGCTCTAGCTAATTGAGCAACAGCTTTGAAGCTCTTCTATCCCAGTTACTAACTGTACCCTCTAACGCGAATCACTACTCTCAATAACCGGCTTGCTTCTCTTAGCCGTACACACTTGCCCAAAAGGTTTCCCGGGATTCGCTATAGTCGCACCCAATTCCGTTGCGCAATATCGATCGCTTACGTAACATATTACCAATTAGCTTTTTTTTCTTGAAGTTTTCAAGAGATGAAGGAAAGAAAACGGAAACGCTAATTAGCCTTGAGTGCTCATCGTTATCTCTACAGCCAGGAGTCATTTATCGCAGAACTTGTTTTCAGTATGACAACCTATGATAATTTGCCGCCACGCGGGAAATCACAGCGACTTGTTGATCGTGCCAACCGTGAAAGATCAACAAGGCAGCAACTTCAAAAGCTTCAACAACAGAAACCTATTGCTAAGCCAACTGTTACAGACTTATATACTGGGCTGAACGAAATCTCTGATGCCTTCCAAGCGTTTCCTTTTGATCTGATCCGCTATTTCACCTTATTGAAGGAGATAGATGCCAAATGCGTCACAACGGTTCCATACTTGAAGGCATACATCCAACGATTTCTACAAATGAAGAAGACTCACCCGAAAAGAGACCTACTGCTAGATCGTATCAAGGAACTTGTGAAGGAGTTAATGCCATGTTTAGAAGAGAAAATGCATGTTGCAACGATCGCATCAGAAAGCGTTTCAAAGCATCTACGCCGAATCGACCAAAACTACCAGATTGTGATTGATCACGAGATTCCAGAGTCAATAAGAATAGGGCCCCTTATTCATCCTTGTATGAAGGTCACAGAAGCAAAATCTGCACAAAGTCAGCGCAGTGAGAGTAGAAGAGAGGCTTTAGCTGCCAAGAAAGCACATAAGATTGGACGCGATGATAACGACAATTATGAAAGCACTCAAAGTGGCAGAGGCACACCTGTTCCTGGCCCTAATTCAGGAGCAGGATCTGCAAATAGCTCAGGAGCAGGAAGGAAACCTAAAAAAGAAAAAGATGGGACATCTACAAATGGTTCTGCTAGTTCAGGTATACCGGGTGCTGGAAACCCTGTGTCCAGCTTCAATAAGAAACGAAAGCAAAGTGCGGGATCACAAGGTACCCCAGATCCTGATAGTGCGTCGAAGAAGGGCAAAACAAGCAAAAACAAGAAAGAAAAGAGACCCTTTATACCAAGTGGAAACGGAAATGAACACCTGGAGAAGTTCGGAACTCCTACAGGGCTTAAAGTTGAGGTTTTAACGTCGTCTACATCAGGAGATTCGGAACCTATTTACTGCTATTGTCAACAAGTTTCATATGGAGAGATGGTTGGGTGTGATGGAGAACATTGCGAGCGTGAGTGGTTCCATCTGCCTTGTACTGGACTAAAGGAGTTGCCTAGAGGCGAGTGGTACTGTGATGACTGCAAAGCCAAGCTGAAGAGGAGATGAAATGAGAGGAAAATATAGTTCGTCTGCATCTCTACACCGCTTAGATGTTTATTCTTAAATAGGAAAACTGTAAATAAAGTCGCCGTCCTTAAATTCAGCGTCGAGAGAATGTTTTGATTTTGTATTATTAAAAAGTATGGAGACAAATTAACAGAAGAACGAAGTAGTGGGTATTAACATCAAGCTTAAAGGACGAGGAAGGTTAGAAGCTACTTCTACCTGTGTTTGTAAACGGTCGCACTCAAGTTAAACCAGAAATGTCAAGTTTATCAAAGAAAACAAGAGCCCAATTGGAGGAGATTGCAACAGGTTTGGGCGTCAACATCAAAACCTGTAAAGTAAAGAAGGATGTTGTAGACAAGCTCACCGACTACTTTGTTGAACACATCTCTGAGTTCAGTGAGGGTGATCCATATTATGAGATTGCGTATGCTTTCAAGAGCGGTGACAGTTCGAGCGCTGCCTCTTCAAAAAAGGTTGCTTATGAATCATCAGAAGAGGATACAGACCTTGATGAGGAGTTTGACGCAATTGCAAAATACAGACTAGGTGATGATTCTGATGATGAGGATTATATACCATTTTTCAAAGGTCTTTACAGTTGCAGAAGCTGGGGCGATGTTGTTGACCTCGTGTCTGACAAAAACCTTGAATTGAGAGATTATTTGAGTGATCCATTTTCAATTAATGATGTCGCTTTAATCGGAGAGTCTATTTTCCTCCTTTCACACTTTACCAACTCCGTACCATTGAGCGCTGCGCCTTTTGTGCCCAAGTTAATTAAGGACAAGTTGCCAGGACCAATGAAGACAATTAATGTCACTGACTTGTCTTTGCTAACAGATGTCTCGTTTTACTCGACGTTCATTCTTTGGTTCTTGGTGTCATACTTGTCTCCAAAAATTGCCTCTTACTATGTGAATTTCACATATGATTTTGAGTATGATCCATTTATTTTCAGTCTAGCTAAACTTCTTTTCGGCTTAGTGCTGTTCAAGACAGAAGTTGCTGTTGCAGATATCAAGGATGAAATCAAATTCCAGTTCTTGGCTAAAGAACTGTCGCTTGGTTATCTATCAGTATTTCTGAAGCATTCCTTGCTCAAAGGAACTGTTTTTTTGAGAGCAACCTTTGGAAATTGGGTCCTAATTGGAGATTTCTTCACAACCTTGGTTGCACTTTATGCTAACCTCTCTTTCATATAGATCACCCATATCCTGCCTATGATTGGAGCGAGAGAAAAACCACAGGCATTATGTTTTGTCATCAACACATTCAAAGCTGTTTGTGTGAGATACTCCAGAATATCAGTGTGCTGTGAACGCAATCCTCTCTTCAGTTTGTCTACTGTGTTGACAGTTGCTGTCAGCGTTTTATTTTCTACTCCAGCTTTCCGTTGAGTTTTTGTGTATCTGTGTTTCATTTTCCAATATTGCTGTACTTTTAGCCTTCTAATTAAGGTATCTTATCAAGTTTTTGACTCAGAAGTAATTAATGCTTTTAGTAGTTCCATCTAAAAGAGGTTCAACCAGACAACGGATGTCTTTCTCAACTTGCTCAATGTTTTTATTGTCAACGCAAATAGACTTCCATTCCTCTTCATTATCAAATCTTTTGAATACTTGCTTCACCTTTTCCTGAAACTCAACAACTTCATATCTCTCATCCCCAAAACCCCCTCTAGCTGTACCAACCTCCTCTTCAAACTTGAGAAAGATCGTTATATCAGGACGTGGAAGTCCTTTGTCTGGAGACAAACACCAGTCGAAGTCTAGGCCTTTTGCACATGAATATGCAACACCAGAGTAAACGTATCTATCCAATATGACAATCTTCCCTTCTTTTAAAGAACGAGTGATTTCCTCAAGCAGCTCCCAGCGATTCGCACTAAATAGAAGGTGAGCAGCCTGATCATTCAAATCGAACGTCCGGTCACACAGGTATTGGTTTATCAGTTTTCCGACACCAGTCGTTCTTTCAGGAAACTTTATAAGCTTATGGTCTTTTCCTGCTTTTGAAAGATGTCCCAGCAGCCGTTCGGTCTGAGTTGTCTTTCCTGTTCTATCCAAGCCCTCTATTGCGATTATAACTCCTCGTTTAGACATGACGCGTGCCTGTTTATTGAATGTATTCATCCAGTGGTAGTATTGTAGATAGCGACTCTGGCTTCTCCAAAAAACGCGTCTTGCTTTTAAAAAAAACGACAGCAACAGGATTTGAACCTGTGCGGACAAAATCCATTTGATAACACGAACTTAGGCAATTCGAGTCAAACGCCTTAACCACTCGGCCATACTGTCAAGATCATGTCTTAATTTGTGCACACTATACATAAGGCTACGGTACGCTATGCCAATATATCATTCGTCTATTCAACTATTGTACATACTTCAACATATTCTTGAAATCAGCATCTCGGCTCAAATTATCTCCCTCCTTTATGTCATGCATTATTTTTTGGAGAAGTACACCGTAATTATCTATATCTAACGAAGACGCTTTGAAAGCCAAGTTGAAATCTCCATGCAAGATAAAATAATGAATATGGTATAAAAATGCCACCAGCACATTATATAGGCTGGAATCCTTCACCGAATAACGAGCCACGTTGATTTTGTTGAATAGCCATTTATTCTCCCAGCCACATATCTCTATCAATCTTCGCACAGAATAGGATTTATAAATCTCCTTCTCATTTTTTGTCTGTTTAGTCGTTATTTCAAGAACGTTTGCTATACCTCCTGTTTCAGCCGATTTGATATTTACCAGATACATAGTACCATTCTCTAGTAGCAGGGGAAAGATCTGATTGTCATGATGTGCGGTTCGAAGGATCTCTCTCAGTTCATCTTCATCGAATTCTAGTTTACTTTTCCGAGAGTAGTAAGATACCACCACTTCTCTGGCTAATATTGGCCAGTTGGTATACCTTCCGCCATTACCATCGGGTATTTGTTCATCTTTATGACACCAATTCTCAATCATTTCAATCACTTCATCGAATACCTCAATGTCATCTGGAAGGCTTGTGAGATCGCCAGTGATCTGCTCTATAAACTTGGTTGCCGTTTCAACTGAAAATAGTTCATTTGAAAGTGGAAGTGAACTTTCAGCTCCATGATTGATTTCACCCTTTTTTAACATCAAATCAATGATCTCATTACCCAGAATTGTTCTGGTGTGTCCATATCGATCCAATTTGCTAATATCATAATAGAACTCACTTACATCAAATAATCTTGGAACAAACTTGGGATCAATGAATCTCTTTGAAAGTGTCTGACCGTCAATACAAAATGAATAAACTAGTACCAATATATTGATGGCATTGATCGAGCTTTGTGGTTCTATGATTTCAGATATTATGTAGGGTTCTGAAACATCAGACCTTGAAATCTTATGACCAAAGTAATAAATAAAGTTGTTTAGCTTCAGAACCAATTTTAAAGGAAAATGTCTATCCCCAGTCGATGAACAGTTGATAACGACTATATGGTGTTTTTTATGGAATCCTATAGCCAAATGCCAATCACCCTCCCAACTAAAAGGATGGAACGTTACATCAATACCCCTAATTTTGGGACCATAACTTTCTTTATTTTTAAACAGACCAAATGTTAAAGGTTTGGAACCACCGAGTTTATCAAGCACTAAGTTAAGATAGTAAAACATCATCTCACTAGACCACACCTTTGATCGATGAGAATCATCTGAGAACTTAAGTTTTGACCTCATTCCGGTCATTTTATGCACTATCGTCTCATCAGGTGAGACTTTATAATCTTTGGCAAAGAGACTTTGAACATTCAAAGAGATATTAGTATGCGGTCATGAAGACTCTTTTGAAATAAACTTACAATAGGTCAGCTAGTTTGTCAATATCCTTAGGATTGGAGTCATTTCTGGTAGACATTTTGAATGATGCGTTTCTCTAATGAAGACCCCATTTTGACGTAGCTGATCAGATTTAAATTTGGCGCTTTTTTGTTTTTGTGTGCTTGTTTTTCAAAGACAGATTTTCCTCATATTCCAGTGTAACGAACAGAAACTCTGCCAGTTTTCTGAAGAGTTAAATCGACCTCAAATAACGTCGTTAGTCGCCAGCTTATATCGTATTTTTTATTATGAAATTACCGAATTAGGAAGTATAATGAACCCGGCTTGGACTTTAAATAGCGACTCTAATAATAGTTATGTCAGAAGTAGAACTGAAATGGTTCAATAAGCCGAAGGTCAATGGTCTAATGAATTTCACTGAGGATAACGATGAGCTGCTCAATTGTTGCACCATTTAAAGCTCAGGCCATTTGGAGCTGGGGAGGAGAAAATAAAGAAAAGGATCTCGGATTTATTGAGGGTGATGTTATAGACATTTGGGATTTGCTTGAAGGTGATCAATGGTGTTATGGACAGTCACAGAGAACCAAGTTGCTGGGAAGGTTTCCCTTCAAGTATGTCAAAGTTCTGAGTTCGGCTCCATCATCCAGACAAAGCTCTTTTTTGAACAAAACCTCGCTGGATGACGAAGATCAACAACCTCCAACTCCTCCAAAGCACAGATACTCTTCTTATAAGGATAGTTTGCATTCTTCCCACGGATTACTGGACGGTTCATTAGCCTCCACGGAGACTGGAAGATCATCGTATTTTGGGCATTCAGACCTAAGTGCAACTTCTGCTGGCTCATTGATTAAGCATAAGAATGTGGAATTTCAGCAGCAACTGGAACATCTCAAGAATGACTCTGCAACTTACTCCGAAAGATTAGATATACTATCAAAGATCATGGATGATGACAAAAGAACCAAACACCCCAAGTTTTTGAGAAGATTACTACCAAGTAAAAGTACCACATGCGTTTCATTAGACCACCAAATATACAGCTCAGAAAGTTTAAAGGATCTGTCACAATCTCAGCTTTCAAAGTCCATTTCGTATGATTCTAATCTCAATGACCTTCAAAGAGTAAAGTCATTGAGTTCAGAAGACAGATCACATCGCAAATCCAGAGTGTTGCAAAATGAAAGCTATTTAATTCTACAACCTCAAAAGGCAATAACAAGTCTTAATTGTAATGAAACATTGAACGTTCATAATAAGAGAGAATCAATCGATTCGATTCCTTTTGGTCGTCTTGACAAGCAGGCCATTAGTTTGTCCCATGATCCATTCATCACTGTGGAAGAGTTATGTGGCAAGTTAACAAACCATCTTCAGTCTCCTGTTGAACAGTTGAGATCGGTATACAGTTACTTGTCTAATAGGATTCAACTCTTGGAAATCCCAAAAGAAACATTGAGTTCAAAATCCCCACCTGCCAGAACCAATTTCAATGATATCATCCATTCACAAACATGTTCTCAGCATCAACTAACTTGGTTACTTTATAGAATGGCATCTCAGTTGAATTTACAAGTTGAAATAATAATTGGAAACTTCAAGAAACCATTTGAATTCGAATCTGACTATGGTGAAGCGGGAGAAACAATGATAACCATTAATCACTCTTGGGTCTCTGTTCTAATCAATGGAGAATATCGCTTTATAGATATTGCTCTAGGTAACATTACCAACCCTATTCATCAATGTTTTGGCTCCCAAACGACAGAATCAACTACAAGAGAAAAGACAGGTTTCTATTTCCTAACCAAACCTTTAGACCTCATCTATACTCATGCACCGTTACACGTTGATAATCAGCATATTGCACCACCTATTGAGCCAGTGATTCAGTTGTCTCTACCACCCTTATATCCTGGATTCTTCATAAATCGATTGAAGCTATACAAGTTCAACCAATCACTGTTTAGACTCAAGGATTTTGAGCTTGTAGAATTTGATTTGGAAATACATCCAGATCTTAATCTTCAGTGCTTAATTAGATCTGCAGATTCAAAAGCAACTGTCTCTTCGTTTGTTCAGACATATTGGAAAAAGCAAAGAAGATTGGCTAAAATAAAATCCATAATGCCATACATGTGTTCCTTAGCGTTTGTCTGCATTTACATCAAATCTTCAGCTGAACCTGAATCAGCGTACTCTTTAATCTCATGCATACCTTGCTTCCATAGAGGTAAATACAAACATATTGAATGGGTCAGAACAAAAGAGTTGGATTTCAATTGTGATGTCTATATTAAAGAACCACAAACCTACCACCTAACTCTTAATGATACTCATCGATTCACAATCAACAAGTTTTTGCATCCGCCTTTGAATAAAAAGATACAGCCCAAACTCAAATGTATTTTAATATCACCTTCAGAGAGAGTATTTGAACTTTCTGAATCTGAAACGGGAGCCTGGCAATTGTCCACCAGACTCCAGCAGCCTGGAAAATGGTCTATGGCCATTGTGGATCGAAAAGGTGATAGTTTAAAGAGGTTTGCAGAATGGAAATGCTCCTAACTAATTAGACAAGGAGTTTAACCAGTCATTTACCCATCGTTTGTAGTCTATTAAAAATATAATGTGTTCAATGCGTTTAATCGTCGTTTTGATCGTACAGCTCGGTATCCTGATTGTCATCTGGAGTTACAGGAGTTTGATATTGTGGTGGTTGGGATGGAGGAATAATCAGATCACCAGATCTCAGCCCCTCTTCAGGTAAACTGTTTAGTGTAATATCTTCATCTTCATCTTCATCAAAGTCAGTGAATTCAGCTGGCGTTGCAATAATATCCCAAAAATTAGGAGGGAAATCCCCATTTCTTAAGTTTATGTCATTTGGATCTAAGTCACTGCTTTCTAACAAAACATCTTTATTGAATTTTGTGTAAAGAGGAGGAGGAATCTCACTTCCTTCCAACGGTCCAAATCCCCACTTTTTCACATTTCCTTCAATAAAAACGTAGCCAACCTGCCCCAAATTTACATGAACTTGACACTTTCCTGTGGCACCTATAGTTGGATATAACTGTAAGCCTCTAGGGAATCTTACATGACCTCCAATTTTTGACTCTGAAACCTTTTTACCGTTTCGCGTCCAGAAAATGGTACGGCTATTTGTTCTTATACCACAACCTATCACATCACCATGTTCCATAGTAGGAAATGAGTCAAGACCAGTACCTTCAGTTAATGGAAATGGCTGATTATATCGTCTACAACCACTTGAATCATAACTTATAGAATATCTGTTTCTTCCCGGCAGACGGAAATAGGGATAAGGCGCTATTCCTAAACCGATTGATATTATCGTCTCCTCTGGACTTGGTATGTCGTATATTTTTGTTTCAAAGTAGTACACTTCATTCTGTTTCGGTACCGGAAAATTAGTCTGGATTGACAGTTCTTGTCCAGAGGCGCTGAATTCGATTTCCGTTTTATTGGTGACTTTAATACTATCGATATTCTCAATATTCGGTTTGAATTCCCATGCATTGACTCCCTTCTCTTGAATAATAAGAGATTGCGATAGTGAAAGTTCGGCATTGTTCATAGAATTAAGTTTCATGAAGTCTTTGGCTTGAAAGTAAAGCTCTTGCTCATTAGGTTGTAACTCGTCAAACGCTCTTCTGTCTTCCTCCGCCTCTAATGCAGCATCATCTATGGAGCCAGGGAGGTCATTGGTTAGTCTTATTCGCCTTCTTACGCAATGCTGAACAATATATATCAAAATAGACAGAACAACCATCAAGCTAAACCCAATCACCACACCAATCATTATAACGAACTCAGGAGGTATACTGTCTAGTTCCTCAGTCACAATATTATCTTGCATCGTAAATACGAAACCTTGTGATACCCCCAGATCCAAACTCATGCTGTTATCGCCTTCAAGTTCCCCTATCGGTATAGCAGTTGCATCAGTTAACCAATAAATGGCTACATAGAGCTTTATATACGCCCTATAAATGGCTTGACGGCTTGACATACTGAGTTCTCTTAGTACTTATGACCAAGCTGATTCTCGTTTTGTTGATATTGATGCTCTGACTTGGTGCTAGATCGCTGTTGTAAGGTTATATATAGTACAAGTTAATAAACTTATCTTGTAATAGTACAATGATTTTAATACCACTCAGCGCACAAGCCGAATGGTACACGACTACATATTGATCACGTGATATATATCAGCTGACTGAATGATCGAAGATTGGAATGCAATGACTTATTCAGAGAACGTTATTGCAGGGGTGTGAGCGATTCAATTGCCGAAACAGTGGATGGGCTCACGAAAAGCCTAAACCAAATGAGTGAGTCTAAAGATTACTTGACCACAAATTATCAATGGGGCATGAAGTTTAATTGAACTCTGACGCCTCTTAACGACACCTTTCAGATACGGTAAAAGCTGGTGATTACAGTTGATAGCTATCATCTCTAATGAGATGCTACTTACGGTGTTATTATGTGAGAAGGACGATAAAATAGTTAAGTGTGATAAAATGTGTTTTTTGTGTTTTGTATACAGTGTGAAAACAACAACCTTTAGCTATTAATCCTTCATATTGAGCTAAAGGCACCCCACAGATTCAATATCAGTGACTATCAATACTTATAGGAGCCAAATTGTATCCTTAAAAAAACTGTTTTGTAGCCACTGACCAATCTGATCCGCTTATTATGCAGTATTTTGATCGATGAGACGTTGATCAGCTACCGATCCATTTAATAAAGAATATAATTTATCAAACTGGGAACTAATTTGACTTTCGAGGTTCTCAAATCTGGCTTCAACGGACTTTTGGAAGAGATTCATATTAGTCGCCATAGAGTTTAACTGTCCTTCGACATTAGTAAGTCTGGTTTCGACATTAAAGAATCTGGTTTCGACAGACTTCTGGAAGAGATTCATATTAGTTGCCATAGAGCTTAACTGTCCATCGATGTTAGCAAATTTCGTTTCGACAGAATTCTGGAAGAGATTCATATTAGTTGTCATAGAGTTTAACTGTCCATCGATGTTAGCAAATTTCGTATTGGCGTTATTAACATTGGTTTCGACATAGTTCTGGAAAATAGTCATACTATTCTTAACAGAGTAGATTTCTGCTAAGGTGCTGGTTGAGTTAGTTTGGGCTTCCTTCCAAGCGGACTTGAGAGCCTCAACATCTTTCTGAGTGGCCGTAACAACACACTTAATAAGCACTATATCAGGCTTGATCTTATCATCGACATCCTTTTCAAAAGCTGCAATGAAATTCTTAAGAGCATCCAAAGCATCCTTAGCATTGAGTAACTCAACGATGATCTTTGCTGTGTTCTCATCATAACGTGTATAGTGTGTTAACGCGAGAAGCATAGCCACAATATCATTATTATCCAATGGGACTTGGATTTGGACCATTTCAAAGACTGCATTTCTTAGTATTTCGATCCCTTGAGTCACCATGTCTGCTAATCCTGGTTGTTGGACGTTTACGCCTTCCCTATTGTCAATAACTGATTGGTAACAAACAATCTGAACACTAGTCAAATACGAAAGCAAGGGGGATAGTTTGCTGTCTTTTGGGGGTTCAATCCCGAAAGTTTTGTAAAAAAATGTTATGGTGTTCTGTACTTCATCTGGGAGCGACATTACTAAAGTTTCTGTTTCTGTCACCCCCTGTGTTGGGAACTTCAAGCTTGTCTTCAGCTGCTCTACCAAACACAGAAAAGAACATAAACAAGAACAAGAAAAAGAGACACCAGGTGCGGATTTATATATTACGAGTCAGCGCCTAAGTGCTCTGTTTGTTTTTGTCTCCGATTCTGTGAGGTAGGGGCAGGCGCTAAGAATTTGTATTTGGCGCTATCGCTTTTCAATTATAATTAATTCAACCTCTCTTTGAATAATTATTTGCTGCAACATACTGCTGAGAAGAAACGTGAACTAGTCCATGACCAGATTGAATATCGTTCCAGTATAGAGTGACCCCAGTACTCCCACTGGCAAAAGCCGAGTTTCTAGTGACTGCAAACTGCTGCTATAAGTTTTAACGTGCATTTTCTTTAAAGTTGAGTATTTTTCTGAACAGTCCGGGTAACCATCATGTAAACAGATGTATTTATCAAACTGCATATATAAAATAAAATGAACAGTTTAGGTAGAAGCATCAAGTCAAACAACTACCATGTCAGATAGGTATACAAAGGAGAAGAAAGTTGGTGAGGGCACATATGCTGTTGTTTATTTAGGAAAGCAGATTTCAAATGGGAGAGATATCGCTGTTAAAGAAATAAAGACGGGTACATTCAAGGATGGGTTGGATATGTCCGCTATTCGAGAAGTGAAATATCTGAAGGAACTGAAGCATGACAATATAATCGAGCTCGTTGATGTGTACTCAGATGCCGATAGCAATCTTAATCTGATACTTGAGTTTCTTCCCTCTGATCTTGAAACTATCATCAATGACAAGAAAATAATGATAGTTCCAGCAGATATCAAATCTTGGCTTTTAATGACTCTAAGAGGATTACATCATTGTCATCGTAATGGGATTCTCCATAGGGATATGAAACCAAACAACTTGTTGATATCACCAGACGGGTACCTAAAGATAGCCGATTTCGGTCTTGCCAGATCACTTGGTCCACCTAACGAGAACCTTACTTGCAATGTTGTAACAAGATGGTATAGAGCTCCAGAACTTCTATTTGGAGCAAGACATTACTCCGAAGTAGTTGATATTTGGGCAGTTGGTATAATTTTTGCGGAAATGATGCTTCGAACTCCATATTTACCAGGTACTGACGATTCTGATCAACTGGTTGTAACATTCAAAGCATTGGGCACCCCGACAGAAGAAAACTGGCCTGGTGTATCAAACTTACCTCATTACAACAATCTCACAGTATACCCTGAACCTTCGAGACAGGAACTGAGAAATCGATTCCCTGCCGCGACAGAGCTGGCGCTGGATTTAATGATATCTCTGTTGATATTGGATCCAAATAAACGTTTTGATACAACGTCTGCTCTTATGCATAGATATTTCACTGAACTACCAAGACCAACTAAACCAAATGATCTTCCAAAAAGAGTATGATATCAGTTGAACATAGCTGATACATATTTTGCAATTCCCATCGATGCAGTTAAGCCAGGACTTTCAATTCCAAGCAAATTGATGAAGCCAGGATATCCTTCTTCTTCTCTAATGATAAAGTCTTGAAATCTCTTCTCTTGAGGTGATATCAGTTTTGGACGTATACCAGAGTAAGATGGACTCAGATTTTCAATCTTGACAGAAGGGAAGTACTTTTTAACTTCATGACAAGCCGCCTCTAAATTGTCTGAATTTACTTTAAAATCATCAGGTTGATCTACCCACTCTAAATCAGGACCGAATTTTACTTGACCTCCCAAGTCGATTGTCAAATGTGTCCCCAGTGACGCAACACCAGGAGTTGGACATGGATATATCAACCTTTTGATGTTTGTTCTTGCAGAGTATGAAAAGTAATTCCCCTTCGCAAAATAGGCTTTCAAATGTCTCTCCTTAGGTAAAACCAAGTTGGATATCGAGATGGCATACAACCCTGCACAATTAATAACATTATCACATTTAATAGAGAATTCTTCTTGAGCCTCATCAATTGTAACGACTTTGTATTCTTTAAACTGCTTGTCATATTCTATGCATTTCACCATAGTCCCTAGAGCTAATTCCCCGTCATTATTATTGAACACCGAATAAAAATAGTCCATCAGTGAATGGGCCGATATAATCCCTGTGGTCGGAGAGTTTAGGACTCCACTATTGGCTTTGATTTGAGGTTCGATGGCGCTTGCTTTTGACAATGGAACAAATTCTGTTTCAACTCCAAGATCACGGGACTTTTCACGTACTTTTTCAAGATATTCCAACTGTGACTCATCTTGAGCAACAATCCACTTTCCACATTGTTTCATTTCAACTCTATTGGATTGACATTCATCATATATCAATTTCTTACCCAAAATACAAAGCTTTGTCTTTAATGAATCAATTGGATAATAGAGACCAGCATGGATCACCTCCGAGTTCCTTGATGATGTTTCTTGTCCATATTCTTGATTCTTCTCTATTATCAGAATTTTGTTGGATGGATTTTTAGATAGCTCCGCCCCAACCGCTAATCCAACAGCCCCTGCTCCTATGATGGTATGAGTGAAATCTGCTTGAATGAGTCTGCTTGTTGAAAATGACCGCTTCAGGATCGAGCTCATCATACTGATTCGGTTGTCAGATGCTGATAAGCTGTTGCTCATTAGTCTCGTTGAATTAAATTCTTTCAAAAAAACTTTATTAAAAAGTTCAATTTAGTCCACATCATTTGTAAGCCAGCTATGATCAATTGTTCTCTCAATATCTAGTCGCTTTAAGGGATCAACAACAAGTAATTGGGTTATCAAGTCCAATACTGAATCCTCAATTTGATCCCAATAAGGAGAAAAGAAAGAATATCGTCCAGTGATGATCTGCTGTCTCATAGATGGTGGTGCTAATTCTTCACTAAATGGTGGAAATCCGCAAAGACAAACATACAACAGTACTCCAACAGACCACATATCAACAGCTTTGGTATATTTTCTTTCTGTATTATTAACCAAGACTTCTGGAGCCACATAAGCAGGAGTACCACATAGCGTATCAGTAAAATTGAATTTTCCGATAATCTTGGCTAATCCAAAGTCAGCGATTTTCACTTTGATATCTAATTCATTTGAATCCCACGGACCTGTTTGAGCTTGATCATCCAATGTTCTTGGCGTAATATCCAATAAGATATTTTCAGGCTTGAGATCTCGATGTGCAATATCCATTGAATGTAAATACTTTAAGCCTTCAAGTAATTGTTTGATTAAAAACTTAGTCTCATCCTGTCTAAGTTTTCCTTTTGAAACAATCCTATTGAAAAGTTCACCGCCATTAACCTTCTCTAGCACCAAATATGTGGTCATTGTTCCTGTATCTATTGGCTCAAAGAACGTCTCGTAGGATCTTACAATATTTGGATGATCCATACGCATTAGTATATCTAGCTCTCGATTTAATGTATTCGCTTTAGTTTGATCGATATCGTCATTTTTAGATGGATTAAATATCTTCACAGCACAAACTTCACCCGTAATTCTATTAACGGCATCTTTGACTTGCGCATAGTGCCCACAACCAAGAAGATCACCAAGAATATATCTTGAGTAAAACGACTCTCTCTCTTTTCCTGATCCTTGCTTGATATTATTTGAACCCGATGTGTACTTTATAATATAGTGACAATTAGAAGCAAATGAAACTTTATCTCCGGATCGTAACAAGCATGTGTTTTCTTTGCCTACCAATTTTCCATTAACAAATGTACCATTGGAACTGAGGTCCTTTATGATAACAATTTCTCTTTCACTCAAGTTACTTACACCAATTTCACAGTGAACAGTCGAGCAGTCTAATGGTTTCACCACCACATCACATTTTGTCTTCGAACGACCAATCTTAACTGCCTTCTTCCTTCCTATTTCAATCCTCGCCGGACATTGTCCTGATGAAGAGGGGATCAAGCTGTACATAATAGCTACCATTGATTGAATATATGGTCGTTTCGAAAAGGATACTTCGGTGGAAGAACCAGGTCGCTTTCTTGATAGACCTTCTTCTCGTGTATCCGATATTGCCGAAGTTCGTGATGCCATTGATCCAAATCCAATTGATGCCATACTATATCAACACAGTATCAGCCTGTTGATCTATACCCGAACGCCTTTCGAACTTTGTACACAAAAACAGACACGAAAAATGCACGTCTATTATGGGGTCGCCAGAAGTCGATCGACCCAAACGTACTCATCTACTCACTTTGCAGGTATTCATCAGTTCACATTTCCATTTATTTTCACCTCCTACGATTACCAAGATTCGCATCTCCTCAACAACACGTCTGTTCCAAACAGCTGGAATAAAATCGATAATAACAAAACAAATCATCACCGTGATGATGTTGGGATTGCCGGATATTACCCAAATCAAATTATCCCAAGGATCCTGCCGAAATAAACGGAACTCGGGCTCTTCGTGCAGTACCAGGGATGAGTCATGAGTGCACATCACTAACTGGCTCGCTTATGGTGATAACTGACGGTAAAGATTTCCGGTTTAATTTTTTGATGCGGGGAAAGCAAATATTTCCGTTCCACAGTAATTAGATTTCCGGCCGATCCAAAACGTTGGAAATGATGAATAAGCATTTTACTTGAATTACTCACCTGGACATTTAAGACTACAACAAGCATAGTGCTAACTATAGTATCAAAGTACAAACTGCAACTTTAAACATGGCGATTGCTGGATTAGGAGAGGTAGATCAGAAGTATGATGGTTCGAAACTTCGTGTGGGAATTGTCCATGCTCGCTGGAATAAAGAAGTGGTATCAAGTTTGACTGAAGGTGCCATACGCAAGCTGAAAGAACTTGGAGTTTCGGATGAAAACGTGTTTGTGATGTCTGTTCCCGGTTCTTTTGAGTTACCTTTAGCAAGTGAGGCCTTTAGTAGACAACATCAGTTGGATGCTGTTATTTCTATTGGATGCCTAATAAAAGGGTCCACAATGCATTTTGAATATATCTGTGATTCTGTTACTCATGCTTTAATGCAATTACAGTCGAAAATAGGCATTCCTGTGATTTTCGGTGTTTTAACATGTCTTACTGATGATCAAGCGAGAGCAAGAGCTGGACTACTTAACGATGGGCAACATCATAACCACGGTGAAGACTGGGGTGCTTGTGCCGTTGAGATGGCAATCAAATATGGGCCTCATTTAACTAAGAATCTTTAGATAGATTCGATGATTGGAAAATAGGTCTATCGACGCGTTATTTTACGTCGGTGTTTTGTTCAATAAAATTTTATTAATTAAATGTAACTATTTACTCCACAAGCTTGTGGTCCCCTAACATATTTGCCACAGTTTAAGGAAGGCTGTTTGAAATGGAAAACAAAGAAGATAGCAACGCTTCAGAGTACAGTGATGTTTCTGATGACGAACAGATCGTATCACAGCTTTTGAAAGGTAAATCTAAAAAGACATTTCATGATGCCTTTGAAAATTCAGAGAGTGAAGATATAGACATATCAGATCATGAGTCAGAAAATGGGGAAGTGGATTCTGACGCCGAGTTCTATACAGAATCCAAGAACATGGGGAATAAAATTAATGAAAAAAGCACAAAACACGAGTCTGGCTCCCGTTCCAAGAAACTTAGCTCAGAAGAACTTATCAAGGAACAGAAACGAATCAAGCGCACAGGTGTGATATACATGTCTACAGTTCCTCCATATATGAAGCCAGCTAAGTTAAGGCAGATACTGTCAAGATTTGGAGAGGTTGGGCGATTGTACTTGAAACCTGAAGACGAGAAGAAACATAAAACCAGAGTCAGAACTGGAGGCAATAAGAAAAAGAAGTACGATGAGGGGTGGTGCGAATTCAAAGACAAACGAAATGCTAAGCTTGCTGTGGACACTTTGAACGGAAATAAACTTGGTGGTAAGAAAGGATCATTTTACTATGATGATATCATGAATGTTAAATATTTGAAAGGATTCAAATGGTATGATTTGACGAATGCAATCAATAGGGAATTAGAGACCAGAGAAAGTAAGATGCAAGCAGAGCTTTCTCAAGCACATAGAGTCAATAAGAGCTTTATCAAGAACGTGGAAGCATCTAAGATGATCGAAAATATGAAGAAGAAGAGAAAAGCAGAGGAGTTAGAAAGCCCTGATATTCGAAGAGTGTTCAAACAGCGATCTGTTGTTACGAAGCGATCAGATGCTCCTTCCGAGATAAAAGCATCGCATTCTTCTAGTAAGAAGCTCTCTACTGTATTACAGAGTATATTATAACGATAGTTCTTTCGTAATGTCATGATCATAGATTCAGATCCAGATATACAGAGTAACCCTCACACCAGTTTATTAAATTTCACAGCCCGAAACGTTTGCATAGAAAATTTTCATATTAAATAGTTTGAAATGGCCTTAGTATGATGATTAGAGGTTTGGACAACATTTGATTAGGCAGATTGACTGCATACGTATAATGATACTGCGATGTGTTGAGAGAAGATTAAGGAGCTCTTTGTGGCTTAGGGGACTTTCTCCGGTGGAACTGAAATTTCAGTGGAGACAACTTAGTTATAGTGGTGTTAAGCTTCGAAAGCCTTCTTTTGACTCGGGAAATGGGCGATCTAAGGGTAAGCGAGGAGCTTCAGTGAGATACAATGACAGAATCATGACCCCAGAAGAACTACTTGAACAAGCATCGAACGTTGATATAGAAAATCTGGAGAATGAGTTGAGATTAATGAATCAAGCTAGACATATTGATCCAAATAAACACTGGCTATTGTTTATGTTTGGGATTGACAAGATACCTGAGGGGTTCTCGTTCATGGACAACAAGAAGACGAGATCTACGATACGAAAGATGTTGATTGAACGGTTTGGAAATATGAATCAAGAAACGTCATTTAAAGACATATATTTTGGAGAGCTGGATATTGGAGACGTCGTTGATTTATCATCAACGTTTTCAAGAAACGAGTTGGCTGTCGTAGTAGCTCTTCCTGATTCCCCAGACGATCCACGCTATACTCTTCTGAATAAGTTTGGAGAAATAGAGTTTGTCACAAGATACAAGACATCGTTCAGATTACCTAATGTTTTCCCCAAGGAATGGTTCAACAATGCGGTATTAGAGGAATCGCAGTTTTTAGAGGATGTTGATGAAGAGATGGTTCCACCTGTAGGGAAAGTTCGATATAAACTAGAAGATGACATTGAACGTGCAAAGATGTTTGATGGAGTTATGGCTCGTGCTGCAGCCAAGTATGATTCAGAGATAAGAGGATACATTGTTCCTTCGATTCTTTCTGGAATTATATCAGAAGAGCTGACCAGTATTATTAACAGAGCGTGGGAAATTCTTCCAGAAATCAATCTTAAGCTTGAAGTGTTACACAATATTCTCCAATGTAATGAATCACCGATCCAATTAAGTTTCTACCAGCTTTTCAAAGCTGTTGAATCAACTGAATTGCAACATATTGCAAAAGGTCTAATGTCGCAGAACTTGGATCAGATTAATCAGACATATAAGGATCTATTGAATGAGACATCAAAGAAAGTCTTTGTTGACAATCAGTTTGATTCCATAACATTAGGCAGATCTAATGCTGGATCTGTCGATATTTCATCCACCGCTAACTTCTCTTTATTATATGCTTTCATCTTGAGTCTTCGGAAGAACAATCAAATCTATATCCATGATACACATGCAGCAGTTTCTTCGTACGTTACTGTTATACCTTTGTACAGAATTGTGAAGTTCAACAAAGTTGTTGATAGATTTAAAAGTGACGAAGAGAAGTATGAACTTTTGGCTCTTTATATGACAAAGCGGCTAGAAGATAACTCTGAAACAGACTTTGACAAGCCTGAACATTATGATGACATTGTTGAGTTGTTGAAACTTTATTGTGCAGGATCTATTACTGATGCTATATTGGAGTCTTTTTTGATGAAGATTGTTAGAATGCTTCCAACCTATAAGAATATTGATATTACACGAACCGGAATATATGAATTGTTGCTCGGATTAAATGAAATCACCAACACTGAAGATCCTTCCAAATGGTGGTACAATTCTTTAATGCCTGGTAGTGGAATATCTGAGAAGTCTGACCTTGAAGAGACATTTTATGACCTGATTACTCCTGAAACATTGAACGAGTATGTTTATCTTCAAAAGGATGTGAATGGAAACCAGAGAAAGAAGTTTAATGACATAATATACTGTATTGATTCGAAAGATGCTGATGAGGTTGACGATGGGATATCGATTAGAAGAATCGGTGATGACAAGTTTCTTGTCAATGCATTTATAGCTGACCCTTCGTCTTATTTGGATCCCGATTCGATGGTTTCAAGAATCAGTTTTGAAAGAGGTGTTTCACTTTATCTTCCTCTTGTTAACGAATCAACATCCATTTCTATGCTGCCTAAAGCATTTTCAGATGAGATTCAACTGGGTACGTTTGGAAAGGAGACGCGAGTAATCAAGTTTAGCTTTGTAGTTGACTTGAATGAAGGCGTAGTTGAAGGGAAGGATGTCGCTCCTGTTGAAGCCGGAACTGCATCAAATTTTGTCTCTGTTGACTATGACTCTGTTAATGCAATTCTAAACAGATCCAACGACCATCAGTCTATACTTGCAAACGTATCTAAAGACACAGGTTTTAGCAAAACTGCAGTTCAGCAAGATCTTGATGATCTTTATAAGGTCTCATCAGTACTTCGCTCCGAGTCCTTGAAATCAGGAAGGATCACCGTACTGGAAAACCTAACCATCAAGAAGGATGTCACGACTATAAGCGAAGATGAGCATCATCGTATTAAAGTTGATTTCAAATCGATTTCAGAGTCTGACAGAGAAAGTGGCACACAAACCAAATCGGAAACGTTAGTTTCTGAGATTATGATCCAGACCAATCTAGTTGGGGGAGAGTTCTTCAAGAGAACCGAGACCCCTGCAATATACAAAATCCAGAACGAGCTCCCTGCTCATAGCAATGTCAAGGAATTTCTACAAGAACTCAATTTAAAGGGTACAGAAGCATCTATGAGAGAGATATTTATGATGCAGAATTTTATGACCAAGTCTACAATCTCACCTTTTTCTTCTAAACACAGCTCATTGGGTTTGTCAAACTACTCCTCGGTAACATCACCGTTGAGAAGGCATTGGGATTTAATTAATCACTGGCAGCTGCACTCGTATCTGCGTGACTCCAAACCATTATTCAGTCAGAAACAGATCAACTTCTTGACACTGCAGTTGATTTTAAAAGCTGATTTGAGCAACTGGATTTCCAAAAAGATCGAAGGTTTTTATACTTTCAAGGTGTTGAAGCAACTTCATGACGACTCTATTGCTTTAGAGGGCGAGCCACTGAAGCTGAAGTGTATGGTTTATAAGAAGCCATCGGACGATGGTTTAATGGATGTAATATTGATTGATTTTGGAGTGCGATCTGTTTTGCAAACAAGTTGGTACGCATTAGGCGGCAGCAGGGAGAATGTCGAGGACAGAAAAAAGCTTCTCAGTGGTGTAGAAGTTGGCGATTTGATAGAGGATGCTGTCATTCAGGATGTTGATCTACTCGATGGATCAATACTACTCCGGAGCGATAGTTATTAGTTTGTACATAGGTGGCCGTGCGCCACAAATCTCATCGCAGCCGTGGCTGTGCATATGGCTAATTAAGAATATTTAAAAACTTAACGGCGATAAAAAGTGACCAGATCCAAATTGAACAGGTTAAGAGTTCATATAGAGCAGGTTAAGAGTTCATATAGAGCAGGTTAACATCTGTAGAAACCAATCAAGATGGCCAAGAAAGGAAAGAAGTCTGTGCAAGCCGAAGAAAGTTCCGAAAGCGACTCTGACTGGGAGGGCGGAGCAAAGAAGCCAAGCAAGAAGCAGCTTGAAAAGCAGGCAAAGAAGCAGCAGGATCAGGACAAGAAGAAGGAGAGATTGGCTCTGCTAGAAATGGAAGACGACGTGAACGAGAAGAAGTCCAAAGGAAAGAGCTCCAAAAAGAAGGGATCTGATTTGGATGACGCATTGAACTCTTTTGGCAAAAGCTCAACCATTGATGCCCACGGTATCGAGGACTCCATTGCTGCCTTATCACTACTAAAGAAAGACGCTGTTGGCGACAAAGACATCGACAGACACCCCGAGCGGCGATTCAAGGCTGCATTGGCCTCTTACAGTGAAAAAAGAATGGCTTCGCTGAAGAAAGAGAACCCCGGTCTTAGAAAGCAACAACTCGAACAGCTCATTTATAAGGAGTTTCAGAAAAGCGACGAGAATCCGTTTAATAAGGAGACCAACATCAACTTCAACGCTAAGGACGATGACGTTAAGGCAATCAAACAGTCTGTCCGTGACAAACGGTCAAAGAAGTTTGAAAGATGATTCTTATATATTCAATAATCTATCTATAACACTAGTATACAATCAGCTAACAGCAAAGCTGATTTCCTCCTCATAAACCAACCTAATCATCGTTCTCTTCGTCATCAGAGATCTTAATCTTGTCTTCATTTTCTTGCTGAAGACCATCGTCAGCAAGATCGTCAGCAAGATCATCGTCAGCAAGATCATCGTCAGCAAGCTCGTCATCGCTATCATCAATCACCTCTTTCGACAGCGAACTTTTCTTCTGCCTTTGAACCTTCTTCTTTGGTTTTGAGTCGTCCTCTGACAGGGACGCATCAGATTCATCATCAGAGCTTATAATCTCCTTCTGCTTTCTCTTTCTCCCACCTTTGCTCTTTTTCTTTGGATTACTCTCAGTTGTATCTAATTCATCCTTAATATCTTTCTCTTCCTCTATTCTCATTTGGTTCCATTCTTTAGCTGCCTCCTCTAACTGTTTTCTTTCCGCAACAAGCTTCTCTTCTAGTCTACGTCTCTCCTCCTCCTCCTTCTGCTTCACCTCCTTCTTCTTCTGGTCTTCAATCACTTTCAACTTCTTTGCCTCAACAAGCTTACTTTCAATATCATCTTCATAGCTCTTTTGCTCTATAATCGCATTCTCAAGTTGTTTCGTCAATGTATTACCCATATTAGCTCTGGACTTGAGCTCTTCCGCTGGATATGGCGGATGTGCTTCATCAGCTAACTCAAGTAGTGATTTTATCGCCTTTTGTATTCCAGCTAAACTAAACTCTAGCTCCTGCATGCTTCTCTTAGGTGGCGATTTTCTTCTGATCAGATCTCCAGTTTGAAATTGAATGAACGCAATATTAAATTTGTATGAAGCAAGCGGGTGTAGCTCATATGCTTTCTCAGCATACTCTAACGCAGTCTTGAAACATGCCATGCTCTTTTCATTGATTCCTCGATAAAGCCAGGCTCTGGCAATAAAGTTCAAAATGTTTGTATCATCCCCGTTAGTGAACCGTGACAATCCAATCTGGTAACTTTCAATTGCCTTCGCATATTGTTTTGCTTCAACAAGACAATGCCCAAGATTTACGTAAATAGATATATCTTGAAGAGAATCTCTCACTTTCCGGAACATTTCCAAAGCTAAAGCAGTCTGCTTTTTATCTGCAAATATAATCGCTATTCCTTGTGCTGCAAAAACATTAAATGGATCAAGTGATAGAACCTTTTGATAAAGCTGGGCTGCACGAATATAGTATTGTTCTTTCTTCTGTTCATCCTTAATTTCTCTTGCAAGACTGCAATAAACATTTCCAAGTGAAATGAGAGCGTAACAATCATGTGAAGTATAATTCACAAGAGTATCCCTATGATGCTCACTCTCAAGGTCCTTGTTTTCGCTTGACAAACGGTTTCGTTTACCAAACTTTCTGACATACCATCCATAAAAAGATCTTACTTCTAAATCATCTGGTTGTTCTTCAAGAAGATTTGAGACCTCATCTTGAATGTTCTCATTTTCCGATAAACAAGATATAAGGAGCCACCTCAATTTCGCACTGGTATATGTTGGACATACCTTCAGTATATCTTCATATATGATCTTTGCAGCGGAAATATCCTCTGGATCATTAGTTGATTCTTTACAGCGCGCAATATTGAAATTAAGTGTTGTTGTAAGCGCTTGTATTTGCTCCGTATCAGTAGACTGCTCTTGTAACGAGCTCAAAGCATTCTCAAACATCTCAAGAGGTTCGCCTTCACTTTTAAGTAAGCTGAAAACGCCAATGTTATTGAGCAATGTATAGGAGACTTGTGAAGGAGATTTTCCAGAAGCAAGTTCTTGATCTTTAAGAATCGTCAAATATTTCAACGACTGTGAGAATTCTGTGCTCTCATATAGCTTTGACAGAGTCAGTAATGCTGAAGAATGAATCGGCTCTCCCTGATCTTGTGACAAAGAGACATATTTTTCAAGAAAGCTTATAGCTTTTTTATGAAGCTTGGAGCTTCTTGAATATAACATTCCTAAAGCGAACGTAACCTCCAAGATCTTAGGTGTTGTTTCCTGAATCTTCTCAAATGTTCTAATGGCATCATTGATCTCATTTCTAACAACAAGGCATTGGGCATATCCTATTCTCGACAACATGTTAGTTTCTGAATGCTTAATAGAGTCTGAAAACAACTTTTGTGCTTTAATAACATCACCATTAAAGAATTGACATCTAGCAAGCCAGAAAAGAGCATCACTCTTTAAACTAGACCATAAATTGCTTCTCTTGAGAACAGTATCGCATAACTTCTCTACGAGATCATAGTCCCCCTTTGAAAAATAGAAAGAAGCAAGTATCAACAAAATTACTTCGTTTGTCGAATCCTCTAGGTAACATGCTTTGATGAATTCAAGAGCTTCAGAGTATTTCTGCTTGAACTCTTCATCTGAGGCAGATTCTGTGAAACATGTATCAAACTTTCCAATTGATATTAATATCTTAGCTTCCAGATTGTTTGAAGGATTCACCTTTAAAGAATTCTGCCAAGCATGAGACGCAAGGGTCTTTTTACCCAAAAACCAAAAACACAGTCCTATTCCAATTCTAGGATCAGGAATCAGTAATGGGTTTAAGCTCAAACATCTTTGAAAAAGCTTCAAAGCTGCAGAATAGTTTTCCTTGAAAAATAATATTTTGGCTTTCTCAATCAAGGCATAGCAGTTCTTAGGTTGGCGTTGTATTAGGCTGTCCAGAATTCTGGATTCCTTCTCAAAATTCGTTCTTCTAGTTACCTGATTCTTAGAAGAGAGCTGCAAGGCAACCTGTACTAACGTAGTCAGTTCATTTGATGGATCTAGTGAAAGAGAGATCTTGGCTTCTGATAGAGCTAGCTCGGAAGAAACAGAACGATCATTTCCTGACTTCTGAGAAAAGTATAGCCAAGAGATAAACCCATGGAGTAATGCCTGCACGTCTCCTGTTGAATCAACAATATTTGGCGAATCCAGGGCACTTGTTATAACATTCAATGCTTCTTCAATTTTACCTTGATTAGCATACGCTTTGGCAACAACAATCCAGTATTCTTTGCTGGACTCCTCGTTTGTCAAAAGGGTACACAATTCACTTGAATCTTCGGGCAAATCATCAATGGTATCAATGACAACTTCTTCTCCTTCCTCCTTCAAAGGTATGGTTATGTTTTTGGACAAAAAGACCTCTCGAGCCTCATTACTTAAAGGATTTAGATAGAAGTCAGCCGAGAGAGACCCTTGCTCTTCAAACGTGATGTCCTGGATAGTATCCTCACCAACCATATCCAACACAATTATAGTCCTAAGGATATAGAGTTGATTCACCCCTGATTAGCCTTTGTTCAAAAGGTACAAGTGTTGATGTACTAAATGAAATGTTCAATGTGGCCAAAAAATCCTTTTGTCAAAAGTATAAGGTTACCCGGCACAAAATTTTTCAATAAAAAATGTTAGTTTATCTAATCATAGTTGCAGAGTCTAATGGATCTTGAAGATATTCCGTAAGGAAGATTGGGAGCTTGTGATATGAAGGACGATCGACCTGAATCATGCAGAATCTTTGTAGGAAATATATCGGAGGAGCTACGACATTCAGTAGATGATTTGGAGAGGAGATTCGAGGGATATGGGGCTATTCTAAAGAGGATTCAACTTCATCAGAAAGAAACAAGAGATAATTATTATGGGTACCTCACGATGGAAATGACGAAGAGCAGCTTTTCCAGACTTTGCCGAAGCTTTAAGGGTGTCAGCTTTAAGGGATCCAAACTTGTCGTTGAAAGGGCTAAACCTGATTATCAGGAACGATGGATTAAAGATCATAATAGACAGGATGTGAATATCAAGAAGCGTCAGCAGAGAGAAGTGATTGTTCAAAATAGAATGCATAGGATTGCTTGCACTGATGAGAATCCATTTTTGGCTAGAAAGGTTTTGAAGGGACGAATTAGAAAGACTCCTCGAAAGGTGAACCTTGCAAAACTTACATTAAAGGTCAAATTAGGCGACAAGATCCGAACAGTGAAATGTCAAAGGTCCAAGCTGTGGGGATACAGTAAGAACAAGAACCTGCGCGAGCTGGTATTCAGGTATACTGACGGAGAGTGGAAGGATGGTACTGGTCATATTGTTGAGAGAGCTAGTCCAAGGCTGCACAATATACTTGGCCATTTGAGTGGAACAATTGAATCAACAAATGACGCTAATGAAATTGAAGAGGAATTTAAGGAAGAAATCGACAAAACCAACAGAGTGTTACATTCATTTCTACAATCTGATTACTTTGAGAAACCGCTTGAACTGGAAGACGAGAACAAAAAGGAAGAATATTTTGACTATGAATATGAAGGAACAGTTCAAATAGACGATGCCGAAGAACCGATAGACTTCACCAGCAGCTCAAGAGTATACACAGAAGAGAAACCAATAGAACCGGTCAATTTTGGTACCGTTGAATTTGAAACTACTGAAGAAATAAATGAACCAAATAATAAAACAGAAGTTCTAAGATCGTTATTCAATCCTTCTCAAAGTGGTACTTCTTTCAAACTAGCAGCAGATGATGATATGGACGAACAACAAACAGTTGATGATTGGACACCTGAGGATAACCAGCCCACTACTCAAGCACCAACGACAGAGGAAGAGAAAGCCAAAACTAAAGGTCTCTTCTTTCCTCACTTTGATTCTCCGTTCTTATCAACTCAATCCCAGGTCAGCAAACTAGCTGATTTCGATATAGAAAGTAAACTGAAATTTGACAGTTGGTTCTGGAAGAACAGAGGGTCTCTTAATAGAGAATTGCGTGCAAAAAAGAGAGACTTCCTGAGAAGATCAAAGAAGCATCTGAAAACTGTAATGATATAGGTACTATGTTTGATGATATAGGTTCTGGTGTAGGGGGTAACCGACATTGAGTTTCACACATCCATTTTATTTTTCTGATTTTTTTCACTCGAATTGAATTGATTGACGATTACCAAGTCTTGTTCTTATAAGTCATAAAGGGTATCGTCGAGTGCAAGGAATAACATAGAACATGGCTTCTGAATCTAAGACTATTGTTCTTGAGAACACGTCGCGACGCGACGCTTTAGTTGAGATCGAAAATAAGTACAGAAAGTTATGGTCCGAGGAGAAACTGTTTCAAGTGAATGCTCCTACTAATGAAGAAGTGCCTTACGGCACTTCTCTTAAGGAGCTTCGTGAGAAACATCCAAAGTATTTTGTGACCATGGCCTATCCTTATATGAACGGTGTTTTACATGCAGGACACAGTTTCACTTTGTCTAAGAGTGAATTTGCCACTGGGTTTGAAAGACTGAGGGGTAAACGGGCTCTTTTCCCTCTAGGGTTCCACTGTTCTGGTATGCCGATTCGTGCTTCTGCTGACAAGTTATGTAGAGAAATAGAAATGTTCGGACCTGATTTCTCGAAGGCTCCAACAGCTGAAGAAGAGGAGGAAGAAGACAAGAAGATGGTCAAAGAGGAACCAAAGACACCAGCAAATGAGGACGTAACAAAATTTAAAGCGAAGAAGTCCAAAGTCCAAGCTAAACAAGGACGTTCAAAGTATCAATTTGAAATTATGGAGCAACTTGGCATCTCTAGATCTGACATTTCTAAGTTTGCTGATCCTTATTATTGGTTGACCTTTTTCCCGCCTTTATGTATCCAAGATGTATCAAATTTTGGAAGCAAGGTCGATTGGAGAAGATCTACTATTACCACCGACAAGAATCCATACTACGACGCTTTTGTCAGATGGCAGATGAACAGATTGAAAGAACTTGGAAAAATCAAATTCGGAGAAAGATACACTATCTTTTCTGTAAAGGATGGCCAACCTTGTATGGATCATGATAGACAGTCAGGAGAGGCTGTATTACCCCAGGAATATACAGGCATCAAAATTGAAATCACTGAATTTACTCCTGAGGCTATTGAATTATTTGAAAAGGAAGACTTTGACTATAAGAGTAAACACGTGTTCTTGGTGGCTGCTACATTGAGACCCGAGACCATGTACGGTCAAACCTGTTGCTTTGTTTCTCCCAAGATCAATTATGGTATTTTTGATGCTGGTAATGGAAACTATTACATTTGTACTCAAAGAGCGTTCAAGAATATGTCATACCAAAATCTAACTCCAACCAGAGGAAATTATGATTTCACTTTGCAAATACCCGGACGGTCCTTAGTTGGCTCGAAAATCCATGCTCCATTGACTCCAATCACTAAACTTAGAGTTTTGCCGATGGAAACTGTATTAGAATCAAAGGGTACTGGTGTTGTCACCTGCGTTCCTTCAGACTCTCCAGATGATTATGTCACCACTAGAGATCTTTATAACAAAGCTGAGTATTACAAGGTGAAACAGGAATGGGTGATTAAGGATGCAATACCAATTGTCAGAACTGGGAAATATGGTGATCTTTGTGCTGAGTTTTTAGTAAATCAATTGAAAATTAACTCTCCAAAAGATTCTGTTCAGCTTGCTACTGCCAAAGAACTAGCTTATAAGGAAGGTTATTACAACGGAACACTTATTGTTGGTGCATATGCTGGCGAGAAAGTGGAGGTTGCCAAAGATAAGGTAAAACAGGATTTGATCAAATCTGGCGATGCTTTTGTCTATAGTGAACCTGAGTCCACTGTTATATCCAGATCAGGAGATGACTGTATTGTTTCACTAGAAGATCAATGGTATTTGGATTATGGTGAACCATCATGGAGAGCTCAAGCGACCGAGTGCCTAGAAAATATGCGTACTTTTAATGACGAGACCAAGAATGCTTTCGAAGGTGTTTTGAACTGGTTGAAGAATTGGGCTCTTTCGAGAACTTATGGTCTTGGAACGAGGATTCCTTGGGATCCCAAATATCTAGTTGAGTCTTTATCAGACTCTACCATTTACCATTCCTTCTATACTGTTGGACATTTACTTCAAAAGGATTATGAGGGATCTGAACCAGGCCCACTTGGAATTACAGCTGAGCAAATGACCGATGAGGTTTGGGATTATATTTTCTGCAGAGTTGATTCAGTTGAATCTGATATTCCAATTGAGAAGCTTCAGCTACTAAGAAGAGAATTTGAGTACTTTTACCCGTTGGACATTTCAATTTCCGGAAAAGATTTGATTCCTAATCATTTAACCTTTTTCATCTATTGTAATGTTGCTCTGTTCAAAAAGGAGTTTTGGCCTGCAGGTATAAGATGTAATGGTCATTTGATGTTGAATAACGCCAAGATGTCGAAATCCACAGGAAACTTCATGACATTAAGTCAATTGCAAGAAAAGTTTGGTGCTGATGCTTCCAGAATTGCTCTAGCAGATGCAGGTGACACCATCGAGGATGCCAATTTGGATGAAAGCAATGCTAATGCCGCAATCCTAAGATTGTATAATTTACGTGAATGGGCTGAAGAAGTGACGAAGGATTTGGGATCACTCAGAGCTGGGGAATACAATTTCTTTGATAATGCTTTCGATAACGAGATGAATGCTCTTATTGATGAGACATACAAGCATTATGATGCCACTTACTACAAGGCTGCCCTGAAGACTGGATTGTTTGATTATCAATATGCCAGAGATTACTATAGGGAAGTCACCTCATCAAGTGGAGTGCGAATGCACAAAGATCTTGTTTTGAGATATATTGAAACCCAAGCAATCATTCTCTCTCCAATCGCGTCGCATTTCTCCGACTTTATCTACAGAGAAATTTTGGGTCACAAGAATTCTGTTTTGAGTGCAAGATGGTGCATACCGAAAAAAGCTACTTACGTTTCTTTGACTGATGCTTTAGAGTATGTTAGAGCGGTATCAAGATCCATTAGAGAAACTGAGGGTCAATTACTAAAGAAGAAAAAAGGAGGAAAGCCTGCTGATCTTGATAAGGACAAGCCATGTGTTTTAACACTTTACATTTCCACCACTTTCCCAGAATGGCAGCAAAACTATATTGATATTGTGAGAACTTTGTTTGAGCAAGCAAAACTGGATGACAACAAGGAAGTTAGATCGAGAATTGATAACAAAGATATGAAGAAAGCGATGCCGTTTATCTCCGAATTGAAGAAGAGATTATCTTCTGAGAATCCAACGACCGTGTTTAATAGAGAGCTCTCGTTCGACGAAGTTGAAACTGTGAAATCTACACTTGCGGTACTCAAGAATGCCACGACAGCTTGTAATATCAGTACAGTTCGGGCAGTTGCATTCTCTAACGGAAACATGACAGGTGAGGATATTGTTTCAGGCGAGAGTGTCGAGATTCCTAATGGAAAAGTGATGGAGGCTTCAATTCCTGGCCAACCTGCAATATCACTCAAGAACATATGAAGCGGGTATTAATCAATTAGATCTTAGTTAACCTGTAATGGTAAAGCCTCTTTGTTGAAGCTGTGAAACAGTCCATGCCCAGTTCTCATCTGCATTGGCTGTGGATCTAGTAACCCAACTTGAATTCTTCTCAACACCATAAGTAGCGAAGTATTTACCATTATCATGATCTAAAGACAAGTCTTGACTTAGCGAGCACTTTAAAGTGGAAAGCGAACCTTCTTCATTACCAACACCAAAGATCCACCCAAATATCTGAAAAAAGATCCAGAACAGAAACCCAATAAACGGTAACCGTGTGAAGTGACTAAACAGGTTTGTATTCATCACAAACCCAGGATGAACAGCAAGACACAAGATTCCATTGTGTCGACGAGAAAGAGTCCTTATAAACTGTATGCCTGCTGCTTTAGCCATCCCATATCTCAGCCACGTGAACACAATATTAGGCCTATAGTTGAACTGGTACTTAGGAGTAAATGGTAAGGGCATCAGCCAATGTGCAATTGACGATAAATAAATAATACGTGGGTCTTTAACATCTGGATTGCTCATTAAAGGAGTTAATCGATCTGTTATCAAGAAATGAGATATATAGTTAGTCTGCAACTGTATTTCAAACCCATCCATAGTTATTGAATAAGGAACAGCCATAATTCCTGCGTTATTTATTAGCAAATGTAACGATTTCTCTCTTGATTTGAACTCTATCATGGCATTATCAATCGATTTTAAGTTCAATAAATCAATCTCTAAAAAATACAGCTCGCCAGGATACTGATCAGCCTGCTTCTCAATCGGTAACTGGTCTCTTCTTACTATTGCCTCCTCTTTGATCATAGTGATGGCATTCTCAACTCGGAACTTGCTTCTCCCACCCATATAAATTATATAACCATGAAGATAGAGATGGAGAACAGTGAAATAACCAATCCCACTATTTCCACCAGTAATAAAGCATATTCTTCGGCTTTTAGACGGATTATAATAAGGTAGATCTTGGGGATCAAAAGCAGCCATAATTAGCTAGAGTAGTTCATTAGACCGTTCTCAGAATGCCAATATACCCACCATATGAAATTCAAGTTTCATGATAAGACAATTTACACACATAGTCCCCTTTTACAAAATTTACATCTGATTACATAAGCAGTAAATTGGCACACACCCTCGCACCGAAAAAGCCACACGTTAATTAATTATTCATAACTAGTACAAGTATTTGAAGCCTGGATTAAGATCCCCCTTCATTATCTGTGTTCTTTCATCATGTTGGTCCCATTTCTCGATGTAGCTTGAGTCTTGCTTCTTGCTATTACGGTAGTAAATGACAGAAAAGTAGATCAAGATCATGAAAATGGTTAGTGACCCAAAACCAATGCAGATTCCTAGTCCTTTGGTATAGTGAGGAGCATCGCCATTAGGGAAGATAAAACTGGCAATGATACCACCAATGTTACCGAATCCAATAATAAAGGCGGTGGAAACACCTTTTCTGGTGTGTCCTGAGAAGTTCAGACTGAACCAGCACACCACGATCGGCATACATGAGTAAAGTCCAGAAGCAGTCAAGAAGCATCCTGCGTATTTGACGTGTAAGTTTGAGCCACCTCCCAGAACCATAGCCAATCCGACAATAGCAACAACTGCAGCAAATATGGCAAAAGGAATTCTTTTACCCACCTTATCAGAGGCAAAAGCAATTCCAATAGAGAACCCAAGAGAACATAACCATGGATAGATAGAGTGTGCTTGAGCATCCATAGCGGTGTAACCTAACAACTTGATGATACTTGGGGCAAAGTAGGCATATGAGTATGATGGAACAATCAGACAGAAATAAACCAACCCAGCGATATAAAGCATTGGGTCTCTGAACACATCAAAGACGTCGCTCCAAGTTTGCTTAATCTCAAAACCAGAATTACCAGAGTAAACTTCCAACTTCTTTTTGATGAATTCACTTTCATTAGCCTTCAAGAATCTAGCTTCTTCTGGGAAATCTGCAATGAAAAAGTATGAAACAATGGCTAGACCTGCAGTGAAAGCACCTTCAACAACAAAAATCCATTGCCATGAGTCCAATCCATGCTTTCCATCAAGATCATTCAATCTATAAGCAATAGCACCACCACAGCCACCAGCGACAGATGTACAACTAAAGAATATACTGAAACGACGTTGTGCTTCTTTCTTGGAGTAAAAGTTAGCAAGGACATAGAAAATACCGGGAAAACTTCCAGCTTCACAAATACCAAGAATGAATCTAGTTGCAACAAGTTGACCAAACGTTTTAACAAACGCCATACCAATAGTGACACATCCGAACAAGCAGATCATCGCACTCATCCACATATGTGGCTTCACAATCTTCAAACAATAGTTGGATAAGATCTCAAATACGATATATGGAACAAAGAAGACAGTTAGAGCGGTGTTAAACTGGTTTCCCTGAAGTCCAAGTGCTGCCTCCATTCCATAAATCTTTGCGTTAGAAATATTCACTCTGTCCAAGAAAGCTAAGAAATAGACAAGACAGAAAGGTGGTACAACCCATAAGTCAACCTTCCACATAAGCTTTTTATGATTTATACCATACTCTTGTGCAAGTTGTTCAATCTTGACCTCCTTTTCAGCATCGGTTAGGTGAAGACCAGAAGCAGAAACTAACTCATCCTCAGAAATTCTGTCCTCCGGATCGGACCTCTTCTCTATACTTGGAGTAGCAGAAGACATGTCGATCAATAATTACGGCTATGATTCTTATTAACTGCTCATCAAGGTATTGCACTCCTCTCTCCACTTTTTGGGATTCCTTGTCTTATATAAGACAATATTTTTCCGTTCAGTCATTAAATTTCATCCCAGAAAGACTTCCTTATCCGGAAAACAAATATTTTTCCAGAGAACTTATTATATTGGACAAGGCAGCTTCTCCGGTATATTGTTGAATCGGAGCTCTATAATCTGGATTTACCCTTGATATCGGTTTATATAATACCCCAGCCGAAAATTTCCCCAGAATTACTACGTGATGAGATAACCACATCTTCTTTAAACCGGTAATCAATGTTTTATGTTACTATAGAGTACATTGATCACTCATACTACACGTAGTAACATACACTTTCAACAGAACATCATAGCATTAAAACACTGAAATTATTCGAGAAACTAAATGCGGAGAAATCTTCAAAGGTGGAGTAATATGCCTGCCCAGATTTCTACTTTATCAGACTTTTTTTGTGTTGCGAATATACGGTTTTCCTGACTAAGCACCTATTGGTATCCACTTTTAACACAACTTGTGTCACCACAAGGTCACCCATCTTTAAACTGATTCAGGGTTACAGGCTATATAAAAGATCAAACATTGTAGACCCCACTTTTCGCTGTTGCCGCGCTCATGGCCTTCCGCATTCTGTTTTTGAAAAGTTTCAAAAAACCTCTTCTAATAGGAAATAAGTGACCAATTAAATTGAGAGAGACATTTTTAATGGTTATGGACCACTGTCTCTTCTGGTTCGGGAAAAGGGGGCTCCTTCTGTGTTCACAGTGGGCCGATTGTTAGTAACCTAGGAGCAAATCTGACCATATCAAGCCAAAGGTCATACGTATAACTGATCCTGTGCCTGTAACAGATCCAAATTGTTCAACTTGAAGCTACCTTTCCGAAGGTTAGGCAGTAAACGCATGTCGCAGCCCCATTCGTACTACTCTCCTAAGATTTGTATGGGAAATACAGTCCGATAGTAACCGAGAGAAAACTAGGTGTGAGGTGTGCCCGAATATAGATCTGACATTTAACCTATTCACATATGCCAAGGCAGTACAACAATACAATAGAACTCGAGCATAATATACCTAGATGAGATAAGATTCGAACTATACAATGCAGCAACATGAACTACTAGTATCCTTATTTGATTTAATACTAGAAGGTTTGGTGATTTCTCTTGTGGATATTGCCTTATCTGACGTGGTGCTATCATTTCTTTGAAATCGAGGATCTGGTTGTTGGGTTTCACTCAGCATTATTGGCTGTGCATGATCAGTGGCATTGGTTGATGTATTGTCCTCATCTTGCTGGATAGATTTATCCGACTTGAGGTGAACCTCTGAAGTCTTTTTGTATATTAGAGCTTCACGAACAGCTGCTTCAAAAACCTCCTCAATATTGTATCTAGACTTGGAACTACATTCCAAATATGCTTTGCAGTGTAGCTCTTCTGCGAGCTTCCTACCCGAGTCAGTTGAAACTTGGCGCTGGTCTTCTAAGTCAGTTTTTGTTCCAACTAGAATCACTGGAACATCCTTCCCCTGTAGTATCTTTTCAACGCGATTATGCTTCATTATAGCTGAATGGAACGAAGTTTCGCTAGTAATATTGAAAAACAATATCACACACTCAGACTCTCTAATGCCAAGCTCTGTTCCAGCCTCATAATCGTAATCGTTTTCTCCAACGTCTAAAATATCCACCACCAATTCGGCACCATCGATAACAACCGTCTTATTGAATACATCATCAACGGTTGAATCGTAATCACCAGCATAATATGACTGAACAAATTGTACTACTGCTGATGTCTTACCACTGCCAATGTCTCCAAGAAGACAGAGCTTACAGACACTTGATCCCGACTATTAAATTTTGTCTTTTTGTTAGCTTATTAATACCAACTTAAGATGAATATCAGCGTCTACTTACTTCTCGAAACATTTGCCAATTAATTCAAGCTCGTCCAATTCTCTCGTAGAAACTTCCAGGCGATACAATCAGCTAATATAAACAGAAAACTAACATGCTCTCTGTACCTTTACTACAACCTGGTTTTTTGTACTATTCCTGTGGCCACAATAAAAACCGTTTTACTTCCACATTTCTTTTTTTTTCTTAATATAGTTTTTGGCTCTGTATTGTTTCCAGACAATATAGAGCCACCGACATATAACAGCAGTATGCACTGACGGTATACTATAACAGCCAAAAGAGAAGGTCTAAACATGACAGATCAGCTAGAACCAAGTCTTTCATAACTTCTAATCTTCTTCTCCACAGCATCACAACACAATTTATACATCTTGGAGCTTCCAGAATTCTTAATCACTTTAATAAAACACCCAGAGAACCCATACTCCGACCCATCGAGCCCCTCGATTTCAATTCGGAAAATCAAGCGGGACCGCTTGTTGACACTGTCATACTCTCCAAGAATAGTATCATTCTCTACTTGATACTGCTTCAAAACCCCTTGATTCTTCAATTTAAGCATCTCCGTCTTGAGGAACTCCATGGCAGAGTGAGGCGATAAGGTCTCTGATTCAATCCAATATTGTCTGATTCTAAATAAAGAATTAACTTGCTTCTTTGCTCCATTGTCAGTGGAAAAATTCAAGTTCTGAAGTAACTTTCGGAACCATTGTGGTCGACGATCAACCCTTTTAACAGATTCCTTTTCATTAAATGTGTTTGACCACCAATTCGTCTTAGTTTTCTGAACAACAGGTAAAAATCTAAGCTTTTTGCTTGTTTTTCTGTCGGACAGTATTGGATCTGTAGGTGACATACTGACTGCTTTAACAGGCTTTGTAGCTTCATCATCAAACTCCTCCCTTTTCGGAGTAAGCAGTGAAGAAAGTATTCTCTCTCTCATACTTGTCCGTCTGGATGAAACACCTGATTGCGTCGATAATGGCCTTCTATGAGAATATCTCTTTGAAGGGTTGCTATCGTTCAAGGTTTTCTTTGCCATGGAATTCCTGTTGGACTGTGACACTACGTCTTCTTTGATCAAATCGTACACTTCCGCTTGACTGATATCTTCAAGTAGTGATGATGGCATACCATCATCAAATATAGTGGTGTTATCTCTGGCAATGTCAAGGGATTGTTGAGTCTTTTCATCTTCAGGATCTGCAAAGACAGAAGAACGAGCAATTTGAGTTAACTGTAAGTTTTCAGCATCCCCTTTTGGTTTCTCTGGAGTCAAATTCAACTCTTTCTCTCCTTCATTCCCCTCGGGCATATCATAATTGGAGTTCGCTAAAAGAGAACATCTCATGGCACCAAATGACTGCTGCAGATAGCTACTCAAATGCGACTTTTCAGAAGCTAATAACCCTGCCTTGCGATGAGGCACAATGACGGAGCTCTGCTCACTACCTTTGTTATCTCTTTCTTTGTCATGACTGTCATCGGTAGCGTCGGCAAACTTGTCATTTGACTCCAGAATAGGCGAGATAAACTGCCCCTTGGAAGGGGTCACAATAGGCACATGAACTGCAGAATGTAGGCTGTAGGAAGCATCATATGAGAGCATAGAATAATCATAAGATTTATCTGCTTGATGATTCTTGACAAATGATCTCTCTTGAAGGAAATGTGGACCAGAAGGTGGTGTTCTCTTTCGAGAAGGAACCGATCCATGAATCCTTAACGGCGAACTCTCATCATGACGCTTGTTATACTCAGAAACACTTATTTGACGTTTTTCCGTCAAAAATGATGACAAGTTTCTAGTTGATGAGGACTGTGAAGGACCTAATGTATGCTTTTTTGGGGCAATAGATTTGGAACTTGCCAATGTTACGATCTTTTCATGATTATCAGCTTCTTCCATTTTGACTCCAAATTTCTCTAAAACAAGTGATGCATTGCTGAGGTTACGCGACGAACCTGACCGAGACGAATTCATCCCTTTCTTAAATTTTGGGTCCAATGATGAGACATAATCAGTTTGGCTGGATACTTTATGTGGGAGTTTGATAGGCAATTTCTTAGCTTTTGGAGAAGCTTTGGATCTTTCCACTGGAAATACAGAGATGTTTTGCTTAATGGTTGACAAAGCGTTTGGTGCTATATCCTTTTTGCCGCTGATTGGGCTTGCCTTAGCTTTTGATGGAGATGGATTATCTGAATAAATATTGAAAGCTGGCTTTGAACGGGATGAACTGGATTGTTTGCTACCTGAGTCTTGATCGAAAATTGCGTTCACAAGGTATTTGAACTCAGACAGGTCAATCTCAGGAAGCTTAGGAAGATCTTTTGGATTGACAGTTATTTTTTCCTTTCTTGGTTCTTGTTGATTTAAACCTGCATTTACTTTCTTCAGAGACCTCTCCTTAGAGAAGCTGGAGTGAACTGAGCTGTGAATGGATATATGCTTGTTATTAAACGAAACAGGTTTTCTGGAAGCAGAAGAGACGACAGTGGAGAACTTTCCACTAGCACCCTCTTGATTCTGAACGCTTAAGCTACTTTTGCTTCTCACCCTCAAAGGTTGTTTTCTTGGTTCTGGAATGGACTCAACAATTGAGACAGGAATCTCTTTTACAGAAGATTTCAGTATTTCTCCATTCTCATCTTGAATGATGGTCTTTAAAATGCTTGTGGATCTCGAAATACGTGGCTTGGGACGTAAGTTATTATGTGCTTTAGCAGGCATAGCAATAGAAGACCGAGGAGTCCCAGATCCTGGTAATGATGAATGAGTGGAGCTGCTGGTGTCTGAGTTGCGACTTGAATCATCTTCAGGACTATGCGTAGCTTTGTATTTTGCCAACAGATGATAAAACATCTTTTCTGGAGTTCTTTGTCTACTTTGCAACTTCTTCACAATCTCAGACAAGGATACACCGTTCCAAAGTGTTTGCAAATTGTGCAAGATACCAGAGTCAATGTTGGGAACAGGTTTGGTAAAGTCAAGATCCAAAGTCTGATCTTCAGACAAATGATAATGAGGGTCCGGATACTTCCTCAACAAAGGATGGTTCAATATTTGATCAATTGGGATTCTGTTGCGAGGATCAACTCTGAGCATTGACCAGATCAAATCTTTGGCCTCGGTACTCAAGGTGGAGGGCATATGAAATTTTCCTCCTTGCACTTTCATGAGAAGCTTTCTAATATTAGGATCATCAAAAGGTAAATGGCCAGTGAGTAGAGCGAATAAAATAATTCCACAAGACCAGACATCACTGGGAGAACCATGATAGTTTCTACCGGCAACGATCTCCGGTGATGCATAATGAGGAGATCCACAGGAAGTTTCTAACAACCGCTGCTTGGTTTCCAGTGCTGCCATGCCGAAGTCTGCAATTTTGATGTTGTGGTTTTTGTCCAATAGGATGTTCTCAGGTTTCAAGTCACGATGACATATATTGAATCTATGGCAATACTCAACCCCGCGTATGATCTGCCTAAAGTAGCCAACAGCCTCCTCTTCGGAAAGTCGACCATGCTTGATTAAGTAGTCGAAGAGTTCACCACCCTCGATATACTCCAGCACTAAATAAAGCTCGTTCTCGTTTTCCCATACATCATACAAAGCCATAATGTTTGGGTGTGATATGAGTTTCATTATGATGATCTCACGTTCTATTCCATATGGAAGGCCATTTGAATCAGTAGCCGTTGTCTTGGAGATCCGTTTGGGTGGAGCAGTAGACGGACTTGCCTTCGGGACTATCTTGACCGCAGAAAGTCTTCCATTGGCAGAATGCTTGGCCAAGCGGACTCTTCCAGTGGACCCTCGTCCAAGAGTCCGTCCTAGTCTCCAAGGACCTATTCTATTTTCAGCCTTACGCTTGTTATTGGAACTTGTCGACGTTTGAGAAAGTCGCTTATTAGCATTCTCCACACTGACAACCACACTGTCAAGTTGTACGCCAGAGCGATCATGCAAATTTGTTATTTTGCGTTGGCCTTCTCCAAACTGTCCTGATAGAGGGGGGAGAGAAGATGGAGGCTTTGTTGCAACCGTGGTCATCTTTGTGTCACAACGGAGTCAGCAGATGGTCTGTCTAAACGCGCGTAGTCTTGACTGTTTTACAGCAAAGTAAAAGCGCAGTAATAAAGTAACACCCTGGCCGCAACTCCTGTTAGATAACGAACCGTGATGAAGGATGCCCCTCAAGTAGTTACAACCCGTGTACGCGTTTCTTTCACTAGCCAACGGTTGAATATAAAGGTGACTTTTGTTCACAAGGAGAGCTGTTACTGGACGAGATACAATTTTTCGTAAGGAGATCCCCACGTACTCAACAGCTGCTGCGCTAAGAGCCTGGAGTTCAACAGAATGGAAAACACGCTCCTTTGGAAACAATCAGACGAAATCGAGGTCGCTATTGTTTTTCTCAATAGCCGCATAGCAAATAATTTTCATAACCAAAATATGATCTTAGAAGAGAGCGCGTTTGTGGTGTACAGAAGAATAGGAAATACAGAGCAAGTATTCAGTCTGCTATCACACTGGTAACAACTTGTGGAGAGTTGAAAGCTACTGGTAATCAGAAATGAGGTGTATTATAGGTGAGGTATTGCAAGGAAGGGAGAGCGTCATGAGTGTCAATAGTGTGGTAGCGTAAAAAATCTGCAGTTGTCGTTTAACTATAAAATAAAAGAAACATTGAAGGCAATTCAATTAGTTATCAATGAACGGCTTCGGATTTCTGCGAATTTGTTGGAGGTAAAGCGACAGACCGTTCTAACTTATAACCAGCTTTGATCAGTTGATCATGGAATCGTTTTTCGAATTCTCTCTTAAGTCTGCGAAGTTGAATCAAAGCCTTCTCAAGTTGTTTGAAGAACTCCGTTTCGTAATTCACTTTCTTACATCCTTCTTCTTCAATCTCCAACGTAAGTTCTGGCTTAGAAAAGTATTCTTTAATGGTATCGTTAATCTTGGAATACGTTTGTAAGTATTTATACTCAACAAGTGACAAGTCAGTGACTATCTGAGAATACTTTAGAGCCAAAAAAGCAACGGCTTGCTTCGAGCTTAATATCGAATTTGGAAGTTTCAAAGCTAATGATTTGTGTTGTATCTGGTCTTTAAGCCTTTCCCAATCAACCAGTTCCAGAGATGCTAGGTGTAATCCATCCATATCATGAACATTTCCAACATCTCTAGATTTGCTGTTGGCATTAGGAGATTCATTATTGTCCAGCTCATAATCATCAGAGCCCGTATTATCTAATATCTGTCGAACATTAGATTCTGTGTCCTTAGTTAAACACCAGTTTGGTATCTCGGTAACACTCGGATTGTGACGCAAGCTTGAAATCAAAGCTCGGTAGACCTTCAAATTTTGTAAAAAAGCGCTCTTTTTGCTATTCAACGTCTTTAGATTAGGACAGTCATCACAATCCGAGACATCCAAATTAGGATGGACCACATATAGTTGCATGTTGAATGCTATTAATATATTGGATCTCAATAGTTTGATCCGTTAAACTCCAGCAACTTGAGAATAATATACGGATTTTCTCCAAGCACCTGGTGACGCAAAAGTGGATTGAACACAAAGATTACAATTGCGACAGCTCAGTAAAATAAGATTAGATTTTTAGGACAACCCCACTTTTGCTCTATACTTTCAATAAATAAAGCCGCCGTTTAAATAGCTTGCTTTCTTTTAAACAGCATCTATTGTCACCCCACATCTTTATGTGGTGAAGTTTGCAGTGCACACGACCCCTTCCACTCTAATCACGGTTTTAAAGGTTGGTGTGATGATTCGGAGAATTGATGACACAAGTATTGACTAGTACAGGGGTCAATAGGAACAATAGTAGGGTCAGTAGGGCGCATGGGAGCTGGATATGAGATGGTAATTGGTTTATAGAGGTATTCAATGCATCTAAAGGGTCCACGGTTTATTTAGTAAGGGAGAAAAATTTTATTGAATAAGTTTATTTAGTCTTCGAGGTAGATTGGTAGGCTGATGAGGAGTTCCGTCTATTTGATGGCGAGATGAGCACAACGGGCTACAAGCTAGTTGGATTAACAATAACGACTGCAGTTTTAACTGCGGGTCTTGTTGAATTGATCCATCGGTTATGTAGTAAAGAAGGAAATCGAGGAAAAACAGAACCAAGATCAAACAAAAGACGACCTGTACATAAAGGTAGATATTCCGAGGATCTCATTAGAGAGCAGTTAGCCAGAAACTATGCTTTCTTTGGAGAAGAAGGGATGAAGAAAGTCAGAGAGCAATTTGTTGTTGTTGTGGGAGCTGGAGGAGTTGGATCGAACTGTGTCTCTGCTTTGGTTAGATCTGGGGTTCCAAAGATTCGTATTATTGATTTTGATCAAGTCTCTTTATCATCATTGAACAGACATGCAGTCGCAACACTAAGTGATGTAGGTACTTCGAAAGTTGATTGCCTCAAAAATCATCTATCCCAGATCTCTCCCTGGTGTGATATTGAAACAATCAATACTCTATGGACGATGAAAGATGCAGATGAATTATTGTTGAGAGGTAATCCGACATATGTGGTGGATTGTATTGACAATATTGACACAAAAGTCGATCTGTTAACATTCTGCTACAATCACAAGATACCTGTTGTTTCATCTATGGGGGCTGCTTGCAAGAGCGATTCTACTAGAATTAATATTGATGATTTTTCAAAATCAGATGAAGATCCGTTAGCAAGGGCAGTTAGAAGACGCCTCAAAAAGAGAGGAATAATCACCGGAATCACTTGTGTATACTCAAGCGAGAAGCCTGCTCCATCTAAGGCCTGTCTTTTGCCGTTACCAGATGAACAGTTTGAAAAAGGAGACGTTGAAGAGCTTAGTGCCCTACAGAATTTCAGAGTGAGAATCTTGCCCGTTTTAGGAACTATGCCTGCACTGTTTGGACTTACATTAGCAACACATATAATAACATCAGTTTCGGGTTATCCTGTCGAACCGATTGAAGGCAAGAATAGAATTAAAGTGTATGATGGCATTTTGCAGAGTTTAGCAAGGCAACAGAGCAGAATCGGAGAAAAAGAACAGCGAGTTCAAATAGCTCTCACAGATGTGAATTACATAGTGGAAGAAGTGTTTAGAGGAAAGTCTCCCATATCTGGATTTTCAACTAAATTGACACTTTCAAGATGGGATCCTGATAAGCCGATTTCTTTGCAGAATGTTGTCATAATGACTAAAGAAGAACAAACCGAGCACGAAAACAAAGTTTTGATAGGAAAACACAAACTACAAGACGTGTACTCTCAACAGGTGCTCGATCTTGTTGAAAAAAGGTTCAATGAAGAGAGATATTACTCTCAGTACCGCTGATGACCACCACCTGTTGTCAACTTTAATAGATTATTTTATATACAAGAATTATAACCCTTTAAAAGAACCATCTTTGACCTTTAGTTGCAGACTTACCAAACTTAGGGTCTAGAGCTGCTGGATCATGCTTGATGCTCTTACCAACGTTTTGGTTGGTAACTATTGACTTAGTGGCGGCTGTAAGCTTTCCCACATTGAATCCCATCGCTCGTAATCTGCTAACGACAGTCGGAGTTATTGCAGCAGTGATGGGAAGTCTAATAAAAATCAACGACTTATGAATAGCATAAGAAACCGCAAGCTCCGTCCATATAGTAGATGTATGCTTTTCCTCATTTGCCTTAGACTCAGATTCAGCCTCTTTCTCCTTTTTGGAGCTTGACACATATGAGCCTAATCCAACCCAGTTCAATGCCTCTTCTTGAAGTTCTCTAATTTTCTCTTCACCAGCAGAATGGACTACCAAGAAGCATATTGGCAAGTCAATACAACTCAAGCCTAAATAAACCCCCAACGCACTATACCCATACTCCTGCATCAGCTGTCTAATTCCACCTGGCTTTTTGTCGGGCTTCGTTGATGAATTCCATCTTCTTTGAAATAAACGACTCCCACTACTTCTTAGTCTTGAGCCGAAGACATACATATTGAAACATTCCTTGTAAGTGCTAGCCAATCTAAAGGACTTCATCATTCGGTATCCCGAAACAGTCAAATGAAGCAGTTGAAGTTTGGTAAACTGCTTTAATTTGCCTTGGTTAAATTTAATTTTTCACAGGTGGCTTTTTTACTATCAACATTATTCATCTTCAATATTCATTTATACGTTAAATATATAATAAAAGCAACCACATAGCAGCTCAAATGCACAGCATATTAAGAGTTGAGAGGATCCTATAGTTTGGACTTTGGTGTTCTTCCAGCAGTACACTTAATAAGTCCATTAGGGTGAGGAGATGGGTAAAATAATTCATTATCATTATCTTCACCTTGAAAGCCTAAATCAATAAGGAAATAGTGCTTGTTTGGTAAGGCGTAGCTGACGGTTTCAACCTTAGGAACAGCAGAAAGAATATCTTCACACATGTGGTACATTGTTGCTTGAACAGAAGCCGAGTTCTCAGTAGCGAATAGCTTCAACGTAACATCTCTAGCAGCCTTGTATGCTCTCTCAAACTCACCAGCCTTAGCAAGAGCGTAAATGCCTTTAATTGAACCCAACTTCTTCGAGTCCCATTTCCAGACAGCATCAATATCTGTTGAAAGAATTCTATCGGTGGTCGGTTGTAATGTAGTATAGTCACACACATTATATCCATAGAACATGGATCCAGTAGACTTGAGGACAGTCAAATCTTTAATGGCAGATGTAAGCACAAACTCTCCTGATCTCTTGTACTTCAAAGTAGTGTTTCTGATCTCTTCACCATCTTTAAGGAATGAGTGTGCATGTAATTTGCCATCAACCTCATACTTAGTCCATCTGTGTTGATCAATGTTGATATCAATACCTGAAACATGAGCATATTTACCAATGAAATGCTCTGCAAGATGAGCTGCAAACCTCTCGATTGGAAACACATCAACTCTCTTAGCTTCAACAAGAATAGTGTTCTTAATTGTATCAGTAGGAACTATTGGCGAGTTGTTCGCTTCTGTATATGAGGCGTCAAAATCTCCCACCAATAGAACACGTACCGTGGCCTCCATAACCTCGTGCACCTTTGGGTTCTTCTTGTCTTTTTGAACCTTGAGGAACTTGACGTTGTCCTTTCCGTACGTAGATGATTGTAAGTACGCCATTCTGTATATATGTTAAGGGTATCTACTTGATAACTTTGTTATTGATGATGTTGAAGAGTATCCAGATAACTTTACTAAAAATTCCAGGAAACTCTCTCTATTTATATTACTGCTGCATGCATCAATATGTGCAACTTCCGGGACACCTGTCGGGCTTGGTCTGCTAATAATCGAATGATGTCGATAAGCCGCTCATGCTGCATATCATATCCCGCTTCCCGATACATACCCACTTGGGCACTGAGCGTATCAATATTGCTTTGATAGGCAGTGCAGATTTGTATCGTGGTTAATTTTTAGTGCGTTAGTTTGCTACTTTACTTCTTACTTCATTTACTCAGCTCACCTGCTTGATTGCTATTCTTGTAGGCCCTCTTCCTACGACTTACTGGTTGTCTTCCCAGATACCTTGCTGATATCGCGCCGGAAATTACCGCACGCATGAAAGACGTTGAGCTTGTACAATCGCCAACCGTCCCTCCCCAAGAGCCGCATCTTATCTTCCTCGGGGATCGCCGCCGGTGCACGGATGTATGTATTTTTTGCACTACAATGTGCCGAGGCTTTCTAACAATTAACGGTGCTCCGATTCAGCTTTCTCCACAGACATCTCCAAATAGGAAATTATATCAATAAGCTACTCTTCCATGCCAGCGAATAAGCACCGTATTATCCCCCTGCAGGTCCAGTCGTTCCAAGTGGTGAAAGCGCAGAACGTGTTTTCAATATGGATCGCGTTGGTTTGCTGTATTATTCGTGTCTCGCGAATCGGTTGCAGGGTCAATTCATTAGGGCTTCAGCCAACGACTACTACTCAAGCCGTGCTCTAACTAATATCAATCGTTGTACCTCATAGAGACTTAGGCCGTTCTCTTTTCCATCCAGGTTGTTCCCTCAGAACTAATATGCTCGCTAATGCGCTCCTATTGTATTTCCAGCTGTGCGGTAATTTGATATTATGCACCTTCTGTCTGAAATATCTTATTGGGTCAATGTTTCGCCCTTCTTCACCGAGTCTTTATCGAGAACAGCTTCCAAACTAGTAACAATATTTGTGATTGTAAGTCAAGCGCACTACTCGGTGAAGAATTCCTTCTTTTTTATCGTACCACTTCAATCTTAAACTTCTCCCCTTGAAAGATTATCTTTAATCTGCGATAGGAGCACCGATTGTAGGTGTTTGGAGTTTACATAAGCTACAAGCCAGTACTGGTCCTCTCATTTCAATCGCTCTACTCGGCCCTCCGTGCGATGCATAGTCTCATTATATTTCGAGACGGCTCTCGGTCAACTGGATCTTCCCTTTCCATACAACATCATATCAATTGTAAAGCATGCTTTGGTATAACAAGCCAATTCTCTCCCCCATAAGTCATGTAGATCATAGTTAGCAATGGAGACGAGCTACCGAGGTAGCACCTCTATTGCTTGAGCGATGCTGTTGTTTGATATAGTTTTCAACCGCTATAACGATTTGAACGCACAGCCTTGTCTATTGAAAATTTTTAAGAAATTTAAGTAAGAGTAACAAACAGTTAAATGAAGGGTAAATTGTATAGTTGCCGACTCGGTACTGTTATAAGCTGGAAATGACGTCTGATGATTTCAATCACAAGGTCAACACCTTAGTACTGGATGCTGGTCCTTTAATTACTCAAACGGCCTCACAGCTTCAAAATTATGCTATAAACTTCTACACTACACCTGGAGTTTATGGGGAGCTAAAAGATGAGCATGCCAGAGCGCAACTGCTTTTGTGGAGTAAGAATCTCAAGATAAGACATCCTAAAGCTTCATCAATAGTAGCTGTGGGTGAATTTGCTAAGCTTACGGGTGATTATGCAGTTCTATCACAAAACGATCTTCATATTTTAGCATTAACTTATGAGTTAGAATGTGAGTTGAATAACGGACCTTGGAGATTGAGAGCGAATCCCGGAGAAAAGAGAAAGTTAACGAAGCCTCATTCTGAAGAGAAGCCAAATGAGAAGCCAAATGAGAAGCTAAATGAGAAGCTAAATGAGAAGCCAAATGAGAAGCTAAATGAAAAGCCAAATGATGCCGATTTCAATCAAAAAAAACCTCGTCGAAGAGGAGGAAAAAGACATAGAAAGAAGCCTACAGAAGATACAGAAGACTCTGCGTCATTAGAGAGCGAGAAGCTTAAGCTAGCTGATCTTGACCTTAACGGCGATAGTGAAGGAGAATTTATTACATCTGACAATCTTCAAGAACATTTATTAAAAGATGCTGATGAGAAGGTGGAGGGTTACAACGAGAGTTTGAGCAAAGTCAAGGCAGCATTATCTACCGGGGATTTTGCTATGCAGAATGTTGCATTGCAGATGGGACTCAACTTGATTAATTCTATGTCTGGACTTCAAGTGACGAGTGTTCGAAATTATATGTTGAGATGTCATGCATGCTTTACATTGACCCCTATACCCAAAGATGGAACACCAAAGCATTTCTGTCCTTCTTGTGGTGGCGCCACACTGCTTCGGTGCTCTGTTTCTGTCGATTCTAAGACCGGCGAAGTTACACCTCATTTAAAGAAAGGGTTCCAGTGGCATACGAAAGGAGACAGATACTCACTTCCTTCTCCACAGTCTAAAAACTTTTCAAAGAAGTACGGACACCAAGGATATCAGCATAAAGGTAATCCGAACATGGACAACCTGTATTTGAGAGAGGATCAAAAAGAATATCAGCAGGCTATCAAAGATTCAAATTGGCAGCTAAGACAGAACGAGAAGGCATTGCGTGAATTTGTGGGGGGTGGATCTGCAGACAATTTTGTCTCTCCATTCTTTACGGGCACTGATAGTTTACGACCAACAAGAGTGACTGTTGGTAAAGGACGATTTGCTAATGAACCAAGAAGGAAGCGTTGAGAGTGGCGTCGATAGACCTAAATCGACGCAACCCCAGTTTTCAAGTTTCTACATATAAAATTAGAGCGCACTAATAAATTACAGTAGTCTGTTAATTATACTATTTCGGTCCCTGGTATGGGTTTAGCCGAATCGGAATGAGTCTTAGACAATCTAAGAACCAGGTTGCAGGACACAATGGTGCTCTGGAAAGTGAAGATGGATCTCTTTTTGTTAAACCAGCCGTTAAACAGGAACTAGAGTTTTATAATAGAACATTAGATTTGATGAGCAAGGAAATGGAAGAGATTGACATAGGATCTCGTATATTTCATTGGATACCCACTTACTACGGAACTATGATACAGGGCGTTAGTGAAGAGATATTGAAGCAAAAGCCAGACGTTAAAGAAGAATTTGGAGTGAAAGAGATTGTTGAAACGGGAGCAGATCCAGATAAGGAGTATATTATATTAGAGCATGTGTGTCATCAGTTCAAAAGTCCCAGTATAGTCGATATCAAGCTTGGAGCTGTACTATATGATGAGAGTGCTGATGATGACAAGGTGGAGAGAATGAAAAGAGTATCGGAAGAAACAACCAGTGGATCGTTAGGATTTAGAATCTGCGGTATGAGTATATTGAATGATCGAGTTCCTGAGATTTCCGGTATCGACATGAATGACTGCAGCGAGTCACAGGATGGAGGAAGAATAATGTTCAATAAACACTTTGGTAGAAGACTCAATAGAGATACAATAAAGGAAGGGCTAGGCGTGTTTTTTAGACATAATAGGTTACCATTAGACGTTCAGACTCAGTTAGTTGAAAACTTCTATGTTCGTCTTCAATTATTGTACAATTGTTTACTAGAAGAGGAAGTACGAATAATTTCGGGATCCCTATTAATGGTTTTTGAGAATGACCTTCACAGATGGAAGGATCAAGGTTATATAGATCCAATTTTACAAGAGAGTGAGCAAAGTGAACGTCCACTCAGTACTCTCAAACTGATCGATTTTGCTCACGCAAAATACACTCCTGGACTAGGCTATGATGAGAGACTGGTATCAGGTATAGAGAATCTGTTGAATATTATCAAACAAGTATAAATAATGGGGTTAGCCTAAAAATTGTTCTTCATCTTTCTCAATTTATCCATAACAATGTCCGGATCAGTTTCCCCAGTTGCTTTGATCACATTTGGATCGGAAAGGCGTATAAATGGATTGAACAACTTCTCATCGCCAATAGTGAAGCATCCTGTTGTCTTATCATGATCTTTACAAAACTGCTCAAGTTTGTTCAATGCCTCATTATTGGATCCTAGAACACTCTTGGAAAAGTATACATTTGATTTAGTATACTCATGTCCAGGAAAGACTCTCGTACTGTTTGGCAATGACATCAGCTTTTTTAATGAACTCTTCATTTCTGATCCAACTCCCTCAAAAAACCTTCCACATCCGGAAATGAAAAGTGTGTCTCCTGTAAAAACAAACTTCTCCAATGTCTTTGTATCTTTAGCATAATAGCAGATAGAATCCTTCGTGTGACAAGGCGTGTGGAGAGCAGTAAGCTCAATGTTCTCTCCCAGCTGAATCACCTCACCGTCTGTAGGAGTGTATGAAACATTTGGTGAGTCTTTTCCGGCAATCACTGGTAAATTCTTATAAGTTGAATTTAAAAGCTCTGCATTGCCTCCAGAATGATCCCAATGATGATGGGTGTTCACAATGGCCGTGATCTCCGTCTTATTCTTCTTGACTAGATAATCCATAATGTCAGATGGAAAAGCAGGATCAATAAGCCACGACTTCTTACTGGCGTCATCAGTCAATATATAACAATAGTTATCCCCTGATCCCCATCGCATAGGAAGTGAAGTCACATGCATCTTCCGAGTACCACAACCCTTAAATAATAAAAATGGATTCACTTTTTTGAACAGACTTATATCTGCTCTTGTCATGCGCAAACAGGCTCAATCCATATGCAATACTCTCGGTCCTGTACTTTCTACCCATTTTATTTACATCCACACTTTTTTTTGCCTTCTTCATAATCTTGTCGAGGTTACGTAATCCTATTCAGGTGGATGACATCTATTCTTGGCAAGATGATTTTCCAGTAAGTCGTCTCGTTTGAAGGTTGCCCGACAAATACCACATACAAATGGCTTATCGCTGTGGTTGAAATGGGTGATTTCGTGTCGACTTAAGTGGTATTTCCTTTTGAACCGCTTATCACACAACATGCATTTATATTGTCTGATGGAATCATCGTTATCGGAATTTGAATCTGACGACTCACTCTCGTCATCAATTTGCGGGATCGGTTTGTATTCGTCAGCTGTTTTATTCAGTATCCGAGTGTAGTCTTGCTGATCATTGTCATTATTTGAACTTGTCTCTGAGTTGTGGGTGTTTTTCCTATTTCTGGAGGTTTGCTTATCGGATGACACCTTCGATTGTGTTTTATTCCGAACAGCCTTGCATCTAGCATAATGCTTCTTGTAGTTATCGGATCTTTTGAATGATTTACCACAGATACATTCGTATGGCTTTAAGTTGAAATGAATTATCAAATGCCTTTTCAAGTTTCCTCTCTTGGTGAACGTTTTAAGACATTTAGAGCATCTGTATGATCCACCGGGCAACAACATACATCTAGAAAATTCATAGCTGACCAGCTTGTTAATTGGAACCAAAAGACCACTGTCCTCATCTCCCTCTTCTGGCTCCTCAAACTCGTAGTCAAATAAATCTTCTCCAGAAGCATCTGAATTACCTGTATGCTTTGATATCTGCGAATCCTGCAAACGCCGTTCATCACCCGCCGCTGTTTCATCTGCTTCATTACGATTTGTACTAGAATGATTCTGCAATAGAGTCTTATCAGAAACCGAGTCTCCAAACCTTGAGGAGGGAGGTGTTTCATAATATCCTTGTGAGTGTTGATCTGATCCTGCAATGGAATCCATTGTCTCATCCTTCCCATTGCTATCAGGAGCTTCACTTTTGATATCAGATTCAGCTGTTGCTTTCGGATCTCGCAAATCGTCTGATGCAAGTTTGTATTTACCCATGAAGTCAGCCATCGAAACAGGCATTCCAGCCAATCTCATTTTCTTCAATCTCAGCTTCTTTTTGTCCTCTATTCTTTTAACTTTTTCAATTTCATCACCATCCAGCCTATTTGGATCATTATGCAATCTGTAGCCTGTCCCATTTGCCTTTCTTGAACTTAAACAACGACGTTGATGGTTTTTCAAGTTATCAGAGCGTCTAAATCCTCGTCCACATTTCCAGCATGTGTGCGGTCGGTAGTTCGTATGTGTCAACGAATGTCTACGTAGATGTTCTTTGCGTTTGAAAGATTTCGAACAGAACTCACATTCATAAGGCTTTTCTGGATCTTCTGGATTTGATGAAGCTTTGATGTTTTTGCTTGATATCACAGCTCTGATTAACTTCTTTTTATTCAAATGTATATTCATATCGTTATCAGAGTCCATATCTTCATCTTCATCTAAGATGTTCCAGCGACCATCATCAGAACTTTCATTGTCAGATATACTCATTTCAGAATGAATTGCAATATTGGAAACTCTTTTAACAGGCTTCAAGTCAACGGCAGGCTCCTCAATATCAGAGTCTGTAGACCCTAGTCTCGTACGAATTTCAAACAGCTGATCTTCGGCGTCATTTTCCTCGTTTTGAGAGGTTTCATCGGAAAGTATTATTGGCTCCCCGTCGCTTGATATTTGATTTAAATTGATATACTTAAATTGAATGTTTTCTGATAGTGGTAATCTTCTTGGTCTTTCGAATGTATTAGAGAAGGAATACAATTTGAACCTTACTGATTCCATCATACTGTCATCACTAAAATCAACCAAGCCAAAATCAACGGGGTTCATATTTGGAATGATTAGAACATCCAACAGATCGCTGTTTTCAGTTGGTAGTTTGATTCGATTTCCTTCCAATCTAGCAAAAAACAAGCTGTTGCATAGCGGGGTTTTTACACTGAATCTGAACGAATTAAGATCCACATCAGTTATTTTCTGTGTGCCAACCGGTGAAGCCGATAATCGAGGGCTCATGAAAAGAACGTCTGTACAATACGTTGGATCATCATGATGGATCATTAATTTTGTCAGGTTGGGAGGGCACTCAACCACATGAGTCCATGAGACATCGCAATTTATCATGACCATGCTGTTTATTCGTTTCAGAGAATGTAAGGAATGTAGTTTTTGACTAGGAAACCGGCAATCAAGCAATATCAGCTCTTGCAAGTAAGACAGGCCACTAAAATCACAATCCAACAGTTCACAACGAGTAAAATTCATATGAGTTAGATGACTTTTTGACAACTTATCTGTATGACACAAAATCATACAATAATCAGAGTTCAGTATTCCACTTATACTGATACTCACAATATTTTGAAGATTTGATAAAAGATAGTCTAAATCAACATATGATCGTTCATTTGACAGGTTAATTTTGAGTCCTTTGATATTATTGACGCCATACCTGTGAAACGTTTTGTAAGTGAAATTGTGAGAAATAATCAGGTAGAACTCACAATCCAAATTATTCTTGCCTGCCAAAAGATCAAGAAGTGAGTCTTCTTCAAAAGAACTGGTGGTGCGTCGATCTTTGAACACTATTTTTTTCAGTTGTGTGTAATGGTCAACTAGCGATTCAATGGCATAAGTAGAAACTATGTCTCCAACTATTTCTAATTCTGTGATGGGCATCAGTCTACAAAGCTCCAAATTTTTGTAATTTGAGAAAGAAATCGATGTAATAAGCTGAAGTACATCAGACGAAAGATCGATACCTTCCACGATATCGTTTGAAACTTTTATTCCTCCACATATCGCTTTAGTCAGAAGGGGAAGTACCCTTTGATTGATAGGACAGCACAATTCCACCATAGGAATTACCGGTGTATTTTGCGCAGGTTTCTTAGTGAAATAGACAAACTTGAAAAATACTTCAAAACTCCATGAATCGATATCTAAATCATTATCCTGGTACTGAACATTGTATGTGTTTTCCGAGTCAACCAGTCTAATGCAGCCAGACTCTTCTATGACACGCTGCAAAACTGGATGCAATACTTCAAATCCATCATCAATCATGAAACCAGTAAGAGTTCGTAAGGGCAAATATCTTAATATCTGATACCCAATTGTATCAACTCCTTGATTGTAACCGTTCCTGTTCCTCACCAATACAGCGCTCAACCTCAAAACCATGGACAGTGTAGACTTCAGATCATATTCGGTAATGTCATTAACGTCTCTATCGGGCAAGTAAGGCAGGATTGTAGACTCCATTTTGTTGATCCTGGTTATAAGTTGATTCAAATCCCCCTTTAACCAGCAATGGCTTTATCTGCAAAATTTAATTTTAATGTCCTTATAAAAACACCTTGCTGTGATGGGGGAATTAATGTTCTTTCAGGGAAGACTAACTTGAAGATAGTTCTTTGCTTAGCGAAGTATGGGGAGCCTATAAATCCTGTAGTTCCATAATAATACTCTCTTCCCTCTTTCAAGCAGATTAATATTTTTTTTCAGCTATTCAAGTTTGGTTTTGCTTAGTAAGAAATAATCATGCATTTATGTAATCAATTACCTTATACTCTCAGCATCTCTTGGAGCCGCCGACATAATACAAGCCAAGACTCTAACTGAGCTGTGAACAGAATTGATGAATGTGTCTTGGTCTACTTATAGTCAATAAATTGAATCATAATACCAATGATTAGAACAAATGCGCTTATGTAATATCTTGAAAAATGTTTATGCTGTTTGAAAGTAATGCGAAATGGTATACTAACGCTAGCTGTGTAGCCATTACATTACATACAGAACAACAATAAATGAAACAATCATTTCAAAACAACCCTCAGAAAGTATACATATGGCGAGATAGTCTTTCAATTATGCAGATAGAAAGGAACAATTTACTTAAAGTTGCCTCTTTCGATACCTTCATCAATTTCATCTTCTTCAGCAACAGTGATCTTTTTGACGCCATGAGTTAAAGAAGTATCATCATCGTCATCATCATCATCGTCGTCGTCATCGTCGTCATTATTGCTGCCGACTTCTGCCTTACCGTTTGAATACTCACTTTTTCTTCCTTTCTTGGAGTTTACCACTTCTTCTGCTTCATCTTCGCTTTCATCCCCATTTTCATTTTCCTCGTTTTCATCCCCGTCCTCAGGATAACCACCAAGCTTCATTACAATCTTGTCAACAATCTCATTCCAGTCCATCATTCCTCCCATGCCGATCTCTCCGTAACTACTCACCACTTTTTCTGTTGGCTTTAGAATTTCTATCCATTTCATGTCTGATTTGATATCTGCAGCATGTCGCTTTGTCACCACAGAAGTATATGCAAACGAAACCATAGCAGGAGCCAAAACAATAGGATATTGTGTATTCCAAGCACGTACAACATTAGTAAGTAGATTATCGCACAGACCAACTGCAATCTTAGACAAAGTGTTAGCAGTAAGAGGTGCAATAATAAGAATATCTGCCCATCGTCTCAATTCAATATGAAGAACAGGATCAGTTCTGTTGCTCCAAGTTAACCATTCATCTTTGTCTCTCCATATTTGTACATTACTTGGAAACTCACCTCTAGAAACAAAATGTTCTGCTGCCCTTGTTAGTATGAGCTGAATGGACACCTTATCTTTGTAAATTTCCTCTAGTTTACTAATGATAAGTCTCGTTTTCTTTATCGAAATTGAACCACAAGCACCAAATAAAATATGAAGTTTTCCATCATCTTGAGGCAATCTTGCGTCAACATTGGCAGAGCTTCCAGACACAGTCCCACGGGGAACACCATGTGTTTGTGAATTGGAAGATGACTTAGATATATTAGCTGCCCCCAACGACGGTATGGCACTTGCGCCAGCGGTTGATTCTTTGGTTATATGAGGTGCAGGAGATTGAACATGCTCAGTATCGTTAGTTGATGTGGAACCACTTCGGGACCTTAGGGCAGGATGCTTTAGGGTGTCTTCGACATAAAAATGTGCGTGCATAGAGGTAACTCTATGGTGTGAAGGCTCCGGAAAGACTGAATCAGATTGGTCATCAACAGCTAGTGGACTGCTTAGAACAGACCCACCACTCTGTTTTTGCACTTCGTCCGTACTTTGTGGAAGATTCTTCATGGAATCAGTAAGCTTTGAACCTGACATACTAACATAAGAAACCACCGATGAAGGGGTGCCATCGCGTGAAGATTGAGGATGTGCCGTCAAGTCAGCAGAATGTTGCAATGAAGGTGAGACTTGATCCTTAGTTCTTAAAAGTACCCCACCAGCAGGGACAGTTTCTCTGCTAGTTGCCGAAGTAGCAGGGGAATCAAGCTTGAAAGTTGGGCCTTGACGCAGAGGCTTGCTGGTCTCGACAGAAGAGTTACCAGCATTATCTTTCAAGGTAGGATATAATATAGATGCAGGAGAAGCAGGGACATTGGCAGAGTCATTTTCATGTGAATTAATTAAGTCCGGAGTTTCCGTTGAATCAAATGAAGAAAGCAATGCAGATTGTTCAGAAGTGGTAATCAACGGATTAGGATGCTGTAAAATAGGAGGTGGAGATGGACATCTCAAGCTAGACATTGCCAAAACAGAAGGAGAATCAGATTGCTTATCTGAAGACTTCTGCAGAGGTAGCTGCGTTGTCTGCTGTTGCGATTTCATGGGTGAGAGAGTCTTTGATATGGAAGAAATAGAATTTCTCTTGGAATCGGGCAAAGAACCTTCTTTATCAAATGATGAAGAGGCCTTCTTCGGAGACGTTTCAGACTGGTGCGAGCTTTCACTAGCCATACTTCAAACTGGGTGCAGTGAAAAATGCGAAGAAATAAGTATGCTTGTTCGCTTATAACTTAAATTAACCTTTCCTGTTTGTTCTCCACACACAGCTAAGCTGCCAACCCACGTCACCTGCGGGCTCAAACTACTCAGCCACTGGCCTTGTTTAATTCCAGCAAGACAGTATGCCTTTCTTGAGGAGTGTCGTCGACTCGATTTTGAATAAATAGCTTAATTTGTCTAGCGCTTATCCTAACTTTGAACTCATACAACCCTTGCTGATTAAATGAAGGAACCCTCATCTACTGGAAAAAAAACTGTCTCAAATAAATTGCACTGCCCCAACATGTAAACGTCAACCGACGCGTTTCGACCCAACCCTCTTAACATTCGCCACCATTAATTGCGTGTTTCACACAAATGAGGGATTTTTCTCTCCGCTTTGGCAAATCAAACCTGGTTCCCCCCTTCATACCTTTTTCTGAGGCTGAAGATCTGAAGCCACAACTTGTGGCTGAGCTGTCTGTAATATCTGCACAAACATTTGCTGCAGTCACCTTCGTTTACGTCTAGAGATAAAGCGTGCTGTGCAACTTCTGTATTTTTTGAACTACGCATAGTGAAGCAGAAAAAAGTTGAAAGTTCATTCAGGGCCCTTTCGCAGAAACAGAGCACAGATAAAGATCATACTCCGATAATATCCATATGCCTTCTTCTGTAAAGCAAAAGTTTGCGCTAGTCCCTCCTGTAGAAATCTTTCCTAGCAGGACCCCATCTGGATTCCACACTTGTAAACCATGTCCACAGGCTGCGTAGACGTTTCCGTTTCCATCACATTTGATACCGTCGGGAATACCATCATCACAAAATGCAAACACTTCTCTATTTCCTAGTTGCTTTCCATTGACTACTTGGTACCTGTATATTGTGCTCGCATTAATCGGAACATCATTCGACTGGCCTGTATCTCTATCGATTTTACTCGATCCAGTGTCTGTCACATATAAAATATTGAATGTTGGATCAAAAGTGAGGCCATTACACATATCAAATCTATCGGCAACAACAGATAATTCTCCAGTGTCTGGGTTGAATCTATAGACTTGCGGAGGAAGAACAGGATCTCCCCTGAACCCTTGTTCATATCCATACCAAGGATCTGTAAACCAAATGTCTCCAGTTTTTGCATTAACTGTAACATCATTGATTGACGAGAATTGACGACCATAGAAATTATTCAAAAGCGTTTTGGTTTCCCCTGTGACTGGATTAACACATTCCAATGATGATGGATGCTCCATATCTCCTTGGCAGCAGTAAAGAACGTTGCCTTGAAATTCGCAGCCGCCATTGGCTTGAATTACGCTGGGAAAATCTATATCCTCTATCTGTCGAGATTGACAATTCACTCTGAATAGCTTTATCGGATTACATGAAGCAAAGTTTGCTGCAAAGTAAACTGAGTCTGTAGCTCGATTATAGACACCCGCCTCATGAGCAAACTTGTACTCTCTATGCTCAATCAGTTCTAGATTTGGAACAGATCCTAATATACTCTCAAACTGCTCGTCATAAATATAAAACCCTGGTTCTGAGCAGGCATTTGCGGCATACTCAGCATCTGTTGATGCAGTTACTTTATCCACTACTTGGATGTTTTGCATATTTGGACTGATTTTAGCGTACACTAGTTTGGAACTCTCATTCAAAACAGCTTGAGACACCAATATATATAATGAAAGATAAGCAGAATCTTTTGTGCAGAACAAAACCCTTTAAAACTGAATCGCACACCTACCGACTAAACAGCTAGTCTAGGCTTTTTGTACCGATCTCTGTTGTCGATCGTAGAGGTGTCTGGAAGCACTAAATGATTTTGAGGCTTCATGAACCCTTTAAAGAAAGAAGCAATCTTTTCAACACCTGATGTACCAACTTCTGTAACTAAAGATACGTATCCATCAGGACGCAATACAATATAACAACCCTCAGTAGGATCAATACCGTACTTTTCATAAGCATTAGCAGAGCCATCATGGTATGTCTCTCCAATTCCAGAGTAAATCTTCCAATAATCTCTGCGTCCGTGACTGTCTTTAGGCCATAAAAAGTCGGGGAAATCGCTCAGTTCAATGTCATCCACTGGCGCAGCATGAACTGTTAGAATTTCAATGACTGAGTCGACGAAGGCATTTGTTGGAGTATACTTAGCGATCTCTTCGCACAACAGACTGAGCAGATTCTGCGCTTCTGAAAGCTCCGATTTTCTTATATCACCAGCAAAGTTGAGAACACGCCATCTTCCATCACTAGGAATCTTATCAGCCAGTTGAACTGGTCTGCCATCACATTGTTGCATCACCATGGTGTTATCGAATCTCTTTCCGATCACAATATTACTAGCCAAGTTATTTCCCTCACCAACAATCAATGAGTGATTATATGTAACTGAGGTTCCAGAGGTGAATTCGTTACCTTCCCTGAAAGTCTCAACAAACAAATCCATATCCACACCATCTCCATTTCCAACCTTTGGTCTACCGCTAAACATTTTGGAGTATCTACGATCAAGATTGATCAAATCATTGGCCACTTTCTTTCTCTCGTCTTCATAGGTGTCCAGAATACTAGGGGAAGCCAATCCCTTGCAAACATGTGCAATTTTCCAGCCCAAATTATATGTGTCCATCATAGAAACGTTCATTCCTTGTCCTGCTTTTGGAGAATGAGTATGACAGGCATCACCAGCAATGAAAATTCTGTTATAAAGCTGGAACTTTGGAGTCACTCTTTGACCAATTTGATAACCGGTAAACCAATCAATATCAGTTATATCAAACTTATAAGGCTCAAAGATGGCTTTCGCATTTTCCAAAATCAACTCAGGAGTGATTTTGGATCGGTCAGCCCGAGTTGAATCTGCTTCTATTTTCGGAACCTCTTTTAACTGAATATACAATCTCACTAGATCTCTTTCTCTTGGTATCACCATAATAGAACCACTGCTTTTGGAGTGAATGGCACAACGAGATCTAATGTCCGGGAAATCTGAAAGAGGTACACCATCTAAGACACCCCATATATAATCTGTTAATTCACCTTCCATTTCAATACCCATTTGTTTTCTCACCCAAGAATGAGCACCATCACAGCCAATAACGTATTTTGCTTTGATCAATTCACACTTATCCTCTGGGTTTAACTGACTATAAAACCTTTCCTCATCACCTTGAAACTGACGGAATAAACCATTGGAGATACTAGCCCCAAAAGTCTCGGGCTCATTCTCTTCCAACACTTTGCACAAAACGGAAATCGGATGAGCATCAGCATCATTGATCTTCGATTCATCAACCGAAATACTCAAAGGCAAGACAGGTCTTTCAACTGATGTCTTATTCTGAGTCCATTTACTGATACTATCTATCAAAAAGCTTTCAATTTCTCCTTGATGCAGTACCAGCTGTCTGAATCTGGAAATCCCGGGACGAGTATCTGGAATTCTTGCAAATCTTGAAAGCACTCCATCTTCGTTTGGACTCCAGAAGGCCATGTGATTAAATGAGTTTCCACCCTTCAAAGCACGATCAGCAAACCCAAAACTTTGAAATACTTCCAAGGTCCTTGATTGAAGTCCGTCAGCCTGCCCTGCAAACACCTTAGCAGAACGACGGTCAACAATTCTGAAGGGAACCCCAGCACGCGCAAGCCAGCAACCAGCCATAAGACCAGAAGGTCCTGCACCAATGATTAGTACATCTGTCTCTGAAACGTTTTCGATATTGTATGTCATTTTAATTCACTTTTCAAGTGTAGCTGTGGACATTCTTCTCGTACTTGAAGCAAACAACAAAAGGATTTGTCTCTTCTTATAAGCTATTCCTCGTTCTCGGATATATCACATCTTTTGGAAGATCCTAACCAGTTATACTCTGTGATACAAGCAAAAGCCCCTCATTTATCCTACCCACTATCATGTCTAAATCCGAAAGATAGAGAGGGGTGATAAATGTACTGCATTTTTCCGTCCCCGGAGATTACAATTTTGTAGAGGTACTAATTTCCCCACTCATAGAAAAAATACACCTTCTATATTTCCTTACGAAAACTAGATGCTTATGGTCTGACAAGTATAACTTCAGTCATTTTCTAAATATACCCAGATATTTATCATTCAGTGCTATGTGGTAAAACCTTTCACCTATATATCCATAAATTGGCCAGCTGCCTCGGAATGGTTAAAGTTCTAGGCGGTGTATATTAGGCGTCTGGGCTCGCATAAGTGTGATCATGGGATGCAAGCAAGAACATTGATCTCTACACAGCCTACTGCAATGTTATAGACACCAATTGCAGTCCAGCATGGTCTGTAGTCACCAAACACTTTCTTTGAACATTCAGTAATCTTGAGTCCAAGTTCATGCGTGATTCCTCCATATTCAGCACTATGATAACTTGTCAATTGGTAAATTGATCTGAACGCGTCTTCTTTAGTGAATTCAGGCACCGCATGCATTATAGCTTTTCCTACATTCTATTAAGTTTGTTAATACGGTCCAAATCAGAAAAATTAAACGCTTCCTATAGCAATTGTACCACATAATGAACAAATGCATCCTTTGACAAAATTTAGCCTCCCACGAGATTTACTTACCTCTAATGCGAGAGAAATCATCTCCTCTGAAGTTGCTCCTACGTTTCCTGATTCATCCACACCCACCTGACCGGAAATTGCCAGCGTTCTCATTCCTGCGGGTACGATACATGCTGATGATATGTGATAATCCTCAGATGTTTTCTCATATCCAGGATACACAAATGTTTCACAAGCAGCAAGCTTTGACATTCTTGTTTAGTTTTCTGTCAGCAAACAGTTGGTACTGTATTTCAGTTCTCGTGACGGGGAAAATTAAACTTTTAAATCTGAAACATTTCTTCCCAGACTGTGGTAGATGCGACTTTGAGTTGTCTGCATGCGGTTGGATTGGGTAAAGCCTCTTTTACCTAAATTGGACTATATACCTCGATTATTTGCAGATTGTACCTACCATAACCACATACTACATACTGTCTTCATGAAGATCTTGAATATATCATTATGTCAGTGTTTCCGTGATGTATTGCAAGTGGCTGCTTCATTTTTGCGGCTGGAAACTAGCGAGTGGAATAACCTGCGTACGTCAACCAAGTTTTATGTACGGTTAAAAAAGCGGGCAATCAAACCGGTTAATGGAGGCAAAAAGCTGTCAATTGGCGTAGATCACGATTGTTTTTCCGGTCATAATTTAAGGCCCAGCCTGTTTCCCATCCAAGACATTTCCGGTAATATTACCGCAAAGTTCTGTATATTTTCAATTTTAGTTTTTCCGCCTAGAAGCTCTGGAAGAATAAGAGCAAACAGAAGTGATCTCTTGTCCAAAATATTGTATGCAGAGGATTTTGATAGCACTTTTTGACAAGACATACCATTCTATGCAGACCATTAAGTTCTTGATATGTTCTCAACACTGACTATCGAGAGTGCACGGAAACAATACTTCAAAAAGTCCAAGAGGAGAGAGAAGAAACGTACCGATTGTCTCAGTTGCGCAAACAAGCATGTTAGGTGCGATCGAACCGCAGGTGGTTGTGTCTGCTGTACTGAGAATGGACTCAAGTGTCCTGGATATACAAGAACGTTAAAATGGGCACCAGTACAACTGGACGATAAGCAGCCTTCAAAACAAGCCAAGAGTGACCGAAAATCACATGGTCACAAACACGCACGAACAGATGGCGAGTTGACTGCGGTACCTGCAACGAAATCTCATAAAGAGCCGAGAGCTTTGACCCCTATCATCTGGAACACATATGAAGCAGGGAGTCCTTTGGGCCTGCATGATCTTCTTTCAATACCGGTATCTAAGGATGAGCCTTCGACAAGGGTGGAATATGATGGTATTGTTGACGAGGATTCCTGGACTGATACCAACGTTACCTCACCACAGATTCAGGAATGTACTGAAAACAGTACGGTAGAAGTAATTAGGGAAATTGCCAGTGATAAATCAAAACAATCCATTTTCATCCCTGTTCAGGGTCCTGATTCTCCCCCAATATCCAATCAAAACTCGCGGCTAGTCAGATCGTCTATAGAATCATCCGCGATCAATCTCATCCAATACTTTGGGAATACTCTATCTGGTATTCCTCTGACACTTAATATGAAGCGCTATAATCCGTTTAGCACTCTGTGTCGATTATCGTTTCACTTTGAACCATTGTACCATACCATCGCAACATCATCTATTATACATATGAACAATAGGTCTATGAAATCAGTGAGAGATGAAACTAATAGCTGGAATCAATGTGTACCATTATTGGATATTACAAACTCTGTTAGCGTTATAACAGAGGCTGTGGGTACTGTGTTTTGCCTCATCAACTTAGATTTACTTGTTTCATGTTTCTCTTCCAGTTTCCAGGCTTATTTATTTTTTATTAACAATCTTCTGGGTAACTTCATACTTGAGCATGGGCTGCCATGTTTTGAGGAAAAGTTACGCACAGACTCCACCTTTCGTTGTCTACTGCTCACTATAAGTTACTATGACATTACTGGGAGTTTGATCAACTTCCGGGAACCAGTACTGGATAATGATATTGTCATTGCTGTGAACAAGAACAGCGTTCACGAGCCTGCTGTATCAAGTGATAGTTATTGTCTTTTTGGTTGCTCAAGTGAAGTCTTCACCACGTTGTATATAGCATCTCGTGGACATCTTCAGCAAGCGGAGCTTTTGGCTCGCAGCATGATCTTTAGTTATCCTGAAGGTGATCCTTCTGGATTTGACTTTTCTAGGGCTGAGATGATTGAGTACAAGCATGTTCAAGAATGCTGGAAAAATGGAATACTGATTTACCTAACCAACTTGGCAGCTTATAGTGAGCGGAAAAGTCTTAGTGTTCAGGATCAATTGTTTCTCGATTCTTGTGTGTCAGGAATTTTCAGGCACGCGGGACAAACTGGTTTGCCTGGTGGTGGAGAGAAGCAGTTGCTGTTTCCTTATTTAATGGCCGGATTTAGTACCCAATTACAATCCAGAAGAGATACTATATTTGATTACCAACTTCGAATGCAAAAACTTTGTGGATACCAGTTGTTTGGTTCTGGATTTGACATTCTTACTCAATATTGGACTCAATGTCGTCAAGGATGCGTAAATCCCAGTTGGATCGACTTTCTCAAATCTATTACTGAGACCAATGGCCGAAACATATACATTTGAAGTCTGATTTCCACTTCTATTTATAGCTTGAGAGCTTTTATAAAGAGTTTACACTTAATGTCTATCGTTCTCTAGGGCTTTCAGATCAATTTCAGGACCAGTGAAGACTTTACGCTTGAAAAAGATCCAGTGGCCCGCAGTAAAAAATAGAAGTCCCGAGCAAACAAGGACGGCGTAGTTCATATTCTGCGCGGTTACCGGTCTCACAGACGGAAGACAGAATATGACGGTGAAGAAGGCAATAAACAACACAGCCATTAGATTAATAGTGAAACCAAACTTTCCCAGATTAAAGTGACGATTGCTTGGCAAAACATCCCTTCCTCTTATAAGAACAAATGCTTGAGGAAGAGTATATGACTGGAACATGAAAACACCCACACACGTGATCATAGCAGAGAAGGCGGTTGTAGATCCAATGAATATGACTCCAAATATCGTCATGAATATTCCACAAAATCCAAGAGCGTTGACAGGAACATGGAACCTTGGATGTATTTGTTTATAGAAGTTTGAAAAAATGAAGCCGTTATCACAAGCGAAAGACCACACAATTCTAGAACTTCCTTGAACAGCACCCGTCAAAGAGGATATAAGACAATAAATACAGAGCACAGATAAACCTGTGGTTGCAGACTTAGAGCCTGTCGCGTTGTAGAATATTTGTAAAACAGCCATTCCAGTTGAAGTGTTCAAAACACTGTCTATGTCACCCATAGTATAAGTGAACATAATTGCAAAAGGCCACGCGGTGACAAATGCCAAAACAGCAGGTAATGCGACTGCTATTGGAACATTTTTACCAGGACTAGGAATCTCGTCTGACATATGAGGCGCGGCATCAAGCCCGATCAACGCGTAAAAGCTGTTTGCAACACCAATTAGAAACCCAACACCAGCAGAGTCCCACCCAGTGAAGTTCATATCGGTTCCAAACACAAACGATGCACGATGGAAGCCCGCCTTATGAGACGCCCCAAGAGTGATAAAGGTTATAAGGAAGAACACCACGTTTGCATAGAGGTTAAGAGAGAAAAGCTTTGGTAGAAACTTGTGACCAAACACGCAGACAGCAACAACAAACCAAATCACCAGCAAGAACACCAAGTATACCTCCCATTGTTTTATAACATAATCCGGGTGCCATAAAGCAGCTAATCCCAAAATAAAACTGGCAATGAAATTTGAAATACTGGCAGCACCCATAATCCAGGCAAAAATCGATATCCAACCAACAACAAACGCTGCAATGGGCGCATACTTTTGGGACGAGATACAGTAAGACCAATGATACTGACCTCCTGCAGATGGATAGGAAGAGGACAACTCCGCCATTCCTAGAGCTATTACTTCGGAAATAAAACAAGCAATCGGAAAACACCATACACTTCCTGCAGGACCCGCACACATAATAGATACCGTGACACTTGTGATTAATCCCACCCATGCTGCACCAACATCAAAAGCTAAAGCACAAATGGAGAATTTGCTGAAGTTTTTTTCCATTCCCTCATGTCCTTGAAGTATTTGAACTGGTTGTTCTTCTGTACGGCTCAAAGATGCTACGCCAATAGAAGTACTATCTTTATCATCATTCATTTTTGTATATTTAGATAATAGTAACTCCACAAGGAAGAAAACGATTGGGCTGCATTACTCAAGTCCGAACCAGTGGAAATCGTCACCCCCTTATATAGTTGTTGATTAAATATAGTAACCAACTGTCTCTTAACTTTCAAAATTAATTTCTTCAGTGGAAACCGGCACCTTTGAAAGGGCTGAAACAACTTGCTGCATATTATCGAGATGAGAACGGAAACCGATAATGCATGTAGGTGCCCGCCTGACAGCAAAAAAAAGTTTAGTCCAAGTGAGGAAAATGAAGACTTTACCTGATTCAGCGACTATTATGTGATCCTATCTGGGGTAGAGTAGCTTATTGAAGCCAGTTATAAGATCATTTATCTGTGTAGGTGGTTTGCTGTGTGAGTAACAGTCAGAAAAACCGGGACACTCACATCAATGACACAGTCTGAGAGACAGCAAAAAGAGACTAGCTGGGTCCGGTTTCCGGCCAAAGTCATTGATGCCAAGGAACCTTCTTATAAGGTTCCTGAGGTCAAGGTATTTGACATGGATGCCGATATCAACGATGTGATCGCGGCAATGAAAGATGCTGGAGGCTGTGTGATTCGTAAAGTTGCTACTCAGGAGACTCTTGCAAAGATCAACGAAGAGCTCAGACCTATTATTGACGGAGATGTCATATGGGACGGGGATTTCTTTCCACAGCAAACTAAACGAGCAACTGGTATAGTAGGACACTCACCTACAGCAGCTTCGATGCTGTTGGAAAATAGAATATACAGGCAAACATGTGATGCGTTTCTGACTCACACTACACTGTATTATGTTGACGAAGAAGTTAGAGAAGGCATTTCGTACCCTCAACTTAACAACTCAATCTGCTTCAGCATTGGTCCTGGAGCTACAGACCAACCTCTACACAAAGATGATGGTGGACATCATCCAAATTATGACACAATCGAAGAGTATCCTGAGGATCTGAACAACTTTCAACGTGACGACAGCATTGGGTTTTTTGTTGCCGGTACCAAGACCACAAAAGCCAACGGAGCTACGAGATTTATCCCAGGATCTCATAAATGGGGAACTTCCATTCCACCAAAGAAAGAACTGGTTTATTATGCGGAAATGGAACAAGGTGATGCATTCATGATGCTAGCCTCTTGTTACCATGGAGGATCGGCGAATACCACAAAAGACGAAAGAAGAGAGCTTTACAGCTGTTTTGTGACGCGTGGATATCTTCGCCAGGAAGAAAATCAATACTTGGCGATACCTCTGGAAACAGTCAAGGCATTTCCACTGGATTTAAAGAAGCTAATCGGGTATCAACTCAGCAATCCCGCAACGGGCTGGCTTGATCACAGAGACCCGATCTTCCTAGTTGAGCCTGAATTGAAGCAGAACAATTTGGCTATATAAGTTCTGTCTTCACTCTAATCTCCATCCTCTGGTTGTTATTGAGCAATGTAGTGAAATCGTGGCTAAATATTTCCGAGAATATAGGGCACTAGCTGATCTATAAGCGGCTCTGAGAGCTGCAGCGAAAAATCCTCTATTTGGTAAAAGGGTCGATTTCCGTTTTGGTAGATAATGTTTCACATAAAGATCACTGTGTAGGTTTAGTTGAGGACTATAAAGGTATACAAGTAGGCACATACGCTCTATCCATTATGAAAAACATAATCAGTAGGAGTAACTAAGATGACCACAGTCGTTTTAAATCCGCAAACCGCATTAGATACTAAGAAATGCAACTATGGTAAAGAAGACCTTCCGAAAGTGAAGGAGTTCACGATGGATTCTCCAATTGAGGAGATCATTAAAAGCATGAAGGAGGCAGGAGGCTGTATAATACGCAATGCATGTGATCCGGAGCTGCTGATCAAAGTTGAGAAAGAAATAACTCCGTTTGTGGAAGCGGATGTTCTCTGGGATGGTGATTTCTTTCCTCCACAAACAAAGAAGGCCACAGGTTTTATCGGGAAAGCTCCATCTGCTGCAGAGGTAATGTTAGACAATGAAGTGTACAACCAGGTATGTGACGCATTCTTGAGCCATAAGATGAGTTGGTGGGTTGGAAAGGAGTTACATAGTGGTGTTTCCAAGCCTCAGCTTAATAACTCTGTCTGCATTAGAGTTGGCCCCGGGGCTGCTCAGCAACCTCTTCATAGAGACGACGCCTTACATCATCCTCAATATACTGCAATTGACGAATACCCCGAGGACTTAGGGACGATCACCAGAGATGATAGTATCGGTTTTTTTGTTGCTTGTAGCGACTCCACAAAGGCTAACGGAGCTACTCGTTTCATCCCGGGATCTCACAAGTGGGACGTGCTTACTCCACCCACCGAGGATTTGATAGAGTACGCAGAGCTCAACAGAGGAGACGCATTTATAATGCTTGCGTCATGTTATCATGGGGGGTCTGAGAACACAACCAGGGACCAATTCAGAACACTGTTCACTTGTTTCAAAACTAGAGGTTACCTTAGACAAGAAGAGAATCAGTACTTGGCAATTCCTTTAGAGACAGTCAAGAAATTGCCTGAAAGACATATAAGAACGATTGGATATAGTGTGAGCACCCCATACGGTGGCTGGGTGGAAAGCAGAGATCCCTACTATCTGATTGACCCCAATATGAAGACTAATATCGACATATGATGCTGTACGAGCCAAAGATACCTCACCTTTATTTAAACAATCTTATCAAGCTTATCTATAGTAGCGAGTCGACTAGGAGTAATATATTGATCTGAGCCAATATTACCAATAACGCCACTCGAAAACACCAGAACAACCAAGGGCTGTTTCAATTTCACCAGTGGTTTTAAGATCCCTGAAGTCATCAGCCGTTAGATGCTCAATTTCTTCAGCCAACAACATTCCTACACCCTTTCCACCCAGACTTGTTTTAAAGGCTTCAAACCCTTGTGAATCAAGTCTCCTTATCAATTCATCAAGGGTTTCATTCAGATCATGGGAATCATCTATCAGGGTAATTGCGCAACCTCCACCCCCAGCACCAGTCAACTTGGTTTCCCCAACACCCAACTCATCACAGCATAATTTGACTCTTTCAAGATTAGGATGGGAAACTCCAAGAGAGACAAGAAGTCCATGATTAATTCTTATGAGTTCCATCAGCTTCCGCTTTGATTCTTTATCTAAGAACGGTCTCAACATCAAATTATATGCTTCTCTTGCCGTACATTCCATAGCCTCTAGTATTATTCCCGAAGGCTTTGGAAGTTCTGTTACAAGTCGTGACACATTCGCAACCAAAGTTGCTGTTCTTCTTGAGGTTCGAGTGTTTGTCAAAAGAAGCTGTAATGGTGGTAGATTTCTCATTGAGGTGCGAACGCTGGGCATCGAGTTTCCCATACGCTGAAACATTACAGCACCACCATGAGTGGCTACTGCATTGTCAATACCACTTGGATTTCCATGAATACATTTCTCACCCATAAATGACCATGAATCAATAAAAAGACAATCTTCTGAGTCTCTTACCGTAACATCCATCGAATTGAACTTTGGTTCTTTTATATGACCCCCTAAATAGCTGAAGGCACTCGCAAGACAAACTGAAATGGAAGCAGAAGACCCTAAACCTGCCCCAATTGGCAATGTAGAACGAACAGTCATTCTGAGTCCTCCTGGAGTGGTTCTGGAGCAGAGAGAAACAAATAAGTACAGAAATGCATACGCAGCACTATAGTGGTACTGAGAGTCAATTTGAGAGAGCAAAGGTCCAAGCTCGTTGACAAGTTCAGGGTTCAGCTCTTCTGTTGCGGATGGCTTATGCTGATGGTCTTCTCCCACGATGTGCCATGGGAAGTCTTCTCTATTCCATCTATGACTGAAACTAATATCAGGGAAGTCCAGAGTGATGGTCTCATCATCACTAGGATCTTTCGAGACTAGTAGATATGTACGCAGAGAGAGGGCTGCCGCAATTGCAGGCTGACAGTACATCCACAATGTTAATAATTTAAACACTTAGAACCCACTAAGAGTAGCCCACTTACTTTATTGTAGACAGCGGAATGCTCCCCGAATATTATCACCTTCCCAGGAGCAGACGTTGCAAAAGGAAAAGAGAGCGTCATTTCACTGTGTTGTCGTGGCAGTGAAGATCAGCCACATAAATAGTAATACTTTAGAAGACTCTTCAACAATTAAGAGTGTTTCTCGTATAACGAACAAGTGATGTATTATTTTTATTTGTACCCTTTTAGGCTCACTGTGCGGCTCATTAAAATTTTTCTCTTTATATTTTCAAATTAGTAGCGACTTTAAACATTTGATAGATTGAAGCCATAAATCAACGATAGCTCTTCACAAACCGTCAAGAAGCCCGACATGGATGGCGAAGACACCAAAGACAAACAGCAGGTTAGAGTGAAATTTTTCACAAGGGATGAGGATCTTTCTCTTCACTGTTCGCCTAACCCTGTGTTTGTTCCCGTTGAACTCAGGAGGTTTGGTCTTTCCGAGATTGTTAATCATTTGAACAGCTCAGACACACAAGTTCCCTTCGATTTCTTGATAGATGGAACCTTGCTGAAAACAAGTATAGAAGAGTATCTTATTAGTCACGGGTTATCATCAGAAGCTTTCCTTTCATTGGAATATACGCGCGCTATCCTTCCTCCAAAGTTTCTGGCCAGTTTCAATGATGAAGATTGGATCTCTTCTATTGATTCACTAGGATCAAAGAGCCTTCCTGGTCCTGATGGTGACATAGTGTCTCCTGCTAAGATTTTGACTGGATCGTATGATGGTATTGTTAGAATATGGAACAGTCAAGGTAAAGTGGAGACACAGCTTGTTGGTCACTCACAGTCTATCAAGACCGTCAAGTTCATAAGCCCTACTAGATTTCTATCTGCCGGAATGGATTTATCAATTCGTATGTGGAGAGCAGGAGTGATATCAGATGAGGATCTAGACAAAGAGACACAGAATGGTAGAACTGTTGCTCTGCTCGATTATCACAAATCACTGGTCTCCACTCTAGCAGTGAATAATGAAACCAATAGAATATTGTCAGGGTCATATGATAATTCCATAGCAATGTGGTCGACTAATGTTAAAGATATGCCAACATCTCAACAATATGAACAAACTGGTGCTTTGTCTTCTGCTTCCAGAAAAAGATTGAAGTTGGCTATTAATGATTCATCAATCAAGAGAAAGTCTCCATTAGCGATTTTGGAGTCTCACCAAGGTCCTGTAGAAGGAGTGATTTTTGATTCAAATGATAATACTGTTGCATACTCAGTTTCGCAGGATCATAATATCAAAACGTGGGACCTCGTTACCAGCCGATGCGTCGACACAAGAAATACGGGGTTCTCTTTGTTGTCAGTAGTAGACTTACCACACCTTCACCTTCTTGCATGTGGGTCTTCTGCTAGACATATCATGCTCCATGACCCTCGTTCGGATAAGACGACCTCCAACCAACTGATTGGGCATACCAACTTTGTATCATCTTTGACTGCAACTGATAATAACTTTATGCTAATATCTGGATCCCACGACGGTACTGTAAAGGTATGGGATGTGAGGGCCAACAAAAGTATGTACACTATAAAGAGGGAATCAGACAAGAAGAAGGCAAAAGTATTTGCTGTTGATTGGGAAAAGGAGATTGGTATCCTCAGTGGAGGAGATGATAAACAGTTACAGATCAATTCAAATGCAGAATTGAAATAGTTGATGTTAATTCTTAATACATGTCCACATAGTAACTCCATAGTAGCCCTGCCATAAGCTCTTTTTATCTGTCAAATATCCTAAAACCGCAGGTTCCGCCAGCTCATCTATTATTTTCCAGTTCATGAGTGCCAGTAGCTTCTTCATTTCCTCATAATTGAGCTCGACTTTTGCTGCCGTTCCATATTTGAGTGGACCAACATTTATCCACTTGACACGTCCCTTACAAGAGTCGCTTGCTTTATTTATGCTATCCATATAGTCCATGAGGTTTTCTGCTGTGTCCAAGAAAAAACATGTCACGATGACCAGATCTTCAATTGGTTCAGGTGAAAGCTTCTCCACATTAAAGCTTGTGAAGTCTTGCTGTACAATACACAGGTTGGACGGCTTTGAACTAATGCGAGAAAGAGATATGCCCCTGAATTGATCGTCATTTGACACCTGATTAGAATAGTTGTGGATGTATGGATGGAAGGTGTATGATTTACCGGAACCGTAGACAAACTCATTAAACATCACCATCAACCAAGAGAATTCGACAGCATAGACTTTCTTAAACCCCATTAATGCTAGCTCGTGTGATACTCGCCCTAGACCCGATCCAGGTACAATTGCAACGGTATTGGAGAAGTCGACTTTGCCGAGATTCCGCTTGATATAATTTAGCAGAGGTTGTATCTCAGGATCTCCAACAGAGCTCCAGTCTCTACAGAAATGACATAAGGATTCAACCACCCTAAAATGATCATTATTTTTGCGAGAACGAGACTCGTCAGAGACTCTCTTCAGTTCCATTGACGACACAGAATGCTTCTTTACGGACTCATCAAATAACTCTTTCACCAAAACGTGGTTCTTCTTGAAAAGTCGATCAGTCTGATTCAGCTTGTTGATATAGCCAGTGTCTGAAATTAAATTCTGTTGACGCCATGACATGGTCCGAAAAAGCAGCCTTCTTCGGTCATTCCAGTCTTTGGATCGTTGTAAATACTGACGGATATCCTGCAATGATTTCACCAAACGGAGTCGGGAATCGTCACCAACATCTCCATAGGAACTTCCATTGACTAATCTGTAAAGACGCTGCCGGATACTAAGAAACATTCGACTTTGGTACAACGTGGACACTGCAAGCACGGAGACAGTGTAAACAGGCACCTTGCTGTTTCCTGGCAAAACAAGACACAGAAAATAGTAGAGGATTCCTAAAACTCCAAACCGTGCACAAAGTACTCCTAAATCCCCCTCTTTATTCATAACACCTCTTCAGTATGACTCAAGGCTTCACTCACCATCAGATCTCTTCCAGGGAACGGCCTTCCCTTTAAATCTAATACGGTGCTCGCTTCAAAAATAAAAACATGTTTAAAAAATCAACACAGCATATTTAGAGTCTGGAGATGGTTAATGGCCAAACATCCAACACAACAAACTCACTGTTACACATACTATGTCTAGAGTACTAGCTATAGGTGTTGATCTTCATGACCTAAGGCGATTTCCCAGAATTCTCGTACGTAATGGACTTACATCCCCTAAAACATTCCGCCTCGGATCAAGAATCTTGAATCCGGTACATGAAATGGGCAAATTTGAAACGGCTATATCGAAAAATAGTCTACAAGAATGCTGTTCTATTCTTTCAAATGCCTGGTGCATTAAAGAAGCTGTTTATAAAACATTGGACTGTACGAAGCAACAGAGCTTTTCGATGTCGCAATGGTATTGCACCAAAGATAATAATGGTAAACCCCATATCAAGAACGACACTTATTTCTTACAAAACGGTCATAAAGAGGCATTTTTGGTTAGCATCAGTCATGACAGCGACGTTATGGTGGCAACAGTATTGCGACAACAAATACAATAAGCTACAAATGATACCTTAGTCAAAAAACAATAGTCAACAATTACACAATATATTACTTACTCCCATTCCACAGTTGCAGGAGGCTTGGAGGTGATGTCGTAAGTGACTCTTGCCACTCCGTCCACTTCATTAACAATTCTTGAGGCTACCCTCTTCAAAAATGAAGCCTCAAATACAAACCAATCAGCAGTCATAAAATCAGTTGTCTCTATAGCTCTAAGAGCAATTACCTGTTCATATGTTCTTTGATCACCCATCACACCGACAGACTTCACAGGCAACAGAGCTGCGAAAGCCTGTGAGATTTCGCGGTACAACCCGGCAGCTCTGATTTCTTCAATAAAGATATAATCTGCTTCTCTTGCGATCTTAACTTGTTCAGGAGTAACCTCTCCCAAAACTCTAATCGCTATTCCTGGTCCTGGGAATGGATGTCTCCATACTAATTCTTCTGGAAGCCCTAATAGCTCACCGAGATGTCTCACTTCATCCTTGAACAATTCTCTCAGTGGCTCTATAAGTTTCAGTTTCATATTATCAAGGAGCCCTCCAACATTATGATGGGTTTTGATGGTTTGAGAAGGACCCTTGAAAGATATTGATTCAATAACATCAGGATACAAAGTTCCTTGAAGAAGGTATTCTATTTCCGAACCATCTTTTGGTTTGATTTGTGCCGCAATTCTTTCGAATACATGAATAAATGTATTTCCTATAATCTTTCTCTTTTTCTCAGGATCAGTGACTCCCTTCAACTTGCCTAAGAATTCATCTGAGGCATCAACTACAGTCAAATTGATACCCAGACCTTCATCAAGGGTCTTCTTTACCTGTTGAGTTTCATTTTTTCTCATAACACCGTTATCCACATAGATTGCGTGGAAGCGATCACCGATAGCTTCTCTCATAAGTTTAGCTCCAACTGTGGAATCAACTCCACCAGAAACGGCTCCTATGACTTCGGCGGTGGGTCCTACAAGTTGTCTGATTCTCTTGATTTCTGTTTCGATAAAGTTCTCCATGGTCCAGTTTTGAGATGCTTTACAAATCTTGACAGCAAAATTCTTCAAAAGAATCTTACCCTGAACAGAGTGAGTTACCTCTGGGTGGAACTGAATTCCATAAATTGGTTTTTCAATACCAGAAATACCTGCATAGGGAGAGTTTCCAGATGTTGCAACAATTTTGAATCCTGTAGGAAGAGACTGCAACTTATCATGATGTGACATCCAAACAGTAGAGTGGTCCATACCTTCAAATAAAGGACATCCGGCATCTTCCACAGTTAACATAGCAGGTCCATATTCCCTCTTGTCACCTCTTCCAACACCCTTTCCGTTGATCCACGCTAGCTCCTGCATTCCATAACATATTCCTAAAATGGGGACATCAAGCTTGAATATATCCAAGTCAACATGTGGTGCACCATCTTCATATACAGAGAAAGGACTTCCTGAAAGAATCACACCAACTGGCTTGAAAGGCAGATCCGCAATCTTCTGCGTACATGGAAGCATCTCAGCGTACACGTTGAACTCTCGAAGTCTCCTGATGATCAGATGAGAATACTGTGAACCGAAATCCAGCACAAGAATGGTGTTGAAGACATTTGAAACCTGTTCAACTTGTTCAGACATTTTTAGAGTGGCTTCTCTGTGATCCTTTGGCAAGGTACCCCTTAATTTTACCCTCCAAGTTCCACTTGAGTAGTGTTATCTACGGTTTCACGAAATGGATGCAGCTAAATAGAAGAAAATTTTTACTCACCTCTAATTTGTCAAGGCAGTGCACAAAATTCAAGCGCGTTATATAGTACGATAAGGAATAAAGCTGGTCTGGATGACGTCTAATTTGTGACCTATTTGCCATATATACCAACAGGACCTGTTCTCTCAAATGGATGCAGCCGTGATTCTTCCCATACCTCTTTGAATGCGGCTTTGAGTGACTCAACAGCCGTCTGTGAATTTTGGAATGTGAAGGCTAATCTATTTCCTCTTGCTATAACTCCATGTTTGTCACTGTATTTTTTAACAAGTTGTGGGTCCACCTTTGAAGACGTCAAGTCCAAGAAGACAAAATTAGTGTCACATGGCACCTCCAGTTTGAATCCTAGACCCTCTAAATACCTTCCGACATCCTTAGCCATTGCATGTGCAAGTTTCAGTTTTCCCCAGTTCTCGTCAATAGCAATCGAGCCCATTCTACATAATGATCCTGCCTGTCTTATTCCTCCGCCGTTTTGTTTCTTAAAGTGATTTGCAATCCTGATCATTTCTTTTGATCCAACAAGAACACTACCGATAGGTGCGGCCAGAGATTTTGACAAGCACAACGAAATAGAGTCAAAGAGAGAACCATACTCGGCAAGACTTACTCCTGTTTCAGCACATGCGTTCCATATCCGAGCACCATCGCAATGAAGAATTATGTTGTTCGCCCTGCACCAGGAGCTGATTCGTTTTAGCTCTTCGAGAGGATATACAATTCCATGAAGGGTGTTCTCCAAAGAAACCAGTCTTGTTGGAGCTTCATGGATATTCTGTGTGTCAGGCGTATGGTTTTCGATTATCTCCTCAAGCGTTAAATATAGCCCGTTGTGAGGAGTGACTGGTTTCACCATAGCTTGTGACAACGTAGCAAGACCTCCTGCCTCTGCTGTAAATATATGAGCTCGGTAATCGCACAAAACTGAATGCGGCGGCTGCTTCAAATGTGATCTGATGGCAATCTGATTGGACAATGTTCCCGATACACAGAACAACCCCGCTTCATGGCCTGTAAGATTGCATACTTTCTGCTCTAAAGCAAGTGTATCTTCATCTTCATCGTAAACGGAGTCTCCCACTGAAGCTTTGATGGCAGTTTCGATCATCGCAGCAGAAGGAGTAGAGAAGGTGTCGCTTCTAAACTCATTATGATTTCTAGCTAGTGCTTCCGACATTGTATGAATAGTTTTACAGATATACCTTCAAATAAAGTGGCAAACATATGGAAGAGATTTAACAATGCATTGTCAACCTTCTTGAACCTCAGTATTTATTATGGCCTAATTTTTTCGGAACGGTTCTTTGAGATTGCGACTCCGAAGTAGACAAGTCCGCATATGACTCTGTTTCTTCCAAATTTGGAAAGAACCACTAGGAAAATAATCACTTAGAGAGACTGCGAATTTTTCATAGGATTGGGCGTTCAGATTCCACTTGTCTCGACATAATGAGCGGAAAACAATCAGGAGCCTATCAGCATGCCATATAGCCGATTATTAGAGTAACAAAACAGGATAGTTCGTCTGAATGGAAAATTCTGACTTGAGACTAGCAAAATGCAGTCACTGCCAAGTCACATGCACGCTCTGGGGACTCATTGTTGAATAGAACTGTTTAGATGCCCTGAACTGCGACTGCTATCAAGTTAGGCTTGCGTTGGCCTACGATGTGTACTTCCTCCGATCACTCACTGCCTTCAATTATCAGCGATCATTTTCTTAAATTTTTCGATCCCTGTACGGTTTTACGATCCCGTTTCCGGCACCACTCATCCCTCGGATTTTTGCGGGAGTATATGTTGAAGAATAACGAGCTTCCAAATGGAAAATATGGATCGGTAAAAAGAGGTTTCATGATTTGTTGGAGAAAACCATGCTGTGCACCGACTGGCTGTACAGCCGGCGAATATTAGATTGCAATAGCATGGAAGAAGTTACGTAACTACTGATAAGCATAAAAATCTGAGAAAATTAAGAATGAGCAATCGTTATTAATTTAGATAACTCTTCGACTTTTTGGAGTTGCCCGCGGCAAGGTAAAAGCGATCACCAATGCAATTAACATGTGTAATCCACGCGATGAGACTGGTTTGAGATAAGAATATTGGCTCTTCGATTGTCCATGGATATGCAAGAACTATTCTCAGACATCCAACGCCTAAGGAATTGAGCAAAATATGGATACAGAGGCATTAAAGAGTGTAGCTAATTTTATATATTATACCCTGTCTTCTTCCTTCTTGTTGTAATGAATGAAAGGGAAGTGCCAAAAGTATTGCTCTACCAATAGATAAGGTACTACAACAAAATGAGCTGGAAGGTTATCAGAGAAAAGAAGCAAGAGCAGCTGCGTAACTCCATCCCGGCGGACTGGCAAAGTCCTCAACTGAAAGCTCAAATGCTCACATCAGGATTTACTAACACAGCGATGTTTCTGGATATGTACTTACCTGAGAAAGAAAATCATATCACAAAGTTGACTGTCGTAGATCTTGCTTCCAAGATCGCATCTGGGCAATATACCTCTTTTGAAGTCACTTATGCTTTTTGCCATAGAGCAGCTTTAGCCCATCAAATTCTGAACTGCTGTAGTGAAATATTCTTTGACGAAGCATTTGAAAACGCTAGGCAGCTAGACAGATATTACCAGGAACACCACTCTGTAATTGGGCCTTTGCACGGAGTCCCAGTATCTTTCAAAGACCAAGTAGACTTGGTAGGAAAGGATTCATCAATCGGGTATATAGCCCTTGCTGGAAAACCCGCAAAGAAAAATGCCCTTATAGCAGATGTTTTGCGCAGTATGGGCTGTATCTTTTATGTGAAGACAACTGTCCCTATGGCTATGATGTCCCCTGAAACAGAATCAAATATATTTGGCTACACCTGCAATGGACTCAACTTGAAGCTTAGTGCAGGTGGTAGTAGCGGTGGAGAAGGTGCTTTGATTGGCGCCAGAGGGTCTTGCTTGGGCTTTGGTACTGATTTAGGTGGTAGTATAAGAATCCCAGCAGCATTTCAGGGATTGTATGCATTGAAACCATCAAATGGTAGAATTTCTTACATGAATGTAACAAACTCATATGCCAACCAAGAGGTTATATCATCTGTTATTGGGCCTATGGGAAGATCCCTAGAGGACATTCAGCTTGTTACAAAACTTTTAGTGGACAAAGAATTGTGGAATATTGATCATAAGCTATTAGCGATACCTTGGAAAGAGCCAAATATATTAAAGTGCCCACCCTTCACCTTTGGAATATGGAAATTTGATGGAAAGGTAAAACTACATCCCCCATTAACAAGGGCTATTTCAGAAATGGAAACAAAGCTCCTAGAGAATGGATATAAGGTGGTAAACATATCTTTTGATATCCAATCAAAAATCTTAGAACTTGTTGGAACAGTGTTTGGTGCTGACGCTGGATACGAAATCTTACAGATGTGTGAAGAGAGCGGTGAAGACGTGATTCCACACGTCCAGAAAATGATTTCATTAGGGGGATCAGGAAATTCTGAGCCTATGAACGTAAACAAATGGTGGGATGTTGCTGGGCAAGTTGCTCAAATCAAGCAAGACTTTCTCGCTTGTTGGTCCGAGTGGGGGATAGATGGATTACTTTGTCCAATAACTCCATGTACATCATTTCCTGCTCATAGCACTTTTACAGCTCTCAACTATTGTGCTCCTTTTAATGTCTGTGACTGTGCAAGTGTTGTGATTCCAGTAACTACAGTGGATCCCATAAGGGATATAACTGACCCCTCAACTGCAGACAATGATGAGATCTCTGGATGGTATGATCCTGAATTATATAACGGCATGCCAGTGTGCTTGCAGGTGGTGACAAAGAAATCTGAAGAGGAGAAGGCAATGGCACTGGCAGCAATTATTGATTGTCTTAAATAGCAAAACTCAAATGTGTAATTCAAAGAAGATATTATTGATTAAAGGTGATAACTCAAACTTCTCTGTATACAGCAGCAAATGAAGGAATACTTAAATAATTCACATTAACTTAACAAATTTACCTATGGAATTCTTTTAAAACGCAAAATCTGAATATTATCCTGATTGAACAAAACATTAAACCTTATTCTCAGTAACGATATCAATCTGCTCCACGTCAGATTCACTAGTGACCAACGCCTCACCATTAGACTTTGCAGCCTTTTCACCGTCACCAAATATGTCTGCAATTTGTTCCAACGGTAGACCTTGTGTCTCAACAAAGAAGAACCAAATAGCAGGCAGGAAAAGAATATTCCAGGCTCCGTTCAAAAAATAGAAGTTACCTTTCATATTGTCCATACCTATTGGGAGCACAAATGTCATCACAATGCCAATGGAGTAATCAAATACCTGAAGTATAGTGATACCAGCTGCTCTGGTTCTTTGAGGAAAGATCTCAGATGTATAAATAGAATAAAGAGGTGTGAAACAATACGAGTAGAATCCTGAAAACAGAAACATCATTGCAAGAGCAGCATACTGTCCTGATGTATTGGTTCCATCTCCAAAGGCTCTTACCAATGCACCAAGGATGAACATGGTGATAATTTCACCTGTCATGGCAATAAGAGCTTGAAGCTTTCTTCCAAGATGGTCAAACGTCGCACATCCAATACCACAACAGAAAAGGCAGAATGCATTTCTGATAATAGCTACCTTAAGCTGTGTATTGACAGATGTTATCCCCGCCTGTTCTAAAAGGGTGGTAATGTAGTACGTTGCAATAGAAGATCCTGAAGCCTCTAATGCTGCAGCAACAATGAAATTAATGGCAACACGCTTCAAGTTTGCCTTGGAGGACATAATTTCTTTCCATGGAGAATCTGTATGATAAATGGTCTGATCTGCAATGATGGCTAACTTCACCTCCTTAATCTGCTCCATGGCAGCTTCAGTGTCTCCGTCATGAAGTATGGTAAAAATCTCTAGCGCTTCATCCTCTCTGCCTTTGGTCACCAACCATCTTGGAGATTCCACAACAAAAAGAAGGGCAAAAAGGCATATTAAAGAAGGGGCAAACTGAACAATTAGAGGAGCTCTCCAGCACCAGTTTGATTCAATATTTCTTGTTCCATAAGTAACACCAGCTGCAATCAATGCACCAGTATAGAAACAGCTGTGGAAGGCTCCCATCAAAAAAGCTCTTTGATTTGGGGGAACAATCTCCGCAACAAGAGGTGGGGCAGCTGAGTTTATCAAACAGTTTCCAGCTCCTGCAACAAGACGGCCAACTACAAACTGACCAAGAGCACTACCCCCACCACGGTTAATACCCGAAGTGCACTGAATCAAAACACCAATAACCATAATAACATTTGCAATAAGGATTGAAAGACGGCGACCGAGCTTATCCATCAAATTACGCATGAACGGCATAACCAGAAATGCTCCAATAAAAATAGATGCGTTAATTAAGCCACTTGTATGAGAGTTGATTTCAAAGTAATCAGTGTATATGGATAATCCCACAACTGTTCCCATAATCGAAACCTCCATTCCAGAGGCAGTGGGGTTTCCAATAGCAGTCAGCCAGGCTGACATTATTATGCCCGTTTTAGTCTTTGGTACAGCTTTGCCTAGAATACCCATTATTGATTATTGATTGGACAAAGCTCGCAAAACTTCTTTTCTGTTTCATATCATCAATTATGCTTGCAGTAAATGGAGTTGGTGATACCAAATACGCCTTTATATAGAAGGGGAAATAATCACAGGAGTCAATCAATACTCCAACAAACTCTGATGGTTAATCTTGCATCACTATTCTTGATTTCACCAAAAGTTCACGCTATCAAAACCAAGACAACTCAAAATAATAAAGAAGTTGACCGCGGCCAAGAAATTTTCAGATTGATAATGGCTGGCTGCCCGCCGAATATAGATAAATGAAAATTTATTATCCCTTATCGGGAATTTCGCAAGCGATCTTAGATAACAAGCATATAGTGATCTACCGTAGTCTTTTTAAATTAAACTGAATTTGTTTTTTGATCATTGACGGATTTGAGTTAGAAAGATGAGCTTGTTAGGTATTGAATATGGGTCCCCCTTTTATTGTGGAAAATTGGGAAGCAGTTGCGGAAGAAAGAAGGCAGAAACTGGTGATTCCAAAGGAATGGCGTCTAGAAGCAGCCTTCTTAGAAGGTATTAGCAACACCTCAACACAATCTGTACTTGATATTCCTGCGAAATGTGGGATTCTTACCAGTAAGGAAATACTAATTACTGAGACCAAGGCGTCAGAGCTGGTTTATCAGTTATCAACTGGTCAGCTAACAAGTTACGAAGTGACACTGGCATTTTGCAAAAGAGCAGCGATTGCTCATCAACTGACAAACTGTCTGACAGAACTATTCCACGAGGAAGCATTGAAACTTGCAAAAGAGCGGGATGAGTACTTTTCCCGATCTGAGCGCAGCCTGGGACGGCTTCATGGATTGCCAATATCATTCAAGGAGGTGTTTAATTTGGCTGGTCACGAAAGTACCTTTGGATATGTTTCTTATGTAGGAAATGTCAAGTCAGAGGATGGTCTTATTGTTAAATCATTGAAATCGGCAGGTGCTGTTCCATTTTGTTTAACTAACATCTCACAAGGATGCCTGATTGTGGAAGGACTAAACAATCTTTTTGGGACATGCTTAAATCCTAATAATCTTTCTCTTACTACCGCAGGTAGTAGTTCTGGTGAAGGAGCTTTAGTAAAACTGAAGGGATCACCCCTTGGTATTGGAACAGATGGTGGAGGAAGTGTAAGGCTTCCAGCTCATTCTAACGGAGTGTATGGCTTTATACCATCATCCAACAGAATAACGTTCATGGGTGTAGGCGATGGAAAGCGACCACTCGATTGGGTTCAGCCTCAAATAGGACCGTTAACAAATGATGTTAACATGATAGAGCTTTGGGCGAAGGCTATGATGGATTATCAACCCGAACTTTATGATCCATGTCTTACTAATGTGAAATGGAGAGAGCTGAAAGGAACAGAGAAGTTGAGATTTGGGGTCGTTTATGAAGATAATGTTGTACAAACAACTCCAGCAATGCTACGGGTATTGAACGAGGTCTGTACAAAACTGTCAGCTAAAGGGCATGAAATCATACCAATCGATGTTGGGAACTTGCATCGGAAACTGACAGAAACAGTCTTCCAAATGTATGTCAGCTCCGGAAATCTAGATTACAAGGAAGCTATAGCTGCAAGTGGAGAGCCAGCCATTCCTCGCTGTTGTGGTTCCATGTCTAAAAGAAAATTTACATTGGAAGAGGTTCAGAGTTTGGATATAGAAGCTAGAAAACTGGGTGAACTGTATCTTCAAAAGGTTTTCACTGAAAACAGTTTGCATGTGCTGCTAACACCTTCTTCTCCTAATCCACCTGCTCCCCATGGCAAATACTCAACTAACTCTCTTAGTGCCGTCTATAACTGCTTGGGATATTGCGCTGGAATAGTTCCTGCGGGTATTGTTGATTTTGAAAAGGACATACCAACAGAGGAGTACTTGAACAGTGTGATCTTGCCTGATCTCAGTGTTGTTGAAGTTTTTCCATACGATTATTATGATAATTTCGTCAAAAAAGAATTGTATACAGATATTACTGTGTTCAAAAACGCTCCTTTATCGGTTCAGATAGTAGGGAGAAAATTCACAGATGAAATAGTGGTCAATGCCATGAAGATTGTGGCTGAATTGATTTAAAGATTGTGTATAATGACTGGGAGAGAACAATAGACGTTTAGTTCAACTCAAAAAGTTGAGTATAAGAAAGTAGCATTCTTTCTCTATCCATGATTGAAGTTATCCATTACCTGGAATTCATTGTTTTTTAGCCATTCTATGAAAAAGTCTTCTTCCAATGCAATATCATCATGCTCATTACCATCCCCCATTATATTGTCTGAAGAAGAACGACAGTCATCGACTACCATTATTCCTACCTTTTCATGTGATACTAAAGAAGTTTCTTTGCCTTCTTCTGGTTTCTCAAGAGCTTCAAGAACACTATCAAAGCGAAGAAGAGCTAAACTAGAAATAGTGGAAAGCATTCCAATATATCTCAGACACTCTCTATATGTATAGACTAGCTTCTTCCACTCAATGCTTCTATTACTGGCAACATAGAAGGTTAATATCACCGATCCAACAATGCTTAGGTTCAGCCGTGAATAGCTCCACCAATTAGAATTTAGATGACTAATTCCGACTTCTGATAGGACCTCTGTAAAGCATTTGACGACTTCAAAGGCCGTACAATTTATTACTTCAAACTGATTTTTATCTCTGTGTAGCATGTTTTTGCAAGCTGTTAACATAATAGTAACCTTTGCTAATTTAAGTGATAAATATGCACCAGAAAGTGATGGATATGGCTTGTCCTTTAAAAAATAGATGGTTTCAACTGACTGGGTTTTATAGATAATTTGAAAACCTTGATTCAATATGTTTTGGGAGGATTTATTATCAGATAATACTCTTTCAACAGAGTAAAATGTATCCAGAAGTTCTTCCAAAACCTTAGTCAGACGTATCATGCCTATATAGTATCTAACACCTTGAGTATAGACACACAAATCTTGAAGACAAGAATCATTGCCATCATCGATAAAATCTTCTTCCCTAATAGGCTCGACGTTGTGTCCAGAGGAGTGAATATGACTGGGGCGACCAAATGTAAGTGAGCTCCATTTATCTTGCACATAGGCGGACCACCATAATCTTCTTCTAAGTCTTTTTTCCCAGATTGGAATGTCCCAAGCAGAAGGGTCTAGATGTAAACCCAACTGCTGGCATGTAGAGACCATAGAGCAAGTAAAAGCCCATCCATGAGGATCATTAGCATCACGAACCACAACAGGATAAAACTGAAGATATAGCAAGTACGCCTGAACTGTTTGAAGAGTTGCGCTTCCTGATTCCAGAGGTAATGCACGAATAGAAAAGTCACGAAGTAAAAATTGAGCACCAGCAGTGTTTTGACCGACGCTTCTATCACTCAAGTATTGATAAGATTTAACATAAACAGCAGAGAGCAAAGCAGATGACGTCCTTTCTTTTTTGAATATTGTTTTGTTGATAAAAGGAAGAGAGGGATTGATTTTCTCAAAAAAGATCTCAAGTAACTCCTTTTGAAGCGGATACACCACTGAATTAATCTTGTCACAACTGTATGAATCGGGAACTGAATCTAGATATTCTGATGGACACATTGAAAAGTATATTGGTTGGGATGTAGACAGATCCCTATAATTAGGCCTATTGTGCTTTATCTTCCCCAAAAGCCAAGGATCAAGGTCTCCGCTGAAACCAATGAATAAACTAGTATATCCGTCATGTATATCCAATCTGTTATCATTCAAACAATCGATCTTTTTCAAATATTGCTTATTCGGACACTTGAGAGGTATACATGATTGAATCTCAAGTCTCCGATCTGTTGGAGACATCTCAACATGTACCGTTGGAATGAGTTTATTATCAGTTTTTTCATGGAACCCAGAGCTTTTTGAAGGCACATTTCTTTGTCTCTCTTGCGGAGCTTCGGTGAAAGTGCAGTCTAAACCTCTTATACGACACATTGAACAACACCTTCCAACATCTCTAACGCAAGCAGACTTTCTCTTTCTGCAAGCATCACAAGGACGCACCTTTCTAGATCTATACTTCCTCTTCTCTATAACTTTTTTCTCTTTAATTGCATCACTCATGGTAGGAATGTAATCACAGATCCTGCACTCGGCTCCCTACCAAATTCCTCTACTCAAGCAGTTCCTTTTCTTACAACTATTCTTTGCATCCACCAATTTATTTAGTGTATGAAAGAGCACCCTAAGGCCCTTGCCTAGTGGGCAATTTTGACTTCCAGGGAGCTATCTACATTATACTAAAACTATATTTGCTGAATGTATTGGTGCTGTCATTTTGTACAAACACGACTAAAGAGGTTTTTTTTTACTTTCGAATTTATTTCAACTGATAACATGAGCTAGTTTCAAAATACTCCAGTCTAGATGACTCTCTGCTTTGCAACTTTTCACAACTGTCCAAAGCATCCTCTTCGCCTCAAGTGTGTAAGTTATTGACGACACAGTGGGACACTCATGAAAGTAAAGTCAATGATTTTTTTATATGCACGAAGCTTTGATACTCGTTTTTTTGCTAGCCGAGATAGCGGATGAAATAAAGTTTGCGCGCGGCCAACTCCTTATCTGTGTTTTTTATATCTCCCATTAGGCCGCGGCTACCACAAAGAAGAGTGGTGAGACCAAAGACACTGCAAATATCATGTCTCCATATTTAGCTAGAAGAGACAAATATTTATAAGGCAATGACTGTTCTTCTATAATTACTCTTCATTCATCTTTAGGCTCTGATTCCTATGCCGGAAAGAGGAACGCCATGTCTGCTACTTTCACTGTAACTACTTCAGCAAGTACCCTCAAACTATCAGTACCCCAAAATCTTGAAGGGGAGAGATACGAGAATTTGAAAAAAAGATGTATACGGCCAGAAAACTATGAGGCTGTGAAAGATTCTTGGAAAAGGTTGCTGAAAGCTATAAAAGAGGAATTCTCAACTATATCTGGATCTGATTATATTCCCTCAGTGTCTTTTGAAGAAATAGTGTCTCAGGGTTTAGTTTTTCCCGCAAAAGCAGAAGAAGAAATACGCAAAAAGGGTTGCATAATTATTCGTGATGTTATAGACGATGATCAGGCAGTGGAATGGAAAGAAAAGCTTTGTGACTACTTTTCCAAGCACAGCGGCATAACTGGCGCACCAGAGGAAGGACCAAGTAATTGGTATGTGCATTGGTCTCAGTCACAAGTTGAAGCGAGATCACATCCCCGCATGATTCAACTCATGAAGGCTGTCGGTAGATTGTACCGTAATGATGACCCTGAAGACTTGATTGATATGGATTCTCAGGTGGTTTATGCTGACCGTGTCAGAATCAGATCACCTGGAAAACAGGTAACTCTTAATCTTCATGCTGACAGCAGTAGTATAGAGCGCTGGGAAGATGCTGGATATAGGGATGTGTACCACGAGATTTTCGAAGGGAAATGGGAAGATTGGGACCCCTATGTTATCAACAAGCGTCCAAAAGCCAGACAAGACTTGTATGGAGGCCTTACAGCAAATGGTTCTACATGCAGTGTTTTCAGGTCGTTTCAAGGATGGTTAGCTCTCAGTGAGGCTAAATGTGGAGAAGGTACCATCAGATTCCTTCCAGACCTGCGTCATGCTATACCTTATATCCTGCTGAGACCTTTCTTTTGGAATGACTCAAGTGAAGATATTGATGTTGATTCATCCTTTTTCCCTGGGGCTACTCCAGGATCTGGACAGTTTTTGGCTCACGATGAAGAAATCTTCAACCATCTACGCCATGATACATCTGTTGTGGGAATTCCATATGTGAAGCCGGGAGATTTTGTATTATGGCATGCAGATTTATTACATGAGGTAGACAAGGAACATATTGGTGATGCTGATTCTAGTGTGATGTTTATCGCACATACTCCATTATGTGAATATAACTTGGAAACGTTGATAGATAGTAAGAAAAGCTTCACGAAAGGAGAGAAACCAAAAGATTTCTTATATGAGAACAATTTTGGACCTGATGAGAGTAGCTACACAGATCGTGGAATAGCAGAGAATATTCTATCTGAAGATGGGATGAGAGCATTGGGATTAAAACCATTTGATGTAGAAGAAAGTAACATCACTTCAGGGCAAAGAAAAATTAGAGAGATTGCTAATAAAGCATTGTTTCCCAAATAATGTTGTTTCTTCCGTACTTACATGGATACAATAACTAGTTGAGTTGAATAACCAATACACATTGCTTTAAATCTGAAAGTTAGTAAATAAAACATAAACCCCACTATTGGTATGTTGCGACTGAAGGGTGCATTTTTAACTGAGCTTCTCTGGCAAAACTGAGTTACAGCGTTATCACTGCCCGCGACAACCATTGTCATAGTAGTCTCACAGTTTTTAGTTGCTTCGCTGTAATCATCATTATGATTATGGGTTTTGAAAATATGTCATAAGTTATATGTATGTTAGCTCTGTTGCAATCTCAAAACTCTTGGAAATCAGACCAAAAAACAGTACCAGCGTTATAATTCCTGAATAAGGACACAGACTTATCTAATAGTTTCTGATATGTAGAGTCATCCGCGACAGATTTCATAATTACAATCCCACTCAGTCTGATTTCGTGGGAAATCTCCACCAGTATGCCAATCAGCACCAAGTACAAACTGGTTCAGTAACCATCTATTTGAAACCAATCCGAAATTACAAATTTCAATATAACAGAGGACTTTCATTACATAAACTTCAAGTTTGGGGTGTATTTTGTGTACACACATTGATTTGTCTACACAGAAAATATTTTGCTAGGTGTACAGATTCTATTTCATGATTTGTGATGGCACTAAGCGTGGTCCGAAATTGGACCTTTGTTCAAAATCACTCCTGGTGTAGATTTCCCCGCATTTCATTTGATTTTCCCAACAGAGGGACATTATTAAATCATAAGTGGTATTCTTTCTCTCCGCATTCAGAGAAGGATGACAAACACCGTTAGTGTACAAAGTTTTTATTATTTTTGCCTTATTAGGAAACTCCATGTGGGGATCTTTCATATCTTACCACAATTCTCCCTTTGGAACTGAGATATCAATAGGAAAAAGCTGATCTCAACGTTCCGGAATAAGAATTACCGGAACACGGCTCTATATATAGTTAATGATATAGGAAGAATATTCATATTTATTTGCCTACCAGTTAACTTCGTATAAGTAAAAAGCAATCTCAAAGCATCAACAAAATATTTGACTCCTGTATTTGTTTTCCAGCTCAATCAAGTTAGGATGCCCTTTGAACGAACTCCCCTTGAAATAAAGATATGTGGTGCTGGAATCGGTGGCTTATCTGCAGCAATTGGATTTCGACAACAAGGCCACAATGTTGAGATTTTTGAACAATCAAAATTCAGTAATGAAGTTGGGGCTGCGATTCATTTACCTCCTAATGCACACGCGATGATGGAGCATCTAGAAGTTGGCTTGACCGAAATGGGAGGAAATCCAGCAGAGATAATAACAGAACTGAAAGCCGACGGCACTGTCTTGAAAAAGACAGAAACAAAAGACATACTAGCAGAATATGCTTATCCGTGGTCGTTTGTACATCGAGTTGATCTACATAAAGCGCTTAAAGCCAAAGCTACCTCTATTGAAGGAAAAGGAACTCCAGTTAAGATTACACTTTCCTCGAGAGTTGAAAAAATTGACTGTGAGGAGGGTATCATTTACCTAGAGAATGGTGAAAGCCACAAGGCAGACCTGATAGTGGGAGCCGATGGTGTTCATTCTATTGTTCGAACGTACGTTACCAACTCCGAAGTTTTGGCTGGTCCTTCAGGATACAGCGCGTTTAGATTTTTGATCCCAAAGGAGGTGGCCTTAAAACAAAATAAAGACAAGCATATTTGGGGAGAACGGGGTGAGTTACGGATCTGGCTTGGGAATGACCGTAGAATGGTGGTTTATCCATGCAGAAACAACAAAATTTTAAATTTTATTGCAATTCATCCGGATGATGCAAACAAAGGCTCTGAAGAAGGCTGGAACAATAAAAGTACGGCAGAGGAAGTTGTAAAATGTTTCAAAGACTTCAATCCCGACTTGGTGGAGCTACTGAAGCTTGCGGATGACGTTAAGCTATGGAAGCTTCTTGACAGACCAACGTTGAAATCATGGATTAAAGGAAGAGTTTGTCTTCTAGGAGATGCTGCACACTCATTTTTACCACATCAAGGTCAAGGAGGGGCTCAGGCAATAGAAGATGCAGTGGCACTTGCTCAAATGTTCCCCCTAGGCATGGAAAAATCTGATGTTTCAGAGCTTTTGACTGTATATGAGAAAGCAAGACTTGAAAGGGCTACAACAATACAACAGTTTACACGGACTCAAGCATTGACTCCAACAAATAAGCCCCTGGATTCTATTCAATTTTCCCACTACAATTGGTCTCATGATGCATACTTTCATGCAAACAAACTGCTTAGTCGCTATTTGGAAGCAAAATCATACAGAAGAATGCCAGTAGGATGGGGTCCGCTTCAAGGTCCGAGACAGGATTTCTTAGGCAAGCCTATCAGCGGTGCAGGTTCATTTCTAAGAACGGGAATGGTTAGAGTTAAAACTACCCGCTCTTATTTGGAACACCTTCTTCCAACAGACGACTTCAAAGTTGACGTTCCAGGTGAGAACGCTTACTTAACAATATCTAATACCTGGATTGACGATATTGAGTGGCTAGGAGGATGGGATTATTCTCACTTTGATTTTTATATTGAGAGCGTAGTTTACACTGATTCCAAAGGTAAAGAGACAAGAGGCAGATTTATTCCATTGCTTCTAGAAGGAATGGCGGAACCAACAATCACCGGAAGAGAAGAACTTGGGTTTTCTAAAATCCCTACAGAAATCAAGGAGAAATTTGATGAAACTCGCGGCTACCAATTGGATGCCTCTTGGCGGGGAACAAAATTCATGGAATTCAACATCAAGAACGTCAAGAAGAAAGAACCTGAACGTAACAACAACAGATCAAGTAGCGAATCAGAAGGCTGTCTTGAGTATCGTACTATGCCAAAAGTTGGGGGAAATGGAAGAAGTGATGTATCCTATGTGACCTATACGCCACCGGTAACTGGAGGTGCTCCGTTCATCCTAAACAGTGAATATACTGGTGATGCAGAAATCAAGTTTTTCAAGGATCTAATCAATCCACGTCTTCTACCATGTCACTACCCCATTGCTAAACGACTAAGCGAGATGCCTATTTTAGGCCTTGATAATGCGAAGGTCATTATTGGAACGGGGCTTTCAGATGTCTCCAATCAATCAATCTTGGAGTAAAACATCACATTTCTCAGTTTTGTGTTTTATAGTACTCGATATTTTGCTTCTAAAAGCTTGTGAGACTTATGTTCGTATTTATTTAATCAGGTGCTCTTAAACCAAAATATTAATGGTTCATCTATATATTGGAGTTTGCTTCAAATTATGACTTAGAAGTCTCTTAAAAGATAAACCTGCGTATTGCCAATACATGGTGGAGATAATGTTTTTTTTTAGATAGCTTATTCATAATAAATCTAATATTGATATTACTCAATAAAAAGGCCTCCATTAACATGTAGGTGTATTCCATTTATCCATCTTGCTTTATCTTCAACCAACGCCCCCACAGCATAAGCAATCTCCTGTGGCTCTCCCATTCTTGCAGATACTGGTGTCTGATCAATCGTCGGTTGCAAAACCTTCATCGCATGATCACCAGCTTGAAGAAATCCAGCAGTCTTAGTAGGACCAGGACTAACTGAATTTACAGTGCAACCATATTTTGATGGAAGTTCTTTTGCCCAAACTTTAGTAAAAGAATCAACCATTCCCTTTGTCCCTGCATAAATAGTTTGTAAAGGAGGGGCTCCTCTACTTGATGCCGAGCATATGTTGATGATTCTTGATGGGTTCGTCAAGTATTGTAATGCATATTGAGTTAAAAGATATGTTCCTCTCCCGTTAATGTTAACCAAAAGATTCCAATCCTCAAGAGTGTGATCTTCCAGGGCCTTGTTCACAGCAATACCGGCATTATTAACCAATACATTGATGCTGCCAAAGGTTTCAACCGCCTCGTTTATTAATTTTTGAGGACCTTCTGTTGAGCCCATATCAGCCTCCACCGCAATTCCGTTAACATCTGGGTATTTATCAAGAATCTGTTTCAAGGTGTTTTCGGCTTCTTGTTTCAACTTTGCATATGGGTAGTTAATTACAATAGAGTATCCCCTTGAGGCCAATTCATCAGCTATAGCTGCACCAATACCTGAGCATGATCCAGAGATCACTGCCGTTTTGATTCTTAAAGTAGTATTTTCTACGGGAGACATTGTTGTACTCCTGGTGATATAAGAAAACTTTCACGTTACATATTACCCAAATATATGCCCCCTTATAAGGTCCTATGTTACAAAGTTTTATCGCGACATATCGGTATCTAAAATTTCAGCATATTGTTTCCGCTATCCGGTGGGGAAGCTTTGTGTAGCTTTTATGTGAGGTGCTTTTTAGATCTTCAAAGAAAACACTAAGAAATGTGATCCAACTTTCACCCCGCATCTATAATTATTTTGCATAATGAGGGGTCAATAGCTTATGTTAAGCATTGAATATGAAAGTAAGGAGGCTCTAAGGAATTATTCTTACGATTAACAAGTGCTCTCAATAAGGTACGGAAAGTTGAAGAAGTTATATACCTATCAGAAAAGCTAATCTAAAACCCTTTTGCAATATACTCTTGGCCATTCAACATTGCTTTCCAGCCTTTCTCACTCTCATCGAATACATTGTATCCGTACATAAATTTTTGAAAGATCGGATCACCGAATCTGTTTGGACAGTCTGGTTGAGCTGGGTTCTTGCGACATAGCATATCTCTCTCTCTCTGCTTTTGGCCATCAGGTAGATGATATATGTTCTGACAGTTTGAGGAGCCTTGGACTATTTGTGTTGTTCTCCATTTTCGTAAATTCTCATAAATAGTGAGAATCGATTTTATCTGATCTCTGGATTGTAATTTTCCAAAAAGATACGCAAGACATGCTCCATCTTCAACTGCCTGTGCTGCTCCCTGAGCTAAATAGGGAAGTGTCGCGTGACATGCATCTCCTAGTAAAGTAACATTTGAATTATGGCCGGTCCATGTTCTTAACTCGCGACTATTCTGCAATCGCCATTTTGATGTTTGGGAAACCAAAGACATCAACTTAACAAGCTTTGGATCCCATCCCTCAAATAGCTCAACAAGCTCATTTTCCCTTGCTGGAGCAATTGCAGTCTCAGGGGGAAGGTCATCAGGAGCTAAAACTACCAAGTTGCATGTATCCCCTCCCTGAAGTAAATAGATCACAACATGCTTTGAAGGACCCCAATAGAATATAATATTTGGCTCCTTATATATGTATTCTAAGTCTGGGTGCTTATAGAGATCCTTAACAGGCAACAGTGCTCTGTATGCTAAGTCTCCGGTGTCATGAGGTGGGTCCTGATACCCCAAAATAACAGACCTAATCTTTGATTTCAGACCATCGGCACCTATTATGAGGTCGGCAGTAAACTTGTCACCATCAGATGTGATTGCTGTAGTAGATTCAAGATCAACATCACTGATATGCGTATTCAGAATAACGTTCACACCTACCTCTCTTGCCCTGCTTACAAGAACACGGTGAAAGTCGGCTCTGTGGATGTGAAAATACTCCGCACCATACTTCTCTGTAAACTGAGGACGGATAGGCGTCTCTGTGAGCGCTTCACCTCTCCAGTCAAAGAAATGAAAACTATGAGGTAGTGTAGAATAATTTTTCACTTCCTCCTTACAGCCTAATGCTTCTAGTATCTTTACTGAATTTGGAGGTATTTGAATTCCAGCCCCAACTTCACTAAGTTCAGGTGCTTGCTCAAGAACCGTGACATCATGTCCTGCAAGGCATAATCCGGTAGCTGCGGACAACCCTCCTAAACCCGCTCCAACAATAATGATTTTTAAAGGGCATTGACTCACGGGAATAGCTGCAGTGGTAGGCATTTTGATCAGGAGTGGTAAGTGAATTATACCTTTGTTCAAGATCCCTTACCTGACTTTCTAATTAAAAATGTATGTCTGTTCCCATTTATATGGAACAATCAGGTTATTTGGATTTCAAACCTTCTTTTCCATTTAAAGGATGATATATATGTGGGGAGAAGAACCAGACCGGAACTTCTCCTTATAGAAATTATATTTTCCTTCTATCGAGGAATTAACTAAGGTTATCAGACCTATATATTTTATTGGCTACAATTGAGGGTATATGAACAAGCTTCCTGCCATTCTATTTATGTCGTGAGTTACTGAGATCAAAACTACTGTCAAACAGCTTATTGATGTCAACTTTTCCTAAGAAATCAGTCTCTTTACTTTTTTAGTATTTGAAAAATCGGATAATGGTTCACCCTCCATATCAAGGTAAGTCATAGATCAAATAATTTTCTTGGATTGTTGATTTCTGGTCATGTGTTAACTTATCCATTTAGAAAAGGAATGGCTCATTTGTCTCAAATTTTAGACTAATTGCCTCACAGTTTCAGGATTCCCCACTTCCAAGTCCATGCTAAATGATCTTGAAATGTCATGCTGTATCTCATGTATCAATATCATGTCTAACGTATGGGCTGATTCATAAAAAACTTGCCGATGTGGGGAATGCATAGTAATCAAAGCATCATATAATGAATATAGACCTCATGGGTATAATTTCAATAAGCGAATTAATGAAGTATAGGAGACAGACCGTCACTGCTTCGTTTCAAATATACTTATCTTATCTCCAAATCATTTTAATAGTTACTGCAGAGAACGAGAATGGTAACGTTGTCCGATTTCCCCCATCCCATAGAGGTACCTCCTATGACGGACGATACCATCACGAATATAGTGCTAAAGGTAAACACAGTCCAGTATGCCGATGCTAGATTGAAGTTTATCATGGAGCACCTTATTGAACATCTCCACAACTTCATCAAAGTGGTAAGGCTATCAACAGAGGAATGGGAGTGGGCAATTCAATTTCTTACTGAGGTGGGGAAAACATGTACTGACGTCAGACAAGAGTTTATACTACTTTCAGATATTCTTGGGGTATCTGTATTAGTTGACAGTATAGCTCACCCTAAACCAGCTTGGGCTACTACTGGAACTCTATTGGGTCCTTTTCATACTCATGCTGAGCCTATCAAGCAAGGCGAACAAATCAACCATATCTTGGAAGGTGAACCATTACTTATTAAAGGTCGTGTCTATGACGGTGAAACTGGCAAGGCTATTCCTAACGCAAGTATCGACTTATGGGAATGTGATGAAAATGGACTTTATGATACCCAGTACGGTGATGATCTTGGTGCAGACTTGAGAGGAATCATCAACACATCAATAGATGGTTACTTTACGGTAAAGGCTACCAAACCAGTTCCATATCCCATTCCGGACGATGGCCCTGTTGGAAAAATACTTAGAAAATTGGGGAGACATCCATTCAGACCAGCACATATACATTTTAAGATAGCTGCTGAAGGATATGACACTTTGATTACGGCTCTTTATCTGAAAGGCGATCCTTTTCAAAATAGTGATGCTGTATTCGGTGTAAAATCGTCTCTTATAATGGAGCTTCAAAAGATGGATACAAAAACGGCGACAGAAAATAACATGGCAGTTGATGACTGGTTATTAAGATGGAATTTCTCATTAGTAAGAGTTGAGAGTGCAGTTGCAGAAAGATTGAGAAAATCGAAAGAAAGTTTAAAGATTCTTAATGTTTGTAACTACAAGCTGGGTAGTTCAGGTCTCCCAGAAGCTCATGACGTGGACTGAAAGAAGTTAATACTATAGCTGTCAGATTAACCTACTATGTTTTTTGTACTTTGAATCAAACTCATTACTTGTCCACTGAGGATAATGGCGACCTAATTGAGTTAAATATTAACAGATGTAATCTATAAAGCGAAGTTGAAAATCTAGGAACACTCAAGATTCCAAAAAGTACTACTAATCCAGTGGGGTATATTTTGCTATTTTTATACCTTTATCTAAATCACACATCTTAGGTAGGGCTGTGTGTATGCAACGAAAATTTCCCCTACCCCACACAGAAATGATTAAGGCTTTTATTCTAGGCTCACCCCACATTGCATGACTAGATGAAGTAATGCGTCCCACTCATTGATCTCATTTCTGTGTAGTAAGGATCACAGACATATAAGCCCTTCATTTTTCAGGCTAGACTTTAGATGTTTTGAAATACTCTCCGTAGGGTCAATATCGATTAGAGCGACCTCCTATTCACATTGAAGATGAAAAAAGAATATTTTGATCAATACATTGCTAGATTCAACGCTCGTGACTACACAGCATTTGACGATTATCTTGCTGAAGACATGACGATGCGAAATGGTAACCTAAAGTATACAGGAGTCCAAGGGATGAAAGACCATTACTCAAAGATTTGGAAAAATATGAAAGAAACACTTAATGTTACTAGGTTTGTAAGTGATGAGAAATCAGTTGCTATACACATGAAGACCCATTTTGAAACTCTGAAGAATGATGAGAACAGTCCATTTGGTTCGGTCAAAAAAGGGGAGACATTTGACTTTGACGGAATCATCATGTACGAGATAAATGAAGAAGGTAAATTCCAGGACATAAAAGTTGCATACCTTGATTTTGTCCGCACAGACCTGAATGGGGTAAAGACGTCCTTAGGAATTGTCCACTGAGCGGTTCACTGGATATGGAGTTTCCTTTATTCTGCGATATACTATATCATAAAGACACAGATAACAATTCAGTTCTCATATGTGCTTAGTAGTATCTATAGCTGGTAATCTTCACAATTGAGTATATACTCTATCTTGGATTGTCATCAGGATTCGGATTTTGTATCAACAATGTTTTTTGAGCATTTTTGAACACTCTTCAATAAATTACCTATATCTTTAGCGAACAAACCTCCTAGTTTAATGTTTTGGCAAATATTAATGCAACAACAAAGAATTTCATCTGAGTCTGAAAGTAAAATCATTTCTGTGGAGGTAGTATCATTCAAAGATGTGCTTTCTTTGACAATTGATATAGTATCATCACCGGTTGCTTCTAAGCAGATTGCACTTTTGGAAATGCAAGGAGTCAACTCGGAAGAACTGAGATACGCTTCCAGCTGATTATTATAATCAGCAGTCAAGTCACATACCTGTTCACTGGAGGCAATCGCTAAATCATACCTCTTTGAAACATTTATCAGAAGGCCATACGCCCATAAAACGGAACCACAATGGAATATATAATAAGGTAAGTATGGCACAAATATCTTCTTTCGAACAGCAAAAGTACAATATTTGAGAAGATGAGCAGCGTGCCACGTAGCATGTCTTGAGTTTTCCGTTCTCATCCATTTCAAAAGTCTTTGAATTGCTCTTTTTGACTCATTTTCATCGTCCATACCCTCTAGTTTCATAAAATCTCTTATACAGCAATAAGTGCAAAGAAACATGTACTCAAGCTCAAGTTTGAATATTATCTGCTGATCAGATTCTTGGTATCCTAGTTTAGCATTAATAGAATCTAGCATATCCTCAATTTCTGTTGTTCTTGACTGAATATATGAAGATGGGTCAAGTGGATTTGCCCCGTAACCCAATCTTCTAAAACGCTTTCTGTTCGGATGAGAACTAGTTTTATTGAATATCTTAACAAAGTCTTCTCTTATCTTGAGCTCCATTACAAAAGATCTCACAGCGCTGCAAATTGCACCAAAAATGAGTTCTGAGCATCCTTCAAAATTATTCAGTCTGACATTTGGAAAAAGATGGCCATAGATAGCAGAACTTATGTAAATCTGCAATGGCACTTTCTGGTGATAATACTTGGGACTCTGCTCCTTAATGAGAGTGATCACTTCCTTCCATTTCTCGGCATTTGGAGCTTTCCAAAGACTATCATGATGTGGGAGGCTTAATTCCAGCTCTCTGAACGAGATGAGCTCTGGAACATTGGCATTTAGCGAAAACTGAGAGCACCAAACATATAAGCATATCGTTAGCCTCTTTTTTGTCTCAGCAGTAAGCCACGTAGTCCATTTAGTTTCTAAAGACACAGAATCGTCTTGCTCAATGTAGTCTTTGAGAACACCATAAGTGGAAGATTTGAAATATTCTGCTCTCCTCATCATTGCAGTAAGGGTTGAAGCAAAGGCTTCCGAAATTTCTGCATTCCGAGCAACTCCAGACCAGCTAAAAGTGATATATATTATCAGACTAGCCTGATGAAGCTCCAGCATTCTGATTTGAGTATTGTCGCTTTCGAATGTCATTATGAGGCGTCTACGAGCAACTTCCAGCAAGTACCGGCCAAGTCCTATAGTCGATTCCTCTTCAAATCCGCACCAAAATGCTCCAGAACCTAGTATAGCGATAAGAAAATTAATATGAATTTTGTTTGGATCGAACGAGCTTTTGTGAACTAGTGGATAACGCTGGTGGAAATAAGCAAAAAAGTTAATAACGAACAGAGTCAAAACCTCTGCAGAAGGTATCTTTCTGATCCCTGTCTCTTTCCAAAAGTTGAGCTCGTGTGTATCACTTAATGCAATAAGGACCTGATCGCGTGTCTCGTTACTTATCTTGAATCTTTGGAAAACAGCTGAGTTAGTATCTACCTCTGAGGAGACGACATTAGTTTTTCTATTTCCGTCCAAAAAGGCTATGACATCCACCGAAGAATGTTCCGACAACGGGCTTTTCCATGAGAGAGATGATCGAGAAAAATCAGGAAACTTCTTTTGCTCTTTTGAAGCTGGTACCAACATATTGGGATTCGAAACTTTGGAAGTATGGCTTATTCCATCGAAAAAAATACGCCCGCTTGTATTTGATTGAAGTTCCATCATGGGATACATATTGTAATTCTTGTCTTCTGCAGTTTCAGAGTTTGACTCATCAAATAGCCAGCTGTCTAAAGCTTGAGGACCTGTTTCATCATTATTGTTGTTATGATAATTGTCAATCTCGCGTAATATATCCCGAATGGAGTTTTTGGTACCATCAAGATTAAACTTTGTGAAGTAATCCAGTTGTGCCGTTATAGTCTCTGCCAATGGGTTTTGTTTTATGTCATCCTCCTTTGCCTCCAAGATAGCATTTGCCTGGTTCAAACTTTCTGATTGGGGCGATATCAAAGATTCAGCTGTTAGGTCCCTCGCGATCATGTTCGTGGGAAGACTTAATGACGCTGACATGGGAAGACTAGCAGCAGCGTTATCATGAGCAGCTATCTGTGTATCTGTCAAACAGTTTCCTTTTATCATTGGAATTGCAGAAGAAGCTTCACCTGCCTGTGAGTTCATACCATCTTTCTGATGATTTGTGACCCTTAATGGTGAGTTAGAAGGCCATATCTTACTAGTCCTTTCTAGAGGGATCGTTGTGAAAGAATCAAAAATACGATCTGAGGTTATAGTTGGTGGATCATAGGCTTGGTGAGAGTTATTGGCCTCGTCAATATTTCGGTTTTTGGGTGGCATAGATTCAAATGATGCAGACGGGCTTATCTCCCCACCAGATGTTTCCAAGTTCTTACCGGCCGGAAATATAAGAGAGTTTATGGGAATATGCGATGCTCCTTTAGACTTATAATTGCTCAGTTTGTTGTTCTCATCAATGACGATGTCAGTTATGTGAGGTCCTTTAGTGTTATTCTTATCCTCAATAAGAGTATCCTTGCTAGAAGAATATAAGCTGTTTGCACTGGTGACAGATTCAATCGAATTCCTGCACGTTAAAGATACTGGACTGGTTATCCTCGATTCTCGTTCGTCAGATACGTTTCTTCTAACATCAGAAAACTTAGGGTGATTAAGATAGCCTTCCACATGACTCAGAAAATCCTGTGCAGTTTTACCTGGGGTTCCGATGGAGTCAAGAATTCCAAATGGTGAGTTCATAGTAGACAGAGAAGGAAGTTGTATCGGCATATGTGGGGTCGTTCCACGTTCTGTAATATCTTCAATAGTATCGTTGGTGAAATGTTCAATGATCTGCTCAGGTTCTGTAACAACATTTTTCACTGTTGCTCTTTTCTTTATTCTTCTTGATGAATTAGGTACAGTACTACTAGAATTCTGTCTCTTTTTGAGTGATTCCTTTGGCTCACATGGTATATTTCTTTTGAAACAAATATCGCAAGACATATCCATTCCCCTTGATCGTAGACACTTGGTTTTTGACTTAGCACAGAATTTACATGCCGATGAGCCTCTCGAAGCCCTTTTTAGAAGTACACTTACACCATCACTCGAGTTAACAAAGCAATCCCTTGATTTGCATGTTTCTGATGCAATGTGCCTGTCCAATAAATCCTTTCTTCCAAACCGTTTATTGCATTCTGGGCAGGCATATGGCTTGTCATCGTTGTGTGAGCGCAAATGACGGTTTAGATGTTCTTTCCTTGTGAAGATGCAATTGCATTGAACACACTTGAATTTCCTCTCAGTTTTACTATTTGACACAGTCATGACAGCTATCAAGACAGCTGTCAATGAGCATTCAAGGTGACTATCCGGTATACAGCTCACGATTACAATCTTACGGGAAAATATTTTATGCAGACTCCGATGGCGAAGAAAGTTGGCATATAAAACATTTTCTCTCAGCCTTTTGTTAGAGAGATGGATCCCCACAGCAAACAAATTCTGAGGGGCGGAAAATGCGGGGTTCTTTGTTTAGATAATGTAATCTCTTTTGTAATCATTTTTATTACGATGATCATGACAGAAAGAACATGCTAGCGGCTACTAGGTACACTATTAAGAGACAAAATTGTTATTTCTATTGACTCTACTATATAATCTGATCAGCAGAACAAACTAATCACCACTCTTTTGTATGATGGACTGGCTCTTTCAAATCTGGTCTAAAGATTATTTTTCTTGCCTTCTGTTTGTCGAATAACTCATAACCATTAACTGCATCTGATAAAGGAAGCTCCAAATCAACAAATCCTTCAAAAAGATGAGCAACGTCTTTGAAAACTTTTAGAGCCTCGTCAAAAAGTGAGTAGCATGGACATCTTCCGAATTGTAGAGTTATGTTTTTCATATAGCAGTCAAGACCCGTAAATGGTAGGTCTGAGTGTTGATATCCAATAGAGCTGATAACACCACCGCATCTAACTAAATCAAAACCCATTCGTAATGCTTCTTTTGAACCTACAACTTCTAAAACACCATCTGCTCCTCTTCCGTCAGTCTCTCTTTTAATGATACCGCTAATATCATCAGTTTGGAGATTCAGTGGAATAGCACCAAATTTTCTAGCTACTTCTAGCCTATCATTCACAGTGTCAATTGCATACAATTTTTTAATTCCTTTTGCTTTTGCTGTTGCGATTGCGCAAAGACCCACTGGTCCGCAACCAAGTTGAACAAAAGTGAACTCTCCAATCTTATTAGAAGGGAACTTCTCAATTAGGTTTTTAACACCAAAAAATCCTGTTGGAAAGATGTCTGCCATCAGAACTAATTGTAGATCGGTAACACCATCTGGTTTTGGTTTCAGTGTAGAGTCTGCTAACGGTACCCTGGCATATTCAGCCTGGAATCCATTATGGCCCGAGGTTCCAAAAACATACGAGTTTTTACATTTCGAAGAAACTCCATTTTCACAGTAGAAACATCTTCCACACTGGGTGGTGAATATCGACAGTACCTCCTGTCCAACTTCAAAAATTTTCACCCCCGAACCAACAGCAACCACAACTGATATAGCTTCGTGGCCCATGATATATCCTGGTTCTGGTTTTGTGGATCCTCTAAATGGGTGTAAGTCAGAGCCACAGAGGCATGCAGCTGTTATCTTAACGATAGCGTCCGTTGGCTCAACGATTTTTGGGAGAGGCCTGTCTTCAATTTTAATGTCATGAGCACCTCTAAATATGAGTGCTTTCATGCTTCCTTCTGGCTTATATGCTAAATCTGTCATGTTTGGACTTCACTTATTAAGAATATCAATAGATGATGATGATATACCCAAAGTTTAAGAACTTACAGATGTCATATGGGCCCTGTCGTGTTTAAATAATCATATCAAGTAATGCCCTGGTAATATGATATCGGTATTTGCCTGTAGATGTGCGGAAGCCGAATCTGGAAACCATTCTTTGTTCTATCGGAGCTGCCTCACAAAGGTCGAATTAGCTCTCCACATCGGCAGAACTGCAGCATATATCTGAAAATTTACCGGTGGGGTTGAAATATGTCACCTACAAAATCACATAACATTCAACACTCAGAAAGTCTTTTCCCGATGGTTCCATTTGTATTTACTATAAGAGCCTAAACTTTCTAGACCCACACAAGTTCTACTAAATTGTCTCAACAGAGCACTTATCGTTTCACCATTCAAGATGTCTGAGCCAGTCTACGTTCCTCACAAAGCAGGCAGCCTTGTGCCCCCTAAAAGATACATATCCACGTATGACGACAATGGAGTTTCTGTAATCAACAATTCAGTTGACTCTGAGTTAAAATGGACTGAGGCACTTGATCGAACAACCGGTGAGGTGAATGCTCTTTTCAGTATTGTCTACGCCACCCAGGGCTTTCCAGTGAGTTTGAACAACGAGAAGGATATCAACTTCTACAGATCTGTCCTTGATACAGGATCCTCGGTTACAATTCCGAATGGAGTCATAGTTCGTATAGTTGAAATAAAACCTGGAAATACAAGCCCTATGCATATGACATCGTCAATTGATTATGGTATAGTTATGAAGGGACAGGTGGAAGCCGTTATGGACTCTAGAGAAAGTGTAATCCTAAACGAGGGCGATGTATTCGTACAAAGAGGAACAATGCACGCGTGGCGAAACACTAGTGAGACAGAATGGGCAAGAATGATATATATCCTTATCAGTGCTGCTCCAATTGAAATTCAGGGAAAAGTACGTCATGAAAATCTCGGAGACATAGGAGGAGTAAAGAGAAATGAAGGGGATAACAGCTAAAATGAGTTGAAGATTACTTAGGTTATATTCTTGAACAAGAATCTTGTGTGAGACAATAGCAGGCTTCAAGTTAACTGCTCAATCTTTATCTTAGGATTCTGGACATTATCTAATCTTGTAAGAAACTGGTCACCCACCGTCCTATACTGGCTCTATGATTACCTGTAGACCGTAAAATAATTATTTTGAAGTCCTCCGCCCCACTTTTCCCGGGGCCAGCTGAACGGAGATAATGTTCGAAAATTACTGATTATAAAACGATTTAGTTGGCCGATTTTATTAGAATTTGATAATCCAGTCTTGGTGAGTTTAAGGACTGCTAAAATGACTATCAATCTACTTGGAAAAACAGTTCTTATTACTGGTGGATCTGCTGGATTAGGTGCGGAAGTCGGCAAGAAATTTGCTAAGGAAGGAGCAAATCTTGCCATCAATTATGCCCATTCAACAGAGAAAGCGGAACAACTTGCTTCGGAGATCCGTGAGACATATGGAGTGAAGGTATTGCTAGTTCAAGGAGATGCATTTAAAGGATCTACTGTATGGAATGATATAATAGATAAAGTCGTTGATGTGTATGGTAGAATTGATGTTGTAGTATCAAATGCCGGCTGGACAAAAATAATTCCCTACAATGATCTGGAGGCACTGGATGAGGAATTTTGGGATGATTGTTTTAACATAAACGTGAAGAATCATTTTTTTCTGTTCAAGGCTGCAAAAAAGCACTTCGATACCAACAAAGAAGGGGGGACATTTTTGGTAACGGCATCAGTGGCTGGACGCATGGTATACGGATCATCTATCCCCTACGCAGTTACAAAAGCCGCTGTTATTCATCTCGTGAAAATGCTTTCGAAGTCACAGGGAGCTAACATTCGTATCCATGCAATATGCCCAGGTATACTTCTGACCGAATGGGGTAAGCGTTTTAGTGCTGAGAAACTGAAGGCTGCAGTCGATTTGAGTCCTATCCACCAACTGGCAGACTTAGAAGAAACGGCTTCGCATTATGTCTTTTTGAGCAAACTCAAAACTTCCACAGGAACCATTGTTGGGATTGACGGTGGTATATCTGTGTAAGACATCTTATGTTGTTTAGTGATTGTTTAAAATTCTCTGGCAGCACACTTCTGAAGCTATTGGAGACTTCATTTAGATATTGATTTCTACACTAATAGTTCGACGTACAATATCGTATTTGGGAGTACACAAATCAAATTACTTCATGAAAGATCTCCGTAAAGACATGGTAGGTCTGTTGATTTGCCAAATCAACTGCCAAGTTATTAGAAACAGAATCTTCCTTGAATTAAAGCCTGACACTTGATTACTTTGGCTGTACATTTAAGCTGAACTGATAAATGAAACGAACCATTATGAAATTGAAAAAGCAGATACTCGACGTTTTCAAATCGTAGAATTCACAAAACATTAAGTGAACAAAGAACAATAAGCTTCAAGAGGACTTTACTTAAAGTAAACTCTCAAGGATGTTGAGACTTATTAGATTAACTAGTAAGGAAACACTCTCAGGATAACTTTCTTATCTGAAGCCTAACACATACAGAGACCAATAAAAATGTGAGTTGTTGTATATTCCTGCATAGTATGTTGACTGGCTGTGGCAGCTTGAAGTTTCTATCTAAGTAGAAATGCATCTCCCCTGTTCACCAAGTTTGCTAGTTTATTTAGAATTTTGGCATCATGCATGACAGTCCTTGATTCCATTCCCTTGGAAGAATAGTAGTTATTGACCGTGAGAAGAAACGCTGCACTCAAAGAAAGTAATACCTTATCAATAACAGTTAAAATACCTTGGTCGTTTTCTGAGTAGAATCGACCAAGTGTGGCCGCAATAATAGATTCTCTGAACATGTTGAGCCATGCATCCCTATTAGTAAGAGCATTTTCGGGGTAAGATGGTTTCAACAATGATCGCTTTTGCCCTTTATAAATATATGCACTGAGTGCGCTCAAAAACCCAATAAGTCTCAATCTTCTGTGGCGGAAATGGTCTTTTTTCATCCCGAAGAGCAATGTCAAAATGATACAAGAAGAGGGAACTGAGCTTAAAAACAAAGATAGCTTACTCCCCTCCATCCACGATCTCACAAATAGTTTACTATCAAGAGACCAACTGAAATCCTTAAAATGTTCTTTTAGATTCTTGGCCATCATTAAAGGTACAGTAAACTTTAGCAATCTCAGAAACGTGTCGGAAGATCTCACCAAAAGTGACCCCAATGACACGCCAGATGTTTTTTGCTGAATAAGTGCATCTCTCATTGTTGTTTCAATGCTTGGAAAGAAACTGTTTTGTGAAAAATTCAGTAATTTCATTGGCAACTCATGGACATTCTTTGGATTCATGATGCACTCTCTCCACACATTGCTAAAACCGAGAGGTACGAGCAGCCATGATTTCTGCATCAAAATGTTTTTGTAAAGTATGGTCCAGCCGTCTGAAGTTCCATTTTGAAGTTTGGTTAACTGGAATTGCTCAAACATTCTGTATCCATAATCACAGGCAAACCCAGCATAGAAAAGAGCTACGTAGTGAAGGAGCCAATTCTTGTCGTAAAAGACAAACACTGCACTGACAGAAGCGATTACATTTGCCAGCATAGAAAGGAAAAGCTTATTTTCCCTTTTTGTATCTAGTTTTTGAAGTAGTCTTGAAAGTGAAGGTTTCACAGAAAGAAGCATACTCGAAAAAGCAGCAAACTTAAATAACTGCGATCCCTTTGCATTCCTTAGAAAAGAAAGAGGCTTGTTAGCGGGAAAGGAGGTACCGTACTTCTTGTTCAAGCCTTTCAGAAGTATCTGCATTGTTCTGAGTAGCACATAAAAAATACCATATCCTCTCGTTATATTTTTCAGCATTACCCCAGTGCAGTAGAAAAGCGGATTATTGCTCTCTATCTCTCTTAAGCTATTGCTCAGAGAAGACAACTCTCTCCATCGTAAGACGGAGTTAATTTTATTTATTTCTTTAGAATCAGATAAAAGAAAAAGCAAGTAATCTATCTTTTTGATTTTACTTTCAGATTGATCAGTGACTAAACCACTCATAGTGCATTTTCTCTTAACCTTAAAAATATTTCATTTCTTGCTAGTTTATTTTGACATTGTCTTTAATATATCTTGAATTATCTTTTTCAAAGACACAAATATCCGGTGGGGTAAAAAGGCGGGGTGAGGTGAGGCTGCATTTTAAATTTCCGCTACCTAAGAAATTTAAGGATACACTAGCTAGCATTGTGTGCAGATTTTGCCATTTGTCTAGTGTTCAACAAACAGACTGAAAAGATAGCTTCTGCTTAAATATTGCACTTAATATTTCAAGATAAAGATCTTTAATAACTATATATTCAGCTGACCCTCTTGATATAGTAACTTATTCCTGCAATGCCGAGGGTTACAAATGTCAGCATACTGTACACAGCTAACTCCAGTCCCTGCTCAAAGAATCCGGTGTTTCTAGAGTACTTAATCTTTAGTGGTGGTAAAGGCTTAGCCTTAAAAGGTTTCTCTATTCTAAAGCTAGAAAGTGACTTTCTATCAAAGTAGAGCCCTGAATTCCTTATCGACCTGTGATATGTAAATGTGTAACTTCCAAGGTCATCATAATATACGAGCTTAACCTCATTAATTGAAGCATTTTTCACATTTGGAGTAAACTTTAATATGTACTGTCCGAACTCGGGATCTCCAAAGTAAGAGACAAGCCCAATCTCCTTGGAGTTGAGTGCTCCAATAGCAGTCTCAGTTGTTGCCTCGGAGACATATAATAAACCAGGCGTATTTTCCGTAGGAAATTCGAATGGAGAATCTACTTGCTTTATTTTGAAGCAAGGATCCTTCTTACTTAGAAAATTGCTAAACTTTGAAAGAAGTTTCCCATGAAGCATAACCACATCTGGAGCTGTAAGTGTTTTTCCATTTTTCATTTTTTTCCACTGATAGATCGTTTCGAAAAGGATGGTTGAGTCGTATTCTAGATCTAGCATCAATACAACATTGGTTCCGCACATACGGTTGTACTTTTTATCTATCAACTTGGATCTTGTTGTAATACTTCTGCCAAACTCCTGCACTTTCAAAGAATTGATCTTGTCTTTAGAGAAGACGTAGAACTCTCTGTCAAGAAAGATAGGGAAAAGCTCTTCTAGGAGTTTTTCAACATACGGGGATCCATCAAGCAGCACTATTGCTGGAGTTCCTGATGAAATCGCATACACCAAAGGAATCAAAGTAGATGCCATAGGTTCCATCTTATTCCCACAGATCAAAGCTGATGAGTACATACAGTTTTGAAGATCAACCTTATTAGGGGTGGTTGTTTTTTTATAGTGTTTGAAGAGATTGTTGTATTCTTTTTTAATTTCTTGAAGTATCACTGTAATATTTGTAAACGCATCTATCTCCTCGCAGAAGTTTTCAGGTTGATCACATTGAACAGCTTCTTGAATTCTATCCTGATTTTCAAAAATCAAATCCTGTAATCTTTGAAGCTGTACCAATCGGTAACCAAGTCGAAACGATCTTCCATCACTCCAATATTTTTCTAAGCTTGACTTTAAGGTTTCATCATTCATTTTGATAAAATATAATGAATTACATAAGTCTCTTTAGTCTCCTAGGACCTTTGACTTTAGTACCATAATTCTCAGTCGCTTATAAAGTGATGAGTTCTGGCTCTGTTACCCCACAGATTATACACCGCTTCATGAACCGAGAATCCCCACCGGGACGGAAGAAGTTTGGAGAGAAAGTTTGTCATGACTTTCATCCGATTTACAACGTACCCCATATTTGAGTCATATGAAATAAACGAGGATTGAAACCAAAATATAAAGCTTGAAACTTTGCTGATTAGTCTAAAACTCTCCTCTTTGTTACCAGAGCTCTCTTAATTCACAATATTACCGTCTATCCCAATAATGAAAGAAGATTTTCCGCTCATGTTTGTGTCTCATGGCTCCACTATGATGCTTGGTGAAGAATCTGTGGTGTCAAGAGATTGGGAAGAGCAGGGACGAAGCGCAGAAAGGAATGGTATCAAAGGAATAGTTATCATGGGAGCTCATTGGGAAGAGGTAGGTCATGATATCGTTCATGTTTCAGTCAAACAGAATCCTGGGATGAACCCTTTGGCTTGGGTTGCTAAGGAGAAGTACAGTAATTTCAAAATAAATTGCTCAGCAGAATTAGGACATAAAGTAGCAAGCTTACTTCAACAGGGAGGAGTCAATGCAATTGAAGATGACACAACAGACTGGATTCATGATTCACTTATTCCTTTGAAATGGATGTTTCCAAAAAAATGTCCTCCAGTAACTCTACTTTCAATTAACACAAGATATGATCCAGCATTTCACGCAAAGATAGGCGAACTTTTAAGGCCTTTGAGATCTGAGAGAATACTTCTTCTTGGGACTGGGGGCGCTGTTCATAATCTATACCGGAATTCATGGCCACAGGTAATTTTTTATCGAAACAACTTTGCCCAAGAAGAGCCACCAGAACAATGGGCTCTTGACTTCAGAAAGTACTTTTTTGACACAATGGTTACTAATCCAAGCAATGGCGTAGATTCCATTAGGAGTGGTGTATTGAGGTTAATGCACAACCCAAGATTTAGGGATGCTCATGGCACGGATGATCACTACATGAGTGCATGTTTCATCGCTGGAGCGTCTAAAGCGGGTGAGGTTGCTAGGTGCACAAGTGAGATATGGGAGTTACAAAACATGGGTAACAGCCAATACTTGGTAGGCGACTGGAGCACCCCCGCTTGAGAGTATCTGTAAGCTGCATGTAAGCTCAAAGTTCTGTAATTCAGAAAACATGAATTATCGAAACGCATGATCCTCTTCTCATGTTGCGATATCGGAAGTTATGTGGGGAAAATTATTTTTATTAGGTTGAGATCATCCGAACAGAGTGAATTTAAAAAATTATTTTATAAAACATAGAAGGAATGAATCACGTAGATTCAATGCTACCACTATTGAAAACTGTCTTCTTCAGCTTTTTAGCAACCCACAGTCTTTATCTTGTTGCAAAATACGGTACCCCTTTTTGGAATTGGCTACCGTACAAAAGCCAAAGTCAACCTTTGAAAAGTGTATCATGCTCTTTGCATGACTTCAAAGAATCGTTCGATTCCGCTATAAAAGAGCATATTTTAAGCGCTGAAGGCCAATTCCCAAACTCAAGTCTCAGAGTTACAAGTATTCATGATTTAATTTCTCTTGATGATAGCTACAGTACCAAGTGTCATGAAAGAGCAAACAACTTTAACGAAAGCCTGTGGTACTGTGAAAATGATTGTGACACCCAATTACGAGAAGTCGTATTATTTCTTATTGATTATCTGACGCGAACCTTCCCAAAATACTTTTATATCCTGATTGACAAACAAACACAGTATTTCAAAACCTCACTTTCTCTGCCATTCAAGGGTTTGCGTCTTTCTGAGATCAACAAGATGCCAATTCCATTATTGATGAAGAATGTATCAGAATTTCTTTCTGATGATTTTATCATACTTCTGCCAACCGAAAATGGCAGCTATAGTCCTCAATGTTTTACCAACTTTAGTGAGATTGCGAACTTTACTCCCATGGAGCCTACATTTTTTAAAGGACAGAAATCATTTCGAGAATTATTGCACTATAATATCTACCTAAAAAGCTTGTGCAGCAATATCGATAGTGATGGGAATCATATCTACTGCAAGTATGACTGGTCAGTAGTGAAGAGTGCACATTCTCAAAGTATGTGCTCACAGCTTCAATCTGAGAAACACAGATTACTTAAACTGCCAGAAAGCAATATTATCTTACTTATGGTTCGTGTGGATTATTTACTATTTGAAGATGTTAATAAATATCCAGAGCTTCGAAGATCTTTTTTAAAGGGTCTGTCGAAAATGACAACAGAAATCGCTATTCAAAAGGATCTTTCAGAGTGGGGAGAGAGCGCTTTGTGCAGTCTTGAAATCAATTAGAAAACTACCCTATGAGCTGTATATACCTTAAATTCTTAGTCTGAAACACCCCAATACTTCTTAATTTTTTGTGACAGTCTTTGATACCGTAATTGTTTTTGGATAAACAAACTCAGAAATACCCCAAGTAGAGTTGAATCTTCCGTATCCACTTTCCTTAACCCCTCCATGTGGGAGAGTCGGAGCATCGTGAACCGTCATACTATTTATGTGGATTGCGCCGCAAAATATTTGTCTACCAATCTGTAATGCCTCCCATACATCCTTCGACCAAACGGAGGTGCTGAGACCGTATTTTGAAGAGTTGACTGCATCTATCGCCTCCTGTACATTTGCAACGTGATTGATAAAAAATACTGGCCCAAAAGTTTCTTGATCCTGTAATAGTACATCCTTTTCAACATTAGAGAGGATAATTGGAGCTAGATATGCTTCTTCCCTTTTACAACTGCCAAAAACAATTTTTGCTCCTTTTTTTAAAGCATCAGAAACCAATGATTCAGCGACAATTGCCTGTCTAGCAGATCTTTGCGGCAAATGAGGATGATTTTCAACAAAATCTTTTGCTTTCAAGGACACTAGCTCTAGAAACTTTTCATATACTTCCTTCACAACAAAAACACGCTCAGTGCTCATGCAAATCTGCCCATTATGTGAAAATGCCCCAACAATAACAGACTCAGCAGCATTTTCCAAATCTGCATTATTAGTCACAATTACTGCACATTTGCCACCTAATTCTAATAGACATGGTTTCACCGCAGCAGCTGCCTTCTGTGCTATCAACTTTCCGACTACGGTTGATCCAGTAAATGTTAATTTTCTTATGGATGGATGATCAACCATAAAATTGACTATCTGAGCTGCATCTGATGCCCTATGGCTAATACACTGAATAACACCATCTGGGACACCTGCTTTTATGAAAAGTTCTACTAAGCGATAGTGTACCAGGGGACACAACTCCGAAGCTTTTAGAATCACAGTACAACCCATTGCTAATGGACAGGCAATTCCCCTAACTGCAAGAATAAGTGGTGCATTCCATGGACATATACTAAGAATAGGACCATATGGTTCAAGGAATATGATAGCATCAGAATCACTGTCAGATGCAGGCACAACTCCCTGTGGCTGAGAGCAAAGTGCAGACGCTTCTTTAAGCTGTTCAATGCTGCCTTCAACATTGAATTCAGCAAACCATTCTGAAATTCCCATTTCAACCATTATCTTGACAAAATATTGCTTTTTCTCAAGCAAAAGAGAGGCTACTTTATCAAGCAGAGCTCTTCTATCCGTAAAACTTGTTGTCTTCCACATTTTAAATGCTTCAGAAGAATATTCACAGGATTTTCTTGCATCCGATTCAGACGAGCCCTGTGCCCTGTAGAGAACTATGCTGGAATCAAATGGAGAAATCACATCATACACTAACTCATTATTGTCAGCTCTTTCTTTTCCTCCAATCAGTAAAGGGACAATGTAATCCGATTTCATTTCTATGAACAATTCCTCACTTTCTTTTGATACTCAAGGACAAGTACTCCTGGAAGCTATCTATGACAGAATACTCAAGATTATCTCAGAACATCTTTTGGTTTTAAAATTATACAAGGAATGCTTTCACAGCCGGTGGGGAAAAACAAACTTGTTATTTCTGCTACCTCCCCACATCATTCTATGTAAGTGGGTACGGGCAGTGGAAACAAAAGGGACATTTGATTCAAGGAGTATTTCCTATCTTGGTAGGGCAGTTCGTCTCAATTCCCTTAAATAGTGGACACTAAGAAGGGTTTCTTGCTGATTTCATACACAACCTTTTTCAGAACAATAACTATAAAAAATGGCCGCAAATCTGACTAACAAGAATCTATTCAAGACTTTGAACTACATTAATGGAGAATGGACATCCTCTAGGGATGGAGACGTATTTTCAGTGATAAATCCAGGAAATGGTGAAGAGCTTGCAAAAGTTCCGGAAACCAGCTTAGAGGAAGCTGAAAGGTCGATTGATTTTGCTTCCAAAGCTCTCGAAGATTTCAAACTTTATACCCCTAGAATGAAGGCTAGATTGCTTCGCAACTGGCATAATCTAGTATTAGAGAACGCAGAGGATCTAGCTAAGCTTCTTGTTCTGGAAAATGGAAAGGCCTATCAAGATGCATTGGGAGAGGTCAATTATGCAGCATCTTTCCTGGAATGGTACTCAGAGGAGGCACCAAGAGTTTATGGAGACACAATTCAGCCACAAAACCCTCACTCTAGGATTTACACAATAAAACAGCCGATCGGAGTCTGTGCATTTATTACACCTTGGAATTTTCCGGCGGCCATGATAGCTCGTAAAGCGGCAGCAGCAATAGCAGCAGGTTGTTCCGTTGTTATTAAACCAGCAAAGGAAACTCCTCTTTCTGCACTTGCATTAGCGTACCTGGCTGGAGAAGCTGGAATCCCCAGTGGTGTAATTAATGTTATCTGTACCAGTAGAAATACAAGGTCCGTTGGAGCTGCAATTTGTGAAAACCCGATTGTGAAGAAATTTTCCTTTACAGGTTCTACAGGTACAGGGAAGGTACTTATGAGTCAATGTGCAACTACCCTCAAGAAGATGTCACTAGAGCTGGGTGGTAATGCCCCTTTCATTATATTTGAGGATGCAGATGTTGACTTGTCAGTTCAGTCAACTATATCCTGTAAATTTAGGGGTACTGGGCAGACTTGTATTTGTGCTAATCGTATTTTTGTTCATGAAACTATTCACGACGAGTACGTAATGAAGCTCAAGAGAGAGGTATCTAACTTTAAGACAGGGTACGGTTTGGAAAAAAATGTTACCCATGGTCCTTTGATTAACAAAGCTGCTGCAGAAAAGGTAAAGACCCATGTTGAAGATGCCGTCTCTAGAGGTGCACAAATAGTTCATGGTGGGCATACAATTGACTCTCTAGGCTCAAACTATTTTGAGCCTACAATCTTAACGAATGTTACCCAAGGAATGTTATGCACTACAGAAGAAACATTTGGTCCAGTTGCTGCGATTATCAAATTCAAAACAGAGGATGAGGTACTAAAGTGGGCAAATGACACTGACGTCGGGCTTGCAGGTTATTTCTTCAGTAAAGACAACTCCAGATGTATCAGAGTAGCTGAAAAAATGGAAACAGGTATGGTGGGAGTTAACGTAGGAGCTATTAGTGATTCAGCTCTGCCATTTGGTGGGATGAAAATGAGTGGTTTTGGAAAAGAAGGCTCAAAGTACGGTATCGATGACTATATCACTGTGAAGTCAGTGACTGTGGGTCTGAACGACTGAAACTTTTTGTCTTCACAGAGAGTTTTTAGAAATATTAGTAGTAACCATCTTGTTAGCACCACAATTGTTGAGTCTTTTCAGAGCAGTAACGCCAAGTCCTGGATGTTGTAATCATAGACGAATCACTCGCAAAATCTAAAAAGAAAGAACAGAGTCGTGGTTGATACGAGTGGTGTTTTATCAATGTACCCGACTTAAAATGGCAGAGTCTTTCAGAATTGACAATATGGGTAGTGCAAATACGTACCCCTCAGTTTCCCCACACGGAGATAAGAAAACTCAGGGCAAAAATCTTAAAACGACTCACGTCATTTGCCGATGAAGTTAAACTTACGGCAAAATGTTCAAATGCACTGTATGACAAGCTAAATGAAATTATATATATGAGAGCATTTTGAAAATTCCGTGATCTTCAATTTTATGTTGAGGTCTCTGGAATCAGATTTCAGCGCCAGCAATGGTTTTCATATTATCACCGGAGGCACAGAAGATTGCTCAATCTCTTGATGTTAAGTTCAGAGATGATAAAGATCTTACATTTCATGATCTAGCATATAAGCGGATATTCAATGCTAGAAGATCCACTCGTCTTCCTATCGGTATCGTGTACGCGAAATCTGAAGTAGATGTTATGAATGCTGTGAAGTTGGCAAATGCACTGGACGTTAAAGTTTCAATCATTTCCGGAGGACACTCATGGGCTGGATGGGGAGTACGTCAAGATGCCTTATGTGTTGACTTGGGAGGATACAAAGATATTAAGTATGATCCCACAACCACTTTTGTCACAGCATCAACATCGGTTACTGGTAGAATATTAAACTCTTATTTGCTTGAGGAGAAGCGTCGATTCTTCCCGGGGGGACATTGTCCCGACGTAGGAATTGGTGGATTTCTGGCACAGGGTGGAATGGGTTGGTGCTGCAGAGGATGGGGATGGGCATGTACCAAAATTAAGAGCTTCAGATGCGTGAGTGCAGAAGGAGAATTACTAAATTGTAACGAAAATGAAAACTCGGAGCTTTTTTGGGTTGCCAGAGGATGTGGACCAGGATTTCCGGGTATCATTACCACATACACACTGGAAACAGTCCCAGAAAAGGTTATGTACTGTTCCACCTATGTTTACAATATTAGTCGGTTTACCGAAGTGATGAAATGGCTTCTTGAAATCACCCCTCAATCTGACAAAGACTGTGAAGTGGTGGCAGTTTCATCAATCCCTGAAAACCAGAAGGAAGCTGTTTTAGCAGTGCACTTGGTTGTCTTCAAGCATGCCGAAACTGAATGCAAGAGGGAGCTTATGAAGTTTGAGACTACAAAACCAAAAGGTGCATTTGTCGACGATTTCTTCGTACCAACATCTTTGAGTAAGGAATATATCTCTCAAGATGCGGCAAACCCAACAGGACACAGATATCGTACAGATAACTGTTACTTAGGTAATGACTGTGACGTTGTAGAGGTTCTGAAAGAACCATTTACAACAATCCCCAATCACAAGACATTTTGCTTGTATTTTTCCATGGATCCGTTGACGAAATTACCAGATATGTCGCTAAGTATGCAAGCTGAACACTATATTGCTATTTATTCTATCACAGACACGGAACAGGAGGATGATCTTGTTTCATCGTGGATGTCTAGAAGCTTTCATAGAATGGAAAAATACAGTCCAGGTGCTTATTTAGGAGACTCTGACTTTGTCACTCGGAAAACTCCATTTTGGACTAGGGAAGCTCACCTTAAGCTTAATAGGTTTAGATTGAAGTATGATCCGCAAAGAAGATTCTGTGGATACTTGAAGGATCCTGTGGAGGAAAAGAACAACAACGATTTATCGTATCAGGAAGTATATCATGAAAGAGCCAATATTTAGAGAGGTATCTATTTACTTAAGCTTAAATCCAAGAATCTAATCGAATCAGTTCGATTTCAAAATTCGATGTAAACAAGTCTGATTTTTTTCATATACTTTGCAGGCAGCAAACTTCGCAAATTCAGTAGTGTATTTTCGAGAAGAAAAATGAAGAAACTCTTACCCCGCCATTTCAATTCATTATGTTATTGTAACCCCCCTTCTTTTCGGCGGCATACCTTTTCGCGATCTCTATTATTCGACTACTGTCTTGCCTACCTATTCTGGTGCATATGAGTGACCTTAACCCGGAACTTCCAAACTGAGAAAAAAATTATAATTACTGGTTGTAAGCTAAAGCTTTTATCCGGCATTTGGAATTCACCACCGAAAGAGTTCACGGTAACGGAATAAGCTTTTCCCAGCTAGCTAAAGAGCCCACGTTACCCCGGAAGAATCTCCTCTTTTCTTCTCCTCACTAATTTGTGTAATTGACACCCTTTCGATTGAGCATCACTATATGTGACTGTTCGCACAACATAGCAGCACTATCTTCTTCACTTCGATGAGTTTAAATATAAGTCATTTTCCCCTCAAAGAGAATATTTTCTTTTTATATTTAAGACTGTTATCAAACATACCAAACCATTAGGCTATGTCTCTAAGCAGCAAAGAAAACAGCAACACAGGATTGCCACATAAAGAAAAGTTTCTCGGGAATCATGGAAGAGTTCAGCTTTTTGATCCTCTGACCAAAGAACGAATTTTGATTCCTAAGCCTAGTGATGATCCTAATGATCCACTGAACTGGGATCCTAAATACAAGCTATACATTGCCTTGCTTACTTCATACGGTGTTTTTGTGGGAAACTTTCTATGTGCGGGTCCGACAGTGGCAATGGCAGAGCTTGCTCAGGATCTAGGTACACTTGAACCTGACGGCACCTTCGATTCAACCAAATGGATCAACAAGGTGTCATATTGCTTCAGTGCGTATGCTTTACTGCAAGGTTGCAGCAACTTTTTTTGGGTGCCTATAATGACTAAATATGGCCGCCGGCCTGTTTATTTAATTTCAGTCATGTTATACCTGGTAACCACTATTTGGTGTTCTAGGGCAAAAACATATAATTCTTTCCTTGCTGCAAGATTAATTGCTGGATTCTTCTCCGGAAGTAATGAAACTATTGGACCACTAACTATCACAGATATATGCTTTCTTCATGAGAGAGGAACGCATATGGCTTTGTATAATTGCTTGCTCTCTGTCGGAGTGGCTGCTGGCGTGGTTATATCAGGATTTATTGCTTACAATAAATCATGGAGATATATCTTCTATGTTTCTATTGCATTGGTAGCAACTCTGTGGATTGCTGTTGCTTTCACGGTTCCAGAAACTCATTACGTCAGAAGCAAGGAAAATGATATGCAGGGTATAGAAGAAGTCTATCCTTTAGGTATGCCTGATGATAAAGTTAAGACTATTCATCTAGAGAATGCCACTGAGGAGAAACCAACATCAAATCCGGAAAAGACAATTCCTCCTAAGCAATCGTATTGGAGTACCATGAAGTTTTATTCTGGTAAGGTTTATACTGAGGAAAGTTTATGGAGTATATTTATTCGTCCTATCGGTATGATTGCTCTTCCTCCTGTTCTATGGGGATCATTGGTTATGACAGGTACAATCAGCTTCAATGTTGCGGTTAGTTCTAATTATTCCACTGCATTCAGCGAATTGTACAATTTCAATCTTTGGCAATGTGGATTGGTATGGGTGTCCGGAATTATTGGATCATTGATCGCAATATACGCAGGAGGAGAGCTCAGTGAAGTGATTGCCAACTATTTCACAAGAAAGAATGGAGGCTTAAGAGAGCCAGAGCATAGAATTCCAGCAATATTGATCGGGTTTGTGCTTTGTCCTTTGGGATTACTGTTATACGGGATCGGAGTTTCGAAAAAGCTTCATTGGATGATCCCAACTTTAGGAATTGGATTTTTACTAGGTGGAATTGTTCAGGCGACAAATATATCATTTGTTTACTGTGTCGACTCATACCGACCAATTGCTGGTGAAGTTGAAGTGACTCAGCTTGGATTCAAAGCCATTCTTGGCTTCCTTCTAAGTTTCTACACAAATCCCTGGGTGCAAAAAATGGGATATTCTGTGGCTTTTATTGAAATGGCATGTATATCTGCTGCATGTATTGGAATCGGAGTTCCTTTCTTTTGGTTTGGCCGTCGTATAAGAATAGCAACATTGAAATGGAAATTATTTTCATTTCTTTTATGGCAGAAGGATCGTGAGGTGGGTGAATGATGGCTGCCTCCATTTCGTTTATTCTGCTTATTTTATTGATGACATATATTTGTCTGCTTGATAATGTCATAGTCTAGCTTTTTCTTTTTCACTGTTTTATGTATTGAGCACTCCATATCAGCGTCTGATATAATCTATTTCTCACGATTTTTAGGCGAAATCCCTTGTCTCGGGTATCATACGCTTCAAGATATCTTGGATCAATTCGAACATGGAACTGAAAGTCGTTGGAATTTGAAAAAATAGTTTTTTTAAATCAACAAGTAGCTAAGCTCAAATCATTCTGGATTGAATAAGAGCGGCGCTACATTTAGGGTTAATATAGAAGACATAAATTGTGCGAGACCATGTAATACGAAAACATTCAAAATTCACCAAAAATGATCCAAGATCGATATTTATAATGTATTTCCAGGGTGAGAGTTCAGAAATTACTTCAATTGAGAAAGTCTTTTTCTCAATGCATCATCCCATGCATATATATAGAGACCCTTCACACCTCTAGATAGCAGAACGTTTATAGAATTCAAAATAATCATACGTTTCACCTTATCAGGAGACTTTATGTTCTTTCTTCTAGTGAACCCTGCATTGTCGTCATAGTTTTCAGGCAGTAGTTTAATCGAATCATTTTTTTCATCATATGCTACGGATCTTCCCAAAATGACACCAGCATAATTCAAGTCAAACCCCTGTATAGTGTAGACGGACCCAACCTCCTCAATTGTATCCGGTCTTTCACTCCACGGTTTAGGGTTCGATGGTGTGAATCTATCCCAACGCAAGTGGAACTCACCACATGTCACGTACCAGTCTTTATTTCCTATTCTGTAGGGAAAATCATATGTTGACAGCATTCGGCACTGACCATAGATTTTGTTTTTCTCTACTATGGCATTATACATATCCATGCAGTTGTTCCAGATTTTGAATTCGAACGCGGAATCTCCATTTTTGAACTTTATTAAGTCCTCCTTAGGATGAGGTAGAATTCTCCCACTTGTTGAAATCTCTTGTATCCAGTCTTGAACGTCTTGACATGCAGTTACTCTCCATTGCTGCTTCAGGCAATATATTTGGTATTTCTTTGAGAGTGCAAAAAATTGATCCAAGGAGCTTCCATCCTGCCCATCATCTGACCAATACTGGTCCATGCGCAATGATTGCTTAGTGTCGTATACAATTACAAGAACCTTTGCAAGTTTCATCAACTCTTCTAGATGGTTATCTTGCATGAATCGTTTGAAACCATTTTTTGACGTTGCAAGTAGGTGCGCCTCATCGACTATTGTAACATCGCAACTCCTCTTCTCTTTAGAAAATCTATTGATCAAGGAGGTTGGCCGTTCAATCTCATTCTTTTGAATATAAGCAAAAGACTTTGAGATTCGGTGATACAGTTTTAGCATTTCGGGATGATTCACTACAAGATAGTTTTGAGTGTTGTTCAGAACGTCTGATTTCACTCCTGCTTTGCTGATTCTTTGAATATCGTTAAACAGAGAATTTATAATGACAGATTTGCCAGTGCCAGCACCACCTTCAATGACGAAAAGAGATGGCTTGTCCTCAAAGGCATAATTTTTCAGTGAATCTCTTATAAAACCAAGAATTTTATTTTTCAGCTTCAGCTGTTCATCTGATAAACTAATATGCGATAGTTTGTCGATGGCGTCTCCCGATTTCCAATCATCTTCTTGGTTTATACTGTGCCTCTGTCTTTTCAGTTGCCTTGAATAAGAGGACACCTTATTTGTGGGAATGACAGCCCTTTTATACATTGCTGCAGACGAAACGTTTGGTCAAGAAGAGTATTAACTTCTTCCATTAACCATCAACTTCGAAATTTTATATTTAACACCTGCCAATATTCAATCGTGTAAAACACACCAAACTTTGTTAGTGTGAAGTTTGAGCTGAAAGGCTGCTCAGAGTGATTTAGTTTTTCAAAGATCTCAGAGAGATCTTAAAAAGCTTCTGCTATCTCTCAACCATATTTCTCGTCATATTTGGTGATCTTCTGAATACATGGAATTTCTTACTGGTACAATCCGCAGGTATAGGACTTGTTTTTAAAAGAAAAGTCCTTAGATGTCGTAGTGGAGATTTATTCCTCCGTGCAGAAGCTATAAAAACAAAAACTGGAACATGTACTAAAGCTCAGGAATTAAAGGCATAACAACAAAGTTTTCATAATCTGGCCCAAAATGAAGTTTGTTCACCTTACCTAACTTCTCTTCATTGCGGTCTTCTGGATGGGTGTGAACAAATCTGTCACATCCCTGAGTGTCACCACCGGCCACCTCAAACACAAGCCTCTCTCCGGGTTTCATTACCACATTTGTCGGCCAGATCTCTACCACAACATTGTAAACCTCATTAGGTCTAACTTCTATCAAATCCTTTTTGAAGTATGTCCGATGAGGCAAATAATCTCTGTTCCAAGGGTGACTCTTATCAATCTTGCTGTGAGATACACGCAAATGTCCTTTGCATAATGGAACAGGATCACCAGCTGTACCAGTATAAAATATCTCACCCCCTTCAGCATTGAGATGTCTCAAAGTAACAAATAGGTCAATATCAGATGGATCTGGCATAGATGAATCGTCATTGAAGTCAACAGATACATTGAGAGAGGCAGTTATGTGACCAGTGAACTCCGTTTTCTGCTGAAATGGAGACGAAATAAACTGAAGTGGATCAGATGTTTCAACTGTGGTACATGCTGTGAAGCTCCTGGTACCTTCAACTGATGATTGTACTATTTCAGGTGAAAGCTCTCCATTCAATCCTAAATAATAATTTGTGTATTTTGTTCTTGCAATAGGCCATTCATTTTCATATCTGACTTTAAACATCTCTTTTTCTTTCAGCGCATTATTATAACCAGGATCACCTTCTCTTAAAAGAATTCCAACTTTGGGTGCTCTACCTGTAGACCAACCTTCCCTATCTACTCCCTTTAGGAAAGCATCCAAAAAAGATTTCTGCAAATCAACGCTCTCTTTGTAGTAAAATGGAAGATCGTGCCTTCCTGCAATAGTTCTAAGATACCGTAACTTTGAGCCACAGTGATTATAGCCTTCCATATTTCCTCTTAGATGAAGCATTATACCACCCCAATTTGCAACACTCAGAATAGGAATTTCAATATCCTCTGAAGAGTAAACTTTTGAAGCATAATAGTCTTCATCAAGGTATTTATACTTTGCAGTGTCAATTGTTTGATCTTTTCTGTTGGCCTTCAATTCTTCAGCAGAAAGATCCCCTTCAATTGTATCAGGACCCCAATTTCTACTTGCCTTTCCAGGAACACCATACTGATTTTTCAACACCTGCCTATCCCACCAGAACTTGATGAAACCATTTGAGAGAATTCCACCATGTCTTACCCTATCTCTATAGTAGTCAGACATACCTTCCCAAGGGATGATGCATTCGAGCCCCTTTGGTTTCCTGGCAGCTACTCTCCATTGAGTTCCTGCAAAATAACTGACTCCCAATAAACCTACTTTACCATTCGACCATTTTTGAGAAGAAGCCCATTCGATTACGTCAAAGAATGCCTCACTTGTTCCTTTAGACATTGTATCACACAGACCGGGGGATTGTCCTAAGCCTCTCTCATCGGCACGAATCACAACATATCCGTTAGATGTCCAATAATCAGGCATTGGTGTTTCCCATGCAGCATTGTTAGAGGCCTGCTCAGGATTGATTTCTATAACATCTTTGTAGGAAGGGGGATGAAATATCTGATAAGGAATATCTTTGCCATATGGTCCATATGTTATAAGTGCGGGATACTCCTGGGTTTCGTCCTTTGGTCTATAGACATTGACTCTTACTCTATCTCCTCCTGACGTATCAGTCTTCAAAAAAACAGTTACATTTTTCTCAACAATGTAAGGAAAGGTAGTGTTATCGATGGTTCTTATATCCCGTAGTGAATTCGGCATCTGAAAAATAAAGTTAGAGATCTTTTAACTTGTATGCCGCATCCAGTAATAGAAATGTTAGCTTGTCAATATTTTTACTAGCCTTTATAGCAGTCAGATTTACGGTGACTACGTGGTGACTTTTGAGAACTAAGTAGAATTTCTAAACAATTGAAACACAAAATACGGGGAAATTTGACATTTCCTTCAATTTGGAGATTGCCGGTGGGGTCAAAGCGGCCCCATCGGATAAAAATTTTAAATTTGTACCGCTTTCCTTCACCCCGCATTTCTCGGGTTCTTGGTAGCTTCCACATTCAATGCTCAATAGTAGACAAAACACCATAACATACTGTACATTTGAAGAGCTGTGGTATTTGACGATTACTTGTGAGCTTAAAAGAATTGATAATTTGAACCTATTGGAAACATCAAAGAGGATCTTCTATAGATACTTTGTATCTAAACCAGTTTTTATTGATCTTTTGACCAGTGTGCCTCCAGATACGGTTCACTCTCTATTATGTAACTTCATTAGTACTCAGTCTATAGGATCATCAAGTAAGAATAGAAATTAACTTACGTATATGCCTGCTACTCCACGAAACATCACATACATGAAACTGTTCATGATGAACCCGGTGGCATTGTTTGGTCTTAATGACATGTCGAGATCGGATATAACTGAATTAATTGGATTTCCTAGTGAATAATTCCACCCTTCAACATTGGCAGCACTCATTCTATTAGGATCTGAAGGAACTCCATAATCCTGAGCATAGCGAAATGTTCTACGAGAGGATTCTTCGAAGACTTCCACACTCACAGCATTAGTAACGGTTCTGGTTGTAGTGGAGCTCATAGTTTTGAACTAAATATTCAAAATGATCAGTTTCAAAGGAAAACAATGGTAATGTCAAAGAAATACCTTGTATAAATAGTACATCATAAAACTTGCAAAGAAACAGTTGTCATATTTGTATCAACTAAAAAGGTGTAACGCGGAAATTGTGGGGAAATTCATAGAGCGATCTCTAAAAATATTCATCTTCTCTGATGGACAAATAACAGTGCGGTGCATCGATAAAAAACAAGTTTTCCAAATGCGGATTTTGTCCTAGAGTTTCGACAAACGGAGGAAACAGTAAGAGACGGTATATCTCTAGTGTTGAAACTTTGCCACAAGGGATATAGAGTCTACTTTCAGATCATTATTGGTACTTTTACTTCTTACTTTGAATCAAATAAAAAAGCTTGAACTGAACTTCAGGAAGGCAAAAGTTCATACGTAAAGATGAATAAAATAATTCCATCTTTTGACTGATTCCAAAAACACGTATCACAAAGACGACAGAGGTAGGAGACACTAGACAGGAATTAGAGAACCTCCTCCAGGTAGTGAAGTACTGGATTCATCAATCCATGAATTTGCAGGATTGGACTTGTTATAGTATACTCTGAATCCGTTAGAGAGAATATTCTCTATGTTTGACGATACTAAAGTGTCCACTGTGGAGTCAGCAGTAACATTCCACGAAGAGCTTTCGTCAATCTCCACGTTAAGATATGCCACGCCGTACCCAATAGTCGCAGCACCTGACCACTCTGTAAATTGACTCAGATGAAGAGTAATGGAAGAACTATTGTAGGCAACAATGTCTCCTTCCACAGTAGAGGATGTTATCCAAATGTTCGCATCCGCAGGACTCAATGATGGGTTATCTTCATATGAGGCGTAAAGATCGAACCCCTGAGTAATTTGTGAAAAGTTTGCAACAGCTAAAATATGTGAATCAGTGATAATATTTGTAGAAATTATGTGGGTATCTGCACCTATGTTTCCATACCAAAGCGCCGGAACATCCTCACCATTAATAATTAGGGTACAATCTGTAAAGACCTGCGTCGCACCTTCTGTATATTTAGATGATGAGAAAATAGCCATACCTCCAAGTAATGAACCAGTTAATTGGCAATCTGTCATGGTTGCAGTCTGAAGACCATCACTGAAAAGGAAAGGAGCATTTTCAGCTACTCCTACGACATTATTGGCATTAACAACTCCCAGAGCATAAAATATTGCAGATCCTATACCGCTGGTGTGTGAGACCGAGTTTGCAATATTAAGGTACCCCGCAGGGCTGTCACCACTGAAAGCGGAAGATCTCATTCCACCGCCATAATGAATTATATTATTGGCGTTTATGGTCCCATTCCCCGAAGCATATAAACCATGTGCGACAGGGCCGCTTGAGTAAAGATATGTGTCAGACACATTAACAACTGTTCCAGTTCCAAAAGAGTAAACTTGAGCTGCACCATTGTGTGTTGTTATGTTTGAATGGTCAATAATTCCCAATGAACCATTTTGAAAGTTCACGGCAGCGTTAACACCATAGAATGAAGCTTCATTCAAATTGGTATAGTAACCAGTCTTTTGAATTGAAACATGATCAAACAGTACTAATGAATCTTCCCCTGTTACAACGACAACATTTGTATCATTTTCAGCTGAATTCAATGTTTCTCTAGAAAATGTGTAGTCTTCGTCATCAAGATAATATTCTGCCTGTAGCTCCGGTTCAAAGCTTGGGAGTGGAGCACTGTAGTCTGCAAAAAGCTCATTATCTTGAGTATCCAGAGCTTTGTCATTCCAATCGGATGAATCAAGGACTGTTACTGCTGATTGTATAGTTCTAGTACAGCCTAAAAAAAGAAAGAGTTTATCGAATTTCATCATGAATTTACTGTCTCCAAAGTCTGTATGGTATCACACTGCTCGGTAGTCATTGAAAGCTGTGAAAAGCTTGACTTTTATATTCAAGCCTTTTTTGGTAGGATTTTTAATGGATGAGGAGCCACAGAGAAGCATGACTATTCTCATCTATTGTTTTACATATACTTTCACCGAGGAACTCAAGATGATGATTCAGCAAGTATGCATTTCCGTTAAAGTTACCCCAAAAAAAGATAGTATACCGATAATTTGGCTTAAAGGGAAAGGGCTTGGGGAAATTAAAAATGGCAAGTTATGTGGGGGTAGAGGGTTAAGATCTTGTACACTCAAATACATTTGTAACACAATTCACAATGTAGATATATTGTTCTAGCGCAATAACTCTTGGACATAATGTCCTAAATGCTGGGCTCGGCAAAAATACTGGACTGAGGGGTAAAGTATAATTACTTTCAATAAATTCAATTTATGTCTTTCAAGCAACTACTGAAACAAATTTATTTTATCAATAAGCATCGAAAGTAGAACTAAACGATTCCGGGATCAAAACGTCTAGTTGAAACTATCCGGAAAATTGAAGAGAACAAAATTATTGACTAATTTGGAGATTCCAAAACAGAAGGAGGAGCACTTGCGGGGTGTATGAGCCTCATTTAAGTCTGAAGTCTTATAAGTTCAGTGGTTTAGCATTTGCTGCTTTACAACACAATAAAGAGCGATGGAAAGCATATATTTCCTTTTATTTTCAGCTATATCGTCTGGAACACCCGGAAAAGTAAACATGTAAAAGTCTATCACCAAAATACCTAAGTGCAATGATATTGTCATCAAAATTGTGCGGCTTTGAAATTTGCAGTAGCAGAGCTCCGGGAAATGGGGTCTCTCTTAATAAGATTTTATGAAGAGAGACTCTAAAAAAAACTTTCCTGAAATTTTTACCTGTAAAAATATGATGATAGCTATATCGAACTGCTAAAGGTCAAACATACTGTATTGTGCAGAGAGACTTTCAAACATTTAGCTGAGTATCAATAAATTATCTCTCCCTCCTGTCTAGAGTGGTTAAAAGTGGGTTATAAGTGAGATTTAAGTGGAATTTGAAGCGTGAAAAGACAATATTTTTGATTCTTCTATTTCAGTGGATTGAGCTCTGCATCAGTGTTATATACATCCAATTTTCCAGTAGGATTGAGTATCCTTTTGGATGTTAGCTTATAGATATTAGTCATTACGTCCACATCGTCTTCACGTAAAGTACAGATCAATGTAGTCTAACTGTAATCGTTTTAAAGAAGCCCGCATAGCACCTTGAGAGTCCTGAAAGTCATATGATCTTAGTTATGACAAAAGTGTCTTTTCGGCTGATATCTGGAAACTTTTCTAAAGCCTCATGTATAGGTCTACCAACATCGGTTTCATTTTTATAAATCCTTGCTGTATCAATTTGTTTGTGCCCCGTTCTTTAATGCAGACACGACAGAATTATAGCAATTATCTGACGAAGCCTTCCATTCCAAACGCTACTTGAGGAATTGAAAGGTCATTATTTAGTTTTAATGCTTGAAAGCTCTTCTATGAAGTAGTGATTGAACAGCAGTCTTTTGATTTCTTCAAATATTTTCATTAAAGGTACTTGAAAACTTAGTAGGAGCAATATAAGTGTAGATAAGAAGTTTATCAGATAAATTGTCACCCATTTGGAAAAGTACTCTTTATGGCATGAGATAAGCTGTGGTATCATTACTTATCCAAATTGACGATGGAAGAAAACTTGTCCCTCACTTGCACTTGTATGATGATTTAATGCTATGAAAACTTGCTAATGGAATTCTCAGTTTATATTGAGTCATCTTTGAGCTTAAAACAGGTGAAGCCTTAAAGTGGCTATGATTCTAATTAATAAATTTGAAATGCCGTTGTACTTAAATGAAAAAATCTCCTTTTTTGGTACTACAACCAGCATGTAACCTAAAAATGTCCTCTAATGCTATTTCAATGTTTCCTATCTTAGTTCTAGATTTTTGTAAATTGAGAGATATTGTTGACACACGACTTTGATATCTAAACTCCAACTTACAAATCTGAAATATTTCTTTATCGAGAAAGCTCCCGATATCCTTATATGCAATAATTCCGAGATCATTCTCCAAACCAAAATTTAACCCATCAAAAAAAAAAGGTGCATGACAATTGATGAATGCTGCGAGAGCAGAAGGAAGTTACTCTATTATATTGCTTAGTGTTTCCAGCTATATTTCACAGCTATAGACAGTTGGTCTATTAGTAAGGACGGCAGTTGCTATCACAAAATTCCAAATGTTCTCTTTTCTATCTGTGCGGATTACTTGAATGTTAGTGTTTACTGAAGGCACAAGTACTTTACCAAGATTAATCAGACTTGGCTGCAAGAACTAAATTTTGCCTTTGTACGAGAGGTGATAAAGGAGGAATAAAGAACTTCACAAGCAGCTTACCAGAGCCGGCATTCATCTAAAGAGAAAAATCTGAATAGAATTTTTCCCAAGGTCTATTCCCAAAAAGGAAAGTTTTGTGAGAAGATCAATCGCTATTTATTAGCCCCAAAATCTGGGAACGTCGGAAAATAGTAGTAAAGATTCAATCCCTAATAATGACTCAGTCAGCAGTGGTTGTTGTTGACTACAAGAAGCCTGTAAAGGTAATTGACCAGTATGCGAGACCGCAAATAGAGAATCCTTATGAGGTGATTGTTAAAAATCGAGCTATAGGAATAAATCCAATAGACTGGAAGGGACACAAGTATGGGTTCGGAATCTATCATTTTCCTTGGATCAACGGAAGGGAATGCAGTGGAGTGATAGTTGAGACTGGAGATGAAGTTTCAGATTTCAAAACAGGAGATCGGGTGATTGTAGCAAGTACTAGTTACAGAAATAACAGAACCAGCACATTTCAGGAATTTACTGCGATTGACTCTCGTCTCCTATGGAAACTCCCGAAATACATGAACTTTGTCACTGGAGCAAGTATTGGAGTGGGACTTGTTACAGCAAGCATTATTATTACTGACTCTTTTGGGTTAGACCTTAAAAAAGACTCGCAAGTAGCAGATACTATTCTGATTTGGGGAGGAGCTACAGTGGTTGGAATATACTTGACTCAGATTGCAAAATATCTTGGAATGAAAGTTATAAGTGTTGCGGGTTCAAAAAATAAGGAGTATTTGAGCAGCCTTGGTGTAGATATATTTATTGACAGAACCTTTGAGTTCAACAACATCCAAAGCCTTCTTGAAGGAGAGAGTATAAAATATGGCGTTGATTGTGCTTCCAAAGAGAGCGCTGAAAATGTTATTCGACTTCAAGAGAACAGTTCAGGAATATCGTACTTTTGTGGCATTGTTTCAGTACCTAAAAGTAGTTCATTCTCAGTGATACAGAGAAGCGTCAGAATCAAAAGGTTTCATGAGGACTTAGACTTTGGGCAAGAGCTAGTCAAAATGACTTCCGTGCTGCTGGAGAGGAAGGTAATAAAACCTGTCAAAACTCGGCTATTTAAAGGTGACATAAGCTCTATCATACATGGATTACAAGAGTTGGAAAATCATGGTGCTAACGCCGAACGTTATGTAGTGGAACTGGAAAAATCAAATGTATGACCATAATGGTCATCTCTTAAATGAGACTGTCCCAGTACCTGCTGTCTGAGAGTACCTCCAGGTGTTTCGTAATCATTCCAATATATACCTCTCTTTTGAAGCTCAGGTACTAATAAATCAACAATGTCTTCATAGGAACCCGGATTGACCACTGGAGATATATTGAATCCATCAACATCAGCAATTTCAATCCATTTTTGAAGAGCATCTGCAACAGTTGTAGGACTTCCAATAATTACAGGCCCATTACCACCTATTGATAACTCTTCAGCTACTTTCCGTGGTGTCCAATTGAAACCTGGTTTGTTCAAATGGCTAAAGAAGTTTTCAACTGCTGATAAAACAACCTGGGATCCTGCATCACTAGCATCAATCTTCTCATCCAGTTCGTACTTTGATAAATCTATTCCAGTCAAAGCTGAAAAAAAGATTAACCCACCTTCAAGAGATCTATACTTTTTTATTTCTTCTAATTTTTCTTTTGCCTTTTCATCAGTCTCTCCTAGAATCAGAGCTACAAGAGGGAAGATCTTAACAGAATCAGGGTCTCTACCATTCTCTGCAACTAGTTTGCGCAAATTCTTAATCTTTGGGCTAATTATATCAGGAGAGTGGGCAGCAACAAATATTGCCTCTGCATGTTTCGCTGCAAACGCTGTTCCAGCACTTGACGTTCCTGCCTGAAAAAGGAACGGTGTTCTCTGAGGACTAGGATCAACCAGAAAAGGAGTCTCGGCATAGAAATACTTTCCTTCATGTTTAATCACTTTGACATCCTTAGGGTCTATGTAAGTCATTGTCGTTCTGTCTGCTTTTACAGCATCATCTGACATCGACCCCTGCCAGAACTTGTACATTAACTGCAGATACTCATCGGCAATCAAATATCTTTCATCATGAGGGACAATTTCACGTTTTCCTAAAGCCTTGGCAGAAGAATTGTTCCAAGATGTGACAATATTCCACGCAATTCTACCCTTAGTGAAATGATCTAAGGTTGAAAAGCGACGTGCAAGTAGTAGCGGCTGTTCAAAACTCGTTGTAGCAGTTACACCAAACCCGAGAGATTGAGTTGCTTGAGCCATAGAAGCGACTGTCAAAAATGGATCCAGAACAGGAAACTCTGTACCTATCTTAATTGCAGGAGATCTGGAGCCTCCATACACCTCAAACCCGCCAAGAGTGTCAGCCAAGAAATAGCACGTAAATTTCCCTTTCTCCAGCAGCTTTGCATTGTTCTGCCAGAACTCCAGGCTGTGCTTCTCCACGCTTTTGTCCTTGGGATTAGTCCACTGGCCAGGATTGGAATGGCCAATAGTAAAAGCCTCGAAGGCATTCAGGTGGATTTTCTTAGATTTCGTCATTAGATTTCACAATTTCTCGTTTTTCAAGTTCTTTTTGGAAGTTCCTATATTTAATGCTTTAGTTGTGTGCGCCACAGTTTCGACTTTTATTTTTATACTTCTTCCCTTTGGCAATTCTTATCTAATTTATAGCGTTATTTTTGGGAGCCACACTCATCGCCTTTCTTTTTTTATTTTCACTATTTAAACCTAATATGAACAGGCAACAATCCAGCAGTATGTCCTCTGCATTTTTAAAGAGCCAAATGACGAAGCAAAAAAGATCACGTGACGGTAAGTAGATTCCTTCGCTACTAGAAGCATCACCTAACACAAGCAGGTTGCCAAAATTGCAAGAAAGGAAGAATCAAATGTGACAGAAACAAACCATTTTGCAAAGTCTGTCGACGCAGAAATCTTGAGTGCGACTACTCTCAGCATCTTGTGTGGGTGTCAGTAGAGAAGGTAGATGCACGACACCCTTCATTCAGATCACAGAAGAAACGATCCCTACGTCAACATCTAACACCACTTTCTGGGAACGTCGTGTCTGTTCTACGGCAAGAGTCAAATGGCCACATTTTCGATCATTGTAAGTATGCCTCTAACAGACTGCACTATCATTACGTACTAACATTAGCAGATTTGCACATAACATGTGGCTCTCTTGACCCGTTTCATGGGCCTGGAACGTCAAATATTTCCCAAAAGTAAGTATATGCCATTCCAACAACTCTTTGGCTTACACTAACACCTGCAGGTTCTTTGTTCCAATTGCTGTTGCCGATCCCGCTACACTCTACGGTATACTATCATTATCCGCATCTCAAATGGCCTTCAAGGACCCTAAATTCAACGCAATAGCTACAGCCAGCAAATCTATGTCATACAAATGGCTTCATAAACTAATTACCAACAAGGATACTGCCTATAGCGTCGAAGCACTTTCGGCCATTATTTGCCACCTTTCAATTGAGATAATCCAATCTGGTTTATACAATTGGCCGAACCACATTCAGGCGTGTAGGTCAATAATAGAAGAACGTAAACGACGAAAACTGAAGCATGATCAGTTATCCTGGTTTATATATGCTCGGATTGCACGGTACGACACTTTTGCTAGTCTGACAAGCGGTGAAAAACCTATATTTGAAGAAGAAGATCTTGTGCCTACGGAGAAATACGATCCTATACTACAGGATCTCAACTGTATATATGGGTGCCCTCCGAGGATTCTATTCTTCTGTAGCACAATAACCTATATAGGGAAGCGATTGGGAGATGGTAGGCTCGCAGATCAACTTGCTGAGCTGGGGCACAATCTGGAAATTACTACACTGAAGTTCTCACAATTACTCAGCTCGCACAAGCTTATATTTCCAGAGAATGATTGGGAGTGTATTGAATGTTTGTGGGCTAACACAATGGCCATTCACTTCTACAGGCAACTATACCGTGTACATCCAGATGACCCACTTATTGCGTCATATCGTCAAGGTGCAACTGAGGCATTACAAATTTTAACTACGGGTAGCCTTCACTGCTCATCTACACCATGGCCTCTGCTTATTATAGCTTCCGTCACTACAGAGAATCTCGCCCGGGAATCGCTGAAGCAAAAAATACATGAGTTCTTCCTCACCTCAAATATAGGAAGCTTCAAGCAGCTATTAGAAATTTGTAAGCAAATATGGAGGCTAATGGATGAGGGTAAGTGTTGCTCAACTGTGGAATGGTGGGAAAATAAAAGTAGATTTGGTTGGAGTTTGTTGACTGCGTGAGCCCTCGCGAGCGCACTCGCCGATGAACATCTTTTTTTTTCATTATCTTTTCTGCATTTAGACGATTAAAATATTGTGGCTTATCTATCTAGTCTTAAATAACCCTGTAATTCGCCTTAACGAAGATTCTAAGATGAACATTTCTGATTAGATATGGTTTTCCAGTAGAGATGGTTGAAAAGAACTCAGATACAGAACAAGTCATAGAAACGGAAGATATTTACAGCAGAGACCCTCCAGCAACAAACTGGAAACGCTTTCTTCCAGAATACTTTGTATCGAACAGCGAACATGCCAAGTTTATCAGAAAGCTAGATATTCTTGTTCTTGGGTATTCTGCTTTGAGCAGCTTTATCCAAACTCTTGATACTTCGAATATTAGTAATGCCTACGTGTCAGGAATGCAAGAAGATCTTAGTCTTTATGGTAACCAACTTAACATTTTCTCGACATTATACGATGTGGGGATCATTGTTGGAGCTGTTCCTCTAGCAGTTATGGGTACGTTTATACGGCCTTCTATTTTACTACCTACTTGCACTTGTCTTTGGACATTATTTGTTATGTGTATGGCTGCTGCAAAAAGTTATCAAGCAATTTATGGACTCCGTTTTCTTATAGGGGTAGTCGAGGCAAGTGCATTTCCTGGATTTGCGGCGTTAGTGGGATCCTGGTATACTCCTGAAGAACTCGGAAAAAGAATGACATACTACGAAATTTCTGGCAATGTTGCCAGCATGTTTTCAGGTTATATCCAAGCCGGATTGTACTCACACATGAATGGCGTGCGTGGACTTCCGGCATGGAAATGGCTTTTCATTTTTGATGGATTGATTTCTATTCCCGTTGCTATCTGGGGTTATTTCAGTATTCCAGACTACCCCTCAACCACGAGGTCATTATTTTTGTCTGAATCTGATAAAAGATATGCTGTCAAACGAATGGAACTAAGTGGAAGAAGGTCTGTCAAGAAAGTTTCTTGGAAGCTAATAAAGAAAGCTTTGTCCACATGGCACTTCTACGCGTTTGTGCTCTGTTACTACTTGTATGGGACATTTTCGTGGGGGGATAGTTACTTTGGTCTATGGTTACAATATCTGGGCAAATACTCTGTCCAACAGATTAATACCATCCCGACTGCTTCCCAAGGTGCTGCGATTGTAAATTCGTTTGTGTCGTCGACTCTCTCTGATCATTTCCGTAATAGACCGATATTCATAGCAACAGATATGTTTATTTGTCTTTTAGGAAACGCATTTGTTGCAAATTGGAAAGCACCAGAGGGATTGAAATTCCTTGGATATATGATGATTACTATTGGTTGGCCAGCACAATCCCTAACGATGGCATGGGCAAGTGAGGTTTGTCAAGGTAATCCATTATGTCGAGTCCTTATTGTTGCTTGTGGTAATACGTTTGTTTACGCTACAAATGCCTGGTTACAAGTTGTTTTATTTCCTGCCTCAAAAGCACCCCATTACAAAGCAGGATATCAAGTTTGTGCGGCATTTCTGGGATTAGCCATAGTTTCTGTGGCACTTTGTTGGTATCTGTTACAGAGAGATTACAGAAAGGGAATTGCAGTTAAATCCGAGCATGGCTTACCCGAGTATCCTGAATGGGACGCTGAGCTGGAGAAGGATAAATGAAGTAAAAATATTTTTGTAAGCATTTCCAGATTAGGTAAATTTTGTGAAGCAGAAAGTGAATATATACGGGCTTATCAGCAAGTCGGGGAGAGTAAAAGAAATTTGATAATTTTTCAACATTCAAATGGCACAGCTAAGAATAGGTGTTGATGTGGGAGGTAGGTAGAACTATAGATACTGCTCAAAATGGCTTTGCTAACAAGTTGAAGGCACAAATACCGACTGTGTACTCATTGACACACTTACCAAAGACAACAAAGGAATTGTGGCATGTGCGAAATCACTAACCACATCTGACATATCCACTGGAATATTTAATGCAATTGAATCTGTGTTGCAAAACAATATTGAAAGATCTTCAGTTGGGCTTGTCACACTTGGAACAACTGTAAGTATAGAGATTCACCAGAGGAGAATATCTACTAACATGTATAAGCATTTTTTAAATGCGTTTATCGAACGCGACAGGTCTCGTATTGATAAAGTAGCTGTTGTTAGGGTAGCAACAAAATACACGAAATCAATTCCCCCATTCAGTGACTTTCCTAATGATTTAGAAGAGCGTAAGTGGACGTTGCAAGTGTATTCTTAGTCTCTATACTAACTTATCTCAGTGGTAAATGGATATTATGGTTTTGTCTCTGGAGGTCTTCAAATTAATGGAAAAGCAATTGCCGACATTGATGAAAAGGAAGTTCTCTCTGAATGTGAGAAGATTGAAAATCTTGGAATTACTTCAGTCGTTATCATTGGAGTTTATTCTCCGATAGACACAAAATATTCACAAGAGTATCAAGTAAGAGATATTATGCAGAGACGTCTCAATGCTCGTATTGTATGCTCAAGAGATATAGGCACTCTTGGCTTTTTGGAGAGAGAAAATGCTTCTATACTAAATGCTTCCATCCTCAGATTCTCAGAGCACGTGATCAGCAGCTTCCAAAGCACAATGCATGCGCTCAATTTGAAATGCCCTCTATTCCTTACCCAAAACGACGGCACCATCATATCTGCAGAAAAGGCCAAAAGCACTCCTGTCGTTACTTTTTGCTCTGGACCCACTAATTCCATGCTGGGAGCTGCATATCTAAGCTCTTTGGAGAAAACATCTTCAATTGTGGCAGATATAGGAGGCACAACCACAGATGTGGGTATACTTCTTCCATCAGGCTTTCCTATGCCATCTTCTGCCTATATGAGAATTGCCGGTGTAAGAGTGAACTACTCAATGCCACACATCCACAATGTTGGCCTTGGAGGAGGGTCAATTGTCAATGGAGATACAATTGGGCCAATGTCTGTTGGCTCTAACCTCAGAAAAGAAGCAAAGGTATTTGGAGGGCAAGTGACAACAGCGACGGACATTGCTTCGGCAGCTAGAGAGTTACAAATCGGGCTAACTATTCCAAAGGACAAATCCACAATGGAAAGCTTTGAACTCATCCAGTCAATATTTAAGAAAGCAATAGAGGCGGTGAAGACATCCGAAGATGATATCCCTCTCATTCTTGTTGGTGGTGGATCTATCATTATTGGAAACGAAGTTAAAGGTGTGAGCGAAGTGATTCGTCCGCCTTATTTTGAATATGCAAATGCTGTAGGTGCAGCTGTTGCAAAGATTGCAGTCACCGTAGATACTGTGGAGAATACTAATCACTATAGTATTGAGAGTCTGTTGAACAAGGTGAAAGAATCTGCTATTTCTCAAGTCATTCAAGAAGGAGCTATTAAAACCTCGGTCTACTGTGTTCAGCAGCAAACTCTACCTGTCGAATACTCTTCTAACAGTATTAGAATTGTTGTTCGAATGGCTGGAGAGATCAACTTGGCATGTCTACCAAAGCTACAGAATCAAGAGATAATCAAGAGTGAGTATTTTCAACCTCCGAAGGTTCCAAAGGTATCGTGTAAGCCAGAGCCTCCAGTAATCGATGCTACGGTCTATATCCCAAAAATTGAAAATAGCGTTTGGACTCTCTCAGAAACAGATCTTGAATGGTTAGCCAGTGGGTGCTATATTCTTGGATGTGCCGGTGGAGGCTCACCAGATTGTGAACTAATGGAGTTGAAGGGTATACTCAATGAGGGATATAAAGTACAGATTGTATCATACAAATCAATCGGGAATGACGAATTAGTGTGTTGGGGAGGGATAATGGGATCACCAACTGTTTCACACGAACGCCTTGATGGAGGCGAAACGGTAGATGCCTTCCATGCTCTTTTTGACCACTTGAAGCTGGGAGATAATTTCAGTGCTTTCATGGGTATCGAGATTGGTGGAGCTAACGGTTTACAGGCATTGATTGCTGCATCCTCGAAACATTTCAATAAACCGGTGTTGGACTGTGATTGGATGGGCAGAGCGTATCCAACTTATTATCAGATGACACTTTGTGCAAACACTTCAGGAATGACAGCTCCTGCAGCAATTGCAGATGGACTGGGTAATTCGTTGGTGATGACAAACTCTGCATCAGATTATCATACAGATTCTCTTCTAAGAGCAGCTTGTGAAGAAATGGGATCCCGTGTAGGTTTTGCAGGTCGTCCTACAGAAGGACGGCTAGTAAAGCAATTTGCAGTCAAAAACAGTTATTCGCTGGCATGGAGAATAGGACGTCAGATTGCAATTTGCCAGCAGAAAAATTGCACCAATTTAGTCGCTGATCGCATCATTCAACAAGTGGGAAACGGTTGTAAGCTTTTTTGGGGAAAGATATCCTCAGTAGAGGAGAAGCTATACAAGGCACATAGCTACGGACAGATAGTTATAACCTGGATGCCAGGTGATGGAGAGCTTCCTTTTGCCGCTTCTTCAGGAAAATTGAGAATTCCCTATAAAAATGAAATCATTTACGCCGAACACGAGAGTGAGAATGGGGAAAAGAAAATTTTGGCCTCTGTGCCAGATATCATCAGTGTGATCGACATTCAGTCCGGTAGAGCTGTGGGTGTGCCTGAGTTCAAATTTGGAATTCATGTAGCTGTGATAGCATTTGGGGCGTCCGAGCTTTGGCGAGCGCACGAGGCCGCACTGAACCTAGGAGGTATGCGTTCATTTGGAATGCCAGATGTGACTGATATTTCACTTGGTGCTACTAACGTCAGCAGTGTCATTGATGAATATAGTTAGTGAGTCGTATATAACCAGTATTTATCAAGTTACAGAGGCGTAGATTGTAGTAAAAAAAGTTTTAGCAAGGATTGAAATAGACTTGTAGGTTTAATAAATGAAGAAAATTATATTTTCAGGAGTAAGCCTAAAGAATAGTTTTAGTTTTTGATCCATAATATATGCACCAATACCTTCAGGATAGTCTGATTTATGCGACGTAGAAGTCTATGACCAATTCATATATAAGCCTGATAAATAAGAGAACGTAAGTATCAAAACATAAGCTTTAACAGCCAGCCAAAATTGAATAGCGGAGTTTTACATGGATAAACGAACACAGCTTCCGCCATTTTCTTCTTCCAGAGCCCCAGCCGAAAAATATCTACTTGTGATAACTTCGAAATTCGAGAGTCAAAAAGTTATAATCGTTTACCCAATTAGAAATCGATGGTCACTGTCAACTTTCTGCAAATCGTCGAGGCGCCATATTCTTAGAGTACTCTCACCCTGTAGCCGTAGCATAGTCTTAGTATATTGATAAGTCTTAACTCACTTGATATTATTATGCCACATTTAGAGGAATCAGCGGACTTTTTTAGTCGAAGCGTTTCAAGACATGCGCTCGTGTTTAGTACCGATGTATGATCCAAAGGCTTTTATCTGATATGCTTGTGAATATAGAATGGAAACTCTGAAAAGTATACAACAAGAGAACAGCTTACAAATACTTTTCAAAAGCATTCTCTGGGTTGTTTTTCATACTTGTACCCCGACGAAACAGCTTCGGTGCGAGTCTACGGACCGCAGAAATACGAGAGAGGTTCCACTATAAATATGGGTGTTAAAGACATTGTATTTATCTTCAATGTAGCTTTCAGGATCCAACCGAAAATGTCACATACCACATACTTTATTACTGGAGCCTCAAGAGGAATTGGATTGCAGCTGGCCATTCTATTATCTCAATCTTCTGACAATTTTGTCATTGCTTCTGTAAGAGACAAAAGCAAAATCCCTGTGGAGTTGGAAAAAGGTAAAAACATTGTTGTAGTAGAGCTAGATCAGGCAAAAGAAGAATCAATCAACAATCTTGAGTCACAGCTTCAAGAAGTAGCTCATCTAGGAATCGATGTATTTATTGCCAATGCAGGGATTGCTAACGCTTACTACCCTATACTCGAGGCGCCAAGAGATGTCTGGTTGAATCATTACAGTACTAATACCCTTGGTCCTATCCTTGTGTATCAGAAGGTACACAAGTTTATGTTGAAGAAGCTAACTAGAAAGGTAACATTTGTTTCAAGTTCCGCTGGATCCATCGGCACATATCTTCCTGTGAGCATAAGTGCTTATGGACAGTCAAAGGCAGCCCTCAATCATTCTGTAACCAGACTAGCAGCTGAATTGAGAAAAGATAACTTTACTGTTTTAGCGGTCCATCCAGGATTGGTTGCGACCGATATGGGATTAACTGGAATCGATATTTTAGGTGAAAGTGAGGGTATTAGGGATATCATGAGATCGTTTACTATTTCTCCGGAAGAAAGCGCAAAAGCGATGCTCAGACAGATTTCTTTTGCCACACCTGAGAGTAATGGAAGATTTATTCGATGTGATGATGGTACAGATATTCCCTTTTGATATAACGGATCATCCCTCTCACCGGAAGAAAGTCGAATTGTACCATGGGTCCTAGCAAAAAACAATCAAAGAAGAAACTTATGTCGTCGGTATTATGATCTGTACTTAATCTTCTATTTCTAAGGTGAATATATTTGCCTACCAGACAGTCTATGACACTAATAATGTGTTAAAAATTCTCAATGTCGTATTATAATTTTTGCACTCCTGAGAATACAAACTTTTAGTAGCTCGGCTTATTATATGGTTCAAAAACTTCATCTCCACAACCCTATCAGATGTAATTAGCGCAGCCAGAGATTAATGATGCGCCGTAAATGCAGAAGCGAAAGGATTCCTACAAAGAACGTAGTATCTACCGTATGATGGTACTTGCCCACCGCTTTGTGAAGTTCCTACTTGTAATTATAGCCTCTAGCAGCTTTCAGTAGGTGGTGAGTAATATATGGTATCTTGTGTTTGCGGCTCATAACCTCCTCAAACGATCCATAAGAGTGTCTCATTTTTTCTGGATCCTCGCTTCATCACTTTTATTCATGGTTTTTGAGTACGCAGTAGCACAAAAATTCTCTGTGATTCCCAAGTCGTTTCTCTCTATCATCAACTACTTCACTGCTCCATTACAGCTGATTACCGCGATAGACTACTTCAAAATTAGCAGAGGGAAGTATCCCTTCGACGACTAGAACAACGCCTTCTGTTCTGACTGTTAGCTATGACAGCGTGGATACTATCTGTCGTCATTACGCTGGTACGTGTTGTTCCATTTATGAACCAGACTTATTACAAGTCTGTTATCTCCAGAGCATCCGAGCCTGATGGATATGAACTAGGCTGAACCATGAGTGGCTCGCTTGCAGGAATGACCTACGTTGCTGCGCGGTTACTGGAGAGGAATTTATACGAAGTTGATATTTGTATGAACTTACTATCAGCAGATATCACTTAATTGAAGTCTTACTTACCTCTAAAGATGGGGATCTAGTGAAAGCAGCATGAGATGACGAAATTATTTGTAAAGCGCTATTCTAATTCAATAGGATAAGTCTTCAGAGTAAAAAAAATCAGCACAGCTGATAACCGTGGCGCCCTGTGCTTACCAATATCCTGTGACATTCTGAAAGCGACTGCAAAATTCTGAACTAGTTTATAAAACGTACTTTCACTTTGCTATTTGTACATGATATGATCTATGGGCAATCAAGCAATGCCGGTGATACTTCCGGATGACCTAGAGCTTAGGCTCACTCCTACTCCGAAGAATTTGCACCTGACAGGGGAGCAGGTTGCCTCAAGAAAAGAGTTCCTTGACGCAGAGGTTCTTTCGAGGAAGTTTGGGCGCACAGATATAGACCTGACAAAGTACAACTTCAGAAAATTCAATCAGGCCATTACAAGTTGTGCCCATGAGACCATTGACTTGGATTCCATCGACTTCTCCCTATACAAAGATGGCCCTGTAGCCCGCAAGAAACTGGCAACCAAACTGGAAAAATCTTTAACGACCTATGGATTCATCAACATCGTCAACTGGGGCTTTGACTCTGAGAAGTTGGAACATATTAAGTCTATTTCTCAAGCGATTCTGGAGCTTCCAGAAGAGGAGAAGTATAAGTTTTTGGCGGGAAGCTCTCAGGCAGATCTAGAAGACAGAGAGAAAAGTCTTGGCGGAGAAAGAGGCCTCGGTTTCAAACCCAAGGGATACTGGTCGATGCGCAATGGCGTAAGAGATTCCATTGAGCACTATAACTTTCGAGACATGTTCCAAGATGACTATTTCTTTGATCCCGACAGAAACTACCCGGAGATCGCAAGATATTTTCTACCGGAGGTGGCGGAGTACTTTAGATACCTCCATTTTAGTGTTTTACAAAGACTTTGCACCCTGTGTGACATTGTGCTGGAATTGCCCGAAGGATATCTGTGGGAAAATTTCTTTAAGGTTTACCAGAATGATCTCACAAACTCTGGCCAGGGAGTAGGAAGATTCATGCACTACCTGGGGATGAAGACAGAAGATGAGAATCTGACTGGCGGCACTTGGCTCAGAGGTCACTCAGACATCACAGCCTTCACCTTCATCACCTCTCAGCCAATACTTTCGCTACAGATTAGGGACTACCATACCGGGGAATGGCGCTATGTGGGCCATAAGCCACACTCTCTCATTGTCAATATTGGAGATGCGATGGAGTTTCTGACCGGTGGCTACTTTAAGTCGTCGATCCACAGGGTTGTGGCGCCACCTCTAGACCAGCGGGCATTCAGAAGACTAGTAATTATATACTTCAGCCATCCAAAATACTCAACGGTGATTGACCCCGAATCGTTGGACTCTCCAAAACTGAACCGACTCGGCATAACTAAGCCCGCTGACTGGGAGAAGATAACCTTTGCGCAGTGGAGTCGCGAGAAGGGAAGAATATTCGGAAAAAAAGAATTAAACGACGTAACGGGAGATGAACCGAAATTGGTGAAACTTTTTGGGAGATTCCACGAGAGATGGCATCAGGCTGAAAGCGAGCACCACACAAGGGTCTAATAATTTTAGCTGTGGCGGGAACGACATAGCGGGATTAATAGATATATATAGGTTCTTAATCTGTTTTGTCTTGCAACTGTAAAGTGTTCCGAGCTAAACACTTGCAATGTCATCCAGCGTAGATTCTGAAAAAAACGAGAATGAGGCCTCAGTAGTGCAAAAACCTGGAAAGATTTCGTGGTACAGATCCACGTTCTTCCAGGCCACGATCGTAGGTGTGGGGGCCTTTCTTGCTCCAGGCTTATGGAATGCAATGCAGTCTACAGGTGCCGCAGGAAACTTCACACCCTACCTTACGATGCGCGCCAACGCCATTCTCTACTCCCTCATGTTTTTCTCTTGCTCAATAGGGTCGGTTGTAGCTAATGTCATCGGACTGAAAAACACATTCACCATTGGGACAATTGGCTACAGTCTGTACGCTGCAGCAATGTACTGCAACAACAGATACGAAACTGTGTGGTTTGTGTATTTTGGTGCCACTGCCTGCGGGATCACTGCAGGTCTATTCTGGGCCGCAGAAGGTGCAATCATCATCAGTTACACCGAGGAGGAGAGACTCGGTCGGTACCTTGCATACTGGCTGGCATTCAGAAATAGCGGATCCATAATCGGGGGAGCCATTAACCTCGGATTTAACTCCAAAGGGAAGACCCTCGGAAAACTGGACTGGAGAACGTTTATTGTTTTCGTTGCTCTGCAGAGCTCTGCGCCCTTCTTTTGCCAGCTGCTTTCACCGCCAGAAAAGGTGCAAAGAAGAGACGGGAGGAAAGTTGTTGTGCCAAAAAGAGTCTCCACAAAACAGGAGATAGTGGAGGTTCTCAAGATGTGCACCACGAAGGAGGTGCTTCTCGTGCTGCCTATTTTTTTCTATGCTACCTATGAGCTCTCCTACATCGGCTCGTACCTCACTCTCTACTTCTCTGTCCGTGCAAGAGCCCTGGCATCGCTTGTCTCTGCGCTAGCGCAGATTTTTGGCAATTTTCTCTTTGGATCGTTTCTTGACTGGAAACGTATCAGTGTTAACCAAAGAGCCAAATGGCTCTATATTTTTATGATGTCCCTAATCGGTGGGTGCTGGGTGTGGGGAACTTTTATTCAGTATGGCTACTGGAAGGCTCCTCCCAAGCTTGACTGGTCAGACGACAAGTTTGGTAGAGGCTGGGCCCTATATATATTCTGGCAGTTGAACTTTTCAATGGTTTACAACTACTGTTACTGGATGATTGGGTACATGACTGATGATTCTGCTGTCCACATTAGATACACGTCTGTTCTCCGCGGAGTCGAGGCTGCAGGGGGGGCTGTTGCAGCCGGGATCTCGTCAACGAAAGCTCCACTAATTGCTTCCACGGGTATCAACTTTGCTTTATGGGCAATTAGCGTCCCGACAGCTTGGATGGTGGTCCGCAAAATTGGCTTGAAAGACGCTCAATAGATTTCAATAGATAAAAACAATTTTCTTAGAAGATATTTCTTTCACGCCCTGCATTTCTAAAATTTGGGTCAGTCAGTTATGTTTGGCATCTTTTAAAATTTATGGAACGAGAGGCATGGCACTTGGGTGGGGTAAATTATTATGACACGAGGGGTGAAATACTTGATTGAAAAATGTATTCGGTGGGGGATAACAGAAGAACATAGAACGTAAAGCCCCTCTCGACAACACTTCTCCCCCACACTAATCCAGACTGTTAACTTTCCAGGAACACATATTGAATCTTGCATAATATATCAAACGTATATGTTTCCCCCACCTGAGCCAATATATTTCCTAAAACATATGTAATCTCAAAGTGCTTTTAGCAGTTAAGTAATGTGTTCTATTACAGTTAGAGTTATTATCACCCCACAAATATCTTTAATAGGGATGCGCCCACTGTTTACCCCACAAATTTATAATACCTTTTGCATTGACATCCATTGTTTTCGATATTTACGGGGTTATATATCTCCAGGCATTTATAAAGCGACCCCAGATTCCCTTGATTGATTTAGCGGCAGAATATATGTAAGAAATTAACAATGGCTTTTGGAAGAAGAACCTCTATTTCAGGTAGAAACCTGGTTATTATGCTCGCCCTGCTTAACGGTGTCACGATGTCGTGGTTCGGTTATGATCAGGGTGTCATATCAGGAGTGCTTATCTCCCAGGACTTTTTGAAGCACTTCCCAATGATCAATGATGCAAATATCTCAGGTATAACCTCCAGTTGCTTTTCTCTAGGGGCCTTTGCTGGCGCCGTTGCTACATTCACTGTTGGTGAAAGATTTGGCAGAATTCCTGTTACGTTTATAGGAATATTATTCAATATGGTGGGAGCCATTCTTCAGATTACCTCGTTCCAGTTCCCACAGTTCATTATTGGCCGTGTTATAAATGGAATGGGGATGGGAATAACCTCTTCGGTGTCTCCCGTGTATCAGGCAGAATGCTCAAAAGCCGAAGACAGAGGGAAGATGATGGTTATTCCACCGCTTCTAAATACCTTGTTTTACACTGTCTCCCTCTGGATGAATTACGGATTCTATTTCACTAAAGGACCCCTTGAATGGAGACTTCCGCTCGCTATCCAGCTGTTATTCCCATTTTTCACAATCCCATGTCTTATTATGCTTCCAGAGTCTCCTCGTTGGCTAATGAAGCGGGGAAGATATGACGAGGGCCGGCAAGTACTTGCTCAGCTTGAAAGTAAGACTGCCACTATCGAAGATGAAGCTGTTCAAAAAGAGTATTACAACATCATGGCTCTTATTGAAGAGGAGAATAACGTGCACGTTTCCTGGAAGAACTTTTTCTTATCAAAGGACGAGAATAAAAATTTCAGAAGAATCATCCTGGGTTGTGGTGGTCAGTTAATGCAACAATTTTCCGGAGTCAATGCGCTGGGATACTATATGCCAACCATTTTAAGCACTCAGCTGGGCTATGACGATGCTATGTCGAAACTTCTTAGTGCATGTGTCGGTATATGCTACCTCGCATCCGCAGTTGTCTGTATGTATATCATTGACTCGTACGGAAGAAGAAAACTGATGTTGTTTGGTGCAATCACCTGCTGTATGTGCTATATTATTGCAGCTGTCGCAGTCAAAATAGCAGAAACCAAATCGCAGTATCAGATGGGATGCCTCACAATATTCAGCTTCTTTGCCTATTACTGGTTTTTTGGTATCACGTACTCCAAAGTCCCATGGATTTATGCTGCAGAGGTTAACTCCTTGAGTTGGAGAAGTCGTGGACAAGCCGCGTCCACTGCAACCAATTGGATGGGCGCGTTCATTGTGACCCAATATACTGATGCAGCCATAAACAATCTTGGCTGGGGTTTTTACCTGCTATTTGCTGTTATTGTGGCTTGCTTCTACCCCATTGTGTATTTTTTCTACCCAGAGACTTCTCGAAAGACTCTTGAGGATGTAGATTTCATGTTCCAGCAGTATGGCGGGCTGTTTGTTCAGAATAACGAGGATATGACTATGACCAAAAGGCCACAAAGATACATTGAGGAAGAGAATCACAGAATCCAAGCTGGACAAGAGTATTCCAAGAAAGAGATACCTGGAAGTGATAAGTTTGCTGTTGAGCATGTAGAGGAGATTGCTTGACTTTTCTAGTTTATTTTTCTAAATTTTTTGTATTTCTTTACGAATTGCCTATTCCATGAAAAATTCCTGTACGCCGCACCGGTTGAAAAAGAAATTCTGAAAAATTATGCATACCCCAGTTTTTGATTCCCCCCCACCTTTGGTGATTTTCAAATTTGGTGGGGGATAACATGAGGGTGAAGGCCAAAATCTTTTCTATAAATACAGGTGTAAAAAGCTTTTGTGATTGTAGTTTCTGTATCATCCTTATCATCCTTAATCACAACTGCTCAGAATGGTCTCAATCTACGAAGCAATTACTAAGTACACCAATGTCTCCCTGGACACAATGGCCGAGGAGGACAAAAACTACTTTATGACAAAGTATGGCATAGAGTTTTTGAATGCCACTTCCAACCAGGGAATCTGTTACAACAATTGGTTGATCCACCCAGAAAATGTTCTAGAAGCTATCGAGCTAGTCAACAAGCAAACCAAAACAGTCCCTAAGACCTCTTCTGATGAGGGATATGCCAAGTATATCGAGAACATTGTTTTTTATGCTACTGCCATTATGGGACGTAACCAGTTGAAAGGCCTAAAGGGATGCGTACTTTGCCAAGTTATTCCCGCATTATGCTACGATACTGATGCAACATATGAGTTTGCCAAGAGAATCATTGGCGCTTTTGAAGACATTGGTGTTGACAGATCAAGGGTGATAATCAAAATTGCGACTACATGGGAGTCCATGCAAGCTGCTAAAAAGTTGACAAGCAAGGATAAGATTCAATGTCTGGGCACGGTAGTCCTATCGTTGGAGCAGGCAGTTCTTGCCGCTGAAGCAGGCTGCAAGGCAATCTCGCCTTATGTTGATGATGCAGCGACTAACGGTGATCCAGGGTCATACATCAAGGAGAAAAAATTAAGTTTGAATTATGGTTATGATGTAGCGGTTAGAGTCCACAAATACTACCGGGCTTACAATGTGAAGACGATCAACTGCGTGGCTGCTCAGATCGGCATTCCATCTATTGTCTCCCTGATTGGAGTTGATGAGATGACGTTGCCTGTAATTTCATTACACAAAGCTCTCCATACCGAGTTGCCAAAGGACTACCCGTACCCTGCCTTGAAACAGACCTACACTGCAGAGGAGGCTGGGCCGGAGCTTTCTTTCTTGAATGACAGGGACGGATACTACAAGAAGTTCAAGTCAAACCCTATTGCCGTAGAAAGATTCAATGGTGCTAAGACATCCTTTACTGAGATGGCAGACAAAGCTGATATCCTTATCAAAAGTATACTGATTGAGCACGATTACATTGACTACTAGCTTAGAAAAAGTCCTTACGTATACGTATCTTTATTTGAATTTATAATATTTTTGTTCTTTACTTTTTCGTCTTGCGTAACGCGTGAAGCTAAAAATCTGACGCGAGCGACTAATATTTTATCTCCAGCGGCTGAAGGTGTAGGTTGTCCTGGATTGCAAAGCTAGGAATGACATCGGCACCGTCCTTAATATTGTAGATGATCACCTCATCGAGAGTCTCAGATTTGTTTTCGAGGTAGCTGATCTACTTTCAAACATGGAATACAGTACTTGCTTTGAAAATGGTATGTTTTAATGATCTACAAAAGAATTCTGCTGTTTCGTTTTGTATTGGCTTAATTTCACAAAACGAAACCATACTTACAGTTGCGTTTCATTCAGATATTGGGCAACTTGTATTGCTTTTTCTTCGGCAAATTATCTGGCGTGTTCATTATGGAAGTACTTAAATAATCATTCAGCCTGTTCTCTTACGAGGTGTCGAACTCCAGTGAGGGTTCCTCATTTTATTTTATTTTTTTATCTAAAGTCCGAATAAACGAATAGTTGGTTTACTAGAGATAGTTAATTCATTTACGCCCGCAGCTATGAATTAACCAGCATTCCGTAAAACCATAAGCGGAATATCGAAAGCCGACTGTAAGGTTTTTTTGGGCGTGGGCCAACCGCAGAATCATAGATTCATACTATGGATGTTTATTCGATGCGAACACCAGAGGAGTGTGCAGAGAAGGAAGAGTGGTAATGTCGACTGAACCGTTTCTTATCCTTGAGAGTGGGAGTGATCCAGTGATAACAGATCAGCGTAGCGAATCGTTTAGGTAGGTGAAAAAATTAAGAACTAAGAAATGCGTGTTCGCGGGATTTAAAACTTATTTGGGTTGTACGTTCCGCTTGATACGAACCCCCCCGAATGCAGAAATTGTAGACTTTGGTGATCGTCTTATTGAACCGAATTTCCTTCTATGGAGGGGGTCGGAATACCACTTCCAATTTATTCGTACACTACCGTTTAGTAAGAGTTTCCCGCTAATTTGTGGTATGACAGTTATCTTTATATAGAACGATACACCGGTGATTGAGAGAAGATGGTTAATGGGACCAAACAAGAGTAAAAATGTCTAGATACTTACCTGTGCCGAATCCTACAAAATCTTTCTGGCTCTCGCAAGCTGATGAGTTTGCAACTCACAGAACAACCAGTGAGCTGCCTAAAGAAGCCGATATCGTTATTGTTGGCTCAGGATATGCAGGGACCGCAGTGTCGTATTATCTATTGGAGGATAGTAGTATGAAGGGCTCTTCCATTTTAATGCTCGAAGCCCGTGACGTGTGTAGCGGCGCTACAGGCCGCAATGGTGGTCATTTGAAACCTGATTTATACTATGCACACCAAGATTATGTCTTGAAGTATGGCCAGAAGGGTGCCGCAGATATTATCAACTTTGAGTACGACCATATTAGAGCAATGAAACAACTGATCGAGAAGGAGAATATTTCGTGTGATTTTGTTCTCACACGTTCTTGTGATGTGCATTTGACTACCGAGAGTGCTCAGAGAGCAATTGATAACTACTCATCAATGATGAAGAACCCTCACGTTAGGTGTAAGGATGACATCCAAATCAATGTAGGCGAAGAGGCAAAGATCATCTCAAAGGTTGAAAGCTCTCCTGTTTGCCTCACGTACACAGCGGGCCAGCTTTGGCCCTACAAACTCATGACTAGTCTTCTCAAAAAGAATATATCTAAGGGACTGAATCTCCAGTCAAATACTCCAGTTCTATCCACGGAGACGCTTGCCGATGGACGTTACTTGATAAAGACTAATAGAGGTAACGTGGTTGCAAAGAAGATTATACTCGCAACCAATGCCTACACTGCTTCTGTGGACTCTTCCTTCAAGAACAAGATTGTTCCAATCAAGGGCGTATGCGCCCATATTGTATCTGCAGACAACTCGGCCCGCACACCTTATCTAACCAATACATACGGGATTCGATTTGATGGCGCAGATTTCGACTATCTAATCAACCGTCCAGATGGATCCGTCGTTGTTGGAGGAGCAAAGAGACATATTTTTCCTTATAAGGAGCGATTCTATAATACCGTCGATGATAGCACGTTGATTCCTAGCACCTCGGGGTACTTTGGTGACTATATGAAGAGACACTTCAGTACGTGGAAAGATGTTGAAGAAGAACTGGATTGCGTATGGAGTGGAATTCTTGGTTATACCGATGACAGCATGCCTTACGTTGGGGAACATCTACATGGGAGAAATAAGTTTATTATAGCTGGATTTCATGGCCACGGTATGCCCCGTGTGTTGCTCTGTGCAAAGGAGTTAGCCAGTTATATCGCAGGTTCATCTGCACAGATTGATATTCCGTCTGCTTTTAGGATAACACCTGAAAGGATGAAAAATACTACAAATGATATTTTTGGAAAGCTTAGTCCAAAGCTTTAGTTACTATTTAGTGAATCTATTTAAAATCTTCAAAAAGCTTTCTTGGGATTTTCCAGGGGCCTCATCAAGCACAGTATCATCTTCAACAAATGTAAGATCAAGTTCAAGCAATGGTTTTTCCCAAAAGTCACGTTTCCAAAGTTTATAACCAATCCATAGCACAAAAAAGCATATAAGCGACACGTAAGCTGCAAAAAAATCACTCGTGCTCCACGGCATGAAAGCATAAAATCCTTGTGTGAAGGAAATTAGTATCAGAATGAACATGGCAAATATTGATGTGTAAGGTTGTAGTGGAGATTTGTATATTGGGAGAGAGCTCCTGTCAATGCCCTGCTTCTTTAGTGCATAGAAGTATCTGATAAAGGCGTAGTCCAAAATCGCCCAACAAATAAAACCAAACACTGTTGTTAAGCTCATCAGCCAATCAAACACTTGCTCTGCAGTGTTATTCAACGTTAGCAGTGCTAAGAGCCCAAATGCACCGTTGAATAGAACAGACCAATAAGGAACCCCATTGCGGTTGGTGATAGTGAAAAACCGTGGCGTGAAACCCTTTTTCTGTCCGAAGAAGTAGGTCCGAGAAGGAATGTAAATTTGAGTGTTGGCTGCTGAGACTGCCGCAATCAGAATGGCAGCATTGATTATGGAGGGCAAGATCTTGACACCTGCATTCTCAACAGCAATCACAAATGGCGACTGGGCACCATTTCCTGCGCCAACCTCGAGAGCATCCAACAGTTTACTGTCCTTGGACGAAACCATCAGCGAAACCATGAACAAAGAAAAAATATTAAAAAAGAGAATTCTCATCACAACAGTTTTCATGATGGATGGGGCCTTTTTCCGGAAGTCCTTAACCTCGCTGTTTGTCAGAGCAAAAACTTCAGTTCCTTGGTAACCAAATCCAGCATTGATGAAAACGGTCCAGAAGCCCAGAAACTTCCCAACCGGCTTATCTGTGAGGTAATAGTTGAATGGTCCTGGATCTCTCCAGTACCGAAACCCTGTAGTTTTGTGGAGAGGATTGCCTCCTGCAGTGGTGACCAGACAGAAAAACATCATTCCTACTAGAGTTATCAGCTTGACGAGACAAATCCAAAACTCCACTTCTCCGTACGCTCCAACATCAACAGCATTAATTAAAATAACCACGGCTGTGAATACAAGCACTATCGCCCAGTCAGGCAATTTCTTGTCCGTATCCCAATATCCAATAAGTAGACAGATAGAGGATATCTCAGAAGGAAGTGTCAAGGCGTAGGCAAGCGCATAACTCCAAGTGAAGGTGAATCCCATAGAATCATCCACAAACCTACAGCATATCTCAACAAAATTCCCATCGGGGCCCAAGAAGGCACACATCTCTGCAAGACCGAATAAAGTGAATGCAGTTATAACTCCCATAATAATGTAGCATAAAAGCATCCCTACAGGACCTGCCTTCGAAAGCGATCCGCCACTACCTACCATCAAACCAACACCAATGGAGCCACCGAGCGCTAGAAAATTAACATGTCGTGTTTTGAGGTGTTTCTTCAGCTGACCATGTCTTGGTTTTTCGTTTGATGCAAGTTCTACCAGCTCAAATTGTGTGCTGGATTTCTCTGGAATTTCATTTCCGCCTTTGCGATGAGACAATTCACTCATATTCTTTGATTCTACAGCGCAACCTTCACAAATCTAGTTTCTTTCTTCAGAAACACAATATCTAATATACTCTAATAAGTACAACTATCAAAGGGTCTTATCTCTATGGTAAAGCACAATATCTCTCTCACCGGAGATGGTCACCCGCAGGATTCGAGAACCGGAACTCAGAACCCTGAACCTGGACTTCGCGATAATGCGATAAGAATAACACATCTGATTGATCAAATTCAGAAAAAAACGCGCCGGGAAATCGATCGTCCAGCAGAACCCTCGCTCCGAATCTAAAAAACGATTAGGTTCAAATCCCGTTTGAAGAGGTTAACGTTTCACAATAAGCACCACCTTGTTGCAGCGTATCGCACCTATTAGTTCTGCTCGGGGTCCGTTGTCCGCCTATGTATTTCTTTCACTTGCAAGAGTTCACAGTGCGGACTTGGCTTTCCAGCAAAACATCATGCGATTATAACTGAGTCAATTCTACCTACTGCATACGGGAAAAGGAAAACAGTGTGTATATCCAAAAAGCCGACGATCAGCAAACAAAGAATATATAAACTAGTCAGGTATACTTTCTCACACAAGCATAAAGAGTTATAGGAAGGTATCGCATACACACCATGCATAAGCGAACATTTTTCCCCGCTGCTAACCCAACAAAATCGTACTGGATCGAAGAGGCAAAATTGCCTTTATCAAAACATAGAACCACCGCAGAACTTCCACATGATGTCGACATTGTGATCATTGGGTCTGGGTATAGTGGGGCCTCTGTGGCTTTTAACTTGTTAGTTGAGAATGGATCAGAGAAGAGCGTGTTGCTTTTAGAAGCTCGTGATACTTGTTCTGGAGCCACAGGAAGAAATGGTGGCCATATTAAGAGCTATTATCATTGCCACCAGCATCGGTATGAGCTGACGTGGGGGAAGAAGACTGCTGCTGAGATAGCTATATTTGAAGACCTCGAGCTTCAGAAGGTGGAAGCGTTGATTAAGAAATACAATCTTGACTGTAATTTTGCAAGAAAGACAAGTTGTCAGACGTATGATCATCAGTCGGTAATACAAGAGGGTCTGAATGACTACTACTCATATATGAACAATCCTTACATTCCGGAGAGACTCAAAGACTCAGTGAAGATTTTTTTTGAAGAGCAGGCAAGAAAGCTATCAGATCACGAGAGTACACCTTTCTGCGTGTTCAGTCCTACGGCTACTTTATGGCCATACAAACTGATTTGCTCAATGCTTGAGATGTGCATTAAGAGGGGGCTCAATCTGCAAACCAATACGACAGTGACTGAGTTGGTTAAGTTGGAGAATGGCAACTGGGTGGTGAGAACAGAAAGAGGCGAAGTGGTGGCTTCAAAGGTTGTTGTTGCAACGAATGCTTATACTCGGGCAATTTTGCCCGAGTTTGAGCATAAGATTATTCCAGTGAAGGGGGTTGTGTCCCATTTGAAGGGAGTGGATGAAAACACCAGCGTATTGAAGTATCACTACTACCACACTTATCCACAGGAAAGTGACTACGTTAGTATTAGGCATGATGGGTCAATTATTGTTGGAGGTGGTGGATCAACGTATTATGATGGGTCGTATAGCCCAGAAATGAAGGACAACACTGACGACTCAACATTTCCTGAAGCGACACGGAAGTACTTTGAGGGATACATCAATAGAAAATATAGGTCAAAAAAGGAAGCGAAATACGTTAATGACTACACATGGACCGGATGCATGGGGTACACGGATGACGAGTTCCCTTTTGTCGGTGATCTAAGCAGCTACGGCAGGGAGAATGTGTACATATTAGCAGGATTTACAGGGCATGGGATACCACGAATCTGGAGTAGTGGGAGGTATATCTGTGATTTAATTCTTGGAAAACAGGAGAGAACAAAACTTCCGTTACCATTTCATCTTTCGTACGAGAGGATGCTTGGTAAACATGTTTCATCTTCTCAATACAAATTATAACGAAAATTTTCTCACCTCGCATCATCATTTCGGGCAAGAGCGCCATTAGTTATTATCTTCGTACATCAAAAAAATATTTCTCGGTCCACTGGAGGGGTCCTCTCCTGCATAAGGTTTCGTCTACCACACTTAGCAAGTCATCAACCAGAGACTTTATTACTAGGGACAAGTCCCTGAGTTATCTTCATCCACCTGATCAGATTGGCTGGACAGTGCCTTCGTAGTATCTAATAAACCGACATATGGCCTTTCGGCTGTCTGGTCATTGTACTACAAATTTGAGCCTCACGGCTAGAGTAACTCCGTGTGCAAAGTCTGGGTGCTCATAACCAGTCGTTGTTCGAAAACTAGACATAGTCTGTGTAATCTAATAAGTGAGAGATATGTGATGAAGAGACCGCGACTACCGGAGGAATAATGGTGCATTTGCTAGCTGCCGAGAAAGGACCTAAGTTGAAAATAGTTGCCCTATCTCAATGTTTGAGTGGATCACGACTATCTTATTAATTATCAGGAATGCGTAACCCTACCTCTGGCATCCTGAAAAAACTTTCCTCGCATCGCGCGTTAGGCAGATTGATTCCAGACCCCTGTGGGATCGGTATTATTCATGACTGCCTATCCGGCTTTCAATAGTGCGTAACAGCAACAATTAATCTAGTACGATAGTCTCCTACCCATCTTTATCTGGTTTCTCTGTGTTTCGTGAAATAGTCATACCCAGAACCCATCTTACGCAAACCCCACAACTTTGTTCTCACTACTTCTGTGAGTGAAAGGGTAATGTCCTATATGTATACCGTTACATGCCAGGAGATGATCAGTAGACGCGTCAACTTGTTTTTAAGAATCCATCGTCATGTAATCTACACAACGCGTTTCGGAAATATTTAAGATTTTCTTTTTCTTTTTGCGATCTGACTCTTATGTTTGACACGACCTATACTCTTGCCTGCTGAGATCCAAAAAAGTTGTAGACCCTGGTGCATAGACAGGTAAGAACCGCAAGGTCACGGGCAGGCTGCCACAATACAATCTCAGATGTAGCTGCTGCCCGTACTGAAGCTTGTCTTGCACGTCCATATTATAGAAAATAACACTCTTGCAAAATACATGTAAAAAGCTCGTATATTGAGGAACAGTCATTGCTAATCGTTGTTAGTGAGACTCCTAGTGACAGAAACTGACGCTCTGCTACTCCCTAAAGGCCGAACCAGTACCAACCGTACACAGTTATCCTGTCAAGACATGTTAAGCGTTTTCAAAATATTATGACATTCTTCAGTGGATATCTAGCGAAGACGTCTGATTCGTGATGGCTTTTTATTTGGAGAGGTACAATCTGAATAAGTTTTTAATATAAACAGTCGAGTTTCAAAAGTCTGACAAGGCTGGTACAAGAGAGACGCTTTTGATTTGGCGGAATAGCTAGCTCAAAAGATAATGTTGAAGAGTTAAGCTATAGCACAATTTCGAAGAATATGGGAAAATTTCTATATTGATGTAATTCCACTCTTGGCATCTTCATTTGGTTATAATTTTATAATGGATGTTTGAGTTTCATTGGGTGCACCTGTGAGCTAGCCGTAAAAATTGATGGTCCATGTGTCAGAGAGAGGTTGCTATATAAAAGATATACCACGGAGCTGCCAACATCAAGATGCATATCATAGGATTTGATAAGTTAACCAGAAGCCAGGCAGATTGAGAGCCTGATGGAACAGAAAGGAGTAACAAACAATGTTAGTTTCATAGGTGGGGTCTCCCACAAGCGGAACGGACGCATAGGGATCAGAGAAAATTACAAGCTTCTAGCTTCCGGAAGGTTCCGGTTGTTCAGGTTGTAGTTCGTCAAATTAAAGCTCCGTGTACTGAAGAGCAGCAAGTGTTCTAAGATTCCAGAATAGGCATTCCAGTTTGATAGCATCATATCTATTTGCAGCTAGACGAAAGTCCACAAGCTGTACATCACCACAAGAAACCAAGTATAGGAGCGCCACAAAAAGGTGTGGATAATGCAGCCTACCTATTTTTGAAGATGAAGGGTGCTGAAGTATGCCGAAGTATGCCGAAGTATGCGTCTGACTTGAGAGATACGGCAAAACAGTAGCACATACATCCCTGGGTGAGTCTCTGCGTGTACTGGAAAACCTTTCCGATCTCACAAAGAGATTCTCTGGTCTATGAGACAGAAGTGACCACGCTAAAAAAGATACGCGGCACATGAATAAAAAGGAAGAGATTTCATTATTTTAAGCTAAGGAAACCCACAGGGTCTAATGTTCCGTTGCCTTATTGTTAGTATCTTCGGTGTCGCACTACGCGAACTGCCACGGAGATTTCGCGCTAAGCATTTAGAATTATTTTTTGAATACAATCAATGATAGAGTCTGATTCCAAGCTGGGAAGCTTATTCCAAAAGTCCAGTAACTCGAAGTATGCTGCAGAAGCACTACAGAAGTGCTGCAGTTGTTATATAAGGTATTCAGACCAAGCTGAAAGAGCCAAAAGATATCATTACTGTTATGTATTGATCTAGGTTTTTTGGTTTCCACTTACTGGTTAGGGGTCCATCAGTCAAGTCAGCATATATGTTTTTCAATCAAAGACATGGTAGGTAAACCGGTATATCCGTCTACCTATGTTTCAATTTTGCTTCTGTATGTGCGAAGACACCGATCAAGAGCACAGAAAGCTAGTTCCTTTTACTCAATGCATCGTTTGTCTACTGCCTAAAACGCTACCCGAAAGAGACGCATTTGGTAAAATATTCACCCAATGTGGCTTTTATTCTGCAGGTCATGAAATTATAGCTTTGGAAATGAACAAAGAGATATTCGGCGATAACTCTGCAATATGTTCTGTGCAAGTCTCTCCAAGTATTTGTGAAGTCATCTGCAGCTCAGACGGTACGTGAGAGTGGGCTATAATAACCAACATGTTCCCTCATCTATTGTATCTTTTCACTGACTACACTGACTACACTGACTATTAGGTAGTAGGATGATTGGAAAGCTTTGCTTACTTGCCATTTCCTTGGCACAAGTTAGGTGCGAGTTTAATACTGCATCAGTTGGTACTGCTCCCTTGCCCAAAAATGTTCCTGGAAGATACATAGTACAATATGCCGATTCGAGCTATAACAACGGTGATGTTTCTAGCTCACTTGGGCTCAAAACTTCTGTGAACGTTAATCTCAAGTCTCAGTTTTTTATTGGAGAATCCATTGTGGTTGATGGCTATTCGAACACAACAGCCCAGGCCATTCAAGAATTACCCTTTGTTGAAAACGTTTACCCCGTAGAAGTTATCAGTCTTGGTGATATTGGACAGTTTGTGTCTAATGAGACATCAAATTGGAACCCACACTATGTAACAGGAGTGGATAAGTTACATGATGAAGATATCACTGGTGAAGATCAAGTAGTTGCCGTCATTGATTCAGGTGTTAACTACTACCTCGATGCATTGGGAGGAGGCTTGGGCAACAAGATCATAGGAGGATATGACTACGTAGGCGACAGTTTTGACTATACAGATCCCAGCTCTGCTGTTGAAGGTGGTGACTTCCATGATTGTCTTGGACACGGAACGTTTGTTTCATCTGTGATTGTGGGAGAAAGTAAGGATATTACAGGTGTAGCTCCAAGATCTAAAATCAGGATGTACAGAGTTTTTGGATGTAGTGACTCTACAACAAATGATCTCATTATACGAGCAATGTTAGATGCAGCTGAATTGTCTCCAAGTGTCATAAATCTTTCCCTAGGAGGAGATTCAGGATACAATAACAATCCTTTGGCGGTGGTTGCGGATTCAATATCCGAAAGCAACATCCCTGTGGTATTCGCCGCTGGTAATAGCGGCGAAACAGGAACATTCTATGCATCTAATGGTGCTTCCTCCAGAAAATCAATAAGTGTTGCTTCACTGGAAGCCGTTCAAGGTGTGAGATATCCCGTAACCTTTTTTGCAAGCAATGGATCCAATCTTGAAACTGGATACTATACCCAAAATGAAATTCAGTCAAACTATACTGGAACCATATCTGTGACTTTCTCCTCAAGCAGTGCCTGCAGTCCAAATTTTAAGGACGCAGACACTTCGTCTGCCTTAGTTATACGCAGAGGTACATGCTACCAGAACAACGAATATAACAATCTAGAGAGTACTGGTTTCAAATACTTTTTTGTTTACAATTCTTATGGCCAGGATATCACTGACTTCACGGATGTCACTTTAGACGGGAACGTTATTTTATACGCAAGAATAGAGGAAAGCGACGGAAAATGGATTCAAAGTATGACTAATGCAGGCTTAGATATCACCGTTGAGCTGAGTAAAGATGATCCTGCACAAGCGTATACCCGTACTGATCTTGGGGCTGGTCAGGTATCATACTACTCGTCTTTTGGTCCCACATTTGAGAACAACTTTTATCCTACTATCGCAGCTCCAGGAGGTGATGTTTTGGGAGTGTATGACGAAACATGGAGAATTGCCTCGGGTACATCATTCTCGGCCCCATATATCAGTGGTGTAATTGCTTTGTTCAGGCAAGTTTATGGAGATGTAACTACAGAATACATTAAACAGAAAATGGTTAGTACTGCAAGTCTTCTCCACTTATATGATGGAATCAATAATGTTTACAGTGATACCGCATATCATCCTCTCATTCAACAAGGGTCTGGAATGGTCAATGCGTACAACTTGGTTCATTACAATACGACAATTCTCTCAGGATATCACTTGGAAATGAATGACACTGTAAATAGAGTCAGCCAGTTTGAAATTGAGGTATATAACGGCAACTCTCAGGAAATAACTTACAATGTGACACATGTTGCAGCTGCTACTGTTGCCTCAAGGGATTCTTCGTGGTATCCATTGCTTTCATTTCCATCTTATGATGATTCATCTGCAACAGTTCAGTTTTCAGATACAATTATAACAGTGCCTGCTGGAGGCTCTAAAAGCGTGACTGTTACTATAGATTCCCCCAGTACTAGTCTTGAAGGAGCAATATTCGATGGTAGGATCGAATTTTCAGGAGAAAATGGGGAGATTATTGGAGTGCCATATATGGGTGTAGATGTTGATACAAAAGCCTGGACTCCGCTAGAGGATACACCATTATTTGTGTATTACAACGATACTGATGGTTACTACTATGATTTTGGAGATTTACAATCAGAGATAGACATTTCTGGAGGAGGTCCAAGTGCCTTATACGCTCTACGATATGGTACAGAGATGATTTCATTTGACTTGGTTGCCGAGGATTATGACTTAGAAGATGATTTCTCATACCCTGAAACAAGTGACAAGTTTTTAGGGAGCTTGAGATCATCTGAAGATGTTACAGGATCATATGTTTCGTTTCCAGTGGAGTTTCCTTCTAGATTTAGTGAGGTGGGTGAAACTTTATTCACTGGCTACTCCAATGTCAGCATGGAGGTTCCATCTGGAACGTACAGGTTACTTGCAAGGGCACTTTTACCATTGTCGTCTGATCGGACGCAGCGTGACTCTTGGCAGAGATTTTTGTCAAAACCGTTCAACGCGGTAAACCCGTCCTACAGTAACACAACTACCAGTTCAACTTTATCCACATCTTATGGAAGCTCATCTCAATCCCTTACTTCCTCTTCATTGGTTTCGAGCTCGAGATACACTGCCTCATCAAGTCTCACAAACTCTCCCAGCTACTCAAGCTCCTCAACTAACTCAATTTCTTCTAGCTACTCAATTTCTTCTAGCTACTCAATTTCTTCTAGCTATTCAAGTTCCTCCAGCTATTCAAATTCTCCCAGCTCTATACCTATTGCCTCAACTATTACCACCACTGGCACCAGTTCCCCAACTTCCACCGATGGTTATATTGCAGATATTAACTTGTACAACTATGCAAGCTACTCTCAAGGAGAGTATACAAATACCATGGATGATTTCAATGCATTGGTTGTCCTTCATATTGACTTTAGTGTTCCAACAAAAACTTACGAAGGGACTGTTCTTACTCTTCAGATACCATCTGAGTTTACTGACATCGGAGCATCAGGAGGGCTTGATTCAGAATCTGCACAAGCAGCTGTTGTGAAATTTGACTCAGATACCAGAACTGTATCAATAACCATGGGTGAATATATAACATGGCACTCTAGTGTCACAGGATCATTTGGAATAATGATGAGGCTTTCAGAATCCGGGAAGGCCGAACTAACAGAACCAGGTGTTAAGCAGTATGCATTTGCAACGGACACATTAAGCTTGACAAGTAGTCTTAATTTCACTGGATTCAGCAGCTCTGATCCTTCTATATTTGGATACTTTGCATCTGATGGCTCACCAATATGGGAAGTTATGATACCAGATAATGATGGCTCACTTGATAGTGTTACAATAACTGGAAGTTATGAATTGAACAGCTACTCATTTGATTGTGATTTGACATCCGTCCATTATGCAAATGAGTTTGACTCGTTTAACAATTACACTGCTGTTAGTTCTATTGAGTCGTCAGACCTCTCTCAGACATGTGATCTTGAATCTCTAAGTATTACATACAGCGCTCTACGGCTAACGAAACGTGATACTTTGACCGGTGCGGTACTATTTACGGTTGCTGGAATCCGTTCTTTCGACTATGTTGAAAGTGTTGAAGGAACGTTCTATGTGGAGGTAACGTCAGAATATAACAGTACCAAATCGTGGACGTTATTTGAACCAATTATTGCAAACACATATTTGTTGAAAGATGATATTTCTGTCTCGGGAAATATCGACAAGCCTGCGTACACTGGTGAGCCATCAACTACAAGTGTTGCTAGCTCAAGTGTCGCTAGCTCAAGTATTGCTAGCTCAAGTGTTGCCAGCTCAAGTGTTGCCAGCTCAAGTGTCGCTAGCTCAAGTGTTGCCAGCTCAAGTGTCGCTAGCTCAAGTGTTGCCAGCTCAAGT